>OZ004693.1:11771362-12971362 GCA_963924545.1 Pogonocherus hispidulus
ATTGATTTAGGACTTCTTCCCCTCCTTCTTTAAGCTTTTCGGCAACATTAGTTGTCTTTTCCATATCATTTACTGCCATAGGAATATCCTCTTCTTCGACCACTTCCTCTTTTTCTTCAACTATTTGCTTTGTTTCTTCTTCAAATTTATTCCAGTCCATATCCTCCAGGCAGCCTTGTAACATTTGCTTCCAGTCAACAGAGTCCTCGCCCCTGACCTTCTTCTTTCTTTTGTTCGCCAATCTCATCATTTCCAACTCCCAATCCTCAACACCCTGTTCTTTGGCTTCAAACAGTTTAGCTATTGACATGGTTTCCTTTCCATGATGATGTTCTTGCTCAATGAATTCTTTCGTCCATCCGCTTCCCCTGTATAGTGGTACGTTGTCGTTGAATGGAGCAATAGGCACCATTACACGTGTCCCATCTTTTAGTTTCACAACAATCTTTTCACTTCTTTGTGCCATAATTACGTCTATTACGTCTTTATCTTTGATTGCTTGTTCCAATTGGGAACTTATTACCAATGTGCAATTTTTGTCTAAGACTTCATAAATGTAGTGTTGTCCTTTACCTTTCGATTTCCTGAAAAGGATAGATTGCAGCCTGGGGTGGAATTCCATATTCTCATCGAAGAAGGGCTCGACGTAACGTTCATTTTCATGCCTTCTAACTCTTTTTTTAACCACCGGCACTCCTTTGCCTCGCCTCCTTCTTTCGGCAGCTTTCTCATCGTGTGGTTTGAGTACGGGAATATAATGTTCAATTCTGCTGCCGAGTATATTTTGACCGGTAATAATTTTCCGACGTAGAGCATCTTTGGGCGAGAGAGGCTTCAACAGTGGAAGGTAATAATTTCTTTGGAAAAGTTTGCTAGCGCGTGTGATCTTACAAAGAGATATTTTAACATTCAGAGGCATGTCAAATAAGGTTCAACAAAACACAGTTTAAAATAAAAAAAAAAACTAATAAGTACTACTCGAAATAGAAAGTCTACGGTGCGTGACGAGCTGAGCAGCGATAATGAACTAGATGCAAACGAATGCGGATAAAGGTTGACAATGCGGATGGGTTCTAAACTTAATCGATGCCCGGCCCGATAACCGATATCAAAATAGCCGATGGACTGGCCTAATTGGTTTATTGCCACTAGACGACCGATCTCCATAAACGGTGACGCATAATCCCCACTGTATCAAATACACATCCGTACTCAAATGGTTCCGACCAATTATATCGATAGGAGCGTTCCTTGTTCAGATACTTTTTATAATCAACGTCAAAGAATGTACCTTTTTTTATACTTTTCTCTATCTCCTTCAATTTCTCACTTTTCTTCACTGGATCTAATGGCTTGTATTCCACCTTTGGAGGCTTACTATCAATAAGTTTCTTGGCCTTCACTCTGATTTCACGTCTTTTCTTGTCAATTGAAACTTCCTCTTTTGCCTTTTTTTCTGTGAACACTGAAACTCGCTCTTTTTCTTGAAGTAACAAATCTTTTTCTAACAACGGTGCAGTAAGGTCATAAAATACTGGATCTGCAGATTTCGGTTTGGGCTCTGCGATAACGTCTACAGTCAGTGAAAGCCTAGGTACCTTTTTTGGTTTACGCTCGCGGTGTTTAGGACCCATATTTTCTGTGAACTGCCGCTTTGGTCTCTCGTAAACTAACTCCTTCTTTTCTCGTTTAGGAAGCGGGCGTATTTCCTCCTCCTCTTCCTCACTGTTTTGCTCCTCCTCTAATTCAACCTCTTCCACTTCTTGCTCTTCTATAGTCGTCGACTCTCGTCTGAAGTCGTCTTCTGTTGCAGTGAATTGCAGCTCACCCGATTCCGTGATGGTGGACTCTCCTGGCAAGAACATTGGCTTCTCTGGCTCGTCGCCCATAACTAGTCCCGGAATTAGAGTGGGCTCGTTATCTAATAACACCGTAAATCCAGGGGTGTACTCTGCTTCACCTTGTTCATTTACTATCGTTTGACCGGGTACAAATAAATCTCCATCCTCAGATGTTACCATTTGTCCGGGGACGAATCGTTCCTGGTTGTTTGATTTCAAATTTACAGTTACCCCGGAAACATTGGCTATTTCAGTTATTTCCTCTTGATCCTTAATAACCTTTATAATCTCTGGTATCTCTGGCATTGTCGGTAACCGAGATAATACCTCCTCCCCGGCATTCTTTAATTTTTCGTTTACGTCTTTCGTTTTTTCCATGTTATTAATCGCCATAGCTATGGGGTCGTCTTCTATAGGTTCGTTAGCTTCTGCTACTATTTGCTTAGTCTCTTCCTCAAATTTATCCCAATCCATGGTTTCGGCAGTTGCCGCCATCATGGCTTTCCAGTCACCAGTTCCTTCTCCTTTATGTTTCTTCCTCCTCTTGGCTGCCATTCTCATCATTTCCAGTTCCCACTCCTCGACTCCAGATTCCTTTGCCTCAAACAATCTGGCCACCGACATAGTGTCCTTACCATGGTGATGCGTTTCCTCTATTTCTTTTCTTGTCCAGCCCTCGCCTCTATAAAATGGGGCACGACCGTCATAGCTTACAATGGGAAGTGTAACTTTTCTATTATCCTTTAAAATAACCACAATTTTTTCACTTCGTTGAGCCATTATGACGTCAATTATGTCTTTGTTTCTGATTGCTCTCTCCATTTGGTGAGATAATACCAAAGTGCAATTCTTATCAGGGACATAATAGGTGTAACACTGACCCTTGCCTCTTGGTTTAGAAGAAAGCATAGCTTGTAACCTGGTGTGACCTTCCATATCGTCGTCGAAAAAAGGCATAACGTACTTCATGCTGGACTTCTTTCTTAGACGCTTTTTGCCCATACCTTTTTGCATATACCTTCTTCTCTGAACCCTGGATTGGTACTCCTCCAGAACAGGTATGTAGTGCTCAATTTTGTTAAGTACATTTTTTCCAGTGATGATATGTCGTCGCAGGGCATCCTTAGGAGACAGAGGCTTCAGTAAGGGTAGGTAGAAGTTGCGCTGAAATAATTTACTCGCTCTGGTGATTTTGCACAATTGTATCATACAATTCATAGGCATCTTGATAGATATTTATTTCCCTATAGAAAATAACCAAAAAACACACTGTTACATTAAACTGAGTTTCAGTAGCACAAAGGTTTTTAAAAATATATCGAAGGGTCAGATGTATTGGGATTAGATCGCAGATCGAAAAACAACTGGCCTAAAAAAGTGTGTTTTGTTGTAGTGGGGAACTTTGTACTTGAAATTATTTTTATACATTAGACAATAGATTACATGGTGGCGATATTAAGACAGATAAAAAACCTTCGTCATAGTTTTAGATATATCCTATTAGTACAAGAAATGGAATGCTGATATCACATGAAGTCTAAATAATTATAAAAGCTGAATAATCACTTTGATCTTATATAATGGGTAGACACTGTATAGATATTATTATCTACACCTTCAAACCTACAAGTAAAGAAACATAAGTTTACATTATCCTACAAATGACTAAACCTTACTGCTACTAATACGAGTAGTAAAATATTATTTATATTAGTTTAAAAAATACAATCACTATAAATAATATGTGACATTGTCATGTGTCGATATCATGTGATACTTATGCTGATATATTTTTATTTTGGCTAGGTACCTACTCATTTTAATTGTTGGACACGGAAACTTATTTGAATTGCTTCTGTCGAACTGATAAACAAATCAATTATTTTAAAAGTCATGGTCTCAGTGCCGTCCCTAAAAAATGTTTTGAGTTCTATCTAAGAAATATTGAAGACTGAAGTAATATGAAGTTATATTATTATTATATTATATTATTGTTAATATTTCTGCGTATTTATCCTATACTCTAAAAATACAATAACAAAATTCTAAATATCGTTTTCACGATTGCTGTCGGATATGCCCAAAACATCAAATAAGGGAGACAACACCGTACCCTAAATCCTAAATGTACACTTGCTGTAGCTAATGCTGCCCTAGCCTAAACAGTGTGGACCAATTTGGTGATGCATGTATTGGGATCTTGGAAACTATAAGAGATAGGAAAATGGTTAAATGGGGAAAGTTTTAGACAGTTCTGTTGCTAACTTAATGGCGCTTGCAGATCGGTCCCAGCTCTTCAGGTGATTGAAAAAAAGTAATGTGGCGTATTCGAAAATCGTCTGTAACTTTTTTATACAGGGTGTCCACCTAGTGCGCGTAAGTCCAATATCTGGGTTAATAAAAGAGATAACTTAATTTTTTTTTCTACAGGGTTGTCTAATATCCCGAGCTGCACAAAATGAAAATATATTTACATATTCAGGGTGTTCAGTTTTTCCTGGACAGGTACCAACTTCGTTTTTCTAAATGGAAATATATATTTTTTATTGCTTTTTCGAACTAAACCCTTGATTTTAGTAGGACTTTCATCAGCCTTCCCTATACCTAACTTAAACTGTTTTTGAAATATTGACGGGTGAATATTGACATTTTTGCAACTTTGACACCCTGTAAAATCTAAACGGTTTGAGATAAAGCAAAACGGTTTGCACATTCCTATCTTAACTTTTCATAAGCTATCGTTTGGTACTAATTTCAAATTTATACAGGAATAAAAAATTTTCAAAATTTTCAGAAAATTTTAAATTTTTGGATAAATCTGAAATTAGTATCAAACGATAGCTTATAAAAAGTTCAGATAGGAATGTGCAAACCGTTTTGCTTGATCTCAAACCGTTTAGATTTTACAGGGTGTCAAAGTTGCAAAAATGTCAATATTCACCCGTCAATATTTCAAAAACAGTTTAAGTTAGGTATAGGGAAGGCTGATGAAAGTCCTACTAAAATCAAGGGTTTAGTTCGAAAAAGCAATAAAAAATATATATTTCCATTTAGAAAAACGAAGTTGGTACCTGTCCAGGAAAAATTGAACACCCTGAATATGTAAATATATTTTCATTTTGTGCAGCTCGGGATATTAGACAACCCTGTAGAAAAAAAAATTAAGTTATCTCTTTTATTAACCCAGATATTGGACTTACGCGCACTAGGTGGACACCCTGTATAGAGGAATTTTTAAAATCTGAATACACTTTTTCACAGCAAGTTTTTGGAGTAATTTCACTGCATATTTAGATTTTCATTATGATGTTTCGGTTGAGGGAAACCATAATCAACAAGCTGAGCAAATAGAGTATTTTTTTGGCTTTTCAATAATATAATATAAGTAAGAAGAAATTTCAAAAACAAACTCAAAAATCAATATTTTAATAGTTTTAATAAATCTGGGAACACCGCATAATTTTTCGAAACTACTTATTATATAATAGTCTCAAATCTTTGTAAAAGCTTATCATTGATGTCATGGCGTTGAGTGAAAGTAAGATGCGGATATCGCATATCGGTATCTCTAACGAAATTGATATAATATTTTTACACTTTAATTGCAATTAATTACAGCAAATAGCAATTTTTTTAAAACTACAGTTTTTCCCGAAATAAAGGTATGGTGTAGCTCGATTCTAAAGCTACACCATATACTCTCTTACATTTTAATTACAGTTAATTACAACAAACAGAATTTTGTTGTTATCGTTTTATGGGAACTACCTATAAAGAGGTTATTAAAGCATGTATATTATACTTAGGTACTTATAGTTTACATTGTAAACGACCATACTTCCATCTTTATAGGCTATTTTCGAGACAAAAAGGATTTCAAGAACATATTTTTGGGTAAAAAGTTGTAGGTAAGTCGAGAGGTAAGTCTATTTAAGATGATCGTATTCGAAGTCTAAAATGTTGACATGTAAAGGTAATGCCAAAAGTTGAACCTTTAACTTAAGTAGTGCTAGTATTTATATTGCAAAAAAGGGATAAATATATAAAACAATTTATTCAACATGTAACTTTATATGGAAATCCAACATCGAACTTCAACTATTAATTTTCACGTTTAAAATAGAAAATAGGCAAAATTAATATACTTATTACTTAGGTTAATACGTGTTGTACCATGGTTGTACCATTATAGGTTTGCGATAGTATATACTACCTACTTATAGATAGTTTGTGATATAGGTAATAGGTATGGGTTTGGACCTCTTTCCTCTTTATAAAACTTGGTCACTCAACGGATCCACTCAAACTTAAAATTTGTAGATAGAAAGGCATACTATCAAAGTTTTTTTATAGCTTTAATGGTTGTTAACTTCATCTTTTATCAATGAGTATCTTTTATACATATTTGGTAGAAGTATTATTTCTTCTCGAGATTGGTGATCCAAATTTAACTATGTATAGGTGAATTTTTGTGGGTACAGGGATCAGTATTTTAAAATAAAATAAAATACTGTTCCCTGTACCCACAAAAATTCACCTATACATAGAAGTATTATTAATTCCTCTTATATATGTTTTATGGCTGCATTATTATTTTCTGATTTATGGCGGCATTAGTTAATAACTTCAAGAAACCTGGCATTAGAGGCATCGACATTTCAATCTCGACAAGATTGTCTCTGCCATGGACCATAGACATTTTATCCAATCTTTTTTCCATAAGAATTGTTCCAACCATCGATTTTGTTGTAACGATTCAAGAACCCTAAACAAAGAAGGACTGATCAATTCATTCATAAAAATTTGAAGGTCATTTTCAACAGATTTCTCGTAACACGTCAGTGGATCCCCTATTGCCAAATTTGACTCTAATTGCAATTTCAAAAATTTTCACTCAAAATATCCAACCCAATATTATTTCAGAGACTGTATTAATGCAATCAAATGTGATTTTAAAGTACTTATATATGTGTTTTACGATATATATCTTACGATTTGAAGTACGTTGTGCAAAAATCGTTGTCGATTTGACAACTGTTGATAACTTGTGTTTTGTTAATCAGTGCACAGATTACTATGATATGATACAGAAATACTTTGATATGATGACAGGACTGATGACAGTGATGACATTCCAAAGACAACCGAGACATTCTACATGACAATGTGACATATATAGGTTATGTTAAAAGGTTAAAGTTGTCAAATTAAAACAAAGAGGATATTTAAATTTCAAATCTCCCGCTAAAGGGAATCCACTGACGTCACATAAGTGATAAACAAATGTGATTGGCTGTTACTGATTGATCAGTCCTTCTTTGTTTAGGGTTCTTGGTAACGATTGCCTATTTCCGTATATGTGGTCTAGTTATTTATTGGGCGAATTCAAGGAAACATAGCACTCCAGCGCTTCAGTGCTTTACCGCTTCACGTTCTCTGAATCGACATTTTAAACGCAAGCTTAAAGTGACATAATTTTCAGTAATTCATATTTTGTAATTAATATTATCCATAGATATTTTCTGCATAAACCCATAGACGTAAACCTAAACTATATTAATGTTATCGCTTGATGGAACTATTCAGCGATCCAGCGGGAAAAATATATGCTTTACCGCTTTAATAAAGCCCTGTTGCAGCGCTTTAATACAGCGCTGCAGCTATTTGAATAAAGCGCTGAAGCGCTGCGGTTCTCTGAATGCGCCCATTGTTTGAACTGTGATTTTGTCACATATATATGGATTTTGATTTCTGTGGTTATGTTGATGTTTGACATTTAATCTTATGTCCCTGGCGTTATCTATGGTCTTTGGTCTTTTTTCTGTTTTGTGTTTGGTCTTATGGAAGAGTGGTCTATTCTTATTATCTGATTTTTAACTGAATTAATAGATTTATTTTGAAAGATTATATAGAAAGGAAATGAATAATAACAGATCCCAAAAGTAAGTAGTAAAATATGAAGAAATTTGAATCAAGTTTAATTTTTATAAGTCTAATGAGGTTACGACAAAAAAAATATTCAAAAAATAGCTTTACACTTGAATTATTAGAAAGATGAGATAAATTATGACAAGTTAAAAAAAATAGGTTTACTAAGTTGCATAAACTTATATCCTCAATAAGAGTTCAAGCAAAAAATTTTGTATTAAAATTCTTAGTATTCCTATGGTCATAGTATGAGATATGGAACAAAAATATTAGTTTTAGCTTTTAGCAGTTGTAAGTACTTATAATTATTAAGTTAAGTAAAATGTCTTATTAGTAAGACATTGTCTTACGTTGTCTTTGCCCATATTTTATTTTTATATGCAAGGGCATAGACATTTATTTTCTCTATATCTATGGGGCACATCCTATCCAAGCATGTACTGTACTAGTATTAGTATCATGATTATAAATAAGAGGTGTATTTTGGTGGGAATTTCAAATGAGGTCCACCCGTTAACATGGCTTATATAAAATACGTCTCAAAGTAACTAATTCATTATGTCGATATAATTGGTTTTGAGACATATCTTTTCTAATTTACAAAATAATTTGTAACTGACAATAATAATGAAGTTTATTAATTTATTATAAGTATTTTGGTGGGAATTTCAAATGAGGTTCACCCGTTAACATGGCTTATATAAAATACGTCTCAAAGTAACTAATTCATTATGTCGATATAATTGGTTTTGAGACATATCTTTTCTAATTTACAAAATAATTTCTAACTGACAATAATAATTAAGTTATTAAGTATACAACATTATAGCGTCTTTGATTTTCGGTAGATACTATAGAACAATAAGAGACGAGTTATTATTATTTTACTATCGAAGAGTTGAGGATCAACTTGAAACGTTTATAAAAAAGTTAGTTAAGTGTTTAATTTCTTTTAAATTTTATTATACCTAATAGGTAATTATTTTATTTAGACAATTCAAAATATGATTCATAATATTACAGAATTTTGTATAAAACTAAAAAACCACTGATGAAATTTAGTTAAATTTATCAAATATTTATTTTATTGCATATTATAATTATAATAATTATAATAATTAATTAGACTCGTTAAGACTTTGAAGACTTTCACTTGTCAGTGAAGATTTTGTGGTGATTTTTTGAAATATTGCATAAGGTTTTTTCCAGTGGCTCATTGGAGAGATTGGAGATGGAGGTTAGGTGAAGAAATAAGCCTTTAGAGTATATTTAATGAGGATACGGATTACAAGATGTATTTAAGCATTGTAGCATATATATTGTTTTATTGATTTTTATTTTATATATGATGGCACTGATAAATACTTTTGATATTCGTTCTTTTTATATGTATCACATTATATAATGTATATAGTTTTATTTATTATTTAACGTTTTTAACAGTATTAAGCTGTTTCTAAAATCTTCACATAATTAATTTATATTATTAGCTGTATGTTCTTCCTTTCGACAAGCCCACATAAGTAAGTTAGTTAAAAAATCGTACCTATTTCAAATGCAAACCAAAAAATATACAGGTTTATTGACTGGAATTTTCTTTCAGGAATTGTCTTTATATATCTGGTTTCAATGGGGATGTTGACAGAGTAAGATCTCTTTGATATTATTTCGCACCTACATGTATCGTATTTCTTTTAGCTTTTGCAAATTAATATAAATAGTAGTGGCTTTAATAAAATACATTTACTAGTTGTTTATTTACTGCATCTAATGTATTAGAATTGTATAACTAATAATAACCTTTAACTAACATCATACTCTGAGTAATAAGTGCCAGTATTTAGTTAGTTTCAATTTCACTTTCTATGGCATTCTTTTTTTATACCACACTGTGGACACATTGTATTTAGATCTGACCGTAATTTCGAGGCTATGGCAGCAAAAAGAGGTGGAGGTGTTCTTATTGCTTTACATAGAGATCTTTCAGTTAAGTCTTTAAATATCATTAATTTGGTTCCCATGGTAGATGTCGTTGGGGTAAAAATTAACTTTGATTTTCACTGCCTATATGTTATTGTCTTATATATTCCACCTAATATTAACTCAGATATTTATTCTCACATTTTTGATGTTATAATGAATCTTAGTCTTGGCAATGATAACGATAACGTACTTATCTTGGGTGACTTTAATATACCGGAGTATATTACACATATTAATAATTCTTTTGTTAACAGTCATATTCGAACATTACGCAATTTTTGTGAGTTCCTCAATGTTTGCCAATATAATGCTGTGTTAAATTCCTCTTATCGCTTGCTGGATCTTGTTCTGAGACGCAGGCCTGTTTCAGTAACAAAATCACAGGACATTTTAATCGAGGCTGATTTGCACCATCCTCCTTTAGACATTATCTTATCAGGGGTTAACATTGCTTATAAATTTCCAAGTAGCACTAAGTACTCTTATAATTTTAAATTGGTTGACTATAATATTTCGTACGAGAAATTAGGTAATATAAATTGGGAGATTTTAACGAGTTACAACGATGTCAACCAAGCTTGTAGTAAGTTCTATGAAACACTATATTCCGTTTTTGAAACCTGTGTTCCAAAGACGAAGGCAAAATCTCATAAATATCCACCCTGGTTTAATGGGCCGATTATTCGTCAAATTAAGAAGAAAAAAGATTTGCATAAACAATTCAAACTAAGTAATAATTTGGAGATATATGAAAAGTTTAAATGCCTAAGAGCTAAGCTGAAACGCAATATTGAGGACTCTCACAAATTATATATATGTAACGTGGAGAAGAATATCTCTTCTAATCCCAAGCAGTTCTGGGATTAGAAGAGACAAAGATGATCCTTTGTTAACAACTTAAGAAATTCAACAACTGTTCCTAATGTGATGAAGTTCAATGACATTGTTTCCTGTGATCCGCAACAGATTGTTAATACATTTGCTAAATTTTTTGAATCTGCCTATACATTATTGCATGACAGTCAAACTGAATATACAAATCCTTTACAAGACTCTACACATATCTCTATTAATCAGTTTTGTGAATCGGACATCTTAAAGGGTCTAAAGAAGTTTAAACCGAAATTAACAGCTGGCCCGGATAGAATTCCGGCATTTTTGTTGAAAGATTGTGCTATACTGTTTGCTTTTCCTTTATCTATCATATTTAACTTATGTATTAAAACTTCTACCTTTCCAGTTTTATGGAAAACATCTAAAATTTGCCCGATTCATAAGAAAAGTGATAAACATGACATAAGTAATTATAGGCCCATTGTAATATTAAACAATTTTAGTAAATTATTTGAAATACTAATTTATGAATCAATTTACTTTCAAGTTAGTTCACAGCTAAGCTTCCATCAACATGGGTTTATTTCGGGACGTTCTACTTTAACGAACCTATTCTGTCTTACACAATATATAGCCGAGGTTGCTAAAACTTTCTATTATTGGTTTTGTACCATCTGCTATACAGCTTTTAAAGTCGTATTTGTGTGATAGATGCCAATTTGTATCTTATCGTGGGTTTCATCTAACAGTATAGGAGCAACATCTGGTGTACCTCAGGGTTCTGTTTTGGGCCCGCTTCTGTTTAATATCTATATTAATGATATCACTTCTAAGCTGAGCTGCGAGCCGTTACTATATGCAGATGACTTAAAAATTTTCACTCATATTCATAACAGAGATGACATTGTTAATCTACAGAATGATTTAGTTTCTTTGTTCTCATGGTGCGAAGTTAATGAACTTCCGCTCCATATTAGCAAATGCAATGCTATGACTTTTACCCGACAACACTGCCCTATAATAACAGACTATGTAGTTAATGGCCAGATATTAGAAAGATTTGACAAACTGAAGGATCTAGGTGTAACTTTTGACTCCAAACTTTCTTTCGTTGACCACATATCTGAAATTGCGGCAACTTGTTATAGGCAGCTGGGTTTCATTTTAAGGAACTCTAAAGGCTTTGTGAATGCAAATACTTTGATTTTATTATTTAATGCATTTGTACGATCTAAATTAGAATATGCTTCCATTATATGGAACCCAAGTTATGATGTACATAAAGGTGAAATTGAAGGTATTCAAAGGAGATTTTTAAAATTTTTATATTTTAAAGACTTAGGGGTTTATCCTCCCAGAGGTTTTCCTCAAGAGGAATTACTTAATATGTTTGGTGTTACTGACCTGGACTGCAGAAGAAAATATCACTCGTGTGTTTTTATACAAAGTACTGCATAATACCATTGACTGTCCTAAAATATTAGAAATGGTACAATTTCATGTACCCTCTTTACATACTAGGTCTTTAAATTTAAATCTATTTTACTTAAATACTCCACGCACTAACTTACTTAAATACTCTCCTTTGTATGAAACGTGTAGTAATTGTAATTTATTGCTCAGTGATGTTGATTTATTTAATTGTAAAATTAGTGATATTAAATCCAAGTTAATTAAGTGACTAAAGTAGTATATTAGTTTGAATTTGATCTTAAATTTTGTCATCATTTCTTAATTTAATTTTGTTTTTTTTTGTATTGTATTATTTACTGTTTTTTTTATTGTACTCTGATATATGTTCACGTATGTGTACTCTCCTACCCTGTAATTGGGTTTCAACCTGTTGGGTAGTGTAACCATAAATAAATAAATAAATAAATAAATAAATAAATAAATATTGAAATAAAATTATTTAGTTAGGTCCATTTTATTCATATAAAATTGCAGCATGATATATTGGTTATAAAATATGACTTATTGGTAATAAAAATGAAAATAACTTGAAACAAAATAATGTGAAACACGTTTTATAAAACTAGAATTTGTCATTAGAAATTCTCATCGTATTCCACAATATAGGCTCTTATATTATACTGTGATGTCTCATATAATAAAAGCTTTATCTTGGACTGAAAATTACTTAGTTTTGGACTTTAAGTTACTATGTAAACACGTAAACATCTAATATTTCATGTTTTACGTTTTTTGCTTCATTCTTCATATTAAATAAATATAAAATTTTATTTTTCAATATAGTCAGATGTTCATTCACATCATACAATGTTTACTGAGGTTTACTAACTAGCAACAAATACTTATCCCATATTAAAATGAAATTATCCTCATCTACTAAATGTCCTATAAACATTAACTTCTTCTCTAAAGATCTTCCCAGATATATTTGTGTATGAATTTTATAAAAATTCTTGTTATTATTGCTCTTTGGCTTAAAAGATGATAACAATCACAAAATAATCTCTAAAAAATTTGTAAGCTATCACAGTTTCTGAATGACACACTTAGCTAGACAAAAGAGGGACATACATTAATATTGTTGATGTAGAGTTCTCCAAAGTGGCCTCACTTTACACTAGCAACGTAAAACTTCAGGAAAAATAAAACTAAAATTTTCCATTTTCGAAAAATTTAAAGATGGCTGCTATAGTATAAAGGGGAATTGTTTATATCTAACACAATTTATAGTATACTAAATTTCAGTATTTGTTGTGTCTCCAGTGAAAAATTATGCTTATCTTGCATTATGAAAAGTCATTAGAATTAATTATGGAAACCATTGTTTTCTCAATTTTTAATTTTTTATTTTTTAGAGATCATTAATAACTGAATTTAACAAATTTGGACGGGTCAATAGGCTTTATATCGAACCTACAGGACAGTTTGCTAGAGTCTTTTATGATAGCAGACAGTAAGTTTTTCTTAAACATTGTTTATTGTCTTCTATATTTATAACTGTTTCTAGGTCCGCTGAGAGAGCCCTAAATGAACTAAATAATTCCTTACTAAACTGGCAAGTTACACTTGAAAATACTTCGCAATATAATTACAAGTATGCTAATATTTAAGCGTTAAATGTTAGAATATCTAATTATCTTATTTTAGCAAGTCGGAAAGCAGTATGGCACACTACGATGAATATGACGATGAGTTTACGGAATCTATGGATTATTGCAATGTCCACGGACAACCATTGACAGTGTTACTCTCAGATGGTGGTGACCTTTTTGTTAACTTGAAAGATATTCGAAAAACAGGTTTTGCACTCTTTAGGAAGGATACTTTTGATTCTGTTCTAGTGGATAATAGGTTTGCAAATTACTGATTTATTAAATTAAAATTACATTATGTTAATCTACTCTATGTAGTATGTAAACAAATTTAAACATATAAAAATTCTTGTGTGTTATTAAGATTTATTAAAAAATTTTAATTCTCTTTTGTAATATGATTTGCCATTTTTTATTTTAGTTGTTTTCATATTTTTGTTATGTGGCTGTATATATTTATTTAAAATTGTATAACTATTTACTTACATTAGTCTTTTATTAATCATTTTTTGTTTGTTTTTTGAAATCATGTCCCTTCGTTTAATTTTTTTTTTTTTTTATAGTGTTCGGTAAATAATTAAAATGTTTGTAGGCAAATTGGCAAAGAATTTGAATTACACTTACTATCTGAAGCTAAAAATTATATTTTAAAAAACAGAGTGGCATCTATAGATGAAGACCAGATATTAAAAACAATTGAAAGGTAATAATTGTAATTTTTTATAGTTAAAGAGTACTAAAGTTAAATGTTTTTTTGACTTATATTTTCTGGTGCTTTTTTTAGCTGTAAAAAGAAACTATTAGGGGAAAATAATAAAAATCATTTTGGTGCTGGTCGAACAGTAGCACAAGGATCTGGAAACATAACTATAACCTCAAGTGTTCAACCAACGTATGATGGTTTTCATATGTCTGAGCCTGAACAGAGTCAGTCCAGGCCTCCAAAATCATTACCTAACAATTTTATGGCTACACATACACAAAGGGCAGACAGGTCTAAAGGATTTAATGCTCAGGATCAACAACAAGGCCAAAGAGGTAAAACGTAAAGCCCTTTTACTTAAAACAACCATAAGTGGAAGCTCCTCATTCTATAAAATGTAATAGCAAACAGAGGTATAAAAAAAACTGAAAACTAAGAAAATATGTATGAACATGGGCGCTAAAACTTTAAATACGATAGGTTCTTGATTATCTGAAACACTTTCTTCAATTTATAGTGGGCGATTTTCCTTAGAATCAAGTTTTCGTGGATAATATGAGAAGTATTTAATTTTTTTTCAAATCATTGAATTTTCTTCAGTGAATTGAATCATAAATTTTGTGTTTCACGAAACTGTGTTTATTATTTTTTAATTTATCCCCAAATCAGTTTAAATTGTCTCGCGCTCCCCAAACTTGAGAGATAGAATTTGAGCTAATATTACATCCCAACTGTCACGAAAATGTTCAAGGGAAATTTGTGGAGAGACTAGGGTATTGTCAGACAGTGGAGGGGTTTCATTTTGAATATTAAAATTTAATTTAATTTTAATTTGAATATAAAATACTTTCATTAGATATTATGACAAAAATAACATAATAGAATCTATACAAACCTTATATGCTTGAACTTAGAACTGCTAAAAGCATGAAAATATGAAAAAATATATGACAAACACATGATGACGGTATAGTCATAAATACATGTCATAAAGTTCTAAACATTTCGTTGATTACAGTGCTGAAAACCCGAATTTGATACGTTACGATGTTCCGTTTGGATGTAATTGAGCCTTTGCTTAACCACGTATATGTAGCAAATAGGTATAACTTATTTGTTGATACTGTGAGTTTAAAGTAAGAAAGGATTTGGTGAAAATATTAAATGTGAAAATGTATATACTACATATTTTACGTACATACAAAGCTATAAGTTAACTGAAGATACTTATATGATTTTCAGTTTTGAAATACTGACTAGTTATCTATATACAGACATTACTAATCAAATTTAAAAAGAAATATTAGATATCACAATCAACTATCCTTTGCCAGCATAAGCTTGCACCTTTAGCAGTGGACCACACTGTTGGACCAGCATGGATCAAATTATACCTTAGATAGGTGATTGGAATTGAAAAAGTTTTTTATTATTTGCAACACCTTGCAAATTCCTAAATATGAATCCAAAATTGGTTTTAAGTATTTTTTTTGTCATTATTTCCTGTAACTTTTCTTAAGATTTTAGTTACTTTTTTATCTAGCATTTACAAAACTAAATTGCATCTTTTAGACTTTTGAATGTAAAAACTTTTATTCACAACCATATATTATGTAATAAGGTTATTACTGACTTTTTAGAAGTTTGAAAATTAGTCATTACTAACTGTTGCTACTGTCCAGGTCGGGAAGTGATCACTTTCCACCCAAGGGTGGAAAGTAAAACATCTGAAAGATACGTGATGTTTGTATTTTGAGTGACGTTAATTTTGACAAGGCATCAGTCATCAGAAAAAACCCTTATATTTTATATTTATTTATACAGAATCAGTTTACAATAACAATAATTTTGGATTTTAGTTTTTTAGCAAATCCTAAAAGAATAATCAACTGCTGTCAGTGTGACAGTCAACAATTTATGCCCCCTTTATTAAATAATAATGTCAGCGTCATAGAAACGGATTTTCACTGTCTTCTAAATTGAAAAGTAGTATGAAAAAATATGAATGAATAAATGGAGATATTCTAGTTTTCTCGTTTTTTTAGAGATGGTTGTGAATAAAATCGTATACATACCTCGGCGGAAGGTTTCATTCCTGTCTCGCGCTGTAGCTTACCTCGGTGCTACGCACCTCGGTTATCTAAACAGCGCTCGACAGTAATGGAACATTTTCCGCCCCAGTATGTAATATACTAATCATCAATGCCAAAGCTCACTTTGCTTAAATATATTTCCTCACAGCCAAGTATATTGTTTTGTCAAAGTGCATTATCACAATTAAAAAGACATCTTTTATAATAAAGATTATGACTAAGATTAAGTTTAATTTTGACTACAAATATAAAATTTGCAGCTCCAACTGCGTGTGATTCAATGTTTCATAGCACATATACAAAACTGAAGCAATTTTTTAGGTAAAACTGAAAATTCTTGGCACAATGGAGCTAATACGAATACTAATTCAAAATCTGAAAGTGATCTTAATAGTAGCATTTCTTCTGAAACGCGAAGCAAATTTACAAGCCCAAAAAGTGGATTTGAGCCAGTGAAGAGAGCACAGAAAAGCCAAACAAAAGAAAAATTACCCAGGATTGCCTTTGAACAAGGGACTGTATACGAAGTAAGTATCATTGGTTTCGAAACTGAAGGATATAGTTTTCAATTACCTTTTATAAAATCATTTTCAGCAATATCTATACTACATTTAAAAAAATAGTAAATTTAAGAAGGATTTCATATATAACATGAAGTTGAAATGTTTTAGATTCAAGTTTCATATAAAGAGAAAGAAAGCATTTACTGGGTTCAAGATAAGAGTCTCATAAATGATCTTGAGAAAATTATTCTTGAAGTAGATGAGTTAGCAAAGGACCTTGATCCTATAAATCCAGAACAAGGCCAGTTGGTAGCTGCCGAATATGCAGGAATATGGTAAGTTGATTCTATGGAAACCATTTTAAAACAAAAAATATATGAGTAATTTCACTTTTTGAAATTCTTTACTTAAAGTAAAGCAATTTTTCATTGATATTAGATAGATATTCCTCATAACTTGTATAGCACCTATTCAGTTGATCTTATCGCAGATGGGGGCTGGATATGGTTTTGAGTGTATTACCACTTTCTGCAGCTCTTCGGCAGTAATGACATTGTGCCTTGGTTTCCCTAGGGCAGAATATTGCCCGAGATAGTGAAAGGGCATTTCTTCATCCGCTTTGAATTCCTAAAAAGTAGGATTGTCCTCTCCCTCCCCTATGAGGAACAGATGAACAGTTGTTTTAAAGACTTCATTATCTTAAAGGGAGAACACATTCTGGAAGTCCGCATTTCCTAAATGAATCCCAGACAACTTTCCCGCCACCCCAAAAAGTGACCCGTGTAGTGGATGCTTCTCCCTGCAAGGGGAATGCCTAAACATGTGCTTATTTTCAGGTGTATGCAAAATTGCTTCAAATCAGATGAAATGAAATCAGATGTTTTATACAATGTATTTAACATTGTATAAAACATGTTTCCTTTCTTTTAGATAATCAAACTGATTTTCGGGTTGTAATGTTCTTCGTCGGTTGAATTAGAAATGCTTTCTCTATCTTCTCGTTTCACTTTTATTATTATTACATTCAGTATCGATGAATGAATTCATGGTTGATTTTTCGCTCATCCTGGAGACTTCGCAAAAAATATTGTTGAGGCACATTGTCTACTGTTAAATAACTAGTAGGAGGAATATACGAGGTGTTGTAGTAACGTGAGCAGTGCTTTATCTGGCTTTATTATTAGTGAAACAGTAAAAAAATAAAAGCTGATGATACATACATATACTGATTTTCAGTAAACGTGGATTCCTATGAAAAAAGTAAATCCAACATCAAATACATACGAGAAGTATTCAAACTATTTGTTTGAATTTTAGCACAATGTATGTTATGGTGGGCAGAGGCGTAGATAGAAATCTAACTATTTACTAAAATAAGGAACGAACCATAAAGTAAATCAAAAACATTTTAAAAATATGATTCCATAATAAGAATTTTTTATAATTACACTGAAAAACACATACCTGTTATTATAGTGGGCGGGGGCAGAACCCCGAGTACACCAATGATGGTGGAAATCATTAACGTTAAATGATAGGGAAGTAATGTTTTCCTGACAATCAGAGAGTTCGCTCTACAATGAAAAAGCGATTTAGAATTTATTTCTATTAAAGACCGTAGAGCTGATTTCAATTTTAGAAAGTGAGTGTACCCGTATATAAATAACTATGAAGTTTTGTTTACCTATGTAATAATTTAATGTGTCGTTTGATAACTATGAATTGAATAACTAAAATACTTTTGAGTTTGTGATTGTGTCATATCGTTTTTAATAGGTAATTAACGGATATCTAAAATCTAAAAATAGTTATGTCGCTGTTTCCTGAATTCTAGTTTACAGCTTTTTTAAGGTAATGTATATGTAAATTTTTTAATATCTAAATATTAATTACCTATTTAAATATTGTTTGAAACAATTTTTGTCGAGATTTCCGCCAATCGTATTAAAAAGGAGGATATTTGTGTAACAAAAGTTATTTTTTCAAGCAAATATTTTTGCTCTGCGAATTTCTAATTTATAATTTTAAGGGGTTTGACCTTGAAATATGCAAAATTTTCGCCTGCAGCGCATTTTTTTATTTCTGTGCCCCCCCCATATTCAAATCACACCAGTCGCCACTGTTTGTCATAATTTCATTCTTAGTATTTTCACCAGAATTATTTAGTTCCTGGCTAATTATGGATCCCATAATCGCTAATCCCACGCCTGTTGGTTTTGTAAATTGCAAAAAAAGAAGAGAAAAAATGTTTACCAACCTGTGTTGTTAATATGGTTTTTATTTCGTCGTTCAGTTTTGGCGCATCCATTTGTAAATATCAAATTACTAATTTTTTGATGATTGATGAAGTATTTGGTATTAAAACCAAACCAACTTGGTCAACTTGGTTCAACCAAGTTGAACAGTAGTACTTGTTTTCTCATACTTTCCTATCGTTTAATTTAATTACAATTTGTATATACTTTTTTTTAGGAATCGTGGAAGAGTTATTAGTGTAGAACCACTTATGGTCCATTTCGTAGATTACGGGAATAAGAGTGGTGTAGATTTAGTGAAAGCCTTGCCAGATTCTCTCAAAACCACACCAGCATTAGCTGCAAGAGTTGCCATCGATGCGAGCCAGGAAGTATCCGAAGAGATGGATTTGAAAGTTAGAATAAAGCGAAAGGTATTTATATGTTGTGATTTATATTAATTTAATCTAGTAACCTTGATAATAGTCAACATTATGCAAGAGTAAAATCAAGTTTTATTTATTTTTATCTTTACTAGTATGACGACGGTACATATGTAGTAGAAGTACTGAATAATAATAATTACAAAAGAGATGCGGACATCAAACCTTCACAGTTCAAGTCTGTGGCTCACAGTTCAAATGTATCTAAGGAAAATCTAGATGTGCTTGTCGAAAAACCGTCTACTTCTAAGGAACATTTGCACACGCCCAAGCAGACATCCTATTTTGATATTCCCAAACCTATGAGTGAAATTTGCAGTGGCGATAAGGTAATGCTGATCGATACAGAAGCCAATAAGTTCCTCGTGAAAACTAAGGAATGTGCCCTTAAGAGTAAAGAAGTAACCGAATATATTAAGAACTTGGACAAGTCAAGTAAGTTAAATAATAATTTATGTTCTGGGTAATTAAATTAATATTTCATAAATTGTGTAGTAGTGTGTCATCTCTTTTTATACTAACTAGAATAAAAATAATTGTATATTCAAAAAGAGCTTTTGATACCATATAAATTATGATTTTTTTTGAGTTATCTCACTTGAAAGGGGTTGGAACCTTTGGTGTGAAGATAACGCTGACGTAGTTTTCCACATAAACCAAAACACTATACTGCACACGATGCACGTTTCTCCAACCAAGTTGGCACCATCTGGAGATGATTAAAACTAAATCGAAGCTAACATTGTGTCCTATTTATATCTAAACTATTTCTACGGTTCAGTGACAGCTCAGTGAACCATCACAATTGATTAATGAACCGCTGTGGTTGCTTGCTCTCTCTCTTCTCTTCATGAAAACGAGAGAGGGTATGTACTGTGCATACAAGCTCACGTCAGCGTGTGTTTATGCTCTTATTCTCATGAAAAGGAGAGAGAAGGCACGTGCCGTTGTATCGCCGAGTCCCGCATTAGGCAGGATGCCAGCCGTCGCTGCTATTAGCTATGGTATCATTTTTCATATTTTATATAAAATGTGAAGATGTAATGAAACTATAGTCGTAATTAAGTCGAAAAAATTAATAAAATTAATAGTACATTTGAATACTTACAAACATTATTAGGTAAATAAAATATAATAAAGTTTTCCACACATGAAACAACTACCTTTTTCAAAACATGTTTCCTTAATAAATTTCGCATCATGTAGAAGTAATTAGAATTGATTTAATTATCTCTGGATGATTTATATGAACTATTTTTGTGTTTCATCATAAAGTTCTAACCAAACACATAAATCTTATAGTACCTCTATTATTAGAAAAAATCTACCTAGGTACTGTTCTACCTATTGTGTCTAATTTAAATGTTTTAGCTCTGGTTTTAACAAACGTGAAAGTTGGGCAGCTGGTGTTGTGCAGCAGAGACGGTTATCTTGGTCTGTTCCGAGGTGTGATAACAAAAAAAGACAGTGATCTGATAGTAACTGTAAAGTATGTCGATTTTCCCGGAGAAGCAGACTTGTCTCTTAAGTCTCTTAGAAATGTGGATGAATTCCTAGCTAATGAACCTTCCAGTATTTTGATAACCCCAGTATATAAATATCTCGAGGATGTGACCGAAAAGGCTGCTGAGTATATCTCGACAATATGTCAAAACAAACAGAAGTTTACAGTGGTATGTATAGAATTATTTTACCATCATCTGTTTATTTCTTTTTATTCTTTTCATGACTATTCGTCTTTTTGCCACGGAAGTTTAGAACAAGAGAGTGTTCATAACTTGATATCATGCGGTTTATCTTTTTTTATTTTTAACTTCATTAAATTCATTAACAGCACTAAAGTAAAATAAAAAAAACATGAGTCAATAGTTAAACCTCAAAAGTTTTTGAAAAATCACGCTGACCCGTCGGTTTTGTTTTCTTTTTACATTTGTTTTACATTAGATATATTACATTTTTTACAGGGCGACTTAATGAAGCTAGGTTGATATAAACTTTAACATTTTAAATGGAACACCCAGTACTGTTGTACATATTTGGAAAGTACTCTTTTAATATGACCGAATACGGTCATATAAGCTTTTATGGGTCTAATAATAAGGGAGATATGTCCAAAAAAGTGCTATAAAAGAGATGTGTTGGAGAAAGACTGTCATTAGCAACAAATCGATCTTTTCTTTCTAGCACATTGCTCTTATGACACAGTTTTTTGGGCATATCTCGCTTATTTATATACTCTTTTGAGTATCTTCCTTACCTTCAGAATTAAATCTATTAATTTTTACAATTTATTTCCATTTCTAAATTTCATTTTCAACCATTTTCTGTATGTATAATTTTTTGTATGTTTTTTTAATTTTTCTGCATGGGAATTTGTCCTGTAAATAAATAAATAAAAATATAAAACCTCTCATTAATTTATCTGTATATTCTCATCTATATCCTATATTTCAAAATAAATCTGGTAGATTGTAGTATTACTCAGAATATGCATTTTCATATCGTGTGTATATAGATTTCGGCGCTGATAATTAATTTATTATTTGTATATAATTTTTTTTTTTTTATTAGGTATTATCTAAGGATGATTTTGATTTACAAGCAGAGGATGGAACTTTATTATCACAGACACTGCACGATTTAGAGACTCCTGAAAAACCTGTAACAGTAAAAGCCTCAACCTCAACACCCAAGAAAACCGAGGTCAAAACAGAAACGGTTGCTGAGCGGAAACCTGCAACTGGTGAGTTATAAGTTATAATACATTTCTTGTGATTATTGAAGGACACTTGAAATTGTGTATTCTACAATACACAACAAATACGTAAAATTATTACCGTACATTTATTACTGTCTTGCATTTTTTAAAAATTTGTTATGAGCATGAGTTATGAGTTGTTTTTAATAACTGGTCCTGTTGCTCAATGCTATATTTTTTTAGTGATCAAAGAGAAAATTCTCTACGAAGAAATGGATTGGATGAAAATGGAACCAGGCTTACACAGACTAATGTGCTACTGTCTTCAGGATCTAGACGATATTACTTTTATTTCTTCGGATGATAATGTCATACGCTATTTAGAAACTATTACTGCTGCTGATCCTACTGACCAGGAGCCCTACAATCCAGAGGCTTCGGAAATGTGTCTCGTATCATTTAAAGGACCCGAAGATGATGAAGGTAATATACAGTGGCAAAAAAGTAAGTAATAAAATTGCGCACTGAACTTGCCAAATATTATACTCCTTGAAACTGCCCCAAATTCTATTCCGGACTAATGATTTAATAGTTGTATATTTGCTCTTTGAAATCGACTATGTTCAATTGAGAGCACTTTTACTTCCACCGTATAAAATAATCTTTAACAGATATAATGATTGTGTATAGAAATTTAATATACCACTCTCTATCGCATAGTGATCTAGACTATAATTTCATGGACTCATAAAGTTCATACTGGGATATCAAAAATTATCTTGGTCAAGGGTGGTTGTGGAATGTAAAACGTGTGTCTTACTTTAAATTTTTGAATAATATGTTTTGTTGTGTCAGAATCTGTCAAGTCATTGTGCTGAAATTTTCTAATCCAGTTTTTGAATCATGCCTCTTACCACACAGCACAAAATTTTCATGATTGAAGCCTATTTTCCAACGGGTGCGCTAGTTAATGGAAATTGGCAATACAGTCAACGTTTGTGTTTGGACAATTTTCGAGAGCACTTCCCAAACGTGGCAATATTATAGGACAATTTTTATGCGTGTCTTACAAATTGTGTTGAAGTGTTTCGCGAAACTGGTTGTGTGATTCATAAAAAAGGTGCTGGTAGACCAAGAGTTCGTACAGAAGAAGTTGTCAATGACGTTCGTCAACGTATGGAAGAGGAGCCTGCAAAACCTTTGAAACGTCTTTCTCAAGAAATTGGACTTTCTTATGGAACATGTCATAAGATTTTAAATAAAGACTTGAACATGCATCCATATAAGATGCAAGCACATCAAGCTCTTCTGCCCACAGACCACCCCAGACGCCTTGCTTACTGCCATTGGTTTATCAATAATTTAATGAATGGCGATCTTCTGGACTTAACTTTTTTTCTGACGAAGCGTGGTTCCACCTTTCGGGATACATCAATTCTCAAAATATGCGAATGTGGAGCAATGATAACCCTCATGTTTTTACTGAATCGCCACTACATGCTCAAAAAATTGGTGTTTGGATGGCAGTTTCTCGCAGAAGAATAATTGGGCCAATTTTTTTCGATTTCACCGTCAACGCAGAAAGGTACAGACCATGGATTTCTTAAAATAAACTGGATCGCTAATACATACTAGTGGGGGTAGCTAAAAATAACAACTGATAGGCGGCCGCCATACTGTGCTAACTTCTAGGTATTTTATGAACTAAATGATGGTAACACTGTTGAGTTACCAGCACTGCTTTTATATTTTCTTTTTGTTTTGTGGTTTATAAATGAAGTTCTGTGTGCAAGGTGCAAGTTATTTATTTCTTAATCTGAAGAAAAAACATGCAATTTCATCATTTCATCCATTTGGTCGAAGTATTCAATGTTGAAGGTTGCGATAAGTCTAAAAACGTAGATATCTGTTATCTGAAGAGTCAATAGAAAGAATACAAGGCAAAAAAGGCTGCAGTTCCATTTTTGACTAAATCTTGTGATAAAGAATATTTTATGATTAAGGTAATAACTCTTAACTTTTTAGACAATATGTATTAATAATACTTTGAATCATTTTAGGTTGCGCTAGTAATAGGAGTCTCTGGTGCTTGTCGATGCTACGAATTGACGAATTTGAAAATCACTAATGTATAGGACACTGGCGCGTATCTAGTTGTTTCTATACCAGATACCAAGACCGGCATTTCACGAAAGTTTAAAATTATAAATGAAGGATTTTCTATGAACGACGTAGAGATGTGTAGAAAATGTATTTCCCTAAGACCAAAGAACTTATCACAAAACAGATTATTTTTACATTATAAGAATCAAAAATGTACTTCTCAGCCTGTTGGAGTCAACACATTGGCAAAAGTTGCATCGTTTCTGAACTTGGCAAACGCGGAAGCTTATATTGGCCACTATATGAGGGTGCACTTCAATAACTTTATTGGGAAATAAAGGTGCCGACTTTACACCCATCAAGCGGCATGGTGGGTGGAAGAGCCCTGCTGTGGCAGAGAGCTATATTGAAGACTCCGTATCTAACAAACTTGGTATTGCAAGGAAAATCCAAGGTTCTTCTCGTTCAAGTCATTCCTCAGGAGACGAGACATCCAAAATTTGTTGCAAGAAGCAACGAAACGAAGTGAAATATGAAAAAGCGAAGAACGAAATGTCTATTAATATAAATGTTAATGTTAATTTTAATAAGTAAATTAAATTTGGTTGATTTAAGTTTATATTTTTTTATTATTTCAGTAGTGGATAATATAAGTGGTTACTTTATATGCTTTATAAGTGTGGATAAAACTCCTATTATAATGTGATTGTGTGTATAAATTATATTTTAAATGTGTTTTTATTAAATTCCTACCATAATCATAATGATTTTGAGTTTTGAAGTTGTTAATGTTATCTTCTAGAAAAGCAGTTATTACCATATTGTGTATTATAAATTATAAACTTCATGTAATTTTATAACAAAATAACTGATTAACCTATCCCAATTCATTCACAATATTTAATATATCTTAACAGTGTAAAGTATAAATTTGACTAATAACTACTTGACATTACTAACTGTATGATGTCATTCAGTTAAAAAATATTTTTTTAGTGCCGTTTTTACTGATAAGACGTGCAGCTACTTTCATCGTGGCTTTTTATATATGCAGCTCCTGCCACAATTAAAATAACTACAAACATATGTCTAATTCTTCGATAAATATTTACCTTATAACGATACCTTTTTGCCAAACTATCGTAAGTGACATTTTCCATGAAAATGACTATAGATCTATCGTAAGTATAATATGCAAATACACATCTTGGCAGAGGTAGATAGATCCATAAATATGTAAGCGTATTTAAATGTTTCACGGTTAAATAACTGCATACATTTTATCGTAAGTAACAGAACTGTAATAGGCATAGTGGCAGAATTGTCGTAAGTAGCCTAAGGTAAAATTTAGTGAGTGACTTACGATATTTTGGCAAAAAGGTATCGATATTAGAATTCCTCAAAACAATATACAAAACTGATACTAACTAATTTTTATACTGCAATCAGACAAGATTCAAATACTTGGTTGACAAACCATGTTAATTTGAAGTTTTTTGGGTTAGTTACTAAATTATGTTTAGACAAGTAACTATTATGAACCAGTTATAATTCCGGCTAATGTAAAATTTATTTAAAAAATGAAGTTGTAACAGGAGAAATAAAGAGTGTCGCCAATGAATTTAATATACATAGGTACCTACCAGACATACCATTGGAAGATTTGTACATGTAGGGAGTGTCTTTACAAGCACATAAATTTCGACTTTGTCGAAAATCATTTCAAGTCAAATTAAAAAGAGATGATTCCAATTATTTGAAATGCACTATAAATAGAAAAAAATTATGTGTACCTTTGCTGCACAAATATAACTCTTGAGTCCAGTCCTGTCAATTACTCGTCATATCTAATGCACAAATAATACAATTTAATCTTTGATATAACCCTGTGGCTATAACTTATGGTTAACTATGGTTAACTTTTTAGACCCGCTGCTAAAGTATTTTTATTACAACAGTGTACATATTTTATACCCATATCCATCCATATAAGTAATATTTAGTTAGTCATATGCCCATATCTCACCAAACTATTTTCCTCTGTAAATACCTCAACATCATTAGCTGAAAACTAGCCAATGGAATGTTAGCACAGTGTGGCGACCACCTTACAACTGACAAAATGATAGTTAGGAATCAGCGATCCAGTTTATTTTAAGAAATCCGTGGTACAGACACAAGCTGAATTTGTGCAACAGTTAAACGATGATGAACTTCGGTATGGTTATTTCCAGCATGACGGTGCAACAGCACATACTACACGAGAAAATATTGCTTTCCTCCGCGAGTTTTTTGATGACCGGCTGATAAGTTTGCATACAGAAGTTGAGTTTCCTCCGAGATCACCTTGTTTGACAATTATGGACTATTTTATATTTCCTTACTTAAAAAACAAGATTTTCGCAACTCCGGTAAATAATTTGCAAGAACTGCAACAAAGAATTGTTCAGCAATGTGCAACCATAACGCCAGAAATGCTGCAAAACGCTTTTCACTGCATGAGGAGGCGTGTCAACTTGTGCATCGAACAAAACGGGGGACATTTCCAACAATTACTGTAATTTAGTTTTTCTTGTTACTAAAACCATTATTTCATAATTTGTAGTTCATTATTGCTTTACAACTGAAATAAATAGGTATGAAATTTGTAGATTATTGATGATGTCAGTGTGACAGTGACATAATTATTTCAAATTTAAAGTAAGACACACGTTTTACCATATGAGTAACTATATAAGAGACTTCGTTTCCTTGTCTTTCATTGGAAGCACGCACTGAACTAGCGCCATCTTACGTCGGGCTGACGCAAAAAGTAGCAAGTGCACTGCGCGTCTTTGGTTTGAGACAAATATAACTCAGAAATGAGTAGAGTCTGATACAATAGATGTCGCTGCATAATAAGTTTGGCGGTAAATTTAAATATACCATAATATACAGTGTAAGGTACACATGGAATAAAATTCATAATCATCGAGTACAAAATTTCGTAAAAAATGACATGTTCAAATATCAAAATTCACCTAATTTTTACGAAATTATGTAGTCAATGATTTATGAATTTTATTTCATGTAAGTTACACGCTATATACCTAATAATGGTATAAGGGAAAAATAACTCTTTTAGTATATCCATTAAAAAAGGTATAATTATTTTCACATTTTAAGTGATGACTTAAAATTGTAAAAGCAGTAGTGTTCTTTTAAATGCATGTACTTATATTTATTCTGTTATAAATAGAGAAAGAAAAAATAATTACTAGTAATTAATAGCGATTAATATGATAAAAAATAGGCATACTTACCTTTATCTGTCTTTATGCAAAATATTATTGTTAGATACATTTGTTTCCAACTACATTGGTTCTCATCAGATTTTTTTTCTGTGAAAATTGATATTTTCACAGTATAAGTAACAAAAATCAGTAGAATCGTAGACATATGTATGTATATATGTACCATTGTTAAAAACACTCTTAATATTCATTACAAAATTAAAACAACTGCTCCAGTAAATAAACATACATTTGGCATAAAAATGGAATAAATACATATACCAAGTAATGCAGATTCTGCCATTACTTAAAAACATACAAAAACAGTAAGACAATTCAAATAATAAGATGATCGATTCACTAATTATAATTAACTACTCGCGTTTCATTAAATTTTAGACTAAAACAGAAAACAATTATCAGAAAGCACTACATACCTGTTCCGCGTTGTGATACAAATACAACTAAAATCTAACCTGATTTCTCATTTCCCTAATTTTAAATTTTTATTTTGCTGTTTCTCAAATTTAAATTTTATTTCGCTTCATCATTTGCACTTATTTCAATATGTAGTTAATCTCATAGATAAAGTTGATCTGGTGACTGGACCGATGGAACAGTTTCAGAGCTGCTCGTAGTAGTAAACGAGGGGGTTAACCGACCTGAGGATGCGCTGGATTTCTGTGGACTACGATACAACGTTCCTGATGTTGACGGCACAGGTTCCTTAATGCTTTCAGCAGTTTGGGTTATGCTAGGAAACAAAGTAGGTACAGCATTTAGTTTCAGTTTCCTTTTACCATATTCTCGGGTTTTTTCCCACATCTCGGGAGCAAAATGAACCTTAAAAGTAATATGAGAATATGTGACAACTTAAAATAATTTAACACCACCTAAGTACCTCACAAATACCAGTACGATCTGTTGGGATCCAACAACCTTTATTGTTTCATATTCATTGTCCACTCTTGTTGTTTTTCATTTTTTGGGAAGTATTTCATTACGAAACCATGTTCACTTCTATTTGAATAACCTTTTACCGAACAACCCACCATGGTATGATCTGTGACCATGCTGGGCAGTTTGATCTAAAAAAATTAAATATTAAATGTGATGTGATATAATATGACACATGATTTGAAATTCTATAGAATACAAGAAAATTCCTACCTCGCAAGTAATAAGTAATCAATAAATGTTTTCGAATTTCGAATAACAATTTTAATAATCTCTCTGAAATAAAATTACAGGAAAAAAACACAGAATTCACACAAAGCGTCACTAACTACGTTTGTCTCGTAAAAAGTCGAGCCATTTTATAGTTTTATTTATACAGTCAACAGCCAACTCTACAGGTTGTCCTATCAACTTTTGATCTTCTTTTAATGATGTGTCCGATGTGTCACAGTTTTCTGTAGCCTTTTTCTACCGAAAGCAGCATTTGCGTCAGCCCCACGTTAGGTGGCGCTCATGCACGTGATCCTTGCCGCCCTATGCTTTCAACGCGTCTTGTTTAGTTAGTCATATGCGTTTTACATTCCACAACCACCCTTGACCAAGATAATTTTTGATATCCCGGTATTATCCATAGTCTATATAAATCATTAAAAGTAACCGCAATTTGAACCAGTCATCAGACCTTTAAAATGATCGGTCCTATGAAATCATGGCTTCTTACTCGATTTTTATTGTGTAATATTTAACTTACTTTTACAGCTTCGTGGTATAGAGCCGTTGTACTTGAAGTAGAAGAGGATGGTTACTTTGTGAATTTTGTAGATTTTGGAAATATGGAAAAGACACAAAGTAAAGATATAAGGAAGTTTCCAGCTGATTTGAAAGATATACCTATTTTAGGAATAGGCTGCGAATGCATCGGTGAGTTGTAATTTTAATTTATATTTTAAGAGTAGTGTTTTTTAATTACAAATTTACTGTCCGCTAGAAACTAACTGAACCAGTGTAATTAGCCGAACTACCACTTATCAGCAATATTACAACTGTATCTACACTATATGATCTAGTATATCTGTATAACCTTTTTCGTTTTGGCCATTGTCATTGAAGGAAATATATTTTTGAGCTTTATATTTTATATTACGAGCTTTGAAATTGATACACGGGGCACATATTTATATGCTTATCAGTAGACACATATTTCTACCATATATATTTACTATCTTCATAACATATAAAACATGCAAATAAATAATGCAGAAAGGATGTTCAAGCAACCACTTTGTTGCATCAGATATTGCAGAAAATAGATGTTGGAAAATATTTTATATTGACTCTGTCATCATAATATATTATAACTGAATATCAGAAGTTGGATTGAAAAAGTTATTGAGAGATAACCAGTGAGATTCAGATACTGTTTTTTATTGAAATTTTTTTGTACAGTAGCACTCAGCTGTACAGTATTTAAATCTGACTGTAGATACCTACGTAATTTGTTTTTTTACCTCCGATTTTTTGCTAAACGTTTTTGCGCTAGTTGTGAATATACTTTCAACTACTATAGTTCTATGTAAATGCCTATGTTACTTTTCATGTATTTGGATCCTTTCCAAAACCATCCATTCATATTGCAAGTGACTGGATTAATTTGGCCATGTTTATTATTAAAATTCAGCAAATAAGAGGATTCAGTTTCAGTTCAATTGCATTAACCTCACTGCAATCATGTTCAAATGAATCAAGGCTCTGAGAATAGATTTTCAGTTGTGTTTTGATTTTTTTAGGGGTTCCGAGGAAACCAGAAATTCTTGAACGTTTGAAAGAATTAATGCGAGAAGGTGACGAAGTGGATGTGTTGATCAAAGAATTTGAAGATTTGAAGTATCGTATTGAATTGCCAGAACTTTACAAAAAGTTAAAAGCAGAGAAGCTTTTCTAATCTTTAAAGTAGGATTTTACACATTGTTTCTTCATTTTTAAGAAGTGTCCGTTCTTTGCATAAGAATTGTATCGTTTAAGCAGAAATATGTTATCTAGATTGTGATGGATAATTTTAATGACAAAATTTTTTATATGTGAATGTCAAAAAAATTTAAAGATCAATGAAAAGTTGTATCAAAATCTGTTATTATCTGTTGATTCGCCAAATCAGACTGATTTAAGTGTGATAATAGTACTAGTTTTTATATATAATGTCTGTAAAATAGAATTGTATTACTTCATTTTGGGAAGATTTATTTTGCATTTATCTTTTGTGCTTCTGTGTATTATTTTGTGTATTATTTATTTAGTCTGGGTTGGTTTAAAACATTTTGTGTTATACACAAAAATCAACCAAGTTTTCAACTAAATAGTACCAACTCTTCATCTCATTCAATGCATATTTCAGTTTCAGTTTTTAGGTCTGAAGATGTTTGCAATTAACGCTGAAATTATGATCATCTTCAGATAATTAGAGTGTTGGCGAAAAAACATTCAGAAATGTGTAATGTACTGGTGTTTGGTGAAAACCTCAAGTACCAGGTTTTGTTTTTTTCTTTTGTATTTGTACTATGAACAATAATTATAAATAATATTAATAAATATATATTAATATTAATAAATAATTCAATTTGCTTACAAATAATAAACTGATCATGTTACGAAACCTGAATCAGTTAAATTCAAGATTATTAATTGAAAGAATTAAATCTGTGTGATAATGAATAATTATTAGAAAGCCAGCCGTATAGCAGTTGCTCTACATTGCTAACTGAAGTAAATCTACGTTTGCAACTTCATACTCATGGGACTAGTATTATGTAGCAAGTAGTTGGTAGTTTCAGGAACATATTCTATTACTGTCTTATTATCTGCACTTATATTTTTCTGGTTTTGGCTTTTTCATGGGAATATGCATTAGAAAAGTAAACCATTTCAATTGGTTATAGTATATTATGAATAGATGTTAAGTTTTTTCTATCCATCACTTATTATATCATGCTATATGCTATTTTTTTATTTTCACTTAACTATTATTAGGTATATTTTTATTTTCGTAATACATTTTAAATGTCCATAATCAGACAAGTGTTTTTTTTTAATAATAAAAATTACAGTTTTTATACTGTGTTTCATTTTTTCTTGTTCCTGAAAAAGGTTATATTTCAGTGATCTGATTAATTTAGTAGTCCGAGTGTCAAGTGACCAGCTATAATCACTCGATCATTCTATTATCAAAAATATAATAAAAGGTGATCACCAAAACTTCAACATTTATTTCCAGAAAATGCGCAAACATTTAAGATTGGTTTAGTATGATCCAACTATAACTATTTTTCTGCAAGTGAATGTTACAAATTATGTTAATATTCTCAACACAACAAACAGCTACTTTGATTTAACCATCATGTTTTTCAAATGCTATTTAGATAATTGCTAGCAAAACCAATATATAGAATAACATTACTTAAAAAGAATTGTAAGTAGCATTTAATTTTATATTTTGAATTGTAGTTGGAACTATGATTTTGAAAATAAACTCGAAGGTTGTTTCAATATTACACAAATATGTGCTGAAAGGTATTGCAAACATATCAGTGTTTAAATAAAATTGCCTGAAATAAATTTTTTTTTTTGAATATTTTGAATCAGGTGTTCAAAATTAAAATTTCACAAATTTCATAAATATAAATTGGGGGACAGTTCTGGAACTAAGAGAATCTTAGAAACTGAGAAACTTGGTAGGTTTATAAAAATTTCCACTTTTTACCAGATTTTTTCAATTTCCACAAAATTACTAAGTAGTGATTTTATCTAAAAAGTATATAATATATTCTAACATTGAATTAGATAATTAAGTATCTTCTTGTGTAGCTATATAAAAGTTTTAATACATATTTTAAGTTCTACTTTAAACTATTTTTTCTACTCCCAATCTTTAAAATGCGATTTTTCGTATATGTTTCCATGACGCTAAGTGATCTTTTAAATACACCTTGATAAGCCGTGGCTTCGTGCATATAAGCCGTGGCTTCGTGCGCTTTAGTCACGGATTGAAATTATTGAAAAAATCAAGATAGTTGTCTGTGTCATTTTTAATCAATCTGTCAAACTAATTTGACGCGGCGTGACAAGAGAAGTAATTTTGTAGAAAGTAATTAAGTATTTCAAAAATTTTTATTTAGAAATTTGCTATCGTAGAAAAAGTATAGTATGCAACTCGTTTTATAACGCCATTTTATTCACTCATTTTATTAAACACTCGCTCCGCTACGCTTCGCTCGTGATTAATAAAAATCGTGACTAAAATGGCATTTATAAAACTTGATACATAATATACTATAAACATCAGACGAAGGGAAGACAAAATTAAATAAGTACAACACAAAGCCTACTGTGACAAAACAATATACATATAAAAAAGTTGCTTTTAGTATAGCGATAAAAAGTATAAAAAAACATATGATTAGGCATTTATCTTTAGCTACAGTAAGTGGGCAATAAATGAGATGGCGAAGATACAGACCGGCCACGTGTGCTTTTTGCAGCTTGAATAAGTTATACCTACCTAATAGGTTGGATAAGAAGAAAAACATTTTTTTTTTTTTTTATAAAAAACATTGTTCATATTTTTTAGAATTTGAAATTAAGATCAAAACTAAAATGATACTTATAATCAACTAAACAATATTAACGAATTTAATAAGTTAAATCCTAAAGATCTCCCATTCCAATATAGGACTAAAATGCCTCTTTTGCCAATAAGCATTTTTCTTATATGTCGTTAGATGCCATAGAGTTTTAACAAGATCAGGCAAAATTATAAGTAAACATAGATACTGCAACTCTGTTTTACTGGCTACAACAGAAAATAAAAATAACGATTCTATTTTCTCATACTGTTTGAAATATTCGAAATTGAATGGTGGCGGGAATTGAAGGTAAAGCTGGCAACTATTTTAAAAGGTGGAAAACCGGTTTAAAGTTAGCGCTACAGATGTCTCCACTATCGTTCAGAGAAGCTGTGCAGTGACAAAATGGCAATGGAATGTTGGTGTAAGAGCTCGACTTTGTGATGTGTTTTCGCTACATTTTTTTACAAAATCCGCGTGTTTTTTCACTAAATGTGCGGTGTTTGTAACATTTAACGTAAAGTGAGTTGTACGGATAAATGTGTGAGTGAATTTTATGACAGATTATGGTGTTTCTTTTCCAATTATGTACCATATACTTTTAACAATAGGTAAGCCATGTCTTATCAATCACCTTTGTATATTTTTTATGAATTATAATTTGATTTATTGATCAAAATGTTATTTAATTATTTAAACGAGTTACGTGAATGTTGTATCAGAGAAACGGTGTACTATAAAACAAGGGTTTTATTTAATATTCATGATTTTATTTACAAAAGGTAGGTACCTACAAATAATTCTTCACAAATATTTTATCGGTACATTCAGTTTCTGTGAAATGCAGGAATATCCTTATTGAATAATTTTATTTGTTGTTTCACCACATGCCGACCAAGAAAAATCAATTTCCATTAATGTTTGCTCATTATAATTGAAATTTTATCAGTTTACGTTTCATTAACCCTCTTATTCTCTGTCTACCTACCTCTACAACTTTTGTGTTTTTGAAATGAAAATGCCTTTATCATATATTCCAGCAATATAATAGCATCTGTATAAAAAAATATTTGCTGAACGCAAACAAAAGACTACTGCAAAAAGAAATATGAAAATATTTTATCCGAAATCGCCTTGTAACCGGTTATTATATATTGAAGTGTGAGTTTATATGGTGTTAAGACGAAGGTAATATTTTAATGAACAATATACTACTCGAAGTTACATTCTTGGCAAACATTTCCAGATGCAATTTTACTGAAACGGGAATTTCAGCAACATAAGATAAATGTATCACATTAAATTTTATATCTAAGTACACATTTTTTAACAGTCCTGAAGTACCTATCTATAAGATGTATGTGTACCTAGGGTATGTAAATAAGTAAATGTATTTGCTTGTTGTAAATAGGTAGGTAGGTACCTATATTTTTTTAAATAGTTTTAAAGTAGGTATTTGAAATTATTAACGAAATTAATAAAATTAATGAAATTAATAAAAGTTTGTAACAAAATAAAAATTCAGGGGCCCGTGGAAAATGATTTTGAAACTTATTTTAAATAACAGAACTTTTAAATTATAAAAATCTCTTATCACTCATTAATCGGGCGATTTAAATGTAAATACCTGTATCTATTTATAGATACCTCCATTTTTAATAATAATTAATTATTTTTAAATTAAAAACTAATTATCACAGTTAGGAACATAAATTTTGTGATTTGGTGAGTCTGGTTACCCGTCCCAAGCTTTTATGGAAATATTAATAGATTAGGAACGAGATTAGGAATTATAATGTTAAATTCAATTAACTATCTAAATTACCTACACCATCCTATTTATTACATCTGCTTTGTAATTAAATGTGTCGTAGGAGATAATAAGTGTTAATCATTTTATTGGAAAGGAATATAGAAACAGGTAATGCAATTGCACAACTGATTTGATTTTCAATCAATAGGTTTCTCATTTGGCTAAGTGTAATATTTTTTTTTTAATAACGCTATGGAATGCAAGTAGCTACCTACATGTGGGTATTTTCGAGGGTATTTTATAATAATTGCAACAATTTTTTTTATCAAATGTAACGTTTGTTTCTTTTGATTTTGGTTTTGAAAACTGTGATCTCTTTTGGAAGATGTAGGTACGTAATGTCACCAGGAAGTAAATAAATATATTAAGCAATGTGTTTTTTTAGAAGCAATTACATTTTACGGTTATTGCCAGACAAGGCTAATTTTAGGTTGCTGTAGAACCCTTGTTTATATACACTAATCTGTGATTTTTATAAAGAACATGTTTTTGAACGCTGATGGGTCTGGATACAATCTCTAAAGTTTTTTAAAACTGTGGCATTACTTATATCCTTCTCGAATCCTACCAATACTACTTATCCGAGTTCTTATTATCATCACATCCAGTAAAATTGGAAAAGAATAGAAAAGCTTTTCAAAATTAGATCGTAGATTCCGTACAAAACGTTATTTTTACTTTTTATTTGTTAATCACCTATTATACCTAGGTACCTACTAATTAATTCTACAATAAATCTATTCTTAATTGGCTTAGATGAGTTAGAGTTGGATCTTAAGAACCTTGTAGTGTTCAGGATGAAATAATTTACCTAAATTAATGGTTGACAACAGTTTTCTACTTAGTAATGAATCTTAGTAGGTATAGGAACACTTAAAATTGTATAAGGTATTTGTAGTAGGTATGTGTTAAACAAACACACAGTGATAATTTGTTTTAATATCGGGATACAATTTTTCTATTTTGGTATTAATAATTAATTATTGGTTATAATGTCAATTCTATTAGCACTATTTGTTGTAGTAATCAAGTTAATATACTATGATAAACTCGAACCATTCTTAATGTACAGGGTGATTCACTTTCGAGTGTGTAACATGGGTATCTCGCTTATTATAAAAGATAGACTGTAGGTTTAAATTCGGCAAAGTTGCGGAATTTTATGCTCAATAAGTTGGCGCAAAGAAAACCCCCATATCTGCTTTTGTTTTTGGGTAGGAGGCAAAAACAATGTTTTTCCGGTTTTCGTTTTTTGGCCATAACTTCTATATTTTTGAAAATATTGGCTTATCGTTTTCACATTATTAGGACACTTTCTTGAGACAAATACGATGCCGTAAACCGTTTTTTTAAAAAATGTCACTTCTATTGTAAATCATCGTCAACTTTATTTTTCCTTATGGGCGCCATATTAATTTTTCTCATATTTGAATAAACCGATTTTTTCTAAATACAACAATATAATATATGTTAATATTTGCCTAAAAAATAAGGGCATTATGAAAGGAAATAAGTATTTTTTTGAAAATGTCTAGTTAGCCATGGCCATGACAGCCAATTCTTGACAAACCACAAAAATGGCACTTATAATTTTTATAAATTACATCTGTGGAGTACTTTTTACATTGACTAACGATGTATTTAACCGAAGAGAAACAAGATATTATAGATATTTATTACAGATCTAACAAAAATTTAAACAGAACAGATGAAGAATATTTAAACACATATCCTGAAAGATGACAACCATGCAAGACATATATTACTAAACTGTACTGTAATTTAAGAAATTATGACAGTTTTCTTATTTTTTATTATTTTATTTTATTATTTAAATTATTTTAAAATAATTTCTTAAGTTACAGTGCGTTTAGTAATATATGTCTCGCATGGTTGTCGTCTTTGAAGATATGTGTTTAAATATTCTTCAACTGTTCTGTTTAAATTTTTGTTGCATCTGTAATAAATATTTATAATATCTTGTTTCTCTTCGGTTGAATACATCGTTAATCAATGTAAAAAGTACTCCACAGATGCAATTTATAAAAATTGTAAGTGTCATTTGTGGTTTCTCAAGAATTGACTGTCATGGCCATGGCTAACTAGACATTTTCAAAAAAATACTTACCTATTTTCCTTCATAATGCCCTTATTTTTTAGGCAAATATTAACATATTATATTATATTGTTGTATTCAGAAAAAATCGGTTTATTCAAATATGAGAAAAATTAATATGGCGCCCATAAGAAAAAATAAAGTTGACGATGATTTACAATAGAACTGACATTTTTTTAAAAAACGGTTAACGGCATCGTATTTGTCTCAAGAAAGTGTCCTAATAATGTGAAAACGATACGCCAATATTTTGAAAAATATAGAAGTTATGGCCAGAAAACGAAAACCGGAAAAAAATTTTTTTTGCCTCTTACTCAAAAACAAAAGCAGATATGGGGGATTTCTTTGCGCCAACTTATTGAGCACAAAATTACGCAACTTTGCCGAATTTAAACCTACAGTCTATCTTTTATAATAAGCGAGATACCCATGTTACACACTCGAAAGTGAATCACCCTGTACAATCGTATCAAGCTAAAAACCTATTAGAGATGTTACTTTTTGGGGGCTATTTTGTTAAACTAAAACCAATTTTGTACTTTAACCCGTTTTCGATAAATCTACATATTAGTAACTTAAAGTTAGTGCTTTCTCTGCGCCCAACTTATAAGTAGGTATGTAAGGGTGAAAAATGCCCCAAAATTTGTTACTTTCTGAGAATTTTCAGAATTCAAAGGCATAAAGACATCAATTTTTGAAACTTCAATAGGACACCCTGTATATTTTGCATATATGTATTCAGGATGATTTTTTGCTGCACTCGCTAGAACATCATTACAGTTGACTGTCAAAATTTTTGATTTTCTAATAATCCTTTTAGAGGGCATGCTGAAAATAGCTTTTTAGCAATCGAAATATCAGAAAATCATTTCATCTCTTTAACCACAACCTTACTTTTTATATGCCTCTTAAAAAAAAACGAAAGGCCGTTTATTTTTCTAAAAAACTATTTTATTTAGGTAGCGATAACTAGCGAAAGTACTTAATAAATGGCTCACTGTTTATAAACAATATACCTTAGTTAGTATTCCTAAAACAAATAGGCTGATACCTATAGGAGAAACAAGACCAGAAGGAAGCACTTTTCATAAAATCATCATTCATCAATAGATACAAAAAATCATACACATATGTCTTATGCAAAAAATCTACTGAATTAAAACTGCAAAACAATATGGGGTGTTCTATTTAAATTCCAAATGTTTGAGGTGAATATTTTACCACATTCCTGTTTCACTCGATATGTTTGTGTTTTTAATTATATGTTTAATCATCATCTTATTTAATTAACGATTAAGCTTGTAATAATCATGTATTTTATACAAAAAATACAAAATCCCATTTCTGTTAACAGTTTTCAGTGGCCAAGTATTTCAATTTTCTGTAAAAAAAATAATCCGCAGCGACATTTACTACTGGTTGCATTTTGGTCTGCTTTTTGTCTGATTGTTTATTCAGTTCACGTTTAAATTTTTATTCAATCTGCTAAAAGCGGCTGAATAATTAATTATAGGGTAGCAAGTTATTATATCCATTGTTGAGGCGAAATAAGTGTATTGTGTACCGTCACCTGTCTTTATTTGTTTAATTTGGCTGTAAACGAAAAAAAGCGTGTTAAAAACCGTGACAAATGGCGTTTAATTCAAGGTTTATACCTCGTCTGGTCAATTAGACTCAAAATATAATCAGAGTCGGCCCAAAACGTTTCCAGTTACTAGTCTTGACTCTTGAATAAAGTATTATTAATAAATTGATTCGGATATTAAATTATTATTTAGTGATAGTGACAATTTTAAATGAAGATCTTCTTTTCCTTTAGGTATATGTTCGTTAATTATTTCAAATAACTATGAAAATTGAGCTATACATATAATAATTTCGAAGTAGTAAACTTAATAGGTATAAGTAATCTAAATACCTCAACATTCATATCAGAAAATAATATATTTATTTAGGTACCTAGCTCATTATTACATTACATTTAGATTTCACACGGAATACTTATATCGAGACCTACATCATAATATTTACGGGAAAAAGTAACAATGTGTTTAACAACGAGTAAACCAAAATATGGACTGAGACTGGAATGTTCCAAGGAAGTATTCTCACTTTTATTTGGAAAATATTCCTTCTATAACAATGTCAGGGAACACCCCAATCCTAATACCTTTCATAGTTTGTATTGAAACTATTAGAAATATTATTCGACCAGGAACACTAGCAATCCGTTTCTTGTTTGATGTACGTATGAGTTTTATGAATTTTGTATGTATGATATTTTGTGAATAATATTTTGAAACGTAAATGTACGCATTTCAGGTATAATCATGATACAACTAATTATTATGATAAATATAAGTACCTATAAGTATTAGCAACAAGGTGGTAGTTAGGTTATCTGTATTAGTCATTAAATAATATCTATGATTTTTTCTTGAACCATTAGGACATGTTTTTTTTTAACTTTTCTATAAATAGTTATTAGATTTTCTTTTATTGGCTTAATTATCGTCGAGTGCATTTTGTATCAAATCAAAATAAGCCAGAAAATCCGCTAGCCGCTAAATCTATTTACTGCAGCTAACTGGGATTTGAAACCGCTAGATTTAGCGGCAAATCCGCCAAGTTGACAACTCTGATTGGTATATTGACATTCCAACGACTTGTCAAAAATGGCCGCCATGGGTCAAACAAAATGCGTAAATTTGTGCGAAGAAGAATGGTAATGCCTCCAATTTTATTTAAAAACCTACATTTTCATTGCTAGAGGTAGGTAGGATCGAGGGTACGATATTATTATTATTATTATTAAACTAAAGAGAAGAGCAGAGGTCGAAACCTATTATGCTCCTAAAAATAAACAATAGATTGACAAGAATGGCAATAGTAAATTGTTACAGTAGATACAGCTAATCCTTATAGGTAACAGTATATGTACATATTTATAAGTAAAAGTAATTGAATAAAAAGTACAAAGTACGACTTAAATAATATAACTGTATAAAAAGATACAAACAAGAATATATGTTCTGTGAAGTTAATTTGCAGACACAATACAGGATACCCAACTAAATGTCTTGTCTTTACATCAAAGCATTTCACCATTTTTAAATAAGTCATATTTATTTTTGAACGAGTTTACACTCACTGAAGTCACCAACCACATCACTGGGTAACCGATTCCAGTTGTTAAAAATTCGGTTGGAATAGAAGTTCTGTCTCATCGTTGTCCTGAAATTTTCTTTTTTGAGTTTAAGTGAGTGGCCACGGAGTCGGTCGTCTGTGTTTAATTCTAATAGCTCTCTGATGTCTTGCGTAAAGTGATCATGTAACAACCTGTATGTGAAAATCATGTCACCTCTATTTCTTCGTTCTGATAGAAGTGGGAGGTTTAGAGCTTGAAGCCGATCTTGATAGGATTGATTCCTCAGACACTGGACTTGCCTAGTAGACTTCCGTTGAACGTTTTCCAAGAGTTTTATATCTTTTATTAAGTGCGGTGTCCATATTATGTTAGCATATTCGAGAATTGGCCGGATATATGTTTTGAATAAAAGAAAAAATAATATAGGGTTAGGGTTTTGAAAAGTTTTAAACAATAAGTAGGACCTCTGGTTGGCTTTTTTTGCGACATTAGTAATGTGAGTGGACCAGGATAGGTTTGAGGTTATCGTTACTCCTAAGTCTACCTGTTCATTAACGGACTTGATATGGATGTCATTGAGCACATAAGAGTGGAAGGGGTTATTGTTACCGATATGAAGGACCGTACATTTTGAAGGATTTAACGGTATCAGCCATGTATTACACCAATTTTCAATATCTTTAAGATTGTTCTGAATCAGATTGTGCTGTTCTAACGGATTACTGTATAATTTGGTATCGTCTGCATAAAAAGTGTGGGAAACGGTAATAAGTGGATCGAGATCTGCAGTATATAAAAGGAATAGAATAGGACCCAAAACAGATCCTTGGGGTACACCTGAAGACACCTTTCGGAAAGCAGAGTAGTCGGTTCCAACACGAACTGAAAAAAGCCTATTTGTTAGATAACTGGCTATCCATGACTTTAGCTGACCTCTGATACCCAGGTGCTCTAGCTTTAGAAGTAGCCGGTGTTTGGGTACCTTATCGAACGCCTTTGAGAAATCCAAGTAAACCACGTCAATTGGATCTCCTTGATCTAAACAACGAGACCAATAGTTAAAACTTGCCAACAGATTTGTGGAAGTAGATCTACCCGGGATGAAACCATGCTGTGATAGCGGTAAGATATAAGATATCGAAAATTGCACTATATGATGTACTATAATTCTTGCTAAAACCTTAAGACAAATAGACATTAGACTAATCTGTCTATAGCTTTTTGGGTCTGTCTTATCTCCACTCTTAAATATGGCAATGGATGATGCAAGCAACCAATCTGAAGGAAGAGATGATGTAGCTAGTGAGTGCCGAAATACAAGATATAGAGGCTCGGCTAGAACTGTGGCACAAGACTTTAATATATATCTTAGATTTGTCTTTAACTGTTATAAATTATAACAGAGACGAATATTGACCATAAAACTCCATTCCGAACAATAATTTGAATTTCAGTAAGAGTCAACATCTTTAAAGGAATTTGAAGATGAAAAAATCCGTTTAGAATTTCTAAATAAGTATGAGGTACTTCGCAAAAATCATAAAAAACTTTCTTTGTTTGACCCACGTAAGTCAGTTTTTGTCACGTGTTCTAGAATGCCTAATAGGAAAGCCATCATGTGTGTTCTTTATATCATAAAATAAATACTCTTCGTTTTTCGCGAAATTAATAATTGCACGTAAGTGAAAATGACTTATACGAACATAAAAACCCCGTACATCACGTTTCGAATTTGTAAGGCCAGTGCGCTAATGCTGGCAGCCCATAATTCTTATGAAAAGTAATTTTTTAATGAGCCTTCACTCAGTTACCACACCCGCATGGCAGCGTATTAAAAATGCGGCACGAAAGGTGTCCGTGCAAGACATTACCGGTCAGAGTTAATCACATGTGCATTATTTTTATTTGGATCCGACATCGCTCTCAGAGACGAAAATTGAACTGTCTGCCGGACGTCTGCCCGTCACATCTGCGGCATTGCCGGAACTCGGGGCATACCCGAAAATAAATTGGGTGCGATTTGGCAGATTTTCAAATTTAGCGGCGCGCCGACCGGATTGAACCGCGACTGACCTTAAGAGTAACGGACAATTTAAGATTTCTAGGTAGATAATGTATGTGTCGATCATCCGATGTGGAAGGCGACCGACAGGCACAACCATTCTGTTGAATAAAATATAATTCTGATGGGCAAGACACCGTTCATCTACCGGGTGTTGCCAGCAATAGATTTGTTTTGTGTTAAACAATATTTTTGATAGTGACAGATAATTAAGGGTGTTTCCTATTGGCGATTCAGATTACCGATGAGGGCGCTGCAAATTGTAAACAAATATGGAGGAAGACGAGTAAAAATTTAGCATTTCATATCACATTTAGCAATTTAGCATTCAACTGCCATAAATATAGTGACTTCATGTGCTAGTTAGGGTGAAATAAAGGATAAAAAGAGTGGTAAAAGCAGTCAAACGTCCCATAAGTGCTTCATTGCTAATTATATGAATTTTTTGGGTTGAAACAGGTACCCTAGTTTTTGTTTACTTACATTTTGGGCTAAAATAAGTGTAATAAACTGTATGGTGATGGTGATACCATATTAGTGCTTGTTTTTTGTTAAATAATGTTTAAATTAAAATATATTCTGCTTTTATAAGACTAATAATAGAAAAGTATAGACAAACTGCAACAAAGTGGTTATGTTGTGTAAATAAACGTGTTCCCGGTTATTAAATTGTTACATGCCTTTTGGAGAAATGAATGAGAAACAGTTTCTTATACTAGGGCTACCTATCTTCTATCTTAAACATTTCTATTGACACATTTTGTGGAATGACAACCATAAACACGGCAGTTTGTGTTGTGCTGATTTCTTTTGAATGCCATTTTAAAATGCTAACACAAATACTAACCACGTCGTTTTTAACTTTTTAATACCAAAAAATCACAAGCACCACTAAATTATTACGTTAAACAAACCCAAATACGTGTTATTTATCATTATATCAGCAATAAGCCTCCAAAAATTACCTTTTAAGTAGGTTCAAATATTTTCATGCAGAGGGCGCATTCATTTTTGGAATCGTCAATTAAATGGTGACCTTGAATGTGATGAAAACGCTCAGATTTAGTGTGGAGAACTCTATAGTGATGAGAAACACACCGTAGTGCCTTCTTTGGCGACTCCTATGGAGATGCCGATATAATGCAATGCCAGTCGGGGCACATTGACCGTGGAGTAGTTGTTTTCGGCATCTTCTTCAAATAGAGAACTCTATAGTTTAATTATTGCACTATGGAGCAAGATGAGCATATAGCTCAAGATGAGCTTTATATCATGCATTCCTACTTGTGGATGTGGCAGAAAAATACTTTTGACCTTGAACTTGTTCGTGAATCTTGATCTTAATCGTGAACCTTTCTTAAATCACATTTTAAAATTTGATGAAAAACGTAGGTTCTTAAATTGCTTTTGAAATATATACAGGGAGATTCAACAGATCATTGTTGTTGGGGCGGGAACGTTCCAAGTTTTTGTTCAGTGGCGTGTTTGTTGGTTTGTTCTAAACCTCGTTCTAAATACTTAACACTAGAGATCTTAAGTGGCTGGCCTAGTCTAAAACACACAAGCAACGATTTAAAACGAGCAAAAAAATCAGAGATGCCACTAAACAAGCCATTATATGTTCTTCTTTCGGGCTATCACTCTAGATTTTTCGTTAACCTTATTTGTCTAACAGTGGCGGCTGGCGACATTTGGATATGGGGGGGCGCAGAAATAAAAAAATGCGAAAATTTAGCATATTTCAAGGTCAAACCCCTTAAAATTATAAATTAAAAATTCGCAGAGAAAAAATATTTGCTTGAAAAAATAACTTTTGTTAGACAAATATCCTCCTTTTCAATACGATTGACGGAAATCTCGACAAAAATTGTTTAAGATAATATTTAAATAGGTAGGTTATAGTAGGTAATTAATATTTAGATATCAAAAATTTACATATACGACGTTACCTTCAAAAAGATGAAAACGAGAATTCAGGAAGCAGGAACATAACTATTTTTAGTTTTTAGATATCCGTTAATTAAAAACGATATGGCACAATCACAAACTCAAAAGTATTTTAGTTATTCAATTCATAGTTATCAAACGACACATTAAATTATTACGTAGGTAAATAAACTTCATACAGTTATTTATACACGGGTGCACTCACTTTCTAAAATTGAAATCAGCTCTACGGTCTTTCATAGAAATAAATTTTTCCATAACTTTTTCATCGAAATTATTTATTGGGCAGGCAACGCCCAATTCTTTTATTTATACCTACTTTATTTCCCAGTGGAAGATTTGCAAAATTAGCTCTAATTATACTACTAATAGTATTCATGTTAAGTAATATATAAAATTGTCTTTTCACAAAAATTGAATAAGTAATTTAATAATGTTAAAAATATGTAATGTGTTAAAAATATGTTATAATGTTTAATAATGTTGGCGTAGGGTCGCGAAATAATCGCGGCCAAATCTGCAGAATATAAGCATACGGAAAGTATCTAACGAGTTTAGTCGAATAGGAGGTCGGGTCGGTTGCCATAGTTACCTGGGCCGCGACTCAAAGTGCGGCCACGAAGCTGTGGACTCTGGCATTATGAGTACGATAGCTCAAGCGCTCGAGCCTTTCCTAATAATAGTTTTGTACTACAATACATGTTTTAACATTTGCATTTAATTTACAGTAATGATAATAATAAGGATTTCTTTGGTATTTTTGGAGGAGGGGCGCGCGGCCATGCGGCCTTAAGGAGGAGCCGCCACTGTTGTCTAAACTCTTTCTAAAGCGAAAAAGTGAAAAACTGCAGCATGTTGAAACAAAACTCCGTTAATTTTTCTATGTTGGCCATCTTGGCCAAAAAAGTGGATACTATAAAAACAACCACGTAAGTGTGGAATTCTTTAGTTATTCAGAAGTGCCTTGAGCTGGAAGTGTGTATTTTGTATTTTATTTATTACGTATTTCCTTCCTTTTAGATATAGGTACATGTTAAAATAATACCTAGTAATAAAATTGAAATCAAGTTCATACTCTTTTTTATATTTAGCGTCTTTTGTCGAATTTGGATAACAGCAATAATTTAATATATAAAATGTTACCTGTAACGAGCTGTTTTATAAATTAATTAATTAGGTTTAAGCATTGCGACACAGTAGACAAATTTATAATGAATGCAGGTTTGCTATATAATCACAACCGTTAATTAATTATTTATCGAAATTAATCTGTATTATATATACATACTATTTCATGTAAATATTGCATGAGTACCTAAATTTCATTAAACTAATGTTGGAATTATCGGGTATCAAACGTCGATGACAAACAAGTCAAGTCAAAATTAAATCAATGCAAAATTGGATGACATGAAAAATATAATCAAATTAATATGTTACAGAATAGGTATTTAATGAGTAAATTTAAAATATAATTGTTTGATCAGTGTGAAAACAATATCCAAACTTACAAAAATGTGCACTGAATATAGTATAACCGAAGGTACGCCAAACACTGAAAAAGCTGTATTGTGTAGCATAATATGTCATTAATATGTCGTCTACTTTTAGCATTGAAAATGCTTATAGGATCGCGAAGGTTCGTATATGGGTATGTTTCGATGAAAAGTGTAACGCGATGAGCATGTCACACCGACATGGTTAGGTAGTGGTGGACCGAGTAGAGCGGGCGGTGTGGGCGCATAGTTTGGCATTCGTATTCGTATATTGCAAATTGCAAGTCTGAGAATCTGAGCTCTCATGTGAATGTGGTATACAAGGTGGCAAAGTCTATAAGTCGCAAATGATAAGATTGATAAGTTCTCAAATTAGAAGATTTATACTTTGTACTCTATATGAGATGCTTATTACGTGTACCAAAGGACAATTTAGGACGCTCAATAATTTTCGAGAAAATTGAGATTGTTTGTTTGCTATCTATTTTTCACCCTCTAGGACCCATTTCAAGTCAATGATTTTTATACTGAGTAGTCTATATGAGATGCTTATTACATGTACCAAAGGAGAATTTGGGACGCTCAATACTTTTCGAGAAAATTGAGATTGTTTTGGGTGCTATTAACTAAACTATTAAGTTTTTGAAAAATAGTCATTTGACAAAAATTGTTTAGAATTGAACAAAGTATCCAACTTGTTGCAAAGTTCCTTCCAACGAAAAATTTCTTTGGACTTCAGCGCCATCTCCAATTTGCTCTGAAAAAATCAAGTTGAACTCCGTGACGAAGTCATAGATGAGCTCTATCAACTGTTTTTGTCAAAACCAAAATATATCTCCGTTGCCGAGATACGAGGCTGAGGAAGTGGCTTTTATGTGGAACACCCTGTATATATAGGTATATTAAAGACATGAATATGGAATGTCCCTGCGTCGTGCTGTTAATATTCGAATATTTTGAAATGTTTCAGTTTTCAACAGTGCTTTATTAAAATAACTTTAAAAACTGTAGTAGAGGAAGTTCTCCTGCGGATAATCGAAATTCACAGGCAGATGAGAAAAACTAGGTGGAAACTATCGATCTGTAGTGCAATGCGGAGAATAAAAAGCGACCATCAGGTATCACGAGCAGTTTCCCGGCATTCTCTGATGGGAAGAAAAACTACGGGGCCCAGCAGTTTTTGACACTTCCCTTGATTACCATTAGCGGATTAAGGTTATTAATTACCGGCGGCCAGCCGGGCGTAAAATCTTAATAAAATAAAAAATAAATTGCAAATGTGCATTCTTGCATGTACTATTAAGTGTTTAACAGATTAATTAAATGTTGTTACTTGAATAAATTAGCTGAGATATTTAAAATGTCAGGTGTATTAAGATTTTGGTATAGTAGAAAATATCCATTCTTAAATAACCCAGTTTAAATGTGTTAAGTGTGTTTTTCCTATCGATCGAAGAAATAGTAATATTCATTAAAATACATATTATATTGGGAACATACTGCATAAGAATAATAAACAGGATAACAGGAACTGTTTAAATTGAAGATTAAAGAGTAGTATCCTTGTTTATATATTGATAATATACAGGGTTATTCAGAACTTATCCATAATAAAATTTGGGGATGTTCAACATACATGTACAAATGTGGTAGTGCAAAAAAAAAATTTTTTTGGCGGGGTCTGAAAACTATTTAAAAATTTTTCATTGCACGCCGCTGGATACTAGTCCACTGTAATGGAGTGACCTTGGGACTGACAATGCAAACTAGCTAGCACGAAAAAAACTTCGGAAGATCTGAGAGTATACCGACACCCGGCGCAAAAAAGATTTGCAGCGTTTTTATTTTAAAATAAACTTAAAGATAGATAGATGTGACCAAAGTGACGTGTCTTTAAAATGAATAAAATTTTGTTACACTAATTTTGAAGAATTGCGCTACTTGATTACTAGGTATTAGAAACATGAAATTTATAAAAAAAATTGCGCATACCTTGTTACAAAAGATTTTCGAAATAATATTCCTCGACTTGTACACAATTTTGGGCACGCCTTATCCAATTTTGCCGCACTAAACCGAATGTTCCTCCTAGTTGCTGATCTTGTAAACGCAAATTATTAAGTAAATTGGGGATTTTCAGCATTTTGCTGCAACAACCACTCACAAAACCTAACTGTCGATGTGTCGGCGTGTCGATTGGGAAATCGTTCTGCATACAAGCGCGAAGCTGCCAATGAATTTTGTCCATTTTCGCCATAAATAAGAATCATGTCCATTAATTCAGCATTACTGTACACGAGTCATTTTGAAAATTTTACAGTTTAACACTCCTACAGAAACACATAGACTGACGACTCATAGACAATCGAGATATTATCCCCACTCCAACTCTATTCGTCAGGCGTTCGCCAGGTACAAAAACTGTTGTTTACTGTTTTTTGAAGGAATGTGATATATCAGATGTCGTTGAAGTACAGTTGCCCAGCTACGTAGTCCTTTATAATGGTATAACTTTAAACATTGTTTACGGGAAATCCTAAGACTTTTATTATAAATTTTTTTGGTGATATCGATTTCTTATTTAAGGATGCACATATCCTCAAAGTTTTAGAGATGAGTTCTGAATAACTCTGTATACAAGGGTAGTAGTATCAAAGAATTATTGTAAATGTTCATATTACTTAACGTTTCCTTTAAACTGAAGGTAGGTAAGTAACTTTTAATGTAGAGATGGGTCACTTAATTTTGCCGCTTTATACTACAATTTGGATGACTGTCAGAAAAGTTAAGATGTTTGTAACATGTCAATTATTCTTTTAATTCACGAAGAGAGGACACGTGTCAGCAAACGATTTTTTACATTAACTTTGTATAAACACGCTTTAATTTTGTTTACGTTAACTCCTAGAGGAAAAATGAATGTTTATCTGTAGGTATTAATAAATATCAGGTTTTAGATTTCTAAAAATGATTTCTTTTTTCAGGATGTATATTTTAAATTTGGGTCATAGTAAATATAATTTAATATCAGAGTCCGACCGTTCCTGATAAAAATAGAGAAAAACTTCGGTTTGTTGCACTTACCAATTTTATACAGGGTTAGCTAAAATTTAATAGTATTGCTTCAAGATGTCCTTACTTCATTAAAAATAAGATATCACATGACACTAGGACCATTTCAAATTTATATAAGTAGGTACACAATGATTGGATCGGTTAAAGATTATTTTATACGATGAATAGTAAAAACGCTTCGATACTATTTATATGTTACTTTTTACAAGTTTAGCATATACAGGGCGCCCTATTTCTTGACCCGTTGCATGGGTAACTTTTTTATTAGTAGAGATACAAAAACGCTTAAATGAGCAAATTAGTGCAGTTTCGTATTAGTAATTCTACGGTAAGGCGAAAAATTATATACGGGGGAAGGTTGAAAAGTTATTGACAAAAAACGAAAAATCCAACTTTTCTGTTATCCCTCGTAGCTCGTTCATTTGAAGAGTTAGAGAAAAATGCTTCACATGTTTTTTGCAGTATTTTTCATGTAAAATGACATGCACTTGCTACTTTTTATATATCTCTTAAAATGGTTGAGAATCACAGTAAAATATATTTTTTTTAAATGTAATGGATAGGTGGCTGTGACATTAATCGAAAGTCCCCTTTTTTCTCTTTCAGATGATATAACATAGTCCATATTTTATCCTTACAAAAGTAATAATAATCGTTGTTTTTAAAGAAAGTTTATTGTCACATCAAGAATGCTATGGAAATAAAACAAAAAATAAGATTCCTGATATTTTTAAAAACGTCTAGTTGGCATTTAATTATTGACAGATCATAAGTGACATTTTTAGTTTTTGTTAAGTAGTTTATTGTTTATTATTAATACTGCATACAAAATAATAGTGTTGCAAATATGTACACCAACGAAGAGAAAAATGATATGCTATTTTGTTATTATAACCAAAATCGAGATGCACAAGCTGCAGCGAATCTTTATTTTGAAACTTACATGGAACGAAGACAACCCCATCATAGAATATTTAGACAGCTGGAAAATAATATACGATTATACGGTTCTTTTTCAAAGCCTAAGGATGAAAGAAACTTCAATGAAGACACTGAAATAAATGTTTTGGCTTATGTAAATTTTAAACCTGATTCTTCAACTGCAGAAATTGCACATCACTGCAACACTTCCAAGGAAACTGTAGGAGCTATTTTAAAAGGTAACAATTTAAAGCCTTATCATTATTCCATATGCAATACTTTATATCCAGCTGATAATCAAAGAAGGATGACATTTTGTCGATGGTACATTTCAAAATGCGAAGAGGATCTAGACTTCTGGAAAAAGATTTTATTCAGTGATGAAAGTAGATTTACCAACAATGGTATTTTTAACCGCCATAATAACATAATGTGGTGCCGAGAAAATCCACATCTTGTTTCTGAAAGAAGAAATCAACGTCAATTTGGGATAAATGTGTGGTGTGGAATTTTTTGTGGCAAAATTATTGGCCCATATTTTTACGAAGATAATTTGAATGCGAATAATTACCTTCATTTTCTAAGGAATACTCTAACAGAGGAATATTTAAATGAATTACCACTTCATATTTTTAGAAATCTTAAATACTTCCAACACGATGGAGCACCTGCGCATAATTCCCGCGAGGTAAAACAATATTTACATGAACAGTTTGATAATGTTATAGGAAATAGAATGGATATCGACTGGCCAGCGCGAACACCTGATTTGACCCCCTTAGATTTCTTTCTTTGGGGGTTATTGAAAGAAAAGTTTATGTGACAGCTCCTCTAGATATAGAGGATCTAAAAGTCAGGATTCAAGATGCAATTAGAAGCATACATGGACATACAATAAATAATGTTTTAAGAAGTATCCAGAAACGTTGCTTACTATGTATCCAACAGGATGGTGGTCATTTCGAACATTTACTTCAATATAATTAATTAATTAATAATTTCTGTTCTCAAAACATTCTTTTGTTCCATAATCCATAGCATTCTTGATGTGACAATAAACTTTCTTTAAAAACAACGATTATTATTACTTTTGTAAGGATAAAATATGGACTATGTTATATCATCTGAAAGAGAAAAAAGGGGACTTTCGGTTAATGTCACAGCCACATATCCATTACATTTAAAAAAAATATATTTTACTGTGATTCTCAACCATTTTAAGAGATTATATAAAAAGTAGCAAGTGCATGTCATTTTACATGAAAAATACTGCAAAAAACATGTGAAGCATTTTTCTCTAACTCTTCAAATGAACGAGCTACGAGGGATAATAGAAAAGTTGGATTTTTCGTTTTTTGTCAATAACTTTTCAACCTTCCCCCGTATATAATTTTTCGCCTTACCGTAGAATTACTAATACGAAACTGCACTAATTTGCTCATTTAAGCGTTTTTGTATCTCTACTAATAAAAAAGTTACCCATGCAACGGGTCAAGAAATAGGGCGCCCTGTATAGCAGTGTAGTGACCGTTAATTTTAAAGTAATCTGCTGAATTGAAAGTAAAGCTAAATCAAAAATGTATTCTGGAAATGATTGCTGACGCTTTTCTCTGTCTTATAAGAATACCTCCATCACAGTACAAGACGAACGATCTTAGCAGCATCCTGAACTTAAATAATTAATTAACACACCATAGATTTGATCTTACACTTCCGACGGTATTCGCATGACATTAAAGCGACAGCCAAAAGAGATGCAATTCGGTTATTACCCGGGTCCGTTTAGAGATAGTACCTGTAATTGATTCATTGTTGCCTGCCCAGCTAGTGGAACATCGCTATCGTGGAAACGCAATTTAGTGATGGGTTACTTTATCGATAAATTGTTTTACCATTGTTCGACTTGGGTTTATCAGCTCTCCGTAGAATTCGACAGGTATTATGTTTGGTCGGAGAGTGCAGATAACGCATTCTATCCGCCTCACCAATGCCAACTATCTCTCCCGGTAAGTTCTTCACTTAGGCGTGTTGTTATTCCGCTATGCAGTGCCGCTCAACTTGTGAGAAGTAGACGCTGTAAAATATCGGTGAGGTATACAGGGTGTCCATCGGCGAGTCGACGGCAGGCGATGCTTCAGGTTGGAATGACCTGTGTAGCTTTAAAGCATTTCCGTAACCCTTTGACGCTATACCACTTCTATTATACATTTATTCCACTACGCTAAAGATCGGATCTCTTTGATCCCGATTCCATCCACTATGTCTTTTCGTCATCCGTTACAAGTTAATAAAATATATATTTATATTATCGGCCACTTGTAAGTTTTAATAATAATAATAATAATAATAATAATAATAATAATAATAATAATATAATTTATTTCAAACTGCCACACGGTGTAATACAAAAGTGGGTTGAAACAAAGTCAGGGGAAAATCGGTATAACCAAAAATACAAATACATCGTAAAATCAAAGACATTCAAATAAAATACAATCATACATAAAACTAGTAGGTAAGTGTTGTAAATAATCGAAACAATATAAAACCATGACAATACTAAAATGCATCTAAAAATTCGGCAACTATATAAGGTTCTATATCTACTATCAATTTAAAATTCTCACGTTTAAAAATCTTAAAGCCGCGTAAGAAGGGCCCCTTTCAGTATTACTTAACTTATGGTGTGGAAACATAATTGTTGTTCCTAAAATTATATTTTTTCTTTGATATAAAATCGTTGAATTTTCCTTTATACTTAAAATTAAACAATAAACATTCATATATGTATAACCCTATAGTGGTCAGACATCTAAATGCTCGAAATTTATTCCTACATGAGCTATTAAACCCCAAATTCATGATCAAACGTATAATTTGTTTCTGGATAACAAAAACCCTGTATATACTGGTGCTTGCTCCCCAAAATAAAATTCCAAATTTCATCCTTGACAAGAAACTTGCATAATATACTGTTTTTAAAACTGATTGTGAAACATATGGCTTTATTACTCTCATACTATAACATCGGCTGTTAAGTTTTTTCGTTAAATCATCTATATGATCTACCCAGTTCAGTGTTGAATCAACAAAAATGCCCAAAAATTTTGTGACTGAATTGAGATATACATTTATGTGTCTCGTTTATATGTAGGGTTGAAACTCTATTATTTGATCTATTTGAAGTAAATAGCACGTATTTTGTTTTATTTTCATTTAACACGAGTTTATTTCGTTGAAGCCAATTATTAACATTTTTTAAACATTCTGTTGACTCATACTCTAATTCGGGTAAAGTTTTGCTGGTTATAATCAAAGTTGTATTATCAGCATAACTTAAAATTTTATGCGGTTTGTCATCAAAATTGGAACCTAAGTCATTAATATATAAATATTAAACAACAAAGGACCCAGTATACTACCCTGAGAGATTCCTTGTCTAACACTTTGCTTTGATGACTTTACAGTTATTCCATCGAAATCAATGTTAACCATTTGTGTTCGATTTTCTAAATAAAAAGTTTTGACGTAACTGAGATAACACTGACGTAGTTTTCTATCGAACACCAAAACACTATACTGCAATCGACGTGCATTTCGCCAACCAAGTCCACAGGCCCTCTGTCACTATTCATGCTATTTTTACACTACAATTTCCAAACTCTCAACTTTTAAGCAATCAACAACTTTTAGGCAATCCAAAAGACAAAATAGAAACTAAGGAAAAGTCGGGGATTTACGAAATCAGCTGTAAAGACTGCAATCTAAAGTATGTTGGACAAACTAAAAGGTCAATTCAAACTAGATTCAAGGAACATATGGCTCATCTCAAATATGGTAGAACAGATAAGTCTAGTGTCGCCCAACATGCGTTTGAGAACAACCATAAAGTAGATTGTAGCAATTTAAGACTAATTAGGAATGTAACAAATTCCAGCCAGCTGGATGCTTTTGAGAGTTTGCAACCAAAAGTTCCAACCCCCTTTCAAAGTAACTGAGATGTCGAGTCAACTATCCTACAACCCAACCATAGGGTTTAGGATAGTGAAAACTACCCTAAAATTTTATTTTCAACTCTTTCAAGGAATTTGGAATGTTGAAATGACGAACTAAAACATTACAAATTATGTCCCATCCATTCTTGGATGGTGATACTCTATATATTTTAAGTTCTGCAAAACCAAGATATTAATAGTGATTAATAATGAAAGTAATATTCAATTACAAAGGAACATGAATTTTAATGGTATTCAATCAAAAAAACTACGATTTTGTTTATTCCATCACTAGATCTTGATAAAACAGCAAATTATAATAAACTAATAATAATTTTCAAGATCGTATCTACACTGTTTGCAATTCAAATGATACCGAAAACGCGAAACCTGTGGGGGTTATGATTAACTTTTAAAAATACCTGCACTTAATAAAATAATAAAAGATAGATCAATGAAACCATTATTTTGTTTACAAAAAACCTTCAGTTGCTTCCCGGTAGATTTTGTTTGGAAAAGCGATGACGGGAACAATGGGAAAGCCATTTTTTTATGTTGACACTTCTAAGGACGCTTAAAATATGTGACATGAAAGCTTGTTCCTGGCAAACATGCGGATATTCTACAAATATCCATATTTTATTGTATTTACTTAGGAACTTATTTTGCTATCTTTGACATCATCATTCTACCTTAGATTTACAATATGCTACAAATACGTGCCTATATTTTTAAATCTCAATGCATTTGGAAGTATTTACAAGTTAGGAAATATCTGTTGCCCGTTATAAATAGTACATTATTTCTTCCCCTTCCCATCGTCCCTCCTTCCACACCAGTATCTGACTTTTGGGCTAATTATTATGATACTATGATAGAGTAAGGGGTAGAAATATTATAATTAATTTTTAGTATGTATGTAGTAATGATCTATATAATTAATGATTCTTTTTAACATAAATTTATCCAAAGCATTTCTTTGTCAAAGAGGTCTTGGTCTGGTCATGGAGTTCATCTTAATTTTGTACAAGGTTCAGGATGTGGTAGTGATTCTTTTCTAGAATATCTAATTTTTAAAAGGAAACAGATCTGGGACACGCTGTATATATGAACATGAAACATGTAAATAACAGGAATAGGTGAGAACTTTTGAATATTGTTTTTCCCCCCAACACTTTTATGAATAAAATTAGTTTTCACACGAAATCCATAATATTCATTGACTTCAAAATCATTCCCAATAACCGTTAGGCGAGCTATTTATCATTTCTGATGAAATTTCGAATATATACGAGTACAATCACTAACAGTCAATCAAATAATAATATCCAAAGCCATGTAGTGGAAATACCTACACAAAATAACAATGAACAGACCTTTGAATCGATTATTGCTTTCTGTGTGCGGTTTTGGAAAAAATGCCCGTGTGGTCGTTAGAGCATAAAAACATGAAATAGTTTTATTAAATAGCATCATTTGTGTTGATGTGTATTTTGATATCAACATTGTTACAGAGATTATACAGCGAGTCCATAAAGTCCCGTATAAATTCATTATTTTGCCAATGGTAGAGTTTTTCAAAAATCGCTCGGGCCCGTCGGTTTGGTTTTCCTTTTACACTTGTTTTACATGGGTATATTAATTTTTTTACAGCGCGATTTACTGAAGCTAGGTCGACATAAACTTTAATATTTTAAATGGAACACCCAGTACTGTTTTACATATTTGGAAAGAACTCTTTTTTACGAATACGGTCATATAAGGTTTTATGGGTCTATCTCTAATAATAAGGGAGATATGCCCAAAAAAGTGGGAAAACAGCAACAAGGGTAATAATATGTTGATTTACCAATTAAAATAACATTTAAATCCAAATTGTACACTACGTGTAAAAGTGAATATATATTTTTTTAAATTAATGTGAAATTAAAAATGCATTTACTTTAATTTAAAGTTCAGTAGCAATTTAAACCAATATTAGTGGTGCGCGATACGCTCAACCCGGAAAAGAGTTTCCTTCCAATATGCAGCATATTTTCTTAATTTTAAGAAAAGCAATGCCAATACTAGCCTTAATGAAGGGGTAGTCCTTATTAGTACTAATATTGATAGTTAAGATTAGTAGAATCCGGTAGAATTTATTATTATAAGTACTGACACTATCAAGCAGAGATACAGTTCATCTCATTTATTTACGTATTCATAAACAAAGGCATAGGGGTGGAAGAAACCTTTTTCAGTTGTGTTATCGTGTACATGACTAACTTGTAATATTTGGTTTTTACAAAATTATTTCTGCTTGTTTCGTTTAACTGTTTAATTTTTATTACAAGGTAGTCAAAATACACCATTGTTGTTGGTGTTGTTGCATTGAATTATGGTAAAGATCATTCACGTTAAGTTTAAAGTGACGTCATCCATATATATTAAAACGCGTCGATTCTGTCTCGCTCTAAATTCCGTCCCCAAATCCACAAAGTTTTAAAGCTATCTCCTCCGAGGGGCGATCTCGGAACGATCTCCGCGGACCACCGGAGGTCGCCCCCGGCCTTTCTGCAATGCGTTGGGGTATTTTCGTCCCGTTTCCTACGCGTTTTCCCAATTTAAAAGCCTTTTCAAAAAACCTCTGCAAAATTTTCGTCGATCGCCGTTCGGCGAGAGAGATGCGGCTAGCACCGGCGTTTGTCCTCGCGCCTAAAATGGTCCCGTCACGCCCCTCTTCTAATTTTTACGGCTTCGAGAAAGCCTTCATGCGAAAGTTCAATACTTTCTCTAATCCTTTGAGATTTTTTTTCGAGACCGTACGTCGACTCCTTACACGTCTATTTCGTCTTCGAAAATTTCGAGTCGCATCCGTCTAACTTCTTTCTCATTTTATATGCCGATCTGAGATTACACTAACGAGACAAGCACCTCCCACGAAAACTGTCAAATTAATTAAACTTCAGATAGGTTATTTTCCTACGAGAAATATTGCTAACTTAATCAATAGTACTGACTGCGAAACACTTCTGATTATCAAAATATTGAAGCGAAATGCTTTTCCAATTAGAAAATCGGTAAAAATAGTTTTTTCAGGTTGACACGTATAGTTTACATACTTAAACGTCTCAAGGTAAACATTTGACAACAGGCGTGGTAGCGCAACGGGAAAGTCCTAGGATTCAAAACTTCATAATGCTGATTTCGTGAGTTCGAGTCACGCTGGAGGCAAACTTTTTTTTTACTTTTTAATTCCAATTATTTATTAATATTAGTATTTAGTTATTCTATTTCATTATCCGTAGCTTTTATTCTTTCTGCACGTAAAGTTTGGAATTAATTTGTTCATTTTGCCAGTCTGTTAAATTCATTTTATAGCTTACAAAAATAAATATCTACAATATTTTTGGTCCCATTGATAAAATTGATAATAATATTTACTTAAAAATAAATTCTACTTTCAGTACTTAAAAAATTATGATGTTTTACCATCAAGAATAGAGTACCCTTACAATTCATCAAAATATTAAAAAAAATCGTTTAGTATAATTACATCATCATTCCAGATACAAAATTTCTTTAATATGAATTTTCTTTAAAATAATATTATTCCAGATGCTATTGTCACGCGAAGGGTGACCCCAGGGCACAGGCCTGGACCCCCGGTAGGGCTAGAAATAAGAACGAAAATCGCGACAGCGATTTTCTCCCATTTCTAGTTTTCAGTAATTAATTGTTGTCAATATTAGATAAACAAATGACCAATAAATGAACATAGCATTTGCCATTTACAAAGACTTTATATTTGGCAACCCTTCTCTGCGTTATCAAGTTGTTATTTATTTGTTTTGCCTCTCTAATGTTTGCTGGTTTTTTGGTGTTTGGTTCTACTTAAATTTTGCTCGTGTATTTTCTATTTACGTTTTCTAGTTATTCACTTTATTTGTATTTAAAACAGTTCTTCTCAGAGCTAAAACCGTTGTGATTGTGTGACATTTTTTAAACTCCCGCCCGCAAAGAAGTTACATCTGACAACGGCACTTATTTTGACGAGATAACGTCACTTTAAACTTATCGTGAATAACCTATACCTCCGTTTGATTGGAGGTTTATTTTCAAAATTATTGCGAGTTGTTATTTTTCTGTTTCATTTTTCCTTTTGCTTTAATTAAAATTTAAAATTAAAATTAAAATTTTGCTTCAATTAAAATATACTTGAGCCCTCATCGATTGGATTTAGACATCCATGTTTAACACATTTATCCCAGTCTATTTACACAGGCCCTGTCTAGTTACGGCCACATATATAATTAAAAAATAAATAAACATGTAATTTTAATCACTCCATGCAGGCGCATTGTGTGGTGGTCCCGTAACGATTTATTTGTTTTTTAATTGGGTAAATAAATGAAAAGTGAAATAAAACAGGGGTGATGAAGAACCATGGAGGGGGCCATGGGAGCCCGATTCGTAGAATTTTACGGCGGCAATAATATATCGAATTATAGGAAATAACACGTCACGTCTGATATCATTTAAAATTCTCAGACGGATTCGGTTTTAAATGACCCCATCGGTTTGCTATTATTGTACTGGTTCGCCGGGCAGTAATTTCAGGTATGTACGGGGTGATCGCCTCAAACATCTTGGTTGCAGCTATGTTTTTTTAAATAAAATTGACATAATGGCAATTTTTTTATAATTTCTTTTACAGACTTGCGTTGTCGAAAAGATCAAATTTACACTTTGCATATTTGATTCCCTCACTACCCTATTCCACATATTTTCCAAGATATTTTGAATTGGAAACTGCGTGCAGTAAATATAAAATATATTTAACGATGCTTTTGAACATCTATAATCTTAATTTCTTCGTTTTAATCGCTGTTAACATACCTATTAGAGTGATAATCTAATATAAATTCTGACAGTAACTGGTAGAATATAATATTGTAATAACTGATACACATATTTATTATAATTTTGGAATCTCATAGGAATATATGACATGTTTCTCCATTTATTTGCTCTGTTATTCACGATTCGATATTCCTTCTTGTATTAAACAAAGATAATTGTAAAATGTGACATTGATTCGTTTAGAATAAATCACAGTCTTTGCTTATTATTACATTGTATTTTTGATGTTACTTTTAGGTTATTGATATTACTTTTAGGTTATTCATGTGTTGACCTTACATTACTAAATTTTTTGACATAAAGCTGCACTCGAAACCTATGTTGTGAGTTTACTGGTAAAATAATCAAATAATATATTATTTCTCTAATTAGTCAGTAATTTCAGTCAGCCATTTTAAAAATATGTTCATTAGATAGAGCTTTGGGCTGTGTTTATTCTGATGTTTTCAGAAAAAAAAGTTAACAGATCTCCCAATATTTCGAACTAACGGTTTCAATAAACCACCCTGTATAAAATATGATCGATACCTGTCGATATTTTTGCTCATCTCTGTACCTATTTTGTTAGTTACAAATGAGTACAGTCATCAAATAAAACAAGTAAACTGCGAACGAGTCAGCTCTTTTAAAGGTCCATTTCACGAGTGTTTTAATATCTTACATTTTATATGAAATTTGTCGACGTTCCTCTTGCAATTAGTCTGTCTGGTTTCATTTGTTCCAAGCCCGATTTTATTCCTTCTACAATGTGACATAAATTGACCGGACTCCACGGCTATTCTCTGCGATGGCACTCGATCCATATATCACGAGGTCTAGTCATAAAAAATGCACATGTTGTGTTTTCAATAGGTACGTGATCGACAGAACCCCTATGACGTTAACACAATGGGTCAAACCTAACCCAAACTCGGTGCGATATTGATGAGACTTTTCGGGATAAAACCAGGTCATAATGAATAAACAATGAAGATTGGCCACTGTTTTATTTGCTATATTTATTCGGTCAACCCTAAGGGAAAGCCTCAGCTGTAAGACAACTTTACGGATACTATAATGAACAACTTATACCGGGTTTCCCATTTCATTTGACTATTGGCAATTAACATGGGCTATTACATTTCATTGAATTTTATATTCCCAGGGCACACTATGAGAAATATTGCTAACGGAATCGATAGTATTGACTGTCAAACACTTCTGATTACCAAAATACTAAAGCGAAATGCTTGTTTAATTAAAATTAATCAATAAAAATTCGTTTTAAGTTAATATATGTAGTACACAGAAGCGTTTTAGCGATATCATTTTATGTCATCTGGTGGACTAGTTGGTTGAGCGGCAGTCTTTCAAACTGTGCCGCAAGATTTTGCAGGTTCAAATCCCACCAGAGACAACTTTTTTTTATTTTACTTTTTCAATAATTACAAATTATTAGTGTTTACTTATTCGAATAAATATGGTTCATTGTCAGTACCTAGTTATTATTTTTGAAAGTCAGAATATTTACTTATCAAAAAAATAAAACATGTTTTAATTGGTTCGTTTCCATTATCTTTAGCTAAAGCTACTATCTTATAAAATAATTAATCAACAAGCAACATATTTTTTATTTATTACATGCACTGTGCTTTTACTAATAGTGTAATTAATGAAAAAGTAAAATAAAAAAAAGTTGTGTCTGGTGGGATTTGAACCTGCAAAATCTTGCGGATTTGAACCTGCAAAATCTTCAGTTTGAAAGACTGCCTCTTAACCAACTATTCCACCAGATGACATAACATGACGTTTCTTAAAACGCTTATGTAAACTACGTCTATTAACTTAAAATGAATTTTTATTGATATATGGGAAACCCGGTATGGTAAAATATACCAGTCGTTTAAAATATAAACCTGGATTTTTATATACTGTCTAAAAGTAAGAAAAATTTTCTCCATACATACATATCACTTGAAATAGTTCATTTGAACTAAAGATGGTTCGAATATTATATATTCCTTAATGTATACAGAGCACCAAATTCACATTTGTTCAATCTGGAAACAGAGACATAGTTAAATAAAGATAAATAAATAATACTCGAAAAATAACTCCTAATTCGTTATTTACGGGAGAAGGCAGCTTAGAGCCGCCACCACCTCTGTCACTCCCCCATCGCTCGCTATATTGTATCCATGTGAAGGGCCAGGTGTGACGTCTCACACCCATAGACATTGATATCTCTGCTCCTACACATGTACCGTTCCTTGGTCAGTGTTTAATACAAACTTTATTTACTATCGATCCCGCTCCAAATTGAAAACATTTTTATTTGGGGCTCTGTGTAAACATATATGTATTTTCTTGTCAATTAAAATATTTCGTTTATTTGAATTTTGAAATTGTTTTGGCATATTTTTTCTAGTGTCATCGCTTAAGAAAATGTCTTTTAGAAGTCACTGACCTAAACTAATGAAGATACTATTTTTAACAACTTATACAATTTAGTAATGTCAAATTAGTTATTAGTACAAAATCTTTACACTTTAACCAGCCACGAGCCAGGTGTCACCGTTCCCAAATAAAAAAAAAAAAACATCTTGAAAGAGTAATTTGGTTGATTAATGACGAAATTTTCATCCTGTTAATGATTTTTTGTGCGTTGACAACGGTTGGCCACAAATAGAACCAAAATTACTATCCGAATCTATATTCATTCAAGACTATTTTTGTTGAAACTTGCACACCGGTTATCAAATTGTCTTTATTTTAACAATATATATTTTTTAAATACATAAGTCAATGTATATTTATGTATTCTCTGTGAGTTATTTGTGGCACAGCTTATTTATGATTCATGAAATATTCGTCTGGGAAAATACCACCTGTAAAATAAACCAAGCATTCTAGCAAGTGTATTATTAAGGTTAATTTTGCAAAAAAAAACACTGAAATGTTCTAATGAAAGGTTATGTCAATTTAACAGTAATTTTTTTATTTAAAATTAATGAAATATTTAAACAATAACTGAATAAATAATATTTAACTATCTTTCTTTATCCTTTCATGCACACATTTCTTCTTTTTATTTTCCAGGTGCTCATATATCCCCAGGGTATCAATGAAATATACTTAATTCAATAATATGCCTTAAATTCTGTTAAAATTATTCTGCTTACGATTTTAATCTTTTATTTAAAACAATATAAAAATGTGTATAAACAAATTCCATCAATGCACTGCTCCATAAATGCTCCTTTGAAGCAACATTTACTTATTTGTGTATTTTGCCACATTGTGATATAAAATAAGATTAAATAACTATACATCTACGTCAAAAGAATCAGAGGTTGGATTTTCAGCTGTTATCTAACTATATTCTAACTTTGCTTTTATTTTATAACTTCCAAAAATTAAGAAACTACACGTAGCCTTTGATAAACTAATAATTAACCAAATATACAGTCATTAATCAATAATTCTTGCTCAATTTTTTTTGCATATAAAGTGCCAATAATTCAATAGAATAAAATAACCGAAACATAGCATTGTAATAATAATAGGTACATATAAAGTCACTGGAACACATTTAAATACTGTGACCACTTGCAGGTAAAAAATTAACTCCTCAAAGAATGTATACGGTTCCTACGCAGAACGATGTATGGATTCCATTGTTCGAGTGCATAACTTCGACCGCATACGTATTAACTGACCTTATGCAGAGACCGTTTTAGCCGAGAAATGACAATGCAAGTTACAGGGAATATCAAAGGTCCAGGTAATTTGGATCTGCAGTATTGACCGCTCGAAAGGATGGAGATCGTCTGCAACGGGCAGTTTTAATCACGTTCATCAGCGATAAACCAGAAGTTTCTTGTTAGGAAAACTCCGATAATAGTAGGTAAATAAAACCAGATATCTACCAAAACTCCACAATTTCCAAACTATTCCCAGAATGGAATAGGACACATGGTGTTTAAACATTTATGTCGGTAAATATCTGTACTAATGTAAAACTACTGAAATGTCTGACAAATAAAGCACTCATACAGGTACAATTCTTAATTCATAATAAAGGAATATTACCAAATAACCAAATAGTAAATCTCTTTGGTATCACTACAAGAAAAAGGAAAGATTGTCTCAAATTTTAACTTAGACTATAATATGTTTACATTTGTTTGCAAAATGGAACTTAGTGATATTATAACATTAAGTATCAAAGTCAGAGGTCTTCTCTTGGGCATTAGATATTTAAAACTGCAAACATAACATAGCCTCTATAAATTAATAAACTCGTAGTTCTGATAAAAAAAAATAACAATAACAATACTATGAGGCGAGCTGGTGGTTCAGGGTTTAGTGCGACCATCGCTCAACCCAAAGTGGGGTTCGAATCCCTATTCCACCAGAGAATTTTTAATTAAATTGTCTACTCGTAGAACAAGGCTTGTTCGCAGGGATGGGTTGGCAACCATCATGGCAATGATCTAGGATTAAAATCAGTTGATGTTTGACTGTACCCCTAACTAATGAGGTTTTCCAGGTTTCCCTCATTCCAGCATTGAATAGTGATTAGGGCCTACCAACGTAAGTCGTTCCTGAGGTACAATTGCGGTCCACGAAATAATATACCGCCCCCTCTTCCACACAAGTCTCAGACTTTCGGGCTAATCTACTCTCTGAAAGGCACTGACTAAAAATCACAACAAAAAATATGTCACTAACTGCCGGTCTAATACAGAGGAATAGAAAAGCAAGTCAACAGTTTCGCGATAAGTTACAGAGAAATTCCCCAGTCGTTTTAGTAACGAACTCATGTAGTACGAGATTTGTACTCGGTAGTCCAAGTGGTTACCCGGAAAAATGATTCATATTTATTTTATTAGAGTGCCCATGCTGGTTCTGGGGTTTGCTATCCGTTTCTTGATGTCTTAACCACATTCTCAAACTGATGACACTTTCTACTGAAGATCAGTTCAGAGAAAATCTTAGATGTATTGTTTGGCACTGCCGAAGGAGATTTTAAATTTAGAAACATGATGCTTTGTTAAACAATCAGAACATTTCTAGTGGTGGACTAATATCGATGAGAAAATATCAGTGGAGATATTGTCGGTTTATTAAATTTTACCTCGATAACTTTAAAAAGTTACCTAAGGAACATTTTAATTGCATTTTTTTTTGTTACAATTTGGTTACTTCTATCATACTTGTTTAAAGATGATCATTTTTATACCTTTTTCGAAATAAATTTGTACCAGACACTAAACAAAATCTAAATAAAAATCCAAAGACTAAATAAAAAAATCTACATCACAACCATGTGAAATGAGTTGATGAGTTTTATTTAATAAGATTTGCTTTAAATTTTATATGATGTGGTATTGCCTTTCATGATGTCTTAGAAATAACAGGTACCCATAATATATGTATAGATTTTTTTGCTGAAATAAATGGTTTTCTGCATTTGGTTTTTTATTTCAATTTCGCATAACGTAACAGTAAGTGTGGAACAAAAGAAACGATCCTTGCTAAATACGGTACCGACCTTATATAGATAACAGTAATTCAATCGGTTCTGATTCAACTCCAAATACCGCTCTAATTTAATAGAACCTATTCTTCGGTAATCTCACGTACTAAAGGGGCATTCTATGATGCGAGAGAGCTCGCGAGAGATTGGATGTGGTAACTCGATTATTTCAATTTCTGAAAATTGTTTACCTACACTTTGCTCGGCAAATGATAGAGCGAGAGATTATTAATTTGGAATTACCATAAAATTGTGTACAATAAGACAATGATTCCATCTAGCCCAAAGTATTTTTTAATATAAGGGATCTGCATGCGAAACCACCTGTACAGAGCGGGCTGCCCAAAGCCAACACTGCGTCAATTTGGTTTTCAGTGAGAGAATAATTTGCTTTGTATTGTGGAAAACGACATCGATCCCTTAGCAGTCGTGAAACACCACTCTGTAATTTGAAATAGATCAAGGTAAGACAAGATTTCATCAATTAACCCAGAAACTTCTATCATCTAACACTCAACAGAAAGATAAGATGATTGAGCATTCACAAATCAATATTGATTTAATGTACAGGGTATCCCAAATATGCTTCATCACCCCCTTATCTCGGAACGGAGAGATAAAGTGTAAATACGAAATTTTTACTGTGTTTTTTATAATTTTTTTTAATTTTAACTAATCTCATATACGGAGGATGTTCAGTTTTAGCATTGAAATTGCTTATAGCGAGGCTTATACGATCGTGAAGGTTATAGGAAGGCGAAGGTATAGATCTCGTATATGGGTATGTTTCGATAAAAAGTGTAACGCGATAACGCGATGAGCATGTCACACCGACATGGTTAGGTAGTGGGGGACCGAGTAGAGCGGGGGGCGTGGGCGCATAGTTTGGCCTTTGTATATTGCAAATTGCAAGTCTGAGAATCTGAGCTCTCATGTGAATGTGATATACAAGGTGGCAAAGTCTGTAAGTCGCAAATGGTAAGTTCTCAAATTAGAAGGTAACTTTTACAAGCTTTCTATAGTTCCAAATTTCCTTAATTCATTTTCAATGCACTCCGATGGTTGCAAGAATTGCAAAATCTGAATTTTTCAGATACAGATATCAACTTTAGTTTTTCAAATGGAATGCCTTATTATTACATTTTTGGATTTTGCATAAAATTTTAGATCAGTTTTATATAAGGTACCTATTAACTGTCAAAAATTTATAGTTTTCGAGATATTTCCGATTTTTGTAAAAAATTGACAAATGTAGACATTTTTGAACCGAAATTTGGTGATAGTGAACATAAAACAGAGCAGTTTGACCTGCATACATCAAATTTAAGATAAAAAAATGTCGGAAATATATAGGGCATTCCATTTGAAAAACTAAATAAGTTGATATCTGTTTCGCAAAAACTGAACATCCTGTCTACATGAGATTAGTTAATTAAAAAAAATTAGCAAATAACTACGAATAGTAAGTAGTACGGACATCACTAAGTATCCTCCATCTGCAAACGCCTTATTTAAATAAGGACTAAAACAAATCAAGCTAAAACAGCTATTCTCCTGGCAATATGCCGCGCCGAGCGCTGAATTATGCCAGGAGAATAGCTGTTTTAGCTTGATTTGTTTTAGTCCTTATTTAAATAAGGCGTTTGCAGATGGAGGATACTTAGTGATGTCCTTTACTATTCGTAGTTATTTGCTACATGCATGCCATCTGACAGTAATAGAACTAGTTTCTACAACCTATTATTGTATTGGATTTTAAAAAAAATTATAAATTAAACTTTCGTATTTACACTTTTTCTCTATCTTTCATAAGTTCCGAGATATGGAGGTGGTGAATCATATTTGGGATACCCTGTACATACGTGTGCTTATGTTGCCGAGATATCTAGCATGCCAGATTTTCAATTTTGTTGCCTAAACGAAGTGATTTAACCGTAATATTACCAAAGGAATAATTTTTAATAAGATTATTACCAAGAATAGGGTGTTTTCCGTATGTGACGAATCAAGTTATAAACCTATACATACTTAGTAATACATCCACAAAGAAGTTGTAATGTGTTAAAAAATGCAAATTTTAGAATAAAATCGAAGTGAGAAAATTTTAAAAAAGGATCTATTTTAAACGGGAACCAAAACACAAGTGACGTCATTAAGCATATAAATGGTCGCCGTTTAGTGTTTGTTTATTACATATTTTGAACTGGAACTTTTTATATATATTTAAAACATACAATATAACATAGAACTTCATAAAATAACTTAAAAAAACCTGTAACCATACACGCTGATCTTTATTATAATGGAAATATAATGACTGATGTTGATAGCTTCCTGTCAAACTGTTTGTTTATATGCCTGATGACGCGTCTACCGTAGTAGACGCGTTTGCGCGCCAAATGCCGAATTTAAATTTCAACTCACTTTTTTTCGGATATGCAAAGTGTTTGTAATTTTTTTTAACTAGACATATGTATAATAGGGAAGGAAAACTCAATTTTTTGGTATTAAAAAAAATATGTGAGAACACCCTATGGGTATGTATTACCGGATATGGTTCTATAATATGCTGTAGGTTCCCATTATCTTCATCCGAAAGTCTTTTGTCTACGGAGGCAACTTAGAAAACGATAATAATCAGTTTGGAATCAGTAAGAACTGGGGAAAAGTGCAAACTGTGCCGGTGGGTCACTCTGTATAAATTATTGATGCTAAGTCGGCCGTTCAGACGTAGAAACGTACAAAGTTAAATTTTAATTTTATATCAGCTTGGCACGAAACAGTGATAGAAATAATTGAAATGCCCCTGGGCGATTTAATTGGGTAATTACTTAATGTTCACGTAGGGCCAAAAATACCAGAAACTGTTTTACGATCAACTTGGGCAGTTGGAGTGGGCCTCGGAAATAATTGGGCGCAGTTTTATCTAGAACAATTATTGTTTAGCTCTGCTGATGATGAATTTTTTTAGGGAAACAAAACCATCGATTTGACAATTATTTATGGTGCTCTAAAGAATTTCAACCCACAGTGTAGGTATAGAGTGGTCCACTTTCAACAACTTTAGAGGGAAATTATTATTACCATTAAGTTTCACATATCTACGAAGGCGTAGAAGGGCCACAATAAAAATAAAAATTTTAAAACTTAAAATTCTGAGTTTTATCTCAGAATTCTGACTTTTATCTCAGAATTTTGACTTTTATCTCAGAATTCTGACTTTTATCTCAGAATTCTGACTTATAACTCAAAATTCTGGCAACTTAATGTAGTAATGCATTGATTGATTTATTTCAACCTAAAAAAATCTCGCTCTTTTAACTAAAATCTCTCTCGTTTTTGACAGAACCATGTCCACGTTAAGGACTTACCATTCTTGTAACTAATTCTTGGCGGATTTTGATATTTTTTTGTTATGTTGTGTATACAAAATGTGCAATCAACGAGTAGGTAACTTTATTTTTGGGCTGTAATCATTAAGTAACCACCACTTTTATTGGCTCAAATTTCAGAAAGTATTACCTATTAGAGATTTTATACCTATTTTTGGAGAAAAACTGATGATGGATTCTTATTTAGAATAACTTAAAACCTACTTGAACCGATTTTCAGTGTTCTAAGATACAGGGTGTCCAAGAAGAAGTTTTATAAAGTATTATTAGGGATTTTTTAAAGAAAAACGGTTGACGGAATCTTATGTAGGATAACTTAAAACCTACCTATACCAATTTTCTGTGTTCTAAAGTACAGGGTGTCCAAGAAAAAATTATTATTTTTGACACTGATACAAATTATACACTATTGCTATATACACTAGTACAAACTAACAATAAAAAATTGGTACAGGTACGTTTTAAGTTACCCTAAATAAGAATCCGTCATCCGTTTTTCTCTAAAAACGTCCCTAATAATACTTTTTGAAATTTGAGCCAATAAAAGTGATCGTATCTGGCCATGATTACATCCCAAAAATAAAGTTACCCACTAGTTTAATGCACATTTTGAATACCAACGTAACAAAAAAAGTTTAAGATGCCCCTTAGACAATCTTGTTGCAATATTGTTCATCGAGTCCACTACCTCCCAAAGAAACAGCCCGTTTTTGTGGGATGCACAGAGTGTTCCTTTAATATTTGTTAAAATATATTTTTTTAATGGAATGTGTTGTGTATTTGTACATTTTATTAAATAGCGTTAAACTATATAAAGTCGAATGCTAGCATACCATAAACTGAAACCTAGCCGTTTCGGAGATATGTAGCATTTAAAAAAAACTAGACAGATACAAGAGATTTTTTCTTTATACATTTTTATGCATTAGAAATGATTATTTGAGTTTTAGCTTAAAGAAATATAAGACATACTCGTAAGGTGTCCTTTCTCTAAGAATTGTAAAAAATTCGAAAAAAGCATGTTAATAATTTGTAGTGTTTAGAAACACCGTAGTGCCCTCTTGTGCTACTGTGTCTGTGCTACTATCAATCTGACAATTTGAGACAGTCACAGATCGAAAACTAACTGTAAAATGCACTTTACCAACCATTTACCAATCGCAATCAAGTTTGTCCAACTACAGTTATTTCTGAGAAATTTAATCTATCTATTGAAGTCAAAGAGTTAGTGTAAAATTATTATTTTTAGTATTGCACAGTTTGGTGCTACGTCTCTATACTGAAGTTTTTCAAAGGTCGACCAATTAAAATTGTTGATCCTTCGGGATCATGATGATTCATGTACTCTCATACTCATTACACAAAAAGTTTATTACACTACACACAAATAACACAACTTTCAATACTAAAAGCCAAATGACAGGTTTGTACGCAACGGTGCCATGGACCGAAGGATTTTTCAAACATGTGATTTCTTGTCGTGAAAGTGACTTATAACTAGTGTTGGCAAATGTTCGGACATTTAAAAATTGGACAAATGTCCAGACAACTGTCTTGACATTTTAGTCACTTATACGGACATTTTAGAAAATGAAATGTAACAGGTTTACTGTAGAGCACATGTCATAAGTTTCAAGATGATACCAAATACTTATATATTCTTAGAGTATATTATCTGAAATACAAGCATTAAGGTGAAAAATCAATATTTTCCTAACAATGTTCAATTTTCGTCTACCTTTTACCAGCTTATGGTTAACATAGTAAAAAGTGAATAGTGTTAATTACGAAATTATGATTTAATTTGAAGTTTAAGTTTCTACTGTGTACATGTGAAATGAAATGAAATAAATAAATTATAGAAAAAAAAATAATAAATTTATATGGGTACAATCTTACGTTGGGTACGTTATTTGAAGAGATACGAAGTTGGTTAAATTAGAGAACAGTTGAGCAAATACTAGCACTAAATAGTGGTGCCATTGTTGAAAAAATCAGCTGTTTTCAAAATATTTAGCAAAACAATAAATTTCAAAAAACTTAAATTAGATCTGGCTCGGTTATTTATAGAAATTTTCAAATAAAACCTTATTTCGAACATACATGCATAATTATCTTTGTTTTAATGTAACCAGAATTTTTTTTTGCCTACTAGATTCTGATATATAAATATCATCTTTTGTTTTTCTTATGGACGCCCTTGTAGAATATGACGTGGTTAGATAGAGAAAAAATCAAGGAATTCGGCGATGTGTAATTACCAAAGAATTTTGGTAATACCACAAGTATAAAAATATATATCTTTATACTTGTGGTAATACGTAGGGTTTTTAATGTAATTAAAGTTTATAATTAGTTGTTAGGTCTATAATTTTCTATATAGTTTTTTGCTATTTATTGACTTTTTATATAGTATCTCAAGTCAGAGTTTCTGATTTAACCATCTTATTAAGCCGAAATAATTGGAGTAAAAACCACAAAAAGACTATAGAAAACCATTTTAAGAGATTGCGACAATTTTGAATTGGATTTTTGGGTTAGCTCGGTTAGCTGAAAATGGCGGTAATTATAAATCTGAAGATTATAAATCTTTATCGTCTAGATACGATAAATGTCTAGACATTTTCATTATGTCCAGACACTTTTGGACACATGTCCGGACATTTAAGGATATTTATATAAGTGTCTGCCAACATAACTAATTCATTGATTGTGCAAAATGGATGACCATTTCACCAAATATCGTTATATTTCCATTTATATTTCCATTTTTTTATTTACATTTCGTTATAATTGCCTGGTTTTGATAGAAAAATGTTTTACAAAAACCTCATGCAAACTCTGCTTTATAAACTCTTACCAAGGAAACATGGGATTGGCCTACCGATACGTCACCGCTGTAATTGACCTCATGCGGCATTCATTTGCATCAGGTTTCGTCAAAGTCTCTGTGGCCGCTGTTTCAATGCCCGCGATACTCTGGCGAAATCCCCGGAATTCGCGGGCGGCATACAGCAACATGTGCGCCAATAACAATTACCCTCGTATTAATGCTAATAAGTTATGCGGTATAGCAATAACTGCGAAGTCGGCTGCAAACGATAACTAATTTATGTCATTCGGTTCAATTAACCGCAATGAAATGAGGAACTGGCTTTTAATTACTCCTGCTAGTTTTGGCCATATATGATGGGTTTAGGAAGTCGTTCGAATACACAAGGAAAAAGTGTGCCAGAAATCTCGGCACGAAATCGACTGTACAAGGTGGTTCAAATTGGTCGGTATTGATAGATAGAGCAAATTTGTACCCGGCAGATTTTAATAGACGACGAGAACCCTGTACAGTGTATTCCCCATTATCACCTTGCGTGATAGTTGCGAAAATGCTTCGGGTAAAAGTTATACAGGCAATTTCAAGGTTCTCAAAGTGGTACACAGTCTTATACAGGGTGTTCCGAAAATTCAACCTACATAACTCATTGGTTGGATATAAATCTAAACCTGTTACAATTGATAGGCGCGCAAATGCGACCCGCGAAATAATATGCCACCCCGCCACCTCCACACAAGTCTCCGTGGAATAAACGAATAATCCATAAATCCCATTATTAGGCAACACAAGTTTCATCCCTATCATATCTCTTTACATCAGAAATTGTTTGAGAATGATCTTGAGCGTAGGATTAGGTTTTGTCAAATATGTAAGGGAAAATCAATCAACGAAATGATGTTTTAAGGGTCCATTCTCTGTAGATTTGACAGGCATGAATGTTGGGTCGGATTGAGAGGATGGGTGGCCGATGGGTGGAGACTTATATATTCCAACTATCGAATTATTAAGATTTCGGAGGTGCACGTAAAGCCGAAGTAAAAAGGCACATGGAAATAAAGTTAGCCCTCATTGCAAGGGTACCGGATTTCTCTTATAATTGCAACAAAATTTCTTTTTAATGTTATAAATTATATATCACCGGAAAGATCAAAAGATAAACTAGATCCCTATAATAGCAAATTTTCGTTTAATACATGTATTTTAGAGAAAATAATTTTTGAAAATACGCTATTTTAGTACAAGATTGTTTGCCTGGAATTTTAAAAATAAAAAGAAATACCAAAAATTACTACTATAGGGGCTTAGATTAAAGTCTTATCTTTCAATACTTTTTTACTAAAAGTCGCTCTCTTTTATAGTTTTTTTTTATAATTAGACACGAGACGAACGCCGATTTAGGGCTTATTTCGACCTAGTGAATGGACTCTTAACATGTTTTATTTACTAATTAAGCAGTTTTTAAAAGTAAAGGACAAAAAATAACAAAAAAATTACTTAGTAATGAAGAAATTGTAACAGATGTGAAAGAAACGGTTAGGTATTATTTGTTCTAACAATCTGCATTAATCTAGTACTTACCAATTTTAATGAATGTATATCTTTGATCCTGCTCAAAGGTTTTAAATGCAAATAAGATGAGATTTTTTTAAAAAAATGCGCTTGTTCTTCTGTTTCTTCTATTCCGAATATGTTTCTTTTGTTTCGTATTGTATATACCTACAAGAACAGTTACATCGTTACACCTGCAAAATTTTTATAGAATTTTATTATTTTTATTTATTTCAAATAAGGTGTCGCGCAAATTTATGCAACGTTTAAGTCAAGATTGAAAGGAAATGCACAATAATTATGACTATATATATATTACTAGAACTGGTCATCAAGCAGTAGTTGGATGTTAAAATAAAAGAAATTGGCTTGTTATAGAAGATACTGAAGAAAAGGTAATTTATTGCAAATCAGCGAAAGAATGTTAACAAAACAATTTATGTTTTAGTTAAAAAACTATATCCTTTTTGTTAAGTGTATTATAATTGACTCCTTCAAGTTAATAGATTACATAGATGTTTCCGTACAGGGAACTCAATGACTGGAAGAATGTAAATAAATAAAGTAACGTTATCATTTTAATTTTAAATATAACACTGATGGGTTTGACATATCTATAGATATATAAATCTTGTTGATCTAGTGTCTAGACTACCTATGAGACAGACTGTCTCGTGTATGATGTATCCTTATATGATTCCAATAACTTTTAACTAAATTATGTCGTGTATTTTGTTATGTAATGAACGAGGTTTTCCGGGTTTTACTCGTTCTTGCACTAAATGGTGTTTACGTTTTGCCAATCTAAGTCATAAACTAGTCAGATCCGATCAATTTGTTCCAAATCAGTCAGCAAATTGTTTTCAACCAATCACAATTCAACTAGTTGGTAATTGCTGGAGGAACAGGTCTTAGATAGATATTCTAAAAATGGTATCTACATAATCAATTTACCTAGAGCTTAAGATATGGGCACGCCAAATAGATTATGGAGGGTGTAGTGAATTAAATTTTGCTATACCACCTTTTTTGATAACATCGTTGCACAACTTTCCCATCTGTGTATAATACAAAAATTTTTCTTCAACTTTTTCCGACAACTCTGAGATGTAGAATTCATGTATAGCATCCCTTTTTATGTGGAGTCTGTCGTTTTTTAAGATTAACTAGCTTCTTTAATATATACGTACTGTTTAATTAATGTTTTACCAACAAACATTACTCCAGGGTGCACGTTCTCGCGAATATTCCACAAAATTTTTAGATCTGAATATTAGGCGATTAATAACTATGAGCCGGTGGATTATTAGCTAAATCATCATTATCTTAAACTGTTTGTGAAATGGTTATTTGCTATACTTTACTATAGAATTATACAGGGTTATTCAGAACTCATCTCTAAAACTTTGAGGATATGCATCCGTAAATAAGAAATCGATATCACCAAAAAAATTTATAATAAAAAGTTTAGGATTTCCCGTAAACAATGTTTAAAGTTATACCATTATAAAGGACTACGTAGCTGGGCAACTGTACTTCAGCACATCTGATATATCACATTCCTTCAAAAAACAGTAAACAACAGTTTTTGTACCTGGCGAATACAGTTGCAGTGGGGATAATATCTCTCATTGTCTATGCAGTCATCAGTCTTTCTGTGTCGCTGTCTCTGTGCGGGTGTTTTACTTATCGAGTGTTAAACTGTAAAATTTTCAAAATGGCTCATGTGTACAGTAATGCTGAGTTAATGGACATGATTCTTATTTATGGCGAAGTTGGACAAAATTCATTGGCAGCTTCGCGCTTGTATGCGGAACGATTTCCCAATCGACACTCCGACACATCGACAGTTAGGTTTTGTGAGTGGTTGTTGCAGAAAAATGCTGAAAATCCCCAATTTACTTAATAATTTACGTTTACAAGATCAGCAACCAGGAGGAACATTCGGTTTAGTGCGGCAAAATTGGATAAGGCGTGCCCAAAATTGTGTACAAGTCAAGGAATATTATTTCGAACAGCTTTTGTAGCAAGGTATGTGTAAATTTTTTATAAATTTCATGTTTCTAATACCTAGTAATCAAGTAGCGCAATTCTTCAAAATTAGTGTAACAAAATTTGATTCATTTTAAAGACACGTCACTTTGGTCAGATCTATCTATCTTTAAGTTTATTTTAAAGTAAAAACGCTGGAAATCTTTTTTGCGCCGGGTGTCGGTATACTCTCAGATCTTCCGAAGTTTTTTTGTGCTAGCCTGTTTGCATTGTCAGTCCCAAGGTCACTCCATTACAGTGGGCCAGTATCCAGCGGCGTGCAATGAAAAATTTTTAAATAGTTTTAAGACCCCGCCAAAAAAATTTTTTTTTGCACTACCACATTTGTACATGTATGTTGAACATCCCCAAATTTTATTATGGATAAGTTCTGAATAACCCTGTAGATAAAGAAACTGTACTAACTAGTTTAATTTGCCCAGATTCTATCTGTCCACTGCTGCTGTGAATAACCCAGTAGTAACAAAATTATCGTCGCATTTGTGTATGCATGATATTTTTCACTGGTACGATATTTGATTATTTGCCCTTTTATTTGCTGTTTTGTTTAATGAAATTTCATCGGGTATTTGCATGTAGCTGATATGTAGGTAAGCCATTTTGTTACAAAAGCGCCCGTCCCCAAAAAGAGCGTGAATCACCAAAATAAACTGGTAGGTAAACCAAAGGAGTAAACAGTATTAGATGGCGTGTTTATGCGAAATAACGTCGAGCACATTGCTTTAAAAACTCATTGTGAAAGCCCAAATATTACCTCCCTGTCTCGCTTATACATTGTAATTTATTCACTGTTGGGCAGTGTACACAAAAAAGTTTTCGAAACTTCATTTTTGGTCCGGCTACGTTCTAGATAAAAATAATATATTAATGGGAGATTGGGAGTTTTCGTATAAATACATTTTCAATGTGGCGGCGGCGGACACTTTATTTTCAAGGGGATTAATCTGCAGACGCCAAAACGATTCGTTAGGTAAACAACCTTTTTTTTATCTGCATGGTTGGTTTACAGTAATTAAAGAATAAGAAACTTTTTACTTTTACTAACGTTTTAGAATATTTAATCGCACTATTACCTAGTTGAAAATTTTCAGTAGGTCCTCATTAGTTACATTACATACACTTGATTAAATCAATTACACTTGAAATAAATGTTTAATCAACGTCATCAATGTAAAATTTGTTCAACCGTGAGCTTGCACGATTCATAAATAACTCTGAAAATACTGATATTATTTTTTAGCATTGAAAATGCATATAGGATCGCGGAGGTTCGTATATGGGTATGTTTTGATGAAAAGTGTAACGCGATGAGCATGTCACGCCGACATGGTTAGGTAGTGGGGGACCGAGTAGAGCGGGACGCGTGGGCGTATAGTTTGGCATTCGTATTCGTATATAGGCGATTCTTGCTAAGCAATACGCTACATACTGGCGGCACGCACAACTAACGCATGGGCCTTTGGTTCAGTTTTGCGTATATATGTCTATTGTGAATTTTGAAATATCCGCTGTTATATTAGTTAATTGCTTTGATTAGATATGAATAATTATTGTTATGAGCGTCATTGGGGAAAGAAAAACCCCGAGATCAGTTTCATACTTTTCCAAAAGCGGGAAAATCTCGAGCGTTATCGCGGAAACTATAAGTTGGGCATTAAAAGATGGATAAAGAAGCTAAAGAACGCAAAGTAGAGTGTGTGCTCTTTACTTTTCTCTAAGAATGACTATTTCCATAAAGGTATGTATGCCGTATGCCCAATAAAGAATTTGACATATTTTGAGGTTAAGTTTCATTTTCAGATTGAACGCTCGAAAAAAATAGAAATCCATTTCAATTTTATATCACTAGTTACCCCTTTCAAAATAGTTTTACAAGCTTTTTACCTGGTTTAAAGTTCTCGACAACAAATCTTTGATAAATACAATTTCAAACGTCAGTGTCAGTGGCCCATAGGTTAGTATAGGTTACTGCCGTTGTGGCGCTACGATCTTAAAATGAATCGCGTATTGCCAATTGCAAGTTTGAGAATCTGAGCTTTCATGTGAATGTGATATACAAGGTGGCAAAGTCTTGTAAGTCGCAAATGGTAAGTTCTCAAATTAGACGGTAATTTTTGCAAGCTTTCTATAGTTCCAAATTTCCTTAATTCATTTTCAATACACTCCGATGGTTAGAAGAATTGCGAAATCAGTGATTTTTTTCTGAAATTTTGTATATGTAACGTGGGAAAATAAATAATTTTAAATGGCGGGAAACACTTAAAACGGCGGTAAATTTAAATTAAGGGAAATTTCCAACTGCAACATCCCTATTGACATTATATTAATACAAAATATTCAACGTGGTTTTGACATAGTTTTTGAATACCGTCTTAAATTTAGAATTAGATTAAACTTCACTGGGTGTTGAAATAAAAGCCTTCTTAAACAAAGCACCCTTTATATTGATTCACATGTTTGGATATACTGTTTTCTCACGAGTATTTAGATATAGGTATATATCTAAATAGGTATAAACATTGAAGGTGTCTTTACATTAGCCGGTCATGTCACGATCAAGTCAAAACAAAGTGACAGTCAAAGTTTTTGCGAGTATTCACACTGTCCGGTCACTGTTCGAGCTTGGTTCACTCTTTCGAACTTGCGTTGTATTGCTCAGTGAGTTGAGTGAGTGCCTCCAAACCATTTTGAGAAGTGGGTAAAATTTTGTTCATTATTATTTTTAATACTACTAATTCAGAGGTGTTAGTTGGGAAGAGGGGGAGGGGGTGTGGTAAAAAGGGATCAATAATTTGGAAACACCGAAAATTTGTTAACATAAACACTTGTCAGTTGACCCCTTTTTTCTGGTTCTCACTTTTAAAATCCTCTCAAAAAGGTTTACGCTTATTTTTCGTTTTACAACTTTTACTTCTGCAAACGTCGACGTCAAAAAATTTGTATCAATGGGGTGACACGATAGAAAATTCACATTTTCATATATATGCCAATCAGAATCTTTGTCTTTGTTTGGTTACCATAGCAACAGATATGATTTTCGGAAATTATCTTTTGTCCTTCAGGTAGGAGGATGTGATTACAGCGGAATCAATTTTTTTGTGTGCATCAGTTTTTTAGGAAAATTGATGCACACAAAAAATTTCCGGTAATAATTCAGTCTCTAGGGAGATTATAAGTGAAAATCAGTTAGTCAATGTCCACTTGGAAATATTGTTTTTTATAACATTATTTGTATATTGTAGGTATATTTTATATTATATTTAAATTATATATCTTTATATAATATTTATTTGTATAGTTTAATTTTTGAATTCTTTCGATTGTCTGTTCTATCTTTTATGATATAAAAAAAAGTTTATAAAAATCAACGCATGGGTCATCTAAAAAGCTTTCGTGGGTCAGTGTTTGACCCGCGGGTCATATAGGTTCGTCACCACTGGTCTAGACCTTAATTTCCTTCCATATTTTGGATATTTCTTAATTATCTGTCTTCTTTCGAGATTCTTTTATTTTGTAAAAAAATAATCGTTATAAGGTATCTGTTATGCTGTGTAGTGTCTGCCAATACCCTTCAGGTAACTTCATTAGGTTCGTACCTTAAATTGTTTCTTTTCTTTTCCCGCCAGTACAGTGTGATTCACTTTCGAGTGTGTAACATGGGTATCTCGCTTATTATAAAAGATAGACTGTAGGTTTACATTCGGCAAAGTTGCGGAATTTTGTGCTCAATAAGTTGTCGCAAACAAAACCCCTATATCTGCTTTTGTTTTTGAGTAAGAGGCAAAAAAAGATTTTTTCCGGTTTTCGTTTTCTGGCCATAACTTCTATATTTTTGAAAATATTGGCTTATCGTTTTCACATTATTAGGACACTTTCTTGAAACAAATACGATGCCGTAAACCGTTTTTCAAAAAAATGTCACTTCTATTGTAAATCATCGTCAACATTATTTTTTCTTATGGGCATCATATTAGTTTTTCTTATATTTGAATAAACCGATTTTTTTCTGAATACAACAATATAATATATGTTAATATTTGCTTAAAAAATAAGGGCATTATAAAGGAAAATAGGTATTTTTTTGAAAATGTCTAGTTAGCCATGGCCATGACAGTCAGTTCTTGACAAACCACAAATACCTATCACTTGTAATTTTTATAAACTGCATCTGTGGAGTACTTTTTACATTGACTAACGATGTATTCAACCGAAGAGAAACAAGATATTATAGATATTTATTACAGATGTAACAAAAATTTAAACAGAACAATAATTGAAGAATATTTAAACACATATCCTTAAATACGACAACCATGCAAGACATATATTACTAAACTGCACTGTAATTTAAGAAATTATGGCAGTCTTTCTAAACCAAGAAATAGGTATGGATCTGCCATAATGTCTTAAATTACACTGCGGTTTAGTCTATGTCTAATAGTCTAGTCTAATATGTCTTGCATGGTTGTCGTCTTTCAGGATATGTGTTTAAATATTCTTCAATTGTTCTGTTTAAATTTTTGTTACATCTGTAATAAATATCTATAATATCTTGTTTCTCTTCGGTTTGTATACATCGTTAGTCAATGTAAAAAGTACTCCACAGATGCAGTTTATAACAATTATAAGTGACATTTGTGGTTTGTCAAGAACTGACGGTCATGGCCATGGCTAACTAGACATTTTCAGAAAAATACCTATTTTCCTTTATAATGCCCTTATTTTTTAGGCAAATATTAACATATATTATATTGTTGTATTCAGAAAAAATCGGTTTATTCAAATATAAGAAAAACTAATATGATGCCCATAAGAAAAAATAAAGTTGACGATGATTTACAATAGAAGTGACATTTTTTTGAAAAACGGTTTACGGCATCGTATTTGTCTCAAGAAAGTGTCCTAATAATGTGAAAACGATAAGCCAATATTTTCAAAAATTTAGAAGTTATGGCCAGAAAACGAAAACCGGAAAAAATCTTTTTTTGCTTCTTACTCAAAAACAAAAGTAGATATGGAGGTTTTGTTTACGCCAACTTATTGACCGCAACTTTGCCGAATTTAAACCTACAGTCTATCTTTTATAATAAGCGAGATACCCATGTTACACACTCGAAAGTGAATCACCCTGTACATACTCGTATTTTACTTTTCTTTTTGCGTAAAACCAAGTCGTCTTTCGATTACGTTTGTAGACTTAATTAATTATACCTTAGCTATTTTATTTTTATCATTACTTAACTTCACGATTTATAGATTTATCTCCTGGAGTGCAGTCTTGTGACTAATACATCTGAAAAAGAAATCTGTAAGTGTATATCTTATACGGTACGTTGTTAATGATACTAGCGCGAACTACTCTACTCACACCCATATTTTATAAACAGATTATGGCGCGCAGCACTTAAAAAAAATCAATAATAGTATTGTAGGTATCTGTTCACACCTATAATAGGAATTGCAGTCGATATTGATATTTTGCTTGGCAGCGTAGAGGCACACGGCATTTGATTTCTTATGCGGCGAGTCTCACCCACTAGATAATATCCATGAGGTTAATAATTACTTTTATTTTTAACAGAGGCGTATTTCACAACGTGACTCCGTTAATTGTTGCTCCTGAAAATTGTGCTTGTAATCGTGTTTGAATGATGTGTAATAAAATATTAATAATAATTCGGTATGAAGTTATTATCTAAGAATGTTTGTATGCAAAAAAAATATATCCTATTCTTATTCTTATAGTCATCGTCTCGCAGTAGTAATGATAGGAACTTAATATTTAGTTTCATATTGATATAAGGTATACGAGGGATCTTCTCTTTCCGCCTTGTAAAGCCTTGTAAAGTAAGAGGTACACAATTTTTTTTATAATTTTTGAAAGTATTTCACTGCATTGTTAATGAATTTTTGCATCCCTGAAAACCAACCTTCAAAACATTTTCTCCTATCTTCCTTTAGATTATTTATCTTCTATATGCATTAACAGCTTGTTCGGCCAATGTGAAATAAAAACCCCGTAACTTATTCTTTACACACGGTAATAAAAAGAAATCATTAGATGCTAGGTCTGGTTCTACACGGCGAATGACCCATTATATCAATGTTTTGGCAATCCAAATACTCAGTCGTTTGAACAGCAGTGTGCGCCCAAGCGTTATCTTGATACAAGATGATCCTTCCTCTTGGACGTTTTGGAGAACTTGAGGCAAATAAATCGTAGTGTACCGTCGTAGTGTAGTTCAGTATAAAAGTACCACCTCCAGTGGTATCAAACAATGTGGGGATTATCTTTTTGTTTCGTCTTTTTTGTCATTGTCAAAGCGATCCAGTGTAGATCTCCACCAAACCACACTGTTTTGATTTTGAACTATAGTCAAATTGTGGGGCATCCAACAGGAACAAAGCTTCCCTACCTACCATCTTGCTTGCGTTGTTTCTTGCAATTTGCTTGATTATACTTAATTCTTTTTCAAAGTCTGTGTTTTCTAGCGGAAATATTAAAAGGAAAAAACATTAAGAGGCGGAAAATAAATTAAAATTCTCGGTTTATAGAAAACCAACTCCGACGCAATTATACCAGCAAGTTCGCAGTAGTCCTGGCAAACAAGTCGGTTTTCCATAGTTTAATACATAGGCTTTTAATGTTTCCGCTAGAAAAAATATATTTTGAAAAATAATTAAGTATAATCAAGCAAATTGCAAGAAACAACGGATATAAAGAAATACTAATAGACAACATGATAAAAAACAAAAAGAGGAAATTAATTCGTCGGGAGTTTTACAATATTCGGGAAAAAGGGGCCAACTATAGTTCAATTCATTGCGTCCCAGGTTGTAGTGAAAAATTAGCTCGCAAATTAGAACGAAACGGGTGTGAAATGATTAGTATCAATAAAGGTAATATTGGGAGGATTTTGATAAACAACAAAGAAAGGGTTAATAAATTGAAACAATCGGGAGTATACCAAATTAACTGCGTGGATTGTGATGCCGTGTATGTGGGTCAAACCCGTAGAAGTATTGAAACTAGAGCAAAAGAACATACAAAATCCATACTAAATAACGTAAAAAATTCAAGATTGTCGACACATTGTACAGAAAACAATCATTTTATAGATCTGGAAAATGTAAAGGTACTGCATCGGGAAAAGAAAGGAAAGCGCTTTTAGACCTGTTAGGAGCAATGAGAAATTAAAAAAAATATTTAATTAGACATTCTTGTACTACGTATGACCACATAGACTTTACACTTTCCTTCTTAGAAAAGGTACTAAAAACTCGGGCTTTACCTGATGGAAAGAATCAATCGGGGTAGGTAAATAGATAAATAAAATACGCTTGGAAATATTTAGTAATAGAGATTTACTCTATTGAGAAAGGCCTAACAAGCCGTAATACTAGTATATAGAGTGTTCTCCATATATTCATTGAAACATCTAAATAAGAACTGTTTTTTTCAAAAGAACATTTTTTTAAGTTAGCATATAGGACTGATAATTAGCAAATAACATAACAGGCAGTCTTGGTGTTTGTCATTATAAAATAGTGGTAAAATTTGATGTCTGAAAAATTTCCAGTACCTACCTTTGAGAATTTTTTTCGTCAAATATCCATCTCTGCCTTTCAGTCAACTAAATTGTATAGAAATCTTTCAAATTTGATTGATAACTAGTATACAGCATGACATCGGCGTCTACATTATATTGTTTCTCTAACAATCCACGTCCACGGGCAATAATACCCTTGTTGGTGCCTTTGTGGAAGCGCAATATAAAAAAAAAATAAGGAATTCCCCGAAAGTAATTATACACTAATTACAGTGATTACTTTTCTAAAACAAATACCTATCAATGGATATAATAATGGACCATGGAAAAATAACGGAGATCGGCCGTATGTCATATATAGATGCTCTATTGTCTAGGTTTTATGATTAATAGAGCAAAGGCAACACGCGGCAGCCAGTCGCAGGGTGAGGTCAATTGGTGTAGCGTATATATTCAAAATTAAACTAATTAAAGTCCCATTATGATTTATAATTAGTTTTTTACCGCTTACTGCCGTTTCATGCATAAATTTATTAGGTGGAAAAAAGTTATATATAACTCAACGGGGTGTTTGTCGAGATACTCTGAACAAAAAAGTGAGATAAAAAATTATTAAAATCGACGGAATGGTCCTATTGTTAAATTACGTCCCATGATACATTCATCTGCTACAGATATTGCTTTTATTGCTGTGCTAAATAAAGCCGTTGTCTTTAAAAATTGTTTGTTTGAAGGATACTTTGAAAATATGCTGCATTCATTTGTTTTATCGTATATAAGATTCCTGAACGAGATGGTAAGTTAATAATAATAACCTCATTTGATGACATAATTAGTATTTTTTAAATTAGCTACGTTAATTTGTAGTCCCTACTTTAGTAGTGCAAGTTACAAGTCTTACATCGGTCGCTGTTTTTGTATTTTGAATCGATTTAGTTTGTGAAAAACTGTCAAAATCATATTTATAATGTCTCGGTACCTCATATCTCGGTTTTCTAGAAAATTCTACTCAAAATTAGTACAGTTTTTTATGTATACATAATACATAGGTATAAAAGAAAAAATGTGAACAAACAAAGGACACAGGAGCACTAGTAACGTTGCTTGTTTGTACTCTAAAATACACCTGTTAATACAAAAAAACATTAATTCACATTTTTGTAGATCCGCAATAGGGCTAATTGTCAAAATATAGGAGTAGTTACGTTAACTGTCATTGCCTTCTTATATTTGTCAGGTATGTCAAGCATGTTGACATGTCAAGGGTTAAGTGGTAGAGCCATAGTATTATATACAGGGTGTGTCATTAGTGGGTAATTGTTCGATTACTCACAAACGGTACATTATATGAAAAAACTTTTTATATGAAAGTATTTTGGCACTAAAAGTGCATATTGTAAAAATATTTTCAATTACACAGGGTGTTCCAAAAAGTCGAGACAAGCTGCAAGTTGGTTATTTTAAATGCAACACCCCATATATTATTATATTTTTGAAATCTAGGAATCACTAGGAACATATTTGTATTAAGGTTCCCTATACCTTTCTCTTTTCGTTTTCGAGATATTTAAGAGTTAATGGAAAAAAACCTCGTAACACTGCATTGGAAAATAAATAAAATTTCCTCTATGATACAATGTGAAAAGGAAAAAAATGTAGTGTCAGTTAACACAAGGGACACCTTAAATATTGCACTTGAAATTTTATACAGGGTGATTTTTATAGTGATTTATATTTCACAATGTTAAATTGCCTAAATCTCATTATTTTTAAATGGAACACCCTGAATTTTTTAGATGTAGAATTTAATTACCTTTCAAATGGTATTAGGATGTCCTATACGAAAAGTTGACCTGTTTCGAGATATTCACGATTTTTTGAAAATTTAGCTTCTATTACTGATAATTACAAATTATAGTCACGTAAGTTATGAAAACAATTTATTTGGTTGTAGAAGTTGTTTAACTGTCAAATAAATGTTCGATTTTGTGTAATCTGTACATTTTATATGCAAGATGCACTATTCCAAAATGCTCTCAAAAGCACCACGAATTCCGTTCATCATGTTTTCTCGTGTAGTTGATGGTGTGCGGTAAACTAAATATTTTGTATATCCCCATAAAAAAAATCTAATTTTGTAAGATCCGGGTACTGAGGAGACCATGAGGTAGGTCAACCCTTCCTATCCACCTATTAGGGTACTCCCTCTTTAAAAATCTTCTTACTGAATCGCTGTAAGTGCAGGGCAACCGTCATACTGCAACCGCATACAATGTTCAGAGGAATATCTTCAAGATAATTTAAAAATTGATTTTCCAAAAAATGCAAATAAATTTCTCCATTGACAGTCGCTTCAAAAAAATATGGTCCAATCACCTTGTCGCCTAGAATCCCCCGCATACATTTAATGTCCACCTATGCTGCATGTCTACCGTCCTAAATACTGTCAATGGGGAAATTTATTTGCATTTTTTGGAAAATCAACTTTTAAATTAGGTATCTTGAAGATATTCCTCTGATTCTCTTGAAGATATTGCATTTGAAATAACCAACTTGCACCTTGTTCCGACTTTTTGGAACACCCTGTGTAATTGAAAATATTTTTACAATATGCACTTTTAGTGCCAAAAAACTTTCATAGAAAAAGTTTTTTAATGTAATGTACCGTTTATGAGTAATCGAACAATTACCCACTAATGACACACCCTGTATATGGGTAGACCACAAATTTTATGAACTTCCCCTTGTGGTTTTCAATGATTAGGTGTCATTTATATTGTTTATTTATTTATAATATCTAATATATTTAATTTTGTAATGTATTGTTGTGTGTTATTGAAAATAAAACATTTATTATTATTATTATTATTATTATTATTATTATTATTATTATTATTATTATTATTATTATTATTATTAGTATTATATATTGTACTGATTTAAGAAAAAAACGCATGCCCATTCCTATCTTTTCTGAAAACAAATAAATTAACATTTTGTCCTCTTGATATCCTATGGAAATAAACTTGTAAAATCTGAACATGACATTAAAAACTAACTTTTAGATGGCCAACGTACAAATTTTAAGTGAAAAGAAAGTCATAAGTGAACAATCAGTTTTTTTGTCCAATCCGTGAAAGGGTCCCATCAAGAGATCTATTAAAATACGAGTATGACATTCTGTCAATGGAGACAATTTCTTTAAACTCATTTAATTTGATTGGATTCTTTCGTCCGCCGACCTAGATTTTCCATAAAAGAAGCAATATACCGGAGATTTAATTTACTTTTTATAATTAAAGTTCAAAGATACCATTTGCATACCTTCACTCACTGCCACCATAAAAACAGTTTATTTTTATATTTATTTTGTTGCTCGCGCTTCCGGTACAATGCAAACTTCCAAGTAATTTGATTTAATAATTAAAAATACGTGCCTGTTTCCTTTATTGAGGAATTTACGGAAATATTTTAAGAGCATAATTATTTGTCACGTGGTGGTTCAGCAAAAATTGATTTCTTTTAAGTTTGTGGAATAAACAGTGCCATTATATCCGGCGAGTTGGTGGCTGAGGGTTTAGTGTTTAGATCGCTCAACCCAGAGGTCGTGGGTTCGAATCCCCATTCCACCAGACAATTTTTAATTGAATTATCTTTTCGTATACTCCAAACCAGAATTAAGCAAAGTGGAATGACCTCGCCGATCTGGTAAAATGCGGTGATGCATGGGCGTGCGTATTCTGTTTTACCATTTGGCACATTTCAGTTAATATATACTCGTATACTATTCTATAGAATACTTCTAGTATATGCACTTCCACTTTTTTAACTAACACAAATAAGTATAAACACTGACACAAAGAATAAATACACTGATAATTTTACCACAAATATTTACCGTTAAGAAATGCGCGCGAAATAACCCAACATCACGCCACTGTTTCCCTACTACCTCGAGCGCAGTCGCTTGTTGGTTCCTGATTCCGACCAATCAACGTCGTTGAAGCTCAGAGAAAAGAAAGTGTAAATGCAAGAATATGTATGTTCAATAAGGATGAACAGCTTGTCGTCAACTTTACGACTTTCGCAGTTGCCACATATTCGGAAATGCCTTGATATTATTAAGTAAAAGACAAATTAAACATTGTGTTTGCTTTAATAAAGTACAATAGGGATAAGGGACGTTCAAGACAAGTAAAAAAATGGGTAAATAAGGTAATTAATACGTTTCCTGTTTTAAATAAGAAAACTTTAGAAATAAATGTGACAACAGAGATTTACTCTTTTTCAGGTCTTTGCTTAATTCTGGTCTTGACTTTAGATTAAGGCTCGTTCGCAGGGATGGGTTGGCTACCATCCAGGCGATGTCCTAGGGTGGGAAGAATGTGCCCGGCGCCTCCACCAAATGTTACGCCGTGGGCGCACAAGGGGGTGACTTAGAAGTAAAACACTCGCTTTTATTACAGAGAGCTATTTGTTTCCAAAAGGTGGTTATTGGCCAAGAACCCTAAACAAAGAAGGACTGATCAATCAGTAACAGCCAATCACATTTGTTTATCACTTATGTGACGTCAGTGGATCCCCTTTAGCGGGAGATTTGAAATTTAAATATCCTCTTTGTTTTAATTTGACAGTTTTAACCTTTTAACATAACCTATATATGTCACATTATCATATAGAATGTCTCGGTTGTCTTTGGAATGTCATCACTGTCATCAGTCATGTCATCATATCAAAGTATTTCTGTATCATATCATAGTAATCTGTGCACTGATTAACAAAACACAAGTTATCACAGTTGTCAAATCGACAACGATTTTTGCACAACGCACTTCAAATCGTATGATATATATCGTAAAACACATATATAAGTACTTTAAAATCACATTTGATTGCATTAATACAGTCTCTGAAATAATATTGGGTTGGATATTTTGACTGAAAATTTTTGAAACTGCAATTAGAGGACAATTTGGCAATAGGGGATCCACTGACGTGTTACGAGAAATCTGTTGAAAATGACCTTGAAATTTTTATGAATGAATTGATCAGTCCTTTGTTTAGGGTTCTTGGTTATTGGCATATTATCCAATATTGAGTGACAACTGATTTGAAAAATCAAAAGATTTTAAAACATTCTAATTCACTTTAGTACACCGCCATTTTGTTTAATTAGTATTATCAACTATTTTCATCTTAGGAAAAACAGTCTCGATACGATTTGATTCATGAGAAAATCGAGAAGGGATCTCCTTCTGCAGCCTACAGGTTTACACGGGGCGAGTATAATTTAGATATGTAAATGACCCGACTCGGAATCGTTCACCTAAACAAACTTAAAAGCCCGACGCTGTGCCGAGATTTGCAGCCAAATTGATTTAAATATATCTCGTAGCGATAAAAAATTGAACCAGCAAATAGTGGATAAAAATATTGAGCTACCAAATTTTTATTTAAGTGTAGAAAATAATATTACGAAATTCAGTTTTCGCTCGATACCGCATTTTGCCTCAAACAGGAGGTTCCTCGCCGAATAATTGGAATTTCATAAACGAGAATAGATAGATACACAGGATTGCGTATTTGAGGCTTAATGTGGGTAATGACAATGACAGGTACAGTAAGTCTCGTGAAAGGAGCCCGGAGGCGAGAACGCAAGAAAAAGTGCGCGATCTTAACCACATACGGTTGATAATAAATAATATCTCTGCTCTTCATATAATCACAAATATTAGCCTGAAAGTTCGATACTTGCATAGGAGAGGGGGTGGTATATTATTATTCTGCCGTTGGCATTAACGCCCAGGAACGGCTTCAGTTGGTAAAGGCTGTAAGACTAAATTTTCTATACAAATAGTTGTTTAGTAATAATTTGTTCAATAGTTTCAATCAATTACAACAAAGCGTTATTATTTAAACCACGCAATGGATTTACAAAAAAAAAAATACTTTTTCTCAAAAAAATGCAGTGTTTTTCCATAAATCGAGACATGATTTTAGAAATGTCGCATAGTCATGACAAAATTATACATTTTTCGAAAAGTAAGGAGTCATTTTTTAGGAGATTGATTTGAGTGTTTCAATAAATTTATATTTTTTAATTTAGGCGATGACCTAATTTCTTTTATTTGGGAAAGATATGATATACTTAATACTGGTTGCACGCCACTGGAGCTACATATTAAATTGCATGATTTTAGAGCACTATGCTGTGGTATATTCTAGCAAATTTCAAAGGAATATATTCATTAGGTTCAGAAATAGAAAAAAATACATTTCTTGTTTTCAACTACAACACCCTGAACTTTGAAACGAAGCAACATTGAACTAAGGTATGTTCAGTTCAATCGTCATATTTTTAGCCTCATTAGTTTCTGGTATCATCTGTGTTCCTTAATTTAAATACACCCCGTATATCTAAGAAATCTAGTAATTCGTTGGAAGTAAATAGTATATGTATATGGTTTAAATTAAATTCGTATCTGTAAGAGAAAATATTTTAGTGTGTTATACAGTTTTAATACCTTATGTGAGTGCTTTTTAGTTCGAAAGAAAGTGTTCTTTCTCTACTCAGCTCCTAATTTATAATACTTATTTTTTATCACTCTGTATGCGGGACTTCTTTGAGGAAGCGGCTTAATTGCCGTCTGTTGTTTACATTGTAAAGTAACGGTGTTGTTTTAAGAGATACATTAAGTTTTAACCCCCTTTGAAAGCCACGCGAAACCGGCGTTAAGAATTTTGGCAAATAATGGGTAAAAGCGAAAGGTAGTAACTTAAATTGCGATGTATTTTCCTGCCTAATGGACGGGAGGGGCGGTTGGCTTTTCTCGCTTCATTGTAGTCTAACTACATCTGCTAATTTAATACCTTTTATCTGGTTAAAAGTTGTTTATTTAATTGCGGGCTAATTTTAGGGCCTGTAAAACGTAATTATCACGAATACGTTTTTGATATTCGCCATAATGTGGTGTAATTCGTGGTTTTTATTTATAACGGAACTATCCGCGTCTATTAAAAGCTTTTATGACTTAAATACGGAAGTAGTATGGTACCTACCTACCTTTTATCCGAATTAATTTTAGATAAGTCTTGAAAATTGGAGCCTTACTTTCATGAGGATCCAATGAAAGCGCCTGGAAGTGATATTAAGATATCCTTTGCAGTAATTTATTTGTATTATAAATGTATTATGTATTTTGCTATTTCCGTACCTATTTAAATTGTACAGGGTGATTGATTAAGACCGGCCACCGGCTGTATATGGGAAACTTTTGGTCCTACAGGTTCGGGAAAAAAAATTTCATAGGAAAAGTGGCCATGAAAATTTCATTAAAAATATTTTTATCTTCCGTAAATCTTCGCAAGAGGGCGTAATTGATCATGAAAATTTTAAAATTGAATTTAAATGAAAAAATGCCTTATTAACCTGGATATATTTTTTATCAGTTTTAATCGTTAGTCCATTTCCTAAAACTTGTTCAGTGATATTTTTCATTTCCTCGATAAATAAATGGGTGGGAGCAGTTTTTGTTTTTAATTTGAAAAAATGCTGTATTTTCGGATCGCTTTAACGGATTTTCTTGCAATTGGGTTTTTTTAAAAGAGAATACCTTCCAGATTTAATAAATGTTTTAGTGATTGCAAAAAGTTGATTAATAAAGGTACAAAATGGCAATATGTTGAAACCTAACCTATTTTTTAATTTTTCTTGGAAATTTTAAATGAAACGATATACTTTTTTCCACGTCATTATGACCAACATTTAGTTAAAATAACACTGGTCAAAACCGCATCTCGATATCTCAAACCGTTCAGGAAATATTTAGATTTTCGTATTGTACCCAAAGAAGGCTAACACATTTTCATTTACCCCCGTATCATTTCGAAACAAAACGTATATTTATTCACTATTTTAGTAATTTGATATTATTTTACAAAAACCGGCCTCCCTTCATACTTTATCCAGGCTTAGGACTGGTCCAAATAGTACGTGAAATAATAATTGTAGCGTGTTTAAAGGGCCAAACAGCAATAACACAAAACTAAACCAAAAGCAATAAGGTATAACAATAACTACAACAAATTTGCCAGCGTTTATGAGGACAAAAAAGCAAAAATTAAAGATGTTCAAAATATTTACCATCATTGTCGATGCACAAATTAAGTCTTTCTCTGGTAGATTGTACCCTTGCTTCAATTTCGGCACCTGATAAATTTCTTATAGCCACACGAATTCTTTGTTTCATATCTTCTGGTGTTGTGGGGCGATTTTTGAAAACCACGTCTTTTATTCTGCCCCATAGATAAAAATCTAAACAAGTGAGGTCTGAGGACCTTGGAAGCCACGGAAAAAGACTTCCCCTGCCAATCCATTTATCTGGAAACGCAACGTCAAGATAATTTCGGACGTTCTGGGCAAAATGAGCTGGACATCCATTATGTTGGTACCACATGTTCATCCTCTCAGCAAGGGGCACCTCTTCTAATAAAAGCAAAATCGCTGTTCAGGAACTCTAGGTACCTTTCCCCGTTAAGATGACCATCGAAAAAAAATGGCCCAATAATTCGTCTGTTTAAAATACCGCACCACACATTTACACTCCACCTGTTCTGGTGATCGACCTCTCTTAACCAATGAGGGTTAGTTGCCGACCAATATTGCATGTTGTGCAAATTTACTTTCCCGTTGCTACTAAAAGTTGCTTCGTCGGTCCATAAACCTTTTGACAGAAACGTAGCATCTTCGGTGAGGAAACCTTTAAGCCAATGACAAAAATCCAATCTACGATCAAAATCTTGTTCGTTTGATGCTTGATGTAGCACAATATGGTAAGGGTGTATTTTATGTTTTTTTAATATTTTATAGACACAATAAAATGTTAGTCCTAAATCCCTTGAAATATATCTAATACTTAAATGTGGATCTGTATGGATGTAAGCCAAAACATTTATAATGTTTACTTCAGATTCAGTAATAGGTTTGTAAGCAACAATTTATTCATTGCTTGCATGTGCTAAAGGTTGAGAGTTCGATATCCGTCGGGGCAATACTTTTTTTAATTTTAATTAATCGTAATTCTTCCTCAGCCTGGATAGGAAGTGTGAAGGGTTTATGTAAAATATCAAATTACTAAAACAGCAAATAAATATACGTTTTGTTTCGAAATGATACGGGGGTAAACGAAAATGTATTCTCCTTCTTTGGGTACAATACGAAAATCTAAATATTTCCTAAACGGTTTGAGATATCGAGATGCGGTTTTGACCAGTGTTATTTTAACTAAATGTTGGTCATAATGACGTGGAAAAAAGTATATCGTTCCATTTAAAATTTCCAAGAAAAATTAAAAAATAGGTTTGGTTTCAACATATCGCCATTTTGTATCGTTATTAACCAACTTTTTGCAATCACTAAAACATTTATTAAATCTGTAAGGTATTCTCTTTTAAAAAAACCTAATTGCAATAAAATCCGTTAAAGCGATCCGAAAATACAGCATTTTTTCAAATTAAAAACAAAAACTGCTCCCACCCATTTATTTATCGAGGAAATGAAAAATATCACTGAACAAGTTTTAGGAAATGGACTAACGATTAAAACTGATAAAAAATATATCCAGGTTAATAAGGCATTTTTTCATTTAAATTCAATTTTAAAAATTTCATGATCAGTTATGCCCTCTTGCGGAGATTTACGGAAGATAAAAATATTTTTAATAATATTTTCATGGCCACTTTTCTTATGAAAATTTTTTTCCCGAACCTGTAGGACCAATAGTTTCCCATATACAGCCGGTGGCCGGCCTTAATCAATCACCCGTATAGTGGATTATAAGTATACCCAACACCCAAAAATATTTAAAAATATTATCTCTGATAGAATAATTTTAATACCAGAATTAAAAATAACATCGTAATGCAAAATCGAAAGAATTATCCTTCAGAAATGGTGGATTTCTTAAGTCAAGACCAGAATTAAGCAAAGTGGAATGACCGGAAAAAGAGTAGATCTGTGTTGCCACATTTATTTCTAAAGTTTTCTTATTTAAAACAGGAAACGTATTAATTACCTTATTTACCCATTTTTTTACTTGTCTTTAACGTCCCTTATCCCTGTTGTACTTTATTAAAGCAAACACAATGTTTAATTTGTCTTTTACTTAATAATATCAAGGCATTTCCGAATATGTGGCAACTGCGAAAATCATAAACGACATTGACATTGACGACAAGCTGTTCATCCTTATTTAACATACATATTCTTGCATTTACGCTTTCTTTTCTCTGCGAGCTTCAACGACGTTGATTCGTCAAATAGGGAACCAACAAGCGACTGCGCTCGAGGTAGTAGGGAAGCAGTGGCTTGATGTTGGGTTATTTCGCGCGCGTTTCTTAACGGTAAAAATTTGTGGTAAAATTATCAGTGCATTTATTCTTTGTGTCAGTGTTTATACTTATTTGTGTTAGTTAAAAAAGTGGAAGTGCATATACTAGAAGTATTCTATAGAATAGTATACGAGTATATATTAACTGAAATGTGCCCAATGGTAAAACATAATACGCACGCCCATGCATCACCGCATTTTACCAAATCGGCGAGGTCATTCCACCTTGCTTAATTCTGGTATTTACTGTAGACTGGCAAAAACCAGGTCAGGTTTATAAAAACTTGTTTTTTTTAATCCGCACTGGTTCGTGTGACATTTACTGGGACACCCTGTATATAAACGCGTTGGCGAACTCGGGCAGTCCAATTTGCCGCCAGGTAAACAGCAGGGTGGTGGGAATTAATAAAGAAGGAAGCCCTACCGAAATCATAATTCCTGGTACTTACATGCCCTGTCTCTTCATTTCCTGGAATTAAAGTTTGGCTTCAAATTATTAGTAACACATTAGAATTACCAGGCTTTTCTAGCAACTTCCCTTGGTTCCCGTTTCGTCACGTGATCGGCGCAGGAGGGTGACTCGTCTATGTGATAACGACCTAATTAAAATCTTCTATTGAAATTGACGCTGTACACCTGAGATTTTATTTTGCATAGGAGATATATTGCGCAATCACTCTGCATATTTGTTACGATATATAGGTATATAATGTATTTAAAATATTAATACAAAGACAAAGACATATTGCTTAGAAAAAAATATTTTTGGCGCAGATAAATAATAGTTATTTATGCACCAAAGGACTAAACTTAGTGTTTTAATCCCGAGATGCGGGATGTATTACACTCATGCAAGAGACCAGAACAAACTTCCCGCGGTGCATACAACGTTTTTTGCACGAACGGGCACAACCCTAAATATAACGAATAACGTAGAAATTAATACTGTTGTTTGACATTGAGCAGTTGCTCGTAATAATAAAATTTAATATGAAAATCAAGAAAGGGTAATGTAGGTGAAGAAGAAGTATTATCTAATCCAAGAGATATACTTACAGATGAACAAGCAGTTGGAGACACTTTTAAAGTTAGTGTCTGAAAAATATCCTTGAAAAAACCTATCAAGATTTTGAAAATCACTGTATACTCAATAAGTAGGGGGTGGATTATTAGGAAAACGTTTTCCTAATTATCCAATCAATACTAACTTAAATCTGAAAAATTAAGCTATATTATGACTTATGTTTTTTTCATTTTTTGCAATTCAATTATCCATATATATTAAAACGCGTCGATTCTGTCTCGCTCTAAATTCCGTCGCCGAATTGACAAAGTTTCTAATCTAAATCCTCCGAGGGGCGATCGCGAAGCGATCCCCGCGAGCGACCGAAGGTCGTCATCAACCTTTCTCCTATGCGTAGACGTATTTCCGCCCTGTTTCCTATGCGTTTTACCAATTTAAACGCCTTTTCAAAAAATCTCTGCAAAATTTTCGTCGATCGCCGTTCGGCGAGAGAGATACGGCTAGCACGGGCGTTTGTCCTCGCGCCTAATGGCCCCGTCACGCCTGCCGAAATCCCGACTTCTCGCGGGACTTCCTAGATCCTTTTTCTAATTTTACGGCTACGAGAACCGCTTCATGCGAAAGTTCCGTCCTTTCTCTAATCCTTTGAGATTTTTTTCCGAGACCGTACGTTGAGTCCTTCTACGTCTATTTCGTATTCGAAAATCTCGAGTCGCGTCCGTCTCAACTTCTTTCTCATTTTATCTGCCGATGTGAGATTACACTAACGAGCCAAGCACCTCCCACGAAATTAATTAAACTTCAGATAGGTTATTTTCCTACGAGAAATATATTGCTAACGGAATCAAAAGTACTGACCGCCAAACACTTCTGATTACCAAAATACTGAAGCGAAATGCTTTTCCAATTAGAAAATCGGTAAAAATTATTTTTCAGGTTGACACGTACAGTTTACATACTTAAACGTCTCAAGGTAAACATTTGACAACAGGCGTGGTAGCGCAATGGGAAAATCGTATAGGATTCAAAACTTGATAATGCTGATTTCGCGAGTTCGAGTCACGCTGGAAGCAAATTTTTTTTTTTTACTGTTTAATTCCAATTATTTATTAGTATTAGTGTTTAGTTATTCTGTTTCATTATCCGTAGCTTATATTCTTTCTGCACGTAAAGTTTGCAATTAATTCGTTCATTTTGGCAGTCTGTTAAATTCATCATTTTCGCTTACAAAACTAAATATCTACAATATGTTTCGTCCCATTAATAAAATTGATAATAATGTTTACTGAAAAATAAATTTTATTTTCAGCACTTAAAATATTATGATGTTTTACCATCAAGAATAGAGTACCCTTACAATTTATCAAAATATTAAGAAAAATCGTTTATTATAATTACATCATCATTCCAGATAAAAAATTTCTTTAATATATATTTTCTTAAAAATAATATTATTTTAGATGCTTTTGTCACCCGAAGGGTGACCCCAGGCTGCAGGCCTGGACCCCCAGTAGGACTAGAAATGGGAACGAAAATCGCGATAGCAATTTTCTCCCATTTCTAGTTTTCTCTTAAAAAGCCACTTAAACTACAGTGGATTCTTTCCGCGTTGGGACACACTGTATGATTTTCAGTATATTACAGAGAAGTAAATGCTTAACAAACATGCATTTCATATGATCTATGATCTATGAAATGTTGTCCATTCTATAATAGCTGAGGCGCAGTTTTCAGACAAATAAATTAACACATCACCGGCCGCATTGTTTTAATAATAATATTAAAATATGTGCACGCTAGTGTGCTCCAGTTTTCACGCAAGGAGGCACACACAATGTGAACCGTTTCTATAATATTTCATAATTAAATTTTACTTACTCCTCTTACTTTCCTCGAACTTTCACTATTATTATTTGTATGATATTAAAATTCGCGGCCGTCACGAAAAATATGTAAATTTTTTTGTTACAAATAATTAAAATTTTTATAAACAATTTACCTTTACCCGTGTCATGTGTAATCATTTCAAACGTGCCCGCTTTTTCTATATTTTACTTTCTAATTCTAATTAAGTGACAGAAAGTATTAACATATTTGTAGGTGGTCTCCTGCGGAATATGACATGGTAATGGAATATTTAAATTTATATTTTAATATATACTTGAAGACTGTAAATACCCTATGAAATTGTTTTAGACATTTTGTAACTAAAGTAATAATAATAATAATATCTCTATCCCTCATTCTCATCTTAGTGATGAGCCCGGAAGTCAGAGACTTGTGTGGGAGAGAGAGCGGCATATTATTATTTTGTGGGCCGCGAGTGCGCCCAGGAACGACTTACGATGTTATAACTTTAACTACCATTTAGTACGAGAATAAGGGAAACCTGGAAAACCTTATTAATTAAAGTGTACAGTAGGTTGTTAGCCATTTATACAGTGATATTGCAGTACTAGTTGCATATTAAGAACGCTACCAGCCTTATACACACAGATTTAATATTGGAGCAATTAGAAAAAGTTGACCACGCTGAGATTCGAACCGTCGTCAACCGCGGAGAACGATTAAAAACCAGACGTCTTAACCGCTCGGCCACCGAGCTCCTCCGCTCGGCCACCGAGCTACTATAAAGTAATAATGAAACCATTAGATTGAAAAATATGTCGCCGGATATTTTAACGAATGAAGTAAACGTCTTTATATGTATTTTTACAGTCTTATATAGAAAGTAGACCTATTCACAAGTGGCCTAATCTTACTATTTTACTTCATTCATTCTTTCATTAGACATTTTCTTTTGGTAACAATCTACTAAATTGAAGATACGAAGTAAAACTACGACCTACTTTTGATAAAAACGCTATATCGATAGTAATACTTTCCAAAATTGCTGTATTTGAATTTGTCAAGTTTCAATCTGCTTTATATTTTCACTGTTACGTTTTTGCTACGTATATAGCTACAAGTGATTGGTAATTAAAGGAAGAAGATAAACAGTGGATGCTTATTATATTTTACACAAAGGTAAATAAAATATTTCTACAGGGTGGCGCAGATGGATCGGGTGGTTTTAAAATACTTGTCAAACTGTCAATTTTAAAGGTATTGGATTGAAATAAAGCGCAAAACGTGTAGTTACAATGGAAGTTTATTAACAAAAAATTAGGAAAGTTAGTTTTTAAAAATTACATCCATCAAATGCCCTCCTTCTCGAGCGACGCATTCTTGGAGTCGGTCCTTAACGTTCCGCATTGCCCACTCAAGCACATCACCAGGAATTAATGTGATTTCGTTGTGAATTGCTGCCTTCAACTCCTGAATGGTCCGGGGATTGTTCATGTACACCCTTGCTTTTAAATAGCCCCATAAGAAGAAGTCACATACCGTGAGGTCCGGTGAGCGAGGGGGCCAATGGAGATCTCCATTACGGGAAATCAAACGGCCAGGGAACAGAGCGCGTACAGCTTGCATTGATATCCTAGCGACCTCACGGTATGTGACTTCTTCTTATGGGGCTATTTAAAAGCAAGGGTGTACATGAACAATCCCCGGACCATTCAGGAGTTGAAGGCAGCAATTCACAACGAAATCACATTAATTCCTGGTGATGTGCTTGAGCGGGCAATGCGGAACGTTAAGGACCGACTCCAAGAATGCGTCGCTGGAGAAGGAGGGCATTTGATGGATATAATTTTTAAAAACTAACTTTACTAATTTTTTGTTAATAAACTTCCATTGTAACTACACGTTTTGCACTTTATTTCAATCCAATACCTTTAAAATTGACAGTTTGACAAGTATTTTAAAACCACCCGATCCATCTGCGCCACCCTGTATTAGACCCTAAATTGGAACAATGATAACCTAAAGCCCAAATCTATCAAATACAAAAATATTAATTTCGTCCACTGTTTATAGCATTCAGCTTTATGAAAATGTTACCCTATACCTTGACCTCTTGTCAAACCGTTGAGTGACCAAGTATAAAATTTAGTTACCAGCTCTGAAATTCATATTGAAAATTACTTTTAAAAACATCACTGAAAATTAATTTTAGCACACTTTTGACTAAATATGTTTTGGACAAATTTCACGTTGTAGTTAAATTTCTTGAACATTGAATATAAAGCCTTGTAAACGTAACGTACGATTTTTAAGTATAATCAAATATTGCTGAAAATTTTACGCCAACATATGTTAACGTTGCCGTGACAATCTATGTATTTTTTCGGAAATTTTCTCCTGCTTGAGTACCCGGGAAGGTATTACAGTGGAAATTTTTTGACATAATAAAAAGTGACAGCAGGACTTTATGAAAAAATGATAATACTGAATAAAATATAATAACTCCAAAAAAATTATAAATACCAGTTCTAATGGAATACAAAAAAAAATTAATAAAATATAAGCTTTCGGGTTGCAGTGAAACCTTGAAGTGTTTTTTTAATATCCTTTTTCAATATTTTCCATACCATGCTTTGGGAAAGTAATATTTGTAAAAGTACTTCCTAGTAAAGTAAAACTAAATTCCCATTACTTCACAGAAACAGGCAATCCGGTAAATATCTTGAATCGGTTTTACATATTATGTATAATTTGAATAGATGTAAAAGCATTTCAGGTTTATCAAATGTACGTATTCCAAAGTTTTACATGAATACATTTGAAAAATGTAACAGTAATCTAAAAGGTCAATATAGAAACACTGGAATATAGTTTGGGTAATAAAGTACTAATAATAAATAAATAATAAACATTGCCGATACAGAGAATTATTGCAGTAGTTCGCTACTGCAAATCTGGGTTTATTATATTTCATAAATAACTGAACTTATAATAAAAGATAAGCTTTTATACCTGCCTGCTGTCTATAGATCCGAGTACACTTCGCTATATCGCTTGCCTGACAGATAGATGCGTCCAAATATTAATAGCCCATTTTAGATTCTGATTCAACCAATCGCTGGGTTTCGACACGTGAATATCCGTTAGCAGCGAAACGTATCTTTTTAGGAAATAGGAATCGATTAAGCCATAACCCATCCATATCAGCGTCTCTGACGCGCCATATATCAGCTGCATTAAAACCGTGTTTATTACTAAAAAGCCTCTTAACAAATTGATGTGGAGGCAATTAACCAATGTATCTCGAAAAGCAGTAACTCCGGACACTTAAAAGTGTTACATCAGCCATTTTCAGTCAGGACCACCCTTAGGGTCTAATGTATTTATCATATTGAGGTCTTGAGTATCACTTCTTCAGATTTTAGGGTCCAGAGAAACTACCTCCGGCCTAACTGGAGACCACTTAAATGGACGTGAACAAGTCCTCGCGGTAATTGTTGGCTAACAGCCCGTTTTTACATAAAAAATCCACTACACAATTTTATTTCATACAATAAAGATAAGGCTGGAATATCGAGGCATAAAACTTTGTTGTATAAAGTGATTCTAGTGGTTTTCTTTTGAAATATATCTACAATAAGTACTTCTAAATATAAATAAAAGTTCGGACAATAGGTACCTATATAAATGGATTTCTAGAAGGATTAATGTTATGTTTGTTACATACATTTTATCCAATGATAAAGTGCTGATACCACAAATAATAGCCAGTCAACCAAAACGTTATTTATTTTTATTGTAAGTAGTGGAGTCCTTTAATTTTAACACTATAACACTGTTTCTTCAAATATTTTTTTCAAACGCGAACTGGGGTTATATTTTTTGTTTGCATGTAACTCTTTTGACGTGTTTTAATCACTCTACTTTTACATTTTAACAAAAAACATAACATTCCGTAATTTTCTTGTTGTGCATCTCTTAATTACATTATCATTTCTTTATTTCTACTTTTTTCCCGACTTCCTGATCAAATGTTTTAATCATGAATTTATAGCCCAATTTAGACTTGGAAAAATATGTGCAAAGCATTTTGATTGTCGCTTTTTGTTGGTTTTTATGTGAGATATTTACAAATCTGGAATCTCGGCGATACTGAAGCAATAAAAAAATATATAATCATTAAAAGAGGCAAGGCGTCAAATCTATACAAATTATTCCAAGGCTTATCGAGGTGAGACTCCTTTTTATTACAGATTACGGTACGACCCATAAAATTATATTTACGTGACAAATTCGTCGATAGTGAGTATTCATAGTCGCAGAAATTCAATTGACAGATAAAACGCTCTGATAAACCTCTACAAACGAAACAAATTATCTCCTTTTTACTACCTTGAAAGGTACCGGGTGGTGCAAATAAAAAGCTCGTTTCCATTTTCTTCACTACTTTTGCAATTATTAATTTATTATTGGCGATTCCAAAAATGAATACGCCCTGTGCATGAAAATATTTGAACCTACTTAAAAGGTAATTTTTGGAGGCTTATTGCTGATATAATGATAAACAACACGTATTTGGGTTTGTTTAACGTAATAATTTAGTGGTGCTTGTGATTTTTTGGTATTACAAAGTTAAAAACGATGTGGTTAGTATTTGTGTTAGCATTTTAAAATGGCATTCAAAAGAAATCAGCACAACACAAACTGCCGTGTTTATGGGTGTCATTCCACAAAACGTGTCAATAGAAGTGTTTAAGATTGAAGATAGGTAGAAGTTTGGCCCTAGCATAAGAAATTGTTTCTCATTCATATCTCCAAAAGCCATGTAACAATTTAATAACAAGGAACACGTTTCTTTACACAACATAACCACTTTTTTGCAGTTTGTCTATACTTTTCTATTATTAGTCTTATAAAACCAGAATATATTTTAATTTAAACATTATTTAACAAAAAACAAGCACTAATATGGTATCACCATACTAAAATAAGTGTCACACTTATTTTAGTTCAAAATGTAAGTAAACAAAAACTAGGGCACCTGTTTCAACCCAAAAAATTCATATAATTAACAATGAAGCACTTATGGGACGTTTGACTGCTTTTACTACTCTTTTTGTCCTTTATTTCACCCTAACTAGCACGTGAAGTCACTATATTTATGGCAGATGAATGCTAAATTGCTAGATGATGTGATATGAAATGCAAAATTTGTACTCGTCTTCCTCCATATTTGTTTACAATTTGCAGCGCCCTCATCGGTAATTTGAATCGCCAATATTGTTAATTTATATTTTCATATAAAGACATACTTATATGTTGCTTCTGGCAAATTTAGTATATATTTTCATTTTATTACAAACTTTTATTTATATTTAATTTGTAAAGCTAATTTCATTGCCTTCATGTGCTTTTGAGTTAAAATTGGGCTTTTAGATCTTGAAGGACAATTCACTCTGATGCTTATAATAATAATTCAATATGGCTGCTCGAATTGGCATTTATAGTGCTATTCCGCTGAAAATCGGTATCTGTTAGGTATTTTAAGTAAAATATTTAGACTAGAAAATAAGAAATAATTACCACATTCGTTATTAGGCTATCAATCTTACATTTGTTGAGCAACATTTAGTTCAAAAACCGATGATAAAATGGAAGAGAACGTTTAATTTGGACCACCCTGTATTTACATTCTTTCGCCAGCAACGGCTTCGAACATTCAAGCAGTTGCACCTATAAGTAACCCGCATTAACAATAAACTGTAATTAGCTTCCCACCTGATATTCCTAATTAGTTCGATTCTTTGAACTTGAGAGAACAGAACAGACGCTGGCGATGTATTTTAAGAATCATTCACGCCATCAATCATCGCACTAGTTTCTGTTTTAATAAATCAAAAACGATGCCGTACCTAAAAATCTTTGTGTCCGGTGACTGATATGGATGTCTTTGAACTGTGTATTATTCCCCAACTGGTTTTATTTGTGGAGGTCATAAATGCGATTGTGTTAAAAACTTTGGTATGAGTGTACCTCCATGGGCGACGCCAAGGGGGTGGCAGGGAGGGGGCGACCGCTGCCCCTGGCTATCGAGTCGGATACTAAGTACAAGGTCGTATAATTTAAAAAATAGCCTAAATTAATATTTACAAATAAAATTTATGGAAATTTTTTAGTGATCCATATACAAAACAAAGTAAATCGAGTCCCATTCTCATTTTTTTTAACAGTAGTTGCCACCACCAATAAAAAAGATGCCAGATCAGTTCATTGTGTGGTTTGAATGAGACCATACTATCAATAATTTACCATTCCTTCTTGCCTCTTCAAAGCGATAACCAATAATGTATTCGTATGTTGTTGTATGTGTGTAGTAAATGTCCTACCAAATGAAAACGTTGTACACACCTGTGCAATATTCCAATAGGTTTTCTGGTTAAATTTTCGTAGGTAAATTACATAAAAGGTATAAATAAAAAAAACGTGAGTTTTCCACTCTATTACACCAAAACACTGCATTTTTCTCGACGCGCGTTTCACTAACACCATCTCAGCACCATCTCAAGGCGATGAAAGCTGAGTGGATATTCTGGTGTCCAGTGGAAAACTCACCGGTTTTTTTCTAATAAAAGATCAAGTCCCTCTATATATTTCCACAGATACTGTTTAGGAATATTTTTGCAACTTTTGTTTTGTTTATTTGTTTTACAAATTATCACTTGTTATCTCGCTTGTTATCTGTTACAATATAGTTCCATTCTTTTGCATCTTATTTTAACAAAATGCCTGTTTAAAATATTTTTTATATGTTTTGATCACGTAGATCTGTAGATCTTGCTAGAATATTTCTTTATTTCTGATTATTTATTTTTTTGGTCTCATTTATACCTATATTTGCTTAAACTTTAAACAGTATATTTCCAAATAATTTTTGTCTTTTCTGCGAAACTAAAGATGTTTTTACTATTCACTGAAGCGAATAGAAAAATTCAATTTTGTTATTTGGAGAAATTTTCTGGATAAAAAATTTTATCGCCCCTCCCCCTAGAGATTGTAGAGGCGACGCCCATGTGTACCTCTGTAACAATACGGCATTTTTGGTAGGTATTTTATAGTAGGCATAAGGTATAGGTGTAGGCATATTTTTAATATCGTTTAACAAAACTTGTGTGCAAGTAGTTTTGCTTCAACTTGTGATTTAAAGTAAAAAGAACTTTCTTTTATAACTTAATTGCTGTTGATAAATAAATAAACTTAATACCTATTAATTCCATTAAACCAAAAACAAAACATGATTTTTAGAAGTAAATTCGCCATTTTACTATATAAAAATTAGGTACACATGAAAGTAGCCTATAAATATCTGTATATGTATAGTAGACAACTTTCATGTATAAGTTCTATATAGTAAAATGGCAGATTTACTTCTAAAAATCATTTCAATCAACATCTACGACAACCTTGCGTTGATTGATCATAACTTAACGTTCAAATTCCTTTTAAAAATGTCAAAAATTACATACGGATACATGTCTTCAACATATTTTAGGCGATTTTAGTAAACTTGAATCCCCGTCTATAAGTTTAAAGTATATTTAGTTGAGGCACCCACGCTAAGACTATATAGATAGGTATAACATATGTAGAAAGTCAGATATTTGGCGCGAAACTTTTAATCGCCACCTTAATCAAAATATTTCTTGTAGATGTGTCAACATTACCAAAAACACACGTTTTTATTGCCGTTATAAAACTGGCAAGTTTGTGTTAAAATTGTTTGTTTACATTAGACACATTATAAATTTGTGGTTGCCGTTAGCCATTGACCAATGCGAAGTGAAACGCATTTTGAAGGATAAGATACAGATAAAAGGGGCTTTAGCTTTTAACAGAACTGTTAAAGCCGAGAAAGGGCGATATAAACCTTTGTAGGATGCCTATAAAAATATAAACACAAATCACCAGATATATTTTTATATTATTTTGACTCTGGACAGGTACATATCGGAGATTATTTAGGTAAGTGCCTACGCAGATATATATTTGATTTTTGAGTGTGGATAGACGGAGTGTTCTAAGTAATCTCAGATATTGAAGAAGATGCTCCATCAACTGATTTCACGAAGAAAAGATCATATAAAGTTATTGCCAGTCCTATCATTTTCACCAATTCTCAGGCCCAGTTGCCTGAATACTTTAATAAGACACGCAAAATCGAGTGGATATGAGATTTTGAGCATCTAAATTTCTGATGCTCGTTTAACACCTCTTTAAATCCCTCTGCGTATGTATGCTACAGCTCACGTAGGTCACTAGGGCCCCTAGTGTATGGGGTCTATCATAAGGAACGCCGCTAACATAAAAGTAAAGTGGTGTGCAGTATTAAACTATACATTTTCTGATAATATTTATTATTATTGCTTGAGTTATTGTCTGCCCATCGAACTGAAAACTTCTTATATTTTATTATATTTCTTATAATAATAAAAATGAGTCAAAACCTAGGAACGCCATAAGGAAATAGATATGGGGATCTAGCACTTTACCAGGCTGTTATAAATACATTGTGGTATTCAACTATAAAGGCCGTTTGTTACTTTATGATATTTTTTCAATAATTCTTAAAATAATTACTAAAAAAATTTCATAATGAATATCCATCAATTGCAAACAGTAAATTTATGTATAAATTTTTCAAGAAATTTTTTAAGAAATTATTTTCAACATGTTCTATTTTCTCGCTGAAATCGACGCGGATATCTGCGCATTGCACAACTTTCGATTATAGTCAGCTGTTTGAGTTTGACTTGACGATTAACGATAACGAATAGGAAATAACCTCAAACCTCAACTTAAATTAACTTTATCTATGTGCGTGCATATGTGTTTTGTTTGTAATGTACCTACCTTATTATTCTGATCTCAGGATCGTGACCTATGTTCTTAAACTTATGAAAAATAACAACAGATGGTGCTGAAACAAGAAGCTTACTGCGATTGCGTATAAATGAAAAATGGAAAATAATTTTGTTAACATTGCAAACAGGTAATTTACAATTTTCAAAATAATGTTTTTGAAAATACACCAAGAAATTTTCTGTGAAATTATGTGATAAATATCGTGAAGTTACAAACAGGCTTAACGTAGTATTTCATTTGAAATTTGCAGTTTTAAACTGTCATTCTTTGACAAATCAAAAATATTAAATTTGAAAGCGGGCGATAACGCAGACTGTACAATATATACAGTGTATGTTTTCTCCATACTACAGTTACACTGTTTTTACAGTTTCTGATATGTGTTATTTTATGTACATTTTGACACCAAAAAATATGTATTTCACTATTTATTGTAATAAATGAATCAGCTAGTTGCGCTATGAGGAAGTAGATTTGAGGACGCCGGACTTTAAAGGTTGTTAAAAGTACATAAAGCCGTAAATTGGGTTAAGGAGGAGAATAAGAATAATGGAGAGAAGCAAAGGGGATTTATTAGCGACACATTAAAACATGTTTTAAATCTCTTTCCTTTTCCCGGGGCGGAAGAGAATTAAGTTGTTAAAATGTACAGATTTGTCGAGGAAAATATGGTTACATGTTTTCTCTTGTTCATGACAAAAATATCGTAATAGCTGTCTTACATGTACATATGTTGTTGATTTATATATTTTTAGTACTGCTGTGGCATTATTTAAATATTGTTTTTATTATGAGATTTTATGAGATTTTATTATATTGAGATATAAAGGCTATAAAAATCTGTGCGACTATTAATGACCAAAATATTGACATTGTAGCAATATACAGGTCTCCAAATTCTTGTCCAAAATTGTTTAACTCGAATTTAATGGGGTACCTTCCAACTTTAAATGGCAATCATAGTTGTGTATTGATTGGAGATATAAATATTGATTTATTGAGTGATTATGATTACGTGGAAGAATATAAAAATATTATGAGTAACTTTCAGTTCATTTCATACATTAACAAAATTACAAGACCATCCAGTAAGACTTGCTTAGATCATATATATGTTCGAAATTCAAGTATATCGAAACATAATATATACGAATCCTATATATTTCAATATTATGTTACAGACCATTCCTCTGTTGGTATTTCAGTTAAGGCTCAAAGAAATCAAGTTCCCCTTCGATATGAAACAAAGTCCCATGCACCAACCAAGAAGTTTGTGAATTATAAAAACCTAAAAAATATGTTAAGAAATGAAAACTGGTGGGATACATTTTCTACAAACAACATAGACGAAAAAGCGCATTACAATCATTTACAATATTACATAAATAAAGCTATAGTAGAGGTGGCGCAGACAAAAAATAAGATAAATAATTATGATAAACCTTGGATTACAAAACAAATAAAAACGTTGATAAACAAAAAAAATAGACTCTACAAAAAACTTATACAAACTCAAAATGAAACAGTAAAACAAGAATATAATCAAACAAAAAATGCTGTTAATAGATTAGTAGAAAAATCGAAAAGGGAATATTCTCAAAAAATAATAGAAAAAAATAAAAATTCAGCAAAACACCTCTGGCAGCATGTGAATAAATTGTCCAATAAGTTACAACCTGAAACAAAAATACAAAAAATTAAAATCGGAAATAGGACAGTAGGAGACTCAACAGAAATTAGTAACGCTTTTAACAAATACTATAGTGAACTCGGTAAACAATATGCAGATAAAATACAGGATATACAAAATTTTGAGGAAAATATAAATAATATGAACAACACTTTTTACTTATTTCCAACTAACCCAAAAGAAGTAAAAAAAACTATAAAAGAGTTAAAAAATAAAAAATCTCCTGGCCACGATGGTATACGCGCTGAAACGTTAAAAGAGATATTTGATGAAATAGCAGAACCTTTAGTTAATATCATTAATGATTGTTTCAATGTCGGATGCTTCCCACAATGCTTAAAAATGGGCATAATAAAACCGTTATATAAAAAGGGTGATAAATTACAAATGGAAAATTATAGACCGGTTACGTTGATATCGAATATCTCAAAAATAGTTGAAAAGGCTATAAAATATAGAATAAATAGTTTTCTAAAGAAGTTTAACATTCTTTCAGAGTGGCAGTTCGGATTCAGACAATCGAAATCAACAGAAGATGCGTTAAAATTAGTAACAGCAAGTATAAATGAAGCAATAGACAAAACCACCCCCAGTTTGTGTATATTCCTGGATTTATCTAAAGCGTTTGACACTGTTTCTCATGTCAAATTATTATATAAACTAAAACGATACGTATTTAGGGGAAACTCGTATAGACTTATTAGCAGCTATCTTTCACAAAGGATGCAATATGTTAAAATCGAAAATAGTAAAAGTGAAATAAGAGAAGTGTCATACGGCATACCCCAAGGTACAGTCCTTGGACCACTTCTTTTTGTTCTCTATGTGAATAGCTTGCTGAACACAATTGGCGAAAACCGAAAAATTGTTGGTTTTGCTGACGACATCTCGGTTATATATAAGGACACTACCTGGATCAACTTAAAAAGGCGTGCTGAAACAGACTTTAATTATATAAGTAAGTGGTTAAAATTTAATAAATTAACTTTGAGCTCTGATAAAACAGTATACTTACCATTTTCTTCTTATACCAATAAGCTACCAAATATGGGTCCGCTGAATATCGATGAGCAAACTATTATTCCGGAAGCCGAGTCCGTCAAGTACCTCGGTGTCATATTTGACAGGCATCTTAGATGGGACCTACAAATCAAAAACATTACTAAAAAAATTAGATCATTTATATCGCGATTTGCCTTTTTAAAATCTTTTTTAAATAGGTCTCATTTAAGGATGGTATATTTGGCGCTAGTTCAGTCTCATTTGAATTACGGGATCTTGAGTTGGGGGGGAGTTGCTGATTGTTATTTAAAGGATTTGGAAGTTGTGCAGAAGTGGATATTGAAAATAATATACAACAAACATATGACCTGTTCCAGTAATCGAATTTATGAAGTTAGCAAAGTTAACGATATACGGCAATGTTATTGTTTAAACATTTTAATAAACATTAAAAACAAAAAGATAAAGTTAAATGAAATTTCTCGTACTTACTCAACACGCACAAAAGAGAAAGGTGTAGAACTATCAACCTGTCGGAAAACTGTAGGACAGAAATGCTTTATGTTTGTGGCACCCAGACTATACAACGCAGTTCCGGATACACTAAAAAAAGAACATAATATAAGGGCGTATAAAACAAAAATAAAAGAATGGATACTTACCACAAATAGAAATTTTTTTCGAAATTTGATAATCTCCAAAACCTAACATTGACATGTTTCTGTGTAAAAAGCAAATAATATGTGTAGTGAAATTGCAATCTTTCTTTTACTTGTAGATTTAATATGAAAAAGTGGGTTTAGAGATGTGTGTAATGCTCGGTGCAATGTATGTAATGTATAATAATATGTAATGTATATAATGTATAAGTGTAATGAATGTATTTAATATTGTACTGTATGGTGTATACATATCGCAAAAAAGCAGTAAAACATTTTACAGCTTCTGCGATTATTAGTTTATTTTGCTTAGTTAATTTTATACTTAACTGTTGCATGTACTTGGTCTTGCAAATAAACTTTTTATTATTATTATTATTATTATTATTATTATTATTATTATTATTAGGTATTTTGTCGCAAAAATTAGAAAATAAAGTATCAAATATTAGATAATAAATAATAGTTGGGGGTTAGGCAAAACTAGGATTTGCCTAACCCCCTGGCTGTGTCCCTTTGAACAAAGGAGCTTATTTCCTAAGTTTTTTTATATTTCAGAAGTGGGATAAAAAATGCTGTGTCCCATTATTTGTGTAAAAGCAAACAGAATAATCTTTTGTAATTTTTTTTATAAATAGTAATGTATGTAAATAGGTGACTGTTCAGGATAGTTTGTAAGATTATTACGAAATGGTAAAAGTAACTATGTAAATCCAAATTAAGAACAGATTATTCGATTATTGCCTCTTAAATTTACTGACAGCATGCGCTGTTATACATTGTAAAAATCCATTGTATCGGGTTTTGCGGTAGGCACGCCGTACGTATGGGGCCTTGCTATTCCGGGCGTTAGCCATTATTGGAAATATGCGTATATAAAAGATATTGATTTAGGTGATTGGAATTGCCGGACTTGTCGGAAAAATAGATAAACTAAATTAAAACGTTTTGTTGTTGATCGTAGTTTATGGTAGTAGGTGGCATTTATGACTGGAACGCCGGTAAAATTGTCAAACAGCGCTGCGAGTACTATTTTAATATACCTAATTGTGTAGAAATCGTAGAATGTGGGTTTTAATTTATTTTTGGGCGGTGGTTTACGAGGAGAAATAAAAAACCCAAAACGAAATTTAAAACAAACACTGTAGTGTTTGTGTTTTAATATAATGTTCCCAACATCACACATTCATGGCTAACTTGATGAGTTTTCGAAATATTTTGAAAAAACCGAAAATTTCGATTTTAGGTTTTTATTTTTTTTTGTGGGCGTATTTGATGAGGTATTCAAAAATAAAGAGCAATTTTCTATAGCAACTTTTTGCCCTTTATCGAATGGTGTTAGCAAATTTTCCGAAAAACGTTTCGTTTCCCAGAAACCAACCTCAACTTAATTTTTTTAAATAGGGACCTGGGTTTCTTTCACTTTTTTGGAAGCATTTTTGTAACTTGATAGAAAGCCACCATAAAAGGAGCCAGATTTAAACGTGTTTCGAAGCACCTGAGCACACTCAGTTGCCTAGATAAAACTAAATCTAAGAGGACCACGGGAAATTATTAATGATGGATTTTTCTTAGACAAAACGTTTAAATCTGGTTCATTTTATGGTGGCATTCTATCAAGTTACAAAAATGCTTTCAAAAAATTGAAAAAAATCCAGGTCCGTATTTAAAAAAATTAAGTTGATGTTGGTTTCCGGAAAACGAAACGTTTTGCGGAAAAGTCGCTAACACCATTCGATAAAGGGCAAAAAGTTGCTATAGAAAAGTGCTCTTTATTTTTGAATACCTCATCAAATAGGCCCGCAAAAAAAATAAAAACGAAAATCGAAATTTTCGGTTTTTTCAAAATATTTCGAAAACTCATCAAGTTAGCCTTGATTTCTTTTCACCATTATGTTGCCCCGCTGAATACGCAACTTTGCCTCCATTTAACCGACTTCGCATCTCTTACCGTTTCCGAGATACCCATGTATTGCATCGAATTTGAAGCACCCTGTACTATTCGAATACTTAATTAGAAATTTCTTTGTTTGTAACTGTCGTAATCTGTTTCTTACGTGTGACAATAAATGTAAAACACCTGTAAAAAATCTAAATTAACAAGAGTTATATTACATGAGCGTAGAGGCCGGGGTGTTTGTAGTACTTCTACTAATAATCCTGTCGTTGTTCCGAGTAGAAAATTAAGAGCATCCCAGCTTCATCAGCTGTTGTACCATTGTGGTACATTAAAGTTCATTTAAGAAAGGTTAATGAAAAAATTATTCCTTACTTCAAAAAATATTATATAATATTAAATATTTAAAAAAATATAATATATTAATCGAATAATTACAGTTTTTTTGTAGCTCTCCTAAACTGTTTCAATGTGACAATAAATTGGTGCTATTGGTTTACTCGCAGATCTTCGTAACCCTTATCATAGTCGTTTTGATGTGCCCTCTTGATATAAATTAAACGAATCAATACCTTTCCACACTTGTATTACAATATACCATACTGTATGAGAAAGATAGGTGAGGGGTTATGATATTTACCCAACCAAAGGACCTCACGTTCAAGTTCCATATATTTACAGACAGCCAGTAATTCTTATCAATGTATATATATTTACTTTTTGAGGGTAGATAGCAACAAACTGCTTTTAACAAAATCATTTTAGGATGAAAATATTTTAATGACAGTTTTCAACATTGCTACAAACCACTAACTTCGAGGATGAATTGCAATTTTTTATGTTTCCCACTGTTCTTATTGTGTGATGTTTCCCACTAAATATAATCTAGTCACTCATACGTATGGAGACAAAATTTTCAATTACAGCCATTGCTGATTGTCTACAAATTGAGTATGGGGACGTTTCATTGCTAATTTTACATTTATATTATATGACATGAAGTAACTCAACTTTTCCTAGAAATATCCATCAGTTTCTGTATGAGGAAATTATTCAGTGTAGAACTGTATTTGTTTAAGTTATATTTGGCAGACTTATTGTGACCTAATAAAGTAAACCCCCCACAAAACCAATATCCTGTTATATTTTATGTATAATGTCGTTACTAGAGTCTTTACACTGTTTTATTTAGGTAGGTCTATTAGTTTAATAATAGCTGCTCAATTTGGCCCTGAAGTACAAATTTAGAACTATTTCATTGGAGGGTAAGGGTCTCTAGAGAATATACATTAAAAAACATTAATAATATATTAGAGAAGAATATACTTCCATTAGTTTGTATTGCATAAAAATTATTCCTCGTTTTGTATCCGTAAAATATTCCGTAGGTACCTATAAAGTAAAGTATAATATTTTAATCCCATTCGTATAAAAATATTTGTAAATCATCTTGTATGGCTACTATCGAAAAATGCATCAAATGTTTTTATACTTTGACTTATTACTCAATGACTTAATTGAAGCTTGAGGAAATTATCGAAGCAACGTCATATAGGTTAATGTTTATTTTATTTACTATTTTATCAGAGTTGACTCCGTTTCCCGTTTCAAACCCAGACATGTCAGCTAATCTGTTGAAATGCAACTATTTTAAATTAAAATTGGTGGGTGGTATCATTGAACACGCGTCATTAAATATTTAGATATTTCCTGCAGTTAAAAGTAACAATTAAACAATTTCGGTAAGAAGGAAATGTTTATGGGCATTGTATCCAAGTATAAGGTATGCAGGTATATAAAATTAAACAATTGACAGGAAGCAACGTTACTCCAAAAAATTGTAAAGAATGCTTCCATATTGTTCAGAATATATTATTAGTTGTGTTAATTTATAGTTATATATTTCAATAGTGTCTACTTCAAAAATAGGCTTTAGTAAATATAAATATCACATGTAAAGGATTATTTGGTGACAATTCCTACCCTGTTAACTGTCTAATTAGTGTTTAATATCACTAAAAAACTGTTATAGAACAGTTATATAACAGAATGTAAAAGTTATACAAAATGCTATAAAGATTTAGACAATAATTCCAGAAAAATAAATGCGTATCACCGTGAATGTATCTAATAGAATAGAATATAATTGATACTCTAACTAATTACTATAAAGTTTGTGGTGTTTATGTTTATCCACAGAAACTAAGAGTCTGGGGTTGAAATAAATCGTCAAAATTTAGAAGAATTTGTTGCCTTACTGCAGAGGGCTGTGTGATAATAATAATAATAATAATAATAATAATAATAATATCTCTACCCCTCATTCTAATCACAAGGATTAGCCCGAAAGTCTGAGACTTGTGTGGGAGAGGGGGCGGCATATTATTATTTCGCGGGCCGCATTTGCGCCTCAGGAACGACTTACGTTGGTAGGCCCTAACCACCATTCAGTGCTGGAATGAGGGAAACCTGGAAAACCTCATTAGTTAGGGGGACAAGTCAAACATCAACTGATTTTAATCTCTCACATTAACACCAAGTTGACATTCTTCCCATCTGATGGTTCTGTGGTTTTCTGTAACAGCTGATATGCTATCAATTTTCTACTCGGAAGAGTACTGCAATACCCCGACCTCTACGCTCATGACACAAGAATAAATAAACAGCCAGAATAATATCTCGCGGGCGGTACGTTTGATCTGGCCACTGACAGATTCGTAACCTCTGTTCCAAAAGGGATATATATTATTTTGAGGATATTTTATTGCTTTTTCATAGACGTAGCTAATTAATTAATTTATATTTTTGCGGGTTTGTTTTCCACAACACCAAAACTCTATACTACACTCAGTATTGTACTAAGACAGATGATTCAGTTTTAATCATCTGCAGATGATGCCAACCTAGTTGGTGAAACGCGCGTTGAGTGCAGGATAGTGTTTTGGTGTTATGTGGAAAAGTACGTCAGTGTTATCTTCACACCTAAGGTCCCAACCCTTTTTTAGATGAAATAAAACAAGTACTTATTTAAAGAATATCATTTATGGATTTTTCCAAATTATGAGTATTTTGTTTTTTGTCGTTCTAAAATTTTTTGTTTATATATACATTTAAGTGTATAATATAGTTTCACTCTTATCAGTTCTATTAAATAACTTTGAGGAAAATTTTTCCATGGTTGTGCAAATTTAACCTGTTTACAAATATTTTCAAAACTGAATAACTCCAGTAGTGGTGAGAAACACACCGTAGTGCCCTCTTTGGGTCTTTGCTACTATCTGTCTGACAATTATTGTCAAATTGACAGATGGATAACGACCTGCTTTCCCGCAGGTGTCATTACAACAGTGCCCTTTATTGTCTTTAAGGAAGACAATCCTACTTATTTATTTGAAGGAAATGCCGAAAACAACTACTCCACGGCCAATATCCTCCGCCACTGGCATTGCATTACATCGGCATCTCCATAGGATATATCAGTGTCTGGTAGAAGGTCTTGATGAACGATGTGGCGACTCCTATGGAGATGCCGATGTAATACAATGCCAGTCGGGGCATATTTCCCGTGGAATAGTTATTTTCGGCATCTCCTTCAAATACTTAATAATTCTGTTTTGTAAAACAATACTTTCAATGTTTAATTGAATTAAGACTTCAAGCAACGATATAAAGCTTACAAAATCATTGTGAGGCATATTTAAATCCCAAATAAATCCAAATTGGCATTTTCTCCTATAGTAGATTGCAAAATTTCCGGCAAAATAAAGCCGGTTCATCCAAATCTTGGTGGGCTTTAAAATGTTGTTCGTAAACATTGCAAGTATGTTTAGTGAGACATAGTTTTGTTTAAATATCTGCAAAATACCTTACAGAATTAGTTTCTAATATTCTGTTTCTGCAATTCGGTTTTAATAACAAACTGAGTAAGGAAAATTAACACTTAAGACACTATAATTAAAAAACTAGATAAAATATGTTAATTATTAATCCGAATCCGTAAGAAACACTCCGTTGTGAACATCTAGCATTCGAGACGCCACACCACTGGCCGTTTCAGTATAGAATTTCAGGTTAACTGAAAATCGAACTTATGGGAAGGTATAGAGCGCGTATAGATTGTACTGATGTGATATAACTCTTGAACTTTTTCCTGCGGATCTTATTACAAAAGCACAATTCTGAAGGTTCTGGATACCTAATGATTTAAGCAGTCTGAGATTTAAAATTATTAAAGAAAAACGTTAAGAAATTTACTGCCTCAAACGTTTAACCCAGAGGTCGTGGGTTCGGATCCCCATTCCGCATTAAATTCCAATAATATTCCTGTATAAAGGCATCATGCTTATCAGGAGTGATTTTTTGTCAAGGTAAAATATAAACGCGTCCCTTGCAAATAATATATCAAACGTACGTAAGCGTGAAACGGCGGAGGCGTTTCCCCCCAAACATGCTCCGCAGCGAAAAGATTGATGTACGATGTGTCTCCCGGCGTCCGGAATCAATTTGCAACAGCTAAAAACGCACGCTACATGTCTGATTTTTTGACATAAAATCCGGTCTCGCGGAGGGCAATAAGACTCATTTTATATTCGCCGTAAAACGTGACGTTTAGGCGTCTGATATTTCGAGCATCTTTCGCGATTTTACTACTGTCGCCGCCAAAACGATCTGCTACAATGTCTCCCCCTCGTACTATTACATTTAGAAGTAGAGGCATTTAAAAATTAGGAAGGATGCATCGTGGGTGAAATATAGTTTTTAAGCCGTAACTAAATTGGTGGCTAGTCGCGCAATTCTTTAGTTTTATTATCTAATAAATGTCTGAAATCGTCTTTTAATAAGACAGTCGAATTAAAATTTCTACTTTGTAATTTTGTAGTATCGGCATCTTCAGTCTGTTTATAGCCGAATTCCATACGTACGGCTATGGTGGAGGCTCGGAATATAAATATAGTGATCTATTGAACGGAACAAACTGCATGTTCGTAGAAACAATATACAGGGCGTACAAAGGCAGCCAGGTAAACATGGAAAACCTCAACACAACTGCATTGGATTGAAGTCTTGATTGAAGGACATCAATTAATTACTCAACATCAAAATTCAGCTGTTGATGAATTGGTGACTAACGAAATTACACTCTATAGCGTTGTTCAGATATTCAGTAATTTAGACGGATAATTTCTGGTAATAAGGTACGTGAACTATACAGTTTGGCAAGTCTGAAGGACTCATAATGCAATAATTCTACCTCTAATGTTCAGACTGGCTCAGTAAATCCTTTTCTCATAATTTTTACTAATAAAAAGTACCAGGAAGTAGAATGTAAGCTTGTTTAGATAAACAAACAAAAGGAAAATGTCACGCAACGAAGTTCAAGATGTAGCAAAGAATTGCCTATAGAGGATGGTCATAGTCACTTGTGATATCCAAAAGGCTCTTATAAACATTTTTATTTTCAGTGGGAAATAAGTCTTCTTTCAACTGGCGCCAATATTTTTTTTATCTTACTGGTTATTTGTAGTGTTAATCAAATATAATTGTGTTGTTCGAGTCCAGCATTTTGGAGAAGTTTTTATCTTTTTGAGTATTCTCATAAACTCCATCACATCAATGAGATCAAATCAAGCATTAGTTTTTTGAAACTTATTTCTGCATAATCAAAAATATATTTTATTTTCTTCAATATAAGTTTTCTTTAGGTTGGGTTGCGTTCGAAACTGAGTGGACTGAAAACCAGACCATCCACCGCGACCATGTGGTCTATTGTTGTTCATATCTGATTCTTTCCCCATAGTGGGACAGGTATACAAAATTATTGTACTCAGGGTTGCTAACATGGACGATTAATCGTAAATTGGGCGATTCAAAATAACGATTTGCGACTATTATTTTATAATTGCGATTATCGCCAATATGGATTTATAATCCTTGGATATTGGCTATACAAAAAAAAATTTACGGAACTTTAATATGTCCATATATTTGCATTAGAAGGTGTAATGCACGCATGCACTAATGCAAGTTTTGTTTCTCGATCTATCATTGATTTCTCCGAATCTATTAGATTTCGGTTTAAGATTTAGAGAAGCTTGTCAACTGTGTATCTGACTATTGACTATTAAATTGAGATGTAGACAGTTTACATTAACTTTATGTAAGGAAATCGTAAAACGTGTGCCAATTAATATTAGGCTTTTTGACGCTGTCAAATATTTTAGCTTTGAATTTTGCTTAAGATACACAAACTTTAGGTAACGAGTTATTATTACTAGATCGATCAAAAATCGATATACCTATCTATCATAGAAGCACAGTGGAATTCACTAGTAAATATTGAATGGCACAGACAGAATATCCTATCTAACGTCTAAAAATTTTTGGGTAAAAGTTTATAATAATTATCACAATGCCAGCGGTGAATTTGTATTTATAGCTCGAGAACTGGCTGAATTTGTTTTAAGCTTACCCCTGAGTAATGCAACTGCATGTAGAAGGAGTATTTTCTAAAATGAATATTATAAAAAAATAAGCTAAGAAACAAAATTGATGTAACATTGTTAAGAGTTAAGATTGATTTTATATTAGGCAAATATACTGTAAGACATTTAAACCTACAAAGGAAATGTTAGAGAAGTTTAATGTTAATATGTATGACCATAAAAGAAAAAATAAAAATACAACTGAAATGACAATGAAATAAATAAAACGTTTCAGGTGTTTTTTGATGAACTCTAATTTTGATTTTATAGATACTGCTTATATTCGTTGTTTTGTATATAAAATAAATATATTTACATGTTCCTTAAAGTTTTTGAATTCAAGGATCTTTTTGCTAGGTACATCGATTTTATTTTGTATTTTTGAACAAACTGAAATTTAACAAGTAACAGTTGTGGTTGTGAAAATAGGCCTTATATGACCTTGGCGAATTTTTATGTGTAATATTGGCGACATTTATTTCTTAATAGTTGAGAACCCAGATTGTACTTGTTTATTCTGCTCTAAGCGCTAGCGATACAGGCACAATTTATGCAGGTTTTATTTAAAACTACCATTATTATGCAGGAGTAAATATTTGCAGCTTTAACTTGTCATAAGTGTTTAGGTAACTCTGAAAGTTCTTTAGTTCTTAGTTTCGATTCTCTTGGCGGAAATGAATGAATCAAAGTGGCAGTCTGGGTTCTTCATATAAAAAGGTGAGTTTTCATTTCTGCGTATGCTCTTGGGCATACCGGGGATAGGGGAGACCGGGGCTAGTTGGCTACAGGGGCAAGTTGGCACAATGCTTATATCTACCATTGGTGTGAATGTATAAACGCAAATATCATTAAAATATAAAATCGACAACTCTCGGCAACCATGTAAAACGTTGCGCGTTTTACATGTAAAAGTCGTACAACCATGTAAAAGTCACGCGGTGAACACCTCTTAGTTGTGTTCGTTTGTTTTCAATACCAGCAGTGACTATAGAAAGAATCTATAGTCACTGATACCAGTAAGTAAATTTTTGTCCCCTTATAGATTTATGGATAATCTGTTTAATATAACGTATTAACTTGATTTTTTCACCACAATTCGTTGCTAGATGGCTAGTTGACATACTATGCTAGGCAAAGTTATCAAATTGGTCTCGCAAAGTTATCAAAATCGGGGCAGGTTGGCACATTGGTCTCGGGGCACGTTGACACAGTGTGCCAACTAACCCCGGATTTAAAAATAAAACTAACAAAATTAAAATTAATAAAAAAAAAAACAGTTTTAGACATGAGAACCTACAAAAAGGTAGGTAAAGACTGTAAGGGGTACAACACCCACTGATGTAATTGCAAGAGCTGTAGAAATGGTAAAGAATGAAGGCAGGTCAATACGAAGTGTTGCCAAAGACATAGCATTTAGAAATTTATCCAAATATTGCCAAAAAGCAAACCATTCTCCAATTGAAAAAGTTGGTTACACCCGACATAGATTCTCCAGAACCCAGTATACCTCAAGGTAAAAATACTACACCACGACATACACCGGAAGACATACGCCCATTCCCAAAAGCGCCACCAAGAAAAACTGGCACCTCGCGGCGAAAAAGAAGGTCCACAGCTATTCTTACGGATACAAGATGCTTTGGAAGAAGAGCAGAATGCTTCTAAAAACAAAAAGGAAGTTGCAACCGAAAAGGCAAAAAAGGCAGTAAGTATTTGAAAATAAAAATGAAAAAGGAAAAATAAAGTTAAACAAGAAAATTAGGACCGTTAAACATGTTTGTGCAGATGAATTTTATTCTGATGAAGAGGAGGAAACTTTTTGCTTGATCTGCATGGACAGTTTTACCAGCAGTGAACCAGGGCAAAAAAGTGTTCAGTGTTTGTCATGCCATATATGTGGTCTCATGAGGCATGCACTAACAAAACCGCCATACATATGCTCAAATTGTGTCTCGGATGATTCTGACTAACTATTAACTTTTGGTGTTTCCATAACTGTAAGCTTTATTCTACTTTCTGTTTTAGTTTTAGACGTGTTTCTAATCTATTTTATTTTGTATTCTCTTAGTAGGTAATAAATTTTAAAAACTATAAAAACACTTGTTTTTCTCTATATAACTTACATATGCCAACTAACCCCAGTTAGTGTGCCAACCTACCCACTGATGTTTTTAAAAAATTGTAACTATTTAACTTTTTTTTTATAAAGACACTTTAAATATCCTAAAGTGTAGGGAAGTTTTGCAAATCTGTTCTACATATTTTGTAATTCAGTTCAATTGTCTGTAGTGCTAAATAAAAAATAAAGTAGCTATGAAATGTGTGCCAACTAGTCCCGGGCTCCCCTATGTCATCTTGTTTTTCAGCAGTTTTATAACAAAAAGTTATATACTTATGATTGGCACGATGTTCGGAAAGCGGAAAAAATTATTTATTCAAATACAAGTTCACGTGACCATAACAGCCCTTTGGACCACTTTGGACCCACGAAAACTATGCCGGTGGGTTTTCAACACTTTTTGTGTTGAATTTCATGACTCTGATTCATTCCTTTTCGTCATGAGAATATACTCATTATAATATCCTCTGAAAGGCATACTGACTAAAATCACAACCAAAAATCAACTTTTTCTTGAAAGAGGTTGGAACCTTTAGTGTGAAAATAACACTGACAGTTTTTCACATCACACCAAAACACTATACTGTACTCGACGCGCGTTTCGCCAACTAAGGAGATGATTAAAACTACGTCTGTGTTAATAACTTCCCGTCTATATCATCGTGCGTAAATTTCGATGACATAAATTTTTACCTCGAAAATAGTTCCATAGCTACCACTCAATGGGTTAAAAACGAGTGACGTTTTATTGATTGACTCATGAACTATGTTTCATTATCATCACTGTTAAAATGCCCTAATTTGAGCTTTGTATATAATTTTCATTATAAGCCAGTATGTGCATTCGTTGGTAGGTTTAGCATTTCATAATTGGTTCTAGTAGAAAATAAGCACTACACAGAGAATATTGCTGTATAATAGATCATCACATGCATTCCCATGTCTGACATGATAATACGTCCTGCTCGAAAACAGCTAGTATGTATTTTTGATTGGACAAGATTATTACAACCTCGGCTAGCGTATTGTCTGTTTGTATATCTTGATGTGTCGGGCACAGCCTCGTGTCAAAGAAATGATTTTTAAACTTCCTCCAAAACGTTCTTTGTTGTAACGGATGTTGGATATCGTCTCTGGTTATTATGTAGCGGTTGTGTATTACGGTTAACTGCCTGTAAGAGCTTCGATTGACAGATTAAAAATGTATCGGTGTTGCCCATCTAATTGTTTTCAGATCATGTCGCTTAGAAAAAAATCCGAAATGCGTAAAGGCATTCAAATTACTGCAGTAGTACGTACATTACTACCAGTTATTTGTTCTGAAATTATCATTACTAGCCTTTTCTGTTTCGACATAACACTATTGTTTCTTTCATACCTAATATAGTTATTTTAAATATATAATAGTTTAACAGTTTTTCTGTCGACCTAAACTACTAAATCTTCTTATAAAGCGGTAAATAAACTAATTAAAAAAAAGTAATAAAGTTAATAAAATTACTAATTTTGAAATACTTATAGTTGTCACTTTTGAAAAAAATGCTTTTGTCGCTTTTTGGAATGAAAATTTTGAAATGAAAATAAACCAAAAAAGAAGACTCGTTTGTTTTTCCTATTTGATTTATATTTTAGTTTTACTAGTGGTTGTAAAAATAGGGTAAGAAGATTTTTTTTCATAGTGTGCGGTGCATTTTTATTTATACTTTTTTTATATAACGAATTTTCAATTTACTAAAACTCCATCCCACAGACGGACTTAGAGAAACCTAGAAATGTGAATTTATCATTTAAGTAAATAAACTGTTTTGCTAACAATTTTACGACTCTTTAATTAGTGAGTTTTATAATTGAATAAGTGAGTAAATAAAGTGTAAATTGCCAAGAAATCTTAATGGTTTTCAAATATACATAATTATACTGTAAAAGTTTTTATAAAAGTACCTTCTAATAAAACTACAGTGACAGCGGCCCACGCAAAAACAAGATAATTTGTAAATAATACACCGTTTATTTATATTAGGGTAAAGGGAGGTTAGATGGACCAGGAGGATAGACGGACTATCGGTAATATTTTGCAATTTAAGGCACCACCGCAACATTTGACAGGTGTATGTTTTGCGTTTCGATCAGTTCACCTTGATACAGTCGCGATCACGTGGTATAAAACATGTGGAAGTTTTTTAAGAAAAATAGATTTTGCCTTGGTGAAAATTGTATTTAAAGATATACATTTTTATTTTTAACAAACTTAGATAAGCCTAAAATGTTTTTTTTGTTAATGAAGCTGTAAGTATATGCATTAATGTCTTATAGAACCTAAAATATTAAAACTTTTTTGTAACCTTTAGTTGTTACCGAGTGGTCCGTCTACCCTCCCATTTGAGGATAGATGAACCAATATGGGGGAGGAGAATTGGTCCAATAACTTTTTGTATTAGTACAATGCTTAATAAGTACATATGTAAAAGACATGTTCCTGAACGAAGATATTGAACCTCTCAAGCTTTAAATGATGCCGTAAATGCATATAGAAATGGCGAAATTGGCGGCAATGAAGCCGCTACAGCATTTGGAATACCCAAAACTACATTTAAGTGTAAGCAGGACCTGAATCTTCCCAACCAAGTACCTCTGATATACAAAACCAACAAACCACTCCTAACAAATCAACAGCTAGGTACTGAAGATATAACTCTTGGAAAAGCTCTGGATGAAGTTACCCCCATACCTGTCGTATCTATAACTGTAAAAAGGGTTCTTACAAAATATCAGGAGTTATTACCTCACCGGAATTTATTAAAAAAAAGGCACAATGCAAGAAAAAAGCTGGCCCAAATTTGGCAGTGAAAACGGTAACTAGACATCTGGCCATGTCACATTAGATGACTATTCTAGGACGGATGAACATTTCAGCGATTTAGAAAATAAGAGTGTTGGCTGCAGTGAAGATTATCGTTTAACGAAAAAGAAAGACGATTGGTCACAATGCCTTTTGTGCAAGCGGTGGTTGCAGCACGAGAGCTGCACAAGTTTTTTTAACCTTTGCCAGAAGTGTGGAAACGTAGCTTCTAGAAAAAAGGAAAAGTAGCGAGGTCCATCTCTCCTACCTACTGTGGTCCATCTCACCTCCATAGGGTAGGATAGATGGACCGTTGACAAGTCTGGAAATTATTTATTTTTTAGTTTTAATGATAAATATTTCTTACTTTCTAAGTGTTCCAAAAAAGTACCAAAGCTTAGTTATTTTATGTACCAACTTGCAGATTTGTACTTTGATTAATGAAGAAATTATCTTAATTTTTATAAATGGTGGTCCATCTCTCCTCCCTTTACCCTACATAAGTATTATTATAAGTGTAAAATATACAGGGTGTCAATAACAAATTATTTTTTATAACATTCAACTACTACTTGACAATTCCATGACACATTGACTCGTCTAATGCCTTTCAAATTCGGTATATTGCTCTAAAGGATTAAAGGATTATATTTTAGGAGATTACCTAAAAAGAAACCATGTACCTACGAGTATATATAGATAATTATTGTTGTTCAGATTTCGCATATGGGGGTTTTATGGATTTCTGATTACCGCTATATCGTCAGATTTTAAATAAAAATACTAAATGGTTATATTGATTTTTGAGGGTATTAAAAAATCCGTAGAAAGCCCTGCACGACCACCTTAAAATCACTAGTAATAGGGTTAAGGGAAAAGCAACTCCCATTACATTTTAAAACAAAACAAAATTCAGTCTTCAGTCAAATCTTGAAAATGTAACCCTGTAAATTAACGAGTTGACAGTATATTTAACTTTGAAAAAGTTTTTGTTTCGGCCACATAACGTCACGTTCTACCTATTGAAAAATAATGGTCATATTTTATTACTTCCGTTTATACCGGAAGTCGACATCAACTTTCTTATTTACTGGGCTTCTTATTTTGGGTTCACACTTAATATTGTTTATGTATATTTTTTAAAGTTATTTCTATCTTATGAAACATACTTTTATAGAGGTACAGACAGATACATATTATGGTTTTAGAAAATTTAATAACAAAGCGACGAAGTTTTCCACTCAACAGCAACAGATTCAATTTTTCTTACGGAGGGTTAGCCACCAAGTTACTTAGCATTATTGGAAGATATAATAGAATGCAAAATATACCTACAAAATATTTATTCCCGCTAAAGGATCATTGAAATCTAACATACTCGTAAACAGTGCTTATAGTATTTTCAATGATAAATCGTAACTTTTACCAACAGCGATAAATTATATCATGATTTGATATTCATGTCCGGGTTACATTCATACTTACATGGCCAGAATTCACTAATTCCCATTTCATGTCACTTGTGTTTACGTTATCGGCTATATATTTTCCCCGAGACCTCGTATTTTTGATGAATTAGTACAAACCTGTATTTAATGTGCTGAATAAATTTTTGATAAGTCCTGAAAGGCGGTAATTTAGTGCTTCATGGGAACGGAACGTAAATCCAACGAGATGGGGGCTATTTTTGGCCTCTTGTCAAAGTTTCGCCCAGTTTCCTTGTTTTCATTTATACATTATATGCCGTACCTAACGCGTAAGACATTTATTTTTATTTCTTGTTTCAGGTAAGTTGGCCAACTCTTAATTGGGTGAACGAATTGTGCTGTTGGATACCATGAACGGTAAGGAGTCGAGTATTTTCTTGAATTTAGATACATAAATCACCACTAATAAAATTCCACAGAAATATATGTGAGATTTAAATTTGGTAAAGTTGCGTAATTAAAAGACTTGATTATGTCTGCAAAGCGTTAGCTTCGGAAATAACTTGATGGAATCATATTAAAAAAAGTAATTTCAAAATTGTATCTAGCCTTACATGACAAGAAAAGTTGTGTTAATCTTATTTGGATTGGAGAGACTTCGGACCTACAGGTGTTTGTTGATTATATTTAAAATAATAGGTAAAGTGGGCGATGGTCATTGAAAGACAAAATAGTTGTAAAAAAAATAGAGAAATCTTGCGACTCCCATAGATATTAAAAATGTGTGGAAAGCCACAAGCTGCTGCAAAGGGCATAAGGCTATTTTGACAACAAAATTTACAGTGTATCGAAAGCTCGAGCGTCACTGTTGTGAATTATTTTAAATTCATTTTCGATGCCGCTCTCACGTTTCTTCAAATTCCGAGTTACTGAGATATTTAAAAAAAATTTTTTCTTTAAAACCTGTTTAATTTCATTTAAAGTTTAGTATTTTCGACAAATAATTCAGTGTTATATGTATGTTATAATCTCTATGGCGCCAATCTAACATTTTGAAGTTCTACTCTGAGAGAAATATTAATTTACATTAACTTATTTCAATTTATTATTATTCCAAAATATTTTGGGGTATGAATGTATTAAAAAAAAATACTCCACATAAATGAGAATCAGAATAATGAATGAGTACCTTATGTACCATAGGTATCCAATGATAAATAAGTTTGAAATATTTAATTTTATTATTTAAACATCAACTTATTAAATTTTATTTGTAAGTCAATTCCTTTGAATGAGCATTACTATCTGTTTAATAAACTTTTCTATGTTACTATGTACAGGGTATTCGCGTATATTTTGACCCCAACCTACAGGGGTTATTAAGAAAGTAAAAAAAAAAGTTTAAATACAAGTTGTTTGGTTTTTCACGTATTATCTTGGCTAGGTCGAAAAAAAATTTCATGTCGTAAATTTGACGAAACCAATTGAACATAATATTTTTAAATGGGACACCCTATATAATTTTAGACGCTTGGGAAAACAATTTTTCTTTGATCTCAAAAATATATATTTTAAATACAAGTTGTTTGGTTTTTCACGTATTATCTTGGCTAGGTCGAAAAAAAATTTCATGTCGTAAATTTGACGAAACCAATTGAACATAATATTTTTAAATGGGACACCCTATATAATTTTAGACGCTTGGGAAAACAATTTTTCTTTGATCTCAAAAAAATATATTTTGTTGACATTTGCACTGACAGTTTTCGAAATATTTAATATTTAATGTTTACAATAAATCATAAAAAAATATTAAAAAATGAAAATATTGGAAAATGTTTAAATAACTAAGGAGGTTACATCGAAAATCGTTAAATATTTTTTATTACTGTTGGTCTCTACTGTTAAATATGTTTAGTTCTTTGTATTTTTTGTATTTTTTTATGGTACTCGCTGTCGAATATTTCGAAAACTGTCAGTGCAAATGTTAACAAAATATATATTTTTGAAATCAGGAAAAGAATGTTTACTCAAGCGTGTAAAATTATACAGGGTGTCCCATTTAAAAATCTTATATTCAATTGGTTTTCCTAAGTTTGCGTTTGTGTTTCCTACGACATGCAATTTTTTTTCGACCTAGCTAAAAGATAATACAAGAAAAACCAAACAACTTTTCTATATAAATTTTTTTTCTAACTTTCTTAATAACCCCTGTAGGTAGGGGTCAAAATATACGCGAATACCCTGTACTTACTTACTGTGAGTAATTTAGTATGTTATGTTAACGAGTGCACGAACACACGAGTATTTAATTTTATATTATTCGTGTAACTACATCTTATCAAAATTAAAAAAAAAAAAATATTAATAAAACGATATTGATGATTTTACACATAAAATACAATTTTTTTGAGTGTAAACAGTGTCTCCTCTTTCATTAGCCAAATAATAAGTATAACCGTTGAGTTACGAAGTTTTTAATAACTTTACTCAATAGTCCACGTAACCAATAAAAAAAGTCAGTCAGAAAAAGTTTTTAATTTTCTGAAAACTGCATCTAATTAAGCATTCATTAATTAGGTATATAGAAATTTACATACATAGAACTTCATGCATAAAGCTTTACATACTAAAGGTGGATTCTCACTATACATACCGTTTCCGTTCCATATCCCTTCCGTAAACATTCCGTAAATTATTAAATATACAAATTCGCCTCTAAGTAATATGTACTTAAGGCATAGTAGTGCGTGGGTATACACACTTTCCGTTCCGTTTACATACCGGCCTGCGTCCGTTCCGTATCCATTCCTTCGAAACGTATTTTTGACGGACAGGCTGAAACGTTACGGAAATGGCACGGCTAGTGTGAATGAAGGAACGTATCGTATCAATGCATTCTTTTAATTAAAATCGAAAATCGTAGCATGAATAGCACTTGTGAGACAAAATCCTGAACTGTGTAGTTTGGAAAATGTTGGAAAAATTTTGTGTCATCGTCCATTAATTTCGGAAATAACGTAATAAGTACACTGAAAGAAAAGACGCGGTTTATAGTTAACAATTGTTTATTTGGATGTCATTTATTTAAAATAAATAATACATATTTTAGGTTAAACAATATTTTTTACTATAAATATTCTTCTAAATATATTTTACTTATTAAAAACAAATACTTTGTTTGGCGTAAAAATGTTAATAGTTAATGAGAAATGTTTCATCTTAATAAATTCTTTATTTGGTGGTATTCCCAAAAAATATATTTACTATTAATTTAGATTTTATTAATATTGAATAATCCAGACTAAAAATTAATATATGTTGGTTTCTAATTTACTCTATTTTATTTATTATGAAGTAATCCATTTTTTTGTTAAAAATCCTAAAGTAGTTTTTTAATTAATAGATATTTTATTGTGACATTATAAAATTGTGCAGTTGGCAGTATAGGCTAGGTTGGCATTGTTGACAGTGAGTAGCAGACATGTTTTACTATTTACCTTGGATTGGGTGACTTTATTTCATTTCATTATTTTCATTTCATTTACCTATTATTTGGGTGCGGCGCGAGTGCTTCGTTTTCGTTAATGTGAGTGTACGTTACTTTACTTAATACTTGAGATGAGACGATAGACGCTGCACTGTGCTGTACGGTATACCTATATGACCCATATGTGTATAGTGCACAAGGTAGGGACGTCAAAACTTATATACCTTTGAAAACGTAACTTTGGAAAACTGCCGATTGTGTGATTTATTAAAAATGTTTAGAATTATTACCTGTTCAGTGGTGATTGCTGTGACATAAAAAATAGATCTGGACTATAACTATACTAAATAAACGTAAAATAATTACTGGATGTGATAAATAAGACACTATTCATTATAAATAATCTTTATTTTTTAAAATTAAGACAAATATTTATTATAAACATTGTTCTTTATATTCTAATAAAGTCGAAATTTTAATTAGTATGCTTTATTTATAATAAATAACTGAAATATTCATAATAAATAAGTAATGCTACATTTACTCATAATAATATTTATTAAAAACGATCGTTATTAATAGAAAATAAAAGATATATTGATTATCAATAAACCCTTACTTGACGGTAATAAGGTATATTTGAAAATATTTAATATATTGTTTTTTTCTCATAAACAAAAATTTATTACGCCATTATCCAATAAAGCCTTTGTTAGGTGTCAATCAATAACATTAATTATTAATAAACTGTTCTTTCAGTGTATATTCCCCATGAACATTTCGTTGTTTCAATATGTTGTGAATTCCGAAACGCCTTTTTCGTTTTCTTTGTAAACCCTCTTTCTTGTCCAAAATAACAGCGACAATTATAAAATTTTCTTTGGACCACATAGTCTTGATTTCACTGTGTTTACAACGTAAGCGTCAATGGTGTAGTCACAAATGTACTGACATGGAAATGAAACGTAAAGTATAGTGTGAATACAATCAAATTTTACGGAAGGGATATGGAACGGAAACGGTATGTATAGTGAGAATCAACCTTAACAGATTAGTTTAATTAATATAAATTAGACAAGACTTTTTTCAGTGTAAACACGATTATTTGTGTTCTGGAAGGGCATGTTAGTGAAGTAGAGTTGGCATCAAGTTATCATTCGACTAACTGTGTATTTTCCGATATGCACAATTGAAAGCGTATTCCGCTAGACCTGGTATTGACGTTTTCATTTGCCCCAGCTAATATTAAGTGCATTAACTAGCGGAGAATGATACTTAACCTTATTTTCAAATTTGATTTGTCGCCCTAATAAGGGTAACTAGCGTGGAGTGGGTCGGTGGATCGCGATGTAGTGCTGGTACGCCTTATCTCGCGTAAGATATCTTGATTGGTTGGCTGGTGAAACGTGAACTGTGACTAGGCATGTCATTGCGACGGAAAATAGCGGTTGGATTTTCGAGTTTTATTAGATTATCGCCGAGAAGTGGAGCGCTACATGTGAGGTGATGCCTGGGGAAATGGCGAAATAAATGTTACGGTAGATTTGCGATCATAAATTGGTGCAAAAGGTTACATCGTATGTAAATCAGAGGCGGGCCACCCCAGAAACTTCCTGTTTTCTAAGATACTGGAATGGAATTTTATGGAATAGAATTTTACAACTTTCTGAGCCGAGTCGATCATACTTGTTACTTCTAGTTTCACTGGAAATCATGCCAACATTTTCTTAAATGAAAACTTATTTTAGATATCTCTGCTTTTAAAAAATATGTATACATTGTTATACAGAGAAGTAATTAATTTGAATGTTTATTGGTACTAAAGCTTTATTTTCCATCATCCCGACTACTAAGCGTGTCATGAAAATTAATTCTAAATATTCGCGGCAGGAAATTTTAACTTATTTTGGGACGGACATCTATAAATTAATGTATTATATTGTTATACAGTGTGTTTCAAACTGAATGTAATAACATTGGTATCTGGGAAACCGTTAGATATACAAGGTGCCCATTATCTATCTCCTTACATGGCTAACTTTGTTAATAGTGGAAATAGAGAATTGGTTAAATTAGCAAAATTGGGCAGAATAACAAGAGGAATTCAGTGCCTCCTTCAGATTTAATTTTAATTTTCAAGTTTTCGAGATATTTTGAAAAAACTGAAAATCGTCAAAATTTTTAAACTCGAATATCTCGAAAACTATAAAGGATACAAATAATATAAGAACACTGTGTGATAGTGTTTTTTACGTGGAATTCAGCCGTGATATTGAACATTTCACAGCCTTCATCTTACACACATCTTAGTTTTTGAGAAAAAAAAATAAAGTTATGTTTTTTAAATTTCAAGCATAGTTGGCTATGGTATCAATAAAAAGTTTATTTTTTTCTGATTTCAAAAATATAATATTTAATATAGGTACCTTTCTCCTTTCTTTTGTTTACTGTAATTAACAAATAATTTATTAACATAGTAAGCTATGAAAACAAACTTAGATCAGTAAACAACAATAAAATACAAATGTCAGATCAGACTAAAGTCACATTATACACGTCAAAATTGAACGTTCATGTTAAAACAGTTATTGTGAAATGTACACAAACGAAGAAAAAAACGATTTATTAAATATTATATTTTTGAAATCAGAAAAAATAAGCTTTTTATTGATACCATATAGCCAACTATGGTCATTTAAGAAAACATAACTTTATTTTTTTTCTCAAAAACTAAGATGCCCGTGAAATGTTCAATATTACCGCTTAATTCCACGTAAAAATCACCATAACACAGTATTTTTATATTATTTGTATCTTTGATAGTTTTGGAGATTTTAGAGTTTAAAAATTTTGGCGATTTTCAGTTTTTTCAAAATATCTGTAAAAGTTAAAAAATAAAATTAAATCTGAAGTCGGCACTGAATTCCTCTTGTAATTCTGCCCAATTTTGCTAATTTAACCAATTCTCTATCTGCACTGTTATAATAAAGTTAGCCATGTAAGGAGATATATAATGGGCACCCTGTATAGACTCATTAATATGTTTACGTCACTCGACAGATTTTTTCTTTGTGAGTCCAATGATGTATCGTATGCTATGATTTGAGCACGTTTTGAACATGAAGAACCATCATCAAACTCATCGGTGTTCTGTCTGTGTATATATTAATAAAAGGATTGCGAAAAAGTAACAAATCATTAACAATAAATAACAATTAATTTACAAAAATATATAACAGTTAACAAAACAACAATAAATTAAAAAATAATAATGAACAGTTAACTATATAAAAAAAGTCAACAAAAGTCAAAGTCAATTTACAGAACATTATCAACAAACGAAAGGTGTTAAAATCGACTAATCAGGCAAAAATAATAGCATGAATTATATGTCACGTTTTCGTTTAATAAACGCTTTTTGTTTAACAAAAACGTTTAATTTTCAATTGTGTTAATTTAACTTTACAAACACTGGTATTCCATCACATCATTTTACCGTTCATAATCGTAAATATTTAACATTTTGAATTAAATAAATTATGCCTTGCACAGTATTGCATTATCTACACCTATAAAATAAATTAAATATTCAAAATATCGTCTGTCCCTTGTTTATCTCCACTAAAACTTATGTGTATCGAACTATAACACACATTTTTCGAAAAAACTTTATTTAACAAACAAATTAAATACTTGGTTGAATATGTCTGACACCACAGCGTTAAGGTAAAGTGTTCCAGATAATTTTTCGGCAATTTAACGTCGTAGAGTAATTTATTTTGACAGCCGAAACGTAATTTATTTTGACAACCGCGGCTTCCGTTGCCAAGAGTACTCATCAACCTATCTTTATCCAAGGAACCTAGGAAAAATGTGAACATTCCATTATATCTATAAATACCATGTCTTAGCCAAAAATTAAAATTAATTAGGTATTTGCCTGGATCTTTGTTTTGACATTCTTTTTTAAAACATCTGAAGTACAAAAATTAGCTCCTATATGAAAAATACGCGTGGAAGTGAGCTTCATATAATGATATACAGCGTGTCCCATTTTTAATGCCCTCCACCAACTATATATTAGTTATCTGATTTCAACCAAATTTGGATTGGTAGCATTAGATAACCTTCGGAGAGCTCTTTTTTGTAGAACCAAACTTACTTTTTGTCAGTGGCGTGCATTTTTATTTAAGGAGAACGGTGTCAAATTCTAAAAGTCATGTTAGGCATTTTTTTATAGATAAATTAACAATGTTATTCATCAGAATGCTTCGGCTTCCCCTTATCCAAAATTTCACTAGATATTAAACCTTGGTGGTCAATCATAATCGACGACTCTGAATTGTTTACATGCGCATACATTTTTTTTATGAAATGGATAATATTTTAATAGTAATAATTAGTTAAAAATAATTCCTAGTGTATCGATAAAGCATAAAGTTTTGTTATGGTTATTAATATTATTATCATATGCATTATGTAAATACCTACACTAAGTATACAGCGATGTACTTAATTCATACCAGTTAGCGGGATGGAAACTCCGGACCCTACATAATTATGCAGACAAATAATTACGTAGGTACTAATTATTAAGTTATCTAGAAATATGGTGTAATTAAACCTGTTTCACCTGAATTCCACATCTGGATTAGGAGGTTGGTGATTTGTTCTACGTTAAGTTAAAACTGCAGACATTCATTGTTTTTCATCCGTTTTATTAGTAGATTAACTGAGTTTACACAAGTATTAAACCCTTGTGAATAAATAAGTGTGCTATTTGAAGTCAGGGTGTCAGTATTTGTTGGAATCGGTAATGATGGTTCATAATCGTGACAAAAAAATTAGTTCATTCCTTGAACTTTATGATTAAGGGTCCATTCTCTGTAGATTTGACAGGCATGAATGCGGGGTCGAATTGAGAGGATGGGTAGCCGATGGGTGAAGACTTACATATTTCCAGTATCGAATTATTAAGATTTCGGAGGTGCACGTAAAGCCGATGTAAAAAGGCACATGGAAATAAAGTTAGTCCTCATTGCAAGGGTACCGGATTTGTCTTATAATTGCAACAAAATTTCTTTTTAGTGGTATAAATTATATATCACCGGAAAGATCAAAAGATAAACTAGAGTAGCACAATAGTAGCAAATTTTTGTTTAATACATGTATTTTAGAGAAAATAATTTTTGAAAATACGCTATTTTGGTACAAGATTGTTTGCCTGGAATTTTAAAAATAAAAAGAAATACCAAAAATTACTACTATAGGGACTTAGATTAAAGTCTTATCTTTCAATACTTTTTTACTAAAAGTCGCTATCTTTTATAGTTTTTTTATAATTAGACACGAGACGAACGCCGATTTAGGGCTTATTTCGACCTAGTGAATGAACTCTTAATACAAATTCGTTACATTCTATGAAAGGTAATAAAATATTTTGAATGTATCCCAGAAAATAAGTGAGTTTCATATGTCGGCTACAATAGGCGCTTTATTCATGATCCGGTTTTTGTATATTCTACTCGATATTCCCGATGTGCATCATTATAAAATAAAGTTCAAACGTTTCGTTTCAGCTCAACGAGTGTAAACGATAATTTATAATCTTTGCGTTCACCGCACATGAAGTTAATTTGTGGCCGTCTACCAAAAACGCCGCCATTTTAGGACAGATCAAAAGAGTGGACCTACTATTTAAATATATTTATACTGTAGTTTTGTGTTATACTTGGTTAAGAGTGCATTATAGAAGCATCATAGTTTATTTATTATTTACTTACTTATTTACATTGTCTATCCCAAAAAAAATTCACAGATTCCGCAATTCTTGCAACCATCGGAGTGCATTGAAAATGAATTAAGGAAATTCGGAACTATAGAAAGCTTGCAAAATTTACCTTCTAATTTGAGAACTTACCGCGACTTACAGACTTTGCCACCTTGTATATCACATTCACATGAGAGCTCAGATTCTCAGACTTGCAATTTGCAACGAATACGAATGCCAAACTATGCGCCCACGCCGCCCGCTCTACTCGGTCCCCCACTACCTAACCATGTCGGTGTGACATGCTCATCGCGTTACACTTTTCATCTGAACATACCCATATACGAACCCTCGCGATCCTATAAACATTTTCAATGCTAAAATGATATTGCCTGCTATCTCCTCCTGTACCAGTTGTGACGTGACATGCCTTAAGGTTTTTGGGATACAAATAAGATAGGTATACGAGTAAAATATACAACGGTGATATACAATAATTCATCGTGTTTGAAATACCTAAATAAAAAGGGGCATAGAAAAACGTATTAAAAGTCCGTCTAAAATGTATACGAAGTTCACTGACCGCCTAAAGGAACAATCGCTATTGTCACATGTAATTTTCAAATTTCTCAATATTCAATTAAAATATCAAATTCCACAAAACAATATATAATAGTTGTATATTATATTATTTATGAATGTCATAAAAGAAATACAATAATTTAGTATACGCCAAGATATTAGCCATTTTTACATTTACTCTGAAAATATTTTCGTCTACTTTACTATGACAATTCCGTAAACGTCTATCTTGATAGTTAAAAGCGTTATTGCAATTATTGTCATTCGGTTATTTACATAAGGAATTTATATAAATTATTCGACATTGGTGCAGTGCAACTGTAGATAAGTGTAAGTGATTTAATAGGAAGTGATTTAATAAGTGTAAGTGATTTAATAGTGATTTTATAACCCATATAAGGAACACGTAAGTATCTACTTTTTACTATGATAGGGAAATCGTTTGAGGTTAATTTTAAAGAGTTGAATTTCTCAGTAATTTCAATTTCCATAAGACGTGTGTAGGTATTCGCGATTGTGTAGTGCTATTTTACTGTTATTGTGATACAATATAATATCAGTGAACGATGGAAAGTATTTCAGGGCCGTCATCTGCCGCCGATGCAAAACGTAGGCTCTATCGAACGGTAGCCGAGAAGAAAATTATTTTACGAGTATTTTACTGCATACAGAGAGATCATCCTCATCGCAACAAGGATGAATTAGTGGATAAGTGTTCGGATTATACAGAAGAGTCAAAGACAAGCATATACACACTTTTAAGAGAAGAAAAGATACATGGAAGTGTACAGCCACCGAAACCAAAAAGCGGTCGAAATAAGATTGTAGTGGAAGAAGATGCAAAAATTGCGGTACGTAGAACGGTCCACGGTTTCTTTACAAAGAACGAATTGCCATCTTTAGATAAGGTGCTGCAAAGTATAAGAGAAAATTATATTATACCTAAAATGTGCAAGGTTAGTCTGGCAAAAATTTTGAAAGACATGAATTTACGTATGGAAAAGTAGACAGAAAGAGTATTCTCATAGAAAGATATGAAATAGTTGCTTGGCGGATGGATTATCTTCGAAAAATAAAAATGCTTCGAAACGAAGGGCGGAAAATTGTTTCTTATGAGAAATATGGCTACTGGCGAACCACCCATTAAAAAATGGTAACGCACCGAAAGCAATACTTCATGAGTGGTGTGAAAATTTGCATTCAATATCATCTGTGGTGTTTAAAATATGCATATAAAAACCTATTTTCAACCCCCTAAAAATAAAAAAATGCCTACGCCCATGACTAGCGCTGATCTTCGCCGTTTTGCCGGTCAGTGAACTTCATATACATTTTAGATGGACTTGTAGTATGTATTTTATTTGTATATATAGTATAATTTTTAAAGTATACCGAGTTTTATAGAAGCATCTACCTACTTTCGAAAGTTATTGAATGTGTAGATACATTACCGAGTTCGGTGTTGTTGACATGCCTCTGTTCCAAATCGATAGATTGTCATAATATTTGGCCTTAGAGAGCGTTCGCGGTAATCCATATTTACGGTGTTCGGAGAATCGGTTGCAACGTACTAGGTGATACTTCACTTCTGAAAAGTTTAGTGGGTTTGTGAGAAAATCATAAAGTCGACGAGTACTTTCTGAAACTTACTATTTTTACATTGCAGACTGCAGTCTGCAATGTAAAAATAGTAAAGGTTGTAAATAATTTGGCAACTAACTAGTAAACTTTATACATTGTTTCTCAACCAACACACACTGTAGTTTATTTGTTTTTATCATTCCGTTCATATAATGCATTTAATTTAGTATTATAAGTTTTAATTAAATTAAATAAATTCAGGAAAAGAGGATCATTTCAAACAAATAGTCACTATGGTGCCATAGTCTCCAAATGAAAACAACGAATCAGCTCCAGACAAATGTTTCGAATTTTTTACTCCTCTTCAGTGCAGTGTAGCTTTAGAAAATGAAACGTTTTATCTGGTCACGTTTGAAACATTATTATTAGTAGTTGGTTTCTTTTGGGATTACACCACCTGTAAAATAACAAAAAGCAGAAAACCAGAACTTCTGGTTTTCTGCTTTTTGTTATTTTACAGGTGGTGTAATCCCAAAAGAAACCAACTATGAATCGTCAAAATACACCACAAATAAGTTACAGACATTATTATTATTAGTAATAATAATAATAATAATAATAATAATAATAATAATAATTGTTATAGTTAGTTTTTTTTAGGAATAAATAAATATTTGTAAACGTTACCTGGAAAAATACAATTTTACAATATACAATCTACGTTTTATCAATTCTAAAATTTTGGAACGATAGGCCCTAACCGTTATTTAGAAAACTTAAATATTCAATGTTAACATGTATAAAGTATGTGAGAAATTTGTTCGACTTGTAGGACTGGTTGTAATTATCGGTAATATTACAAGTACAAAATTATATGCATTTACATTTGTAATTATGTGAAAACCAATCTTGTTCAGTATGCAAAGGTGCATGCAACATGGAAATAATATGTATATGACGCATCCAGTAATGCAAAGGATTGACACTAGGTTTGAAAGTGAGTTCTTCCTTTCACGTTTGAGTTTATTTAAAATTCCTTTTAATAATGAATGCTATATTCGTCGTCTTCCTTGATCACTGCTATCAAATGAACATTCTTGTATTATATGTAGGTACTACGTGACAAGAAACTCGATATTTATTACCTATGTTATATTTTCTCGTTCACAAATGGGACAACAAACTTTAAGCGATATGAATATGCAATGCACACAATTTGAGCTAAGGTAAGTTACTTACGTAGCTTCTGTAACAATTGGTACCTGGATACAGTGAGCGCCAAATAGTACGATCTGCTCTATTTCCTAAATAAAGAATAAACCTCTTCCACATAAATAATTGGTGGTGCCCATAGTAGAAACCGGAGATTTTTTCACTATACCAAAGTCTACATGCATATATGTAGACTTTGAGCTTACATTAAAGATCTCTTCACATTAGCCGGTCATGCCACGATTGAGTCAAGGTAAACCAAGCTTTTTGTAAGTATTCACATTGTCCTCTCACCAATCGTTTTTCGAACCTGCGTTGCACTGATTATTAGTACTAGGTGAGTTGAGTGCCTCCTAACCGGAATAGTTAAAATTTTTATGTTTTCTAATAGTTCGGTTATTAAAATTGCAATGATTTTGAATGAGGAGAAAGAAGAAGGGAAGAAAACTAATTTAAAACAGAAAATTGTAGGTGCATCCAATGTTAAATAAAAAAATTCACAGATTTCGCAATTCTTGCAACCATCGGAGTGCTTTGAAAATGAATTAAGGAAATTTGGAACTATGGAAAGCTTGCAAAAGTTACCTTCTAATTTGAGAACTTACCATTTGCGACTTACAGACTTTGCCACCTTGTATATCACATTCACATGAGAGCTCAGATTCTCAGACTTGAAATTTGCAATATACGAATACGAATGCCAAACTATGCGCCCACGCCGCCCGCTCTACTCGGCCCCCCACTACCTAACCATGTCGGTGTGACATGCTCAGCGCGTTACACTTTTCATCGAAACATACCCATATACGAACCCTCGCGATCCTATAAACATTTTCAATGCTGAAAAAAATATAGGGGCTAATTTTTCACTTTATGTAAATAACTTCACTTTGGATGACGAATCTAAGTTTTACGCATATTTACGAATATCTGTTGAGGAATATCTAAATCTACTTTGTTAATTAAACATTAAATTCAGAAGCAAAATACTACATTGTTGCCCGTCGTGTATTCACACTATAGGCATGCCACAGGCAGGCAAGGAACGGTAAAATATTGTTTAAAATTAATGTCTCTTGACCGTGCCGTGATCGTTTGGGGTTCGGCATATGTGAATGTTCGTAGGGAAAATCCATTTACACACAATGGTATCTCAACTTTGACTTGACCGTGATCTGATCATTGATTGACCGATAATGACAATTCAGCTTTAATACTGACTTGATAGTAGGTATATGAAAAATGCTGTTCGATCATTGTTATCTATGTTGGAAATTCATAAAATACGTATGAATCGTAAGACGTTTCTACTATTTTTCCAACATTTTTTTGGTGGAAGAGTTTCGTTTTCGTTTTACGATTACAGAATTTCAGCTGACTTACATACCTACCTTTTTTGCACCTTAAATACAGTGGAGGTTTTACTGTAGGTGCATTTGCGCAGTGCATTTCCTTAAAAATTAGGTTAACGATATCGATAATAATCTAATAATCGAAAATTAAAAAAGGGAACATTTATTTGTCTAACGAGATCAATTTCGTTAAGCACATATTTTTACTGTACGAATTTCCAATTTATAAATTTAGGGTGTTTGACCTTAAAAAATGCAAATTTTTGCTTGCGGCGCATTTTTTTATTTATGCGCACCCCCATACCTAAATGTCACCAGCCGCTACTGCTTATATAGGACCCAAGGATGACGTGCTTGTGATCCCACTTTTTTGAGCGAAAAACTATCATCGCCATTGCGCTGATTAATTTTTATTAGTACTTGTAATTTTACGGGTTTTTTTTCAGTGTTATATTACTTTTTTTAAATTTTGATACTATAGTATTCAATTTTAAATTTCTTTTTTTACTAATTTGTTAATAAGACCATAGGCCACAGCCCATTGAGTCATTCTTTTGACTGGATCACTTTACCAAGCGGATTCGCCTGAATAAAAATAGATAAACCTCAGAAAATAATTAAATAATTTAATTGCCGGAAATCGCTTCTATTTCCGTTTTCAAAACATTATAATTACCGAGCAGGGAACACTTTCAGCCACATGACAGTGTTTATTTATTTTTTTATTATGAAATTTCGGATCAACCAAAATAAGTGTAAAGAAACAAAGATTTTGTTTAATGTTGTAATCATTTTGAATGAAAAGAAATAGAAACGCGACGTAAAACAAATGGAAATAATGAACTAAAATTTAATATAAATAATAGGTATAATATTAATAATATGTTAAAATATTAAAATAAGATGTTTGGAAACATGCCTTTATTTAAATCATCATTTTTAACAGGGGTATCCTTATCCTTCGAAACGGATACAACCCGTTAATTCGAAACCATGAACGGAAGCATAACATTAACCGATGCTCAAGTGTTTTCTCAGATGGGTGAACACGTGAAAAATCGAGTTTGGCTTTTCTCATTACAATATGTTATACAAGGATGCTCGCAGCCTAGCAGCATAACCTAGCATAACCAAATTTCTGAGTAAATAAATTTGATATTCAGACAAAATTTTTATTTAGAGGCAGCCCAATAGGTTAAAGTGGGTTATGAAAAGGATAATGCACCAATAGAAAATGCTACATTGTTTCTATAGGCGATAGAATAACTGTGTTGGAACAAACCCATTGTTGCAAGCTAAAAATGAATTAAGAAGAGGCAATTTATTGCGGTACGTAGTGTTGTAGGTATGTTAGAATATGTAAAAACTGATCTGCTGAATTGCTTCGTATGTCGGTTTATCTATATTTGATTTGAAATTAATTGATTTGCGCAAATGTTTTTTACGGGAGAGAGTAGGTACGTAACGAAACACCACCCGGTTAAATAGTTTTACTTGACGTGTATTTTAGAATAAAAAGTGCAATCTAGTTGTCCAATGGAGCAGCACAATTTTATCAGCGCATAATGTACCCAACCTAAACTAGACAATGTAGTAAATAAATGTCTCTGGACGTACGTGGGCGTTATAGGAAGTCCTACAACTCAATATTCGCATAATTGGAAGTGTATAACTTCACGTTGTGGGACGGAGAAAACGGAATATACGTAACGAAGCTAGCAGATCGAAAAAACGACAAGGAGTAAACTAGTACGTGCTAGTAATGACCTATGAATTAACAGACATATCAGTCAGAAATTAATTGATGACTTGAGAATTAATTGATGACGTTCTTATCGGTTAACCATATCCATTGGCTAAAAATTCTAGGGTTCTATGCTAAATTCTATTGTGAAGCAGTGGCCGAAAATAACCATTACAGTGTTCGTTATTTATAGTATATTCGGCCGGTATGGAGCCTGTTACTGTCAGTTTTTAACATTTAAGGACATTCTATCATTGTATCACAACACAATCCATGAAAACATTTAATAAGCTTATCAATTTGATGAACAAACAAGAATGATCTTGGCAGACGTGATATGCGAAGATAATAGACGACAGTCTAGCAAAGAATTAAACTGCCGGATTAGTGGGAGGGGGGCGCATAGGACAAATTACGTATATGAGATATTAGGGCCCACCATAACGAATGCCAGAGGGTAGGAACAGGTTTTAGTCTATAAAAGTCCACCTGGGCGTGATAGGCGCCGTTTGTCTTCAGGAAATAAACTAATATAATACTTTTATATCCCCTGTATTAACCATTAATTCCGACGTTTCTTCTTTAATTCATATACGTTCATTTATGAATAATTGCGTCACAAATTACCTTATGATATAAGATAATTTGTGCGGGGTGTGGTTGTACCTGTTTCAGTAATTGTTCCAACTCATGTTTATTGAAAAGAAAGGTTGGAATAAAGTGTTTTCTATAATTTATAAATTTTATATTCTATAATAAAAGTATTTTCTAAATTTCTATAGTTGTTTCTATAAGTTACGTTTCAAGTACCTAGCAGGTACTTATTTTTTTCAATTTATATAGACTGATCCAAAGAATCACTCATCCAAGTCGCGATTTAAATCAAAACAATTTAAATTCTGGTAATAGACCGACAGTTGGTGACAGATTTTTGGTTGTGATTTTAATCAGTAATGAATCAAAGAGTTATCCCGGGTTCTTCATATAGGAAAGTGAGATTTCATTTTTTGTTCGCAAATTATGCATTTTAGTACGATTTTAGTCAGGCTGCCATGTATTTTAAAATGAAGTTCAACAAAAAAAATTCCTCGGAAAACCACCTGCATACCGTTAGCGTTGGTCCAAAGGGCTGTTATGGTCACGTGAACTTGTATTTGATTAAACAATTTTCCGCTTTTCCGAACAGGCTGCCAATGATAAATATACAACTTTTTGTTATACAACTGCTGAAAAACAAGATGACATACGTTTGCGTATGCCCAAGGGCATACGCACAAATGAAAACTCCTTTTCTATATGAAGAACCGAGGATGACCAATTCATTCATTCTCGTCATGAGAATATATGCAATGTAATACCCTCTGAAAGGCATACTGACTAAAATCAGAACCAAAAATCTGTCCTAACTCCCGATGTATAATATACAGGGTTATTCAGAACTCATCCATAATAAAATTTGGGAATGTTTAACATACATGTAGAAATGTGGTAGTACAAAAAAAAATTTTTGGCGGGGTCTGAAAACTATTTAAAAATTTTTCATTGCACGCCGCTGGATACTGGTCCACTGTAATGGAGTGACCTTGGGACTGACAATGCAAACTGGCTAGCACGAACAAAAACCGGCGCGACCGGCGCAAAAAAGATTTGCAGCGTTTTTACTTTAAAATAAACTTAAAGATAGATAGATGTGACCAAAGTGACGTGTCTTTAAAATGAATAAAATTTTGTTACACTAATTTTGAAGAATTGCGCTACTTGATTACTAGGTATTAGAAACATGAAATTTATAAAAAATTTGCACATACCTTGTTACAAAAGCTGTTCGAAATAATATTCCTAGACTTGTACACAATTTTGGGCACGCCTTATCCAATTTTGCAGCACTAAACCGAATGTTCCTCCTGGTTGCTGATCTTGGGGATTTTCAGCATTTTGCTGCAACAACCACTCACAAAACCTAACTGTCGATGTGTCGGTGTGTCGATTGGGAAATCGTTCCGCATACAAGCGCGAAGCTGCCAATGAATTTTGTCCAACTTCGCCATAAATAAGAATCATGTCCATTAACTCAGCATTACTGTACACATGAGCCATTTTGAAAATTGTACAGTTTCACACTCGATAAATAACACCCGCACAGAGACAGCGACACAGAAAGACTGATGACTGCATAGACAATAAGAGATATTATCCTCACTCCAACTGTATTCGCCAGGCGTTCGCCAGGTACAAAAACTGTTGTTTACTGTTTTTTGAAGGAATGTGGTATATCAGATGTCGTTGAAGTACGGTTGGCCAGCTAGGTAGTCCTTTATAATGGTATAACTTTAAACATTGTTTACGGGAAATCCTAAGCCTTTTATTATAAATTTTTTTGGTGATATCGACTTCTTATTTAAGGATGCACATTATTGCACATATCCTCAAAGTTTTAGAGATAAGTTCTGAATAACCATGTATAATTACCATATTCAGTGTAATCCAATGAACAATTGAGGAGACGTAGATAATACAACACGAATTCTTGGGGTTTATGCTATTCATTGTCTAATTTTTTTAGCGTCTATCCTACGTTAGAAAGCTTTATATCAATAACTTCAACCAAACGAACGATCGTAAATAATATATGATGTCTATAAGTAATCTATGATACAAAACTTCGTTCATAAGAATTGAAGCGTTTTTACTAACGTCAAAATATTCTGTGATTACTACTCGGATTTCTAACTTGCAATCATATCTTGTTAATGTTAATGTGCATACGACATTCATCAGCTTAAAGTCACCTCAGTTCCCATCGCTCTCTCTCTTATGCACTTCTCATTTCACATATATATAGTGAGAAAGGGAGCACCTGTGACGGTGGTGACTTTAAGCTTGCGATTGTTGTATTATTGAAGTTGATATTCGCTAGATGAGAAATAATTTAAGTTTAACTTTTATTGTTTTTCATCTCATTTAAAATTTAATGTCTTTCATCCTTGTGGATTTTGATTATACTGTCATTATATACGTTAGTCGAACAGAAATGAAAGACCAGTGTACTAGTATAGTAATAATAACTAATGATAAGGTAACTGATTTTATAGAGAACTATGAATTGCATGTTAGCTTAAAAGTTAAAGATATAATTGAATGTCATTAAAGGTGAATATTTTTATAGAAATAAACTAGACATGGGTTGGTCAAAAAAAAAGTGGCTTCCGTGGGTCAAACAATGTAAGTTTTTGAGGTTTTTACTAACCTCATATTGAGAAATTTTAATGATTTTTTATCTTGAAATGATTATATTAAAGACATTGAATCATTTGCTGGAATTAAAAAATATTCAAATCTAATATGCATATGCAACATTACGTAATTGTAAATAAAATTGGGCACTACTATTCTTCCTCACACAAATTTATGCGTTTTGTTCCACCCATGGCAGCCATTTTTGAAAGATCATTGGTAGGCCTGATAGTAACATTAAATTCCACAGAGTCCAGTCGTAGAGACGCAGTGAAATTTTTTTCTGTTCTGTTTTTCCTGTGCGAAAATTTGTCATCCATTTTACTCAATCTATCTAAAAATAAGCCTTTTTTGATTCGCAATAACTGATTTGTTGGAACAAGTTGATTGAAGATGCATTAGAACAAGCCTAATAATCGGGCCTCAGTGAAACGCCTCCTATATGATAACATATCGCCTTCAAAATAATGTCAGAATTCATCTTCACACGTTGATAGCTTACAAATTATTTGTATTTAGATTGTTATGAAATATGTAAAACGGCAAGTTACGATCGAGTATAGGTATTCCAGGCAAACAATAACTATTAGGTATTTGAGAAAATGCAGCTTCAATTTTTATTTCATACTGTCCAGTTGCACAGACAAAAAAGTTTGTCTGTCCAGTAGATCTACTTACCTGATTTACAGTACCTAATAGTGCAATGCTGTTGCTTTACCGAATTGTTATTAAGTAGAGGTAAATCAATTCTTGACATTTATCCACTTTATTTATTAATACTAAAAGTCAGGCAAATATAAATAATGCTTCTCTACTCATTTCAGTGAAATTGTGATGTTAGGGAATTTATTTAAAATTTTCTCTGAGCACAACCAATTATACAACCAAAGCACATTATGATACTTCAAAAGAAAGTTAATGTCACTTTGCATGTCAGGCTGCTAAGATAGTGATGCAATTTGAATATTGCGAGATTTTTTTGTAATGATTGGTTTAAAATTTACGATATTTGATTTTTATTTTAAAACGACAACAGTGTGAAGTAAAATATACGATACACGTCCGTTAAGTGTTTACAGTACTTATTTAGGTACACTTTCCGGTAAAAAAACCCGTACTGTAATACCTCATCTACTGGACTTGTAAAGTAAAAAAAAATCTTTGACACGTTTTTAATTGCCCATAAATCGATGCAAAAAGTTTTCATTGAAAAGGTATATTTACGAAGTAAATATAATACCTAACGCATAGAAACATTAATGATAATTCAGTTTTGCATCTGATTTCTATCATCTTGATTCATTTTTTGATGCCATAGTCCTTATTTCTTGGAAAATAAAAATCCATAGTCTATGAGGCTCTATTCCCGTTCCACCCGGTACAGCTTTCTATAATTTTAATAACAGTCCTTACTGTTGCAATGCTAACTATGCAGTATTTATAACATATGACTGGAATGAGAAATTTATTTTCAGTGATAATGTGGACACCTCGATAACTGGAAGTACATTAACTTATCTCTTTGTTGCAACGTTTAAGTATTGTACTTTGCATTTCCTGTAATAAAGTGAACCCATTGGAAATAAATTGCTTGTTATTATGTTGTTATAAAATCCATACCAAGTGCATTTCTGCATAGGTTCTACGGCAATACCGCATTTTATCAGTACACATTGTATCCAGCCTATAAATTGAATAACATAATAGAGCTGCCTGCATAACATAAAATTTTGAATATCAAAATTATAAATTTAGTTGAGTAGGTAGTTATTTCAATTAAAACTCATACGTGTTAGTTTATTTCTTCTCCTATCGGTTTTCCTTCAGGCCTCGATAAGCAGTATTATTTATACAGATTCTAGGTAGTATTGCAAATCTTATATGTAAGTTTTATATGCATCAAACATACATTACTATGGCCATATTTGTAGCCTGAAATGGTGAAATGTGGACGTAATTTCGTGTGTAATCTAAGTTCTATTAAATAATGAGCTGTAACTGAAAATATAGCTTTATAACAATTCATTTATAATATTTAACGAAAAGAATTTAAACATTATTTCGATGCAAATACTGAGTTAGTTGTTTTATTCAAAAGAAAATACTATTAAAAATAACATGACATGCATTGAACGTAATTTGTTGTTCGTCGATTTTCTCCGTTAACCTGTTCTTTTTTTTAGTGTTAGTGTTAGTTTAGTTTCTTACCAGGCATACCTTTTTACTAATATTTCAAGTATTCTCTATAAATAATAAAAAAATTGGCTTTAACCTAGACATGTGAGCATGATAATCAGCTTTTATTTTTATTAACGACAGGAACGACATACGATGTTATGTTGTTATTGTTGTTGTTGATAAGCGGCGCGGTTACCCGCAGCACTCAGGTCTTTCGACCCATTGTGTCTGCCGCTAGTTGGGAGCTATTGGAAGAGACCCGTGTTGTGCGCATAGGACAACACCCGTTGTAGGGGAAGCTCCCTAATGTCCTGAGGCAGAAGAAATGCTGCGCCCAGGTGTTTGTGTCTCTTGACCATGAGGCAGGCACAACGACAGAGGATGTGAATGGAGTCCTCGTCATCTTGTCCGCAAAACCTGCACCTTCTAGTGTCACTAAGACCGATAGTGTTACGACGATGTTATGTTATAACTTTAACTATACCATTTAGGACAATAATAAGGGACACCTGAAAAAACCTTATTAATTAAAGTGAACAATAGGTTGTTAGCCATTTTATACAGTGAGGTTGCAGTACTAGTTACGTATTAAAAACTGAAAGGAATCCTTGTAACATATATATTTAATTAATGTATTCCCATTTAATTTTTTTGACATTATTTGAATCGAAATATATTATTAGACGTAATAAAAGTTATTGATAACAATCAGCGGTTTAAAGTATCTATTTAATTCAGTCCATATTTTATGAAATGGATCGCATAACTGACATAATCCACTCAAGTACTTAAATATCATGTAATTATTGTTTTTGCCGGCTTCTTCATAATTTACATCGCATTTCGAGCGTTTAGTTTAGCATCTGACGAAATGACCTTTTTAAGTAATTACTTATTTCTCGAAATAATAAGGCGTAATCACTCTCGCCTGTTAGGATTTTAATTACGCGCCAAATCTGAAATTGATTCCACACACTTTGCGAAATTAATTACTTCTTCGCGGATGGTGGGAATCGGAGAGATGCGACCGAAGAAGATGCGGCTGGGTGTCATCTTATGAGTAGTGATATGACTAATAGTGAAAGGATAAGTAAATATTACAAGAAGGGGTAAATCTATTCTCATAGTTTTCGTTGCTTTTATCTTCCTGGGGGCTTATTCTCATCCGGGGAGTAAAGTTGGGAGAGGTGAGCATTCTCCCGCACGAGGGGGAACGCTCCCTGTTCTCATGATATTTTAAACCGTATTCTTAACTAGGAGAAAATCACAACATCGTTGCCACTTATTCTTTCCATGGAATAACAGAATAAATATTTTTTTTATGATTATCAGTGGTCATGGAACAGAAATTTTAACATAGATGTTTCTTTGTTTTGTTATATATTTACTTAGTTTCGAAAAGGAAGATTATTTTATTCCATATATATAATACTACTATATCGCGGGTAGAGGCCCAAAAATTCCGAAAACAACACGGCGCCGACATACAATCTCTATCCTTATCGAGAGTACCTTAGTCAAATATGCGCATGCGCACGAATTTCGCGACATCCAATAAGCATGCAGCATAAATACTGCATCTCTGTCTACCGACTTCTTTTAAAAAAAGTTGACAGTTGGGAAGTCTGTCAACCTATAAACAGTGTGTCAGCTTCCGTAACCATGGAGATTGCGCATGCGCAAATCGAACAAAGGGTCTCTGGAATAGTATAGCACTATATCTTTTGTCCTTTAATGTTTTCGGAGAAACCGCTTATGGGCTAACATAGGAAATACGCGATATAGTAGTATTATATATATGTTTTATTCCCACAAGATTAGGTATATTTCTATTACAAAAAGAAAAATGGAGCGAAAAAGTGTTTCAATTAATGGCGCGCAGAAAGTAAATATAATAATATAATAAATATTATTTATTATATTATTTTTGAGGAAAATGAATCCACTCATCAATTATAGGTATTCTGATTATTTAAAACTGCAGTTACTTCATTGATGCAGCGACTCACGCTTGCTTGGCTTATACCACAAAATATATTCTTCCCAGTAATTTTTTGATAGCTACCGTGAGCATAAAATAATAGTGCCACAAGAACCTAAAACCAAATAGCACATTGATATAACTATAGTGTATTGAAAACTTCCAATGTATAGCGTTTATATTAAGTCATAAAACTTGCAGAATAGATTTATTGAAAATGTTTTCCATTATTTTCTTAAAGGTGTGATAACCATAAATTTCTTTCTCTTTAAAAACCCTTTAAACAATCAATAGATGAATTCATGTGACATAAATTATTAGTACTACTCTACTACTACACAGAACATTTAGGTACTACTAGTATAATAAGTAGTAATTAATAGGAAACAAGTAATTTTGAAAAGTAACACCTTTGTCTTAATTTCCAAACTTGCATATTTTGTCCCTGACGCATATATGGTATTACCAGATCAATAATTTCTCGAGCAAGAATTTTGGGTACTCGAAATAGACCTACAAACTCTTTGTCATTCAGAGTAACAAAAGGATCTATTTCATTATGAAGCTCCCTATCTGGGACATTAGCATGTTCTTCAGCCTCTATTAAATTATTAAACATTTCAAATATCACTAAGACCTCCTCTTCATCCATTTCTTTAAGGTATAAGATCATAAAATTTAAAGATTTTATTCAAATCATAGGGAAATAGATTTATTTAAAACCAATTAAAATACTTACCTTACTAAAATACGTTCCTCTCTCCCTAACTAATTCCTAATGTATAATTTTTAATTTAATTTTGCTTTGAATAATTTAAATTATTAAAATTATTAAATTATTAAATTAAAAAATAATTTCAACCAGGAAATTATTTTCTTTTTTGAGGTTAGATTAGAAATTTGAATTTTACTTATGACAGCAGATCTTATGTTCCGTGCATAGGTTTCTCTTAAAAACAGGCAATTCTCTCGGTCCGTTGTAGGAGAATAAATACCCTCCCATTCTATTGAAATCTTGTAGGAATAAAACGGTTGAGAATACAGCTTAAACAAAATCAGTGGAAATGTAGAAATATGGCGTCTTTTTCTCATAGGAATACTCATATTCCCTGGATGAGAATAAGCACCCTGTTGACTATTAACAGTGACTATAGAAAGATCTATAGTCACTGCTATTAATAAGATGTGTAACGTCATTATTAAATAATGTATTCGGTTTTCAACGGAAATGTGTTAAAATTTGGCTGGTTTTAGCGGGTAGACCTCAGCCTCACACGTTGTACAGGGTATTCGCGTATATTTTGACCCCTACCTACAGGGGTTATTAAGAAAGTTAGAAAAAAAGTTTAAATCCAAAAGTTGTTTGGTTTTCACGTATATCTTTTAGTTAGGTCGAAAAAAAAATTGCATGTCGTAAACTTGGGAAAACCAATTGAACATAATATTTTTAAATGGGACACCCTGTATAATTTCACACGCTTGGGGAAATATTTTTTCCTGATTTCAAAAATATATATTTTGTTGACATTTGCACTGACAGTTTTCGAAATATTCGACAGCGAGTACCATAAAAAAATACAAAGAACTAAAAATATTTAACAGTAGAAACCAACAGAAATAAACAATATTTAACGCTTTTCGATGTAACCTCCTTCGTTATATAAACATTTTCTAATATTTTCGTTTTTTAATATTTTTTTTATGATATATTGTATACATTAAATATTAAATATTTCGAAAACTGTAGTGCAAATGTCAACAAAATATATATTTTTGAAATCAGAGAAAACATTTTTTCCCAAGTGTCTAAAATTATACAGGGTATCCCATTTAAAAAAAAATATTATGTTCAATTAATTGGTTTTCTCAAAATTGCGACATGCAATTTTTTTTTCGACAGAGCCAAAAGATAATAAGTGAAAAACCAAGCAACTTTTGTATTGCAACTTTTTTTCTAACTTTCTTAATAACCCCTATAGGTAGGGGTCAAAATATACGCGAATATCCTGTATATAGGGTTAGTACAAATCGGTCAGTTTTCAAGTTGCTGCGAATCTATTATAGATTGACCAAATCTGATACACGAGGTTAGAGCTTTTTTTTTTTTCGAAAAAATAACAATGGAGCAAGCTGCATCTCTATCTGTTACCGTTTTCGAGATATAGGGCGTTTCTCGATTTTTGGCTATACCGATTGGTGCCCTTTTTTCGTTTCGCTTTCAAGATATTTTAAAGAGTGGATCAAAGATATTCCTGAAATGATATTCCTGGTGTTCAATAGGCACATATACGGGGCTCTCAATATCGGTAGCTTGGATAATATATAATTTCAACATCTTTATCAATCAGCATTTTTAGTGTCTAAAGTATAGTAATAGTTACAGAACATGGTTGTTGTCAAATATAAACGTATACTGCGAGGTAAACTGTAATAAAATACAATAATTGTTTTGAAAAAAACATCTCATTTAGGTGTTCCAAGGAATATATAGAATACACTTTATATACTAGTATTTCGGCTTATTAGGCCTTTTTCAATAGAGTAATGTCTATTACTAAACATTTCCAAGCGCGTTTTCGTTATTTATTGGTTTACGAGCACTTACCCCCGATTGATGCTACCATCTGGTAAAGACCGAGTTTTTATTACTTTTTCTAAGAAGGGCGAAAGTGTAAACTCTATCTGATCATTTGTAGTACAAGGATTTCTAATTAAAGATTTTTTAATCTCTAATTGCTCCAACAGATCTAAGCGCTTTGCTTTCTTTTCCCGATGCAGTACCTTTACATTTTTCTGATCTATAAAATGATTGTTTTCTATACAAACCGTCGAAAATCCTGTTTTTTTTTGCGTTATTTAATATGGATTTTTTTTATGTTCTTTTACTCTAGTTTCAATACTTCTACCGGTTTGCCCCACATACACGGCATTACAATCCGCGCAGTTAATTTGGTATAGCTTCGATTGTTTTACTTTATTAACCCTTTCTTTGTTGTTTATCAAAATCCTCCCAATACAATAATTATGAAACCCTCTTGCAAAAACCTGAAGGTCAAATCCAAAGCATTTTAAAGTTCATTTCTTTGTATGTCATCCAAGCAACGACCTTGAACACCCCATGCAGATGCCTTAACAATTAGAGGTACCAGGTTCTTAGGGGTCCCATAAGGACCCCAGTCCAAACTTATAATAAGTGGTCCACTTTTTATATCTGCTTAGGGGTCCAAGATCCTCTTGCATCGCCACTACATCCTAGGTTATCCTAGGGTAGTTGTCAATGTTCTTTGGAGATCCTAGGACTTCCTGAGGATGATGTGTGTTACTTGATCAGAAACAACGTATTAGCCGACACATTGCTACAGAAGAACATAAAACAACCACTGGGCATTCAGAGTCATTTTAGTACCTATCAAATTTGTGTAGTCGCTGGCGATTTGAGTTTTACTCAAACATACCTTGCGTTTTAATATTTGTTTCTGATAAAAATAGTATTGCAATTATTCTTTAGGACCAGTCGTAAGCGTAACATCAAGTTTGTAAATGGATATGATTTAGCGTGTCGTTCTCATTAGAAAGCAGTAAACATTCCTCTGAGGCAGAATAACGGCTTTATTTGGCCTTACGGAGGAAACAATAAAAAACCATTACTTTCACATAAATAAACCGGCGATACAAAAAATTGGGATTTATATTCCTACGAGTATTTCTATGAATTCCGAATTAAAGAAAAACGACCCCAGGTTCAATAAATATAAACTCTGTTAGGGTAAACTGCAATAAAACGACAATATAAGTGGTCGTCTAGACAAGAACTCATCTGGTATGCATTAATTTTCTACGAAGATATTTGCACATATTTATACATGGTGTCTTATGAAACACGGATTAAAAGTTTAACAATTGGAGGATCGAGAACCATCAGACCATGGAGGACATCGAGAATGGATGTGGACGACGCTATTTATTTGTGGATGGCATATAGAAAATGAGAGGTCGTAGAAGAGTATTCTTTTAAATTCATGTTGAATTTCGTCAGTAAATAAATTGGTATTAAATTCTACATCTGCCCATAGTAAATACCGAGGTAAATCCTGCAGATTTTTGTACTAATAAACTACGTTGTCGAATGGCACGTAGCGAACCAAAGCAACTCAACAAAATCCGAGACAAAACGCGCTTTTTAACTGACAAACATTGAACATATTTCATATCAAGAAACGCGCGTTAACGCCGGTCCACGCCCGCGTTTAAAAATATTGCGTTGAGCCGCATCGTGCGCGGAAAAATCCGTGGCTGACCCCTCTCATCTGAACTAACTTGAGATTATTTCAAATAATTTGGAATCTGCAAATCTGCCTATGTCTTTTAAAATCTAATAAAGAATGTAAAAAGGAAAATGTAACAGCAGTTGTTTGCAAAGTATAAAAATAATTGGTCTATCAATATCAGGAGTACCACAAGGCTATAATGTAGGCGCTTTTATTTCATTCTTCGATTCACGCTTCGATGTTCATTACATTTCCATTACAATTGTTTTCAACATAAACGCAAATGGTCTTCTGTACATCGACGACATGAAGCTCTATTTCAGAATTATTGGCCTTAATAATTACTGAACTTACAGAATAATTTGGATCTTAGACACATAGATCCCCATATATAGATAATGTATGGTGAACACAAAAATAAGCTAACATTCAATCAATCCAAATGCAATCCTTATGTTATTACTAAACAAAATACTACCGCAATAAATATAAAATAAAAAATAGTCAGCTTGGTAGAATTGAAGCAATCACAGAGTTGGGAGTCATATGTGATTCAAAGTTAGCCTTTGCAAATCATGTTACTCACATAACTAGAGAGGCTTTTAAAATTAATGGACTTATAGTCAAATATTAGGCAATTCAAATTTGCTTACGTTTCTTCCATGATGAGATCTGTGCCGGAATATGCTTCCATAATCTGGTTCCCAAACTTTTAAAATTGATTATTACCAGCCTATTGGTTATCCTCAGACTGCACTCCTGATCAGATTTTCGTTATCGGAACTTGAAAGATTTTTTTTTGTATAAGTACATTGATTCACAATTACATTGATAACAGTAGTAGATTGAATGCATCACTAGAAGGTGTAGGTTTTGCGGACACGATGATGAGGACTCCATTCACATCCTCTGACGCTGTGTCTGCCTCATGGACAAGAGACACAAACATCTGGGTGTAGCATCATTAGAGAGGTTCCACTAGAACGGGTGTTGGCTTATGCGCATAGCACGGGTCTCTTCCAATAGCTCTCGACTAGCGGCAGGCACAATGGCTCGAGAGGCATGAGTGCTGCGGGTAACCGCGCCGCCTATCAACAACATATTGAATGCATTGTTTTTTTATGTATATAGAATTGTCCTTGCGTTGGACGTTTCAGATAAAAATGACTTGGCACTCGTTTTTCGGTGTTTTCTTTATTTGAAGTCGTATTATGTTTATTTCTTCTTAGTTTTGTAGAATTCAGATAAATTCTATGTATATCACATGTAAATATTAAACATCTGTAACTAATTTGTTGAATAAAGAAAGATCAAATAAATAAACTATTATATACGAGACACCCTGTACAGTAGATACGTTCATTTGCCGAAGTTCGTATGCAGCGACTCCTCTTTGATGTTATTGACATTAATGTTAAATTGGTCAACTCGCACAGCAAATAAATCCACCAGTATTATGTTGCACTGCCACCATATACAACGCACATTCTGCAGAAAGAGTAGAAAGACGTTCTCGGAAGGATTGGTAGGACAAATTAATGTGACCTATGCGCATACCATAACCCCAAGTGGCTAGTAAAACAATCATTATATAGTTGCGGTTAACAGTTGCTTCGATTTTGTTGAATACAGAGAGATATTTTACGTCAGTTCGGGTTTGACTCGCGTAATGGTTTAAGGGAAACGAATTTGATATATAGATTTGAAAATTCGATGTTGGCGATGGTGATGTAAAAGACGTCATTATTTATTCTACAGGGTGTCCACCTAGTGCGCGTAAGTCCAATATCTGGGTTAATAAAAGAGATAACTTAATTTTTTTTTCTACAGGGTTGTCTAATATCCCGAGCTGCACAAAAGGAAAATATATTTACATATTCAGGGTGTTCAGTTTTTCCTGGACAGGTACCAACTTCGTTTTTCTAAATGGAAATATATATTTTTTATTGCTTTTCCGAACTAAACCCTTGATTTTAGTAGGACTTTCATCAGCCTTCCCTATACCTAACTTAAACTGTTTTTGAAATATTGACGGGTGAATATTGACATTTTTGCAACTTTGACACCCTGTAAAATCTAAACGGTTTGAGATCAAGCAAAACGGTTTGCACATTCCTATCTTAACTTTTCATAAGCTATCGTTTGGTACTAATTTCAAATTTATCCAGAAATTAAAAATTTTCAAAATTTTCAGAAAATTTTAAATTTTTGGATAATTCTGAAATTAGTACCAAACGATAGCTTATGAAAAGTTAAGATAGGAATGTGCCAACCGTTTTGCTTGATCTCAAACCGTTTAGATTTTACAGGGTGTCAAAGTTGCAAAATGTCAATATTCACCCGTCAATATTTCAAAAACAGTTTAAGTTAGGTATAGGGAAGGCTGATGAAAGTCCTACTAAAATCAAGGGTTTAGTTCGAAAAAGCAATAAAAAATATATATTTCCATTTAGAAAAACGAAGTTGGTACCTGTCCAGGAAAAACTGAACACCCTGAATATGTAAATATATTTTCATTTTGTGCAGCTCGGGATATTAGACAACCCTGTAGAAAAAAAAATTAAGTTATCTCTTTTATTAACCCAGATATTGGACTTACGCGCACTAGGTGGACACCCTGTATATACTTGTAGTTTTTATTTTGAATATTTCTGCTTTGTTCGAATGATTTTGTTTTATGGTGGATGCGCCAATACCTGCTTGAATCAGGAAATAATTCACAGTATTAATAATAATAATAATATCTCTACCCATCATTCTAATCACAAGGATTAGCCCGAAAGTCTGAGACTTGTGTGGGAGGGGGGGCGGCATATTATGATTATTATTTCACGGCCCGCATTTGCGCCTCAGGAACGACGAGTATGATGAAATATTTTCTTCCTTTATTGTTCAACCAAAATATCGTATTCGATTTATTTTTCCAATTCGCATTTCTTGAATTATGTAGTGTTTAAAATTGCACATAAAACGCACTAAAATTTCGATAGGTCAATAAATAATCGGGATATCAATCTATCACAGTAATATTTTTTTTTTTAATTATTCTGAATTAGGTAGCTAATACCTATACCAAGCGAAAATAATCTATAGAAAGGGTTGCGTTCCGTGAGTTTTTTTTTATAGTTTTAAGAATTGGTAAATCATCTGCACACATGTGTAAACTAAGTTTTTAAGGTATAGAGAGATTTCTCGTCGATTGTTGAGATTTTTTTTCAACTTAAGTGATGTGAGAATTACTTATGAAGCAAATAATTACGTCTGTCGATGCATCGTTATTGATAGATGTGTTATTGCCTACATCATGTTACTTTAAAATGAGGAAAAAGAATATCCGCATCTGCTATTACGATGTTATTACATTGTATAGGTTTAGAATGTAAATTTTGTTTTTAAATCTTTTCAAATGCATTTGAAGTGTTCTGCATATGTGAATTTTGACTGAGTCATCATTTTCTCCTTCGATTCATAACAACGCTTTGTAGCAAATAGTTAAAGATGACTACTTGAATTCAAATGTAGACACTTATTCCTTAATAATCGAAAAATATAAAAATAAGAGGCCTACGAAGTTTCTAGATAATTTTGAAAAATGAATACTTGAGTTTAGAAAAATACGAACATTCAACTTTGATCGTTTTCTATATTTCAAATAAGCCTTATCTCTATCTAGAGTCGACGATTGCATATTTTACATCATCTCCGGATTATCAGAACGTACTAGCGAATTGTGGATTAATCGTGGTGTTTCGTGGAAAATTATTTTTGAATCTTATAATTTTATATATTTTACTCTTTTTTTATAGTTTAACTATCTGTGGGTAACGAAGGATTGAATAAGTACTTAGATGAAGGTAATAGATGCGTAACTAAATTCGTTCTATGGATTGAAAATAAGGGTTATGTATTATAGCTTCCTCAGTTTCTATCCAAAGTGGTCGCTTGCTTACTACAAGTAGAACGCCCTGTATATAGTCTGTGAAATAATCTTTGGTCGGGTTGATAATGTTAATATTGTTTTGTTAGTTGTTTTCTTCTAGTCAGTGTTGTAACATAAATAAAGTAAATACCTACACCAATTTGGTAATTTTTACTCCATTCTGGTAATATAAAACATCTTTCACTATAAAATATACAGTGGTACATTACAGCTGGTATATTAGCCCCTCAGTATGGGAAATAATCCGGTGTTGTAACTTTATTCACTACCCATAAGTGCGTAAATATTTAAGGGCAGGATTAAGATGTTTGAACATTTGCAGCTCTATTATAAAAAGGGGATTTAAGATTGTATTTAATGTATAATTTTGTATTGAGGGATAATAGGATTGCGTTTACATCGTGAACCACATAATATATTATGTATGTATATTTTATTGTATTTTAAATACTTATAAACCACTGGCTTCCTTTGAAACCATTGCAGTTGCGGTAAAATATTTTGACGAGTTACTTTGGTTCAATGAACCATCTTTGTGTATTTGAATATTAATAAGTAGCTTTTACCCAAACATTTAACAAAAGGGCCGCGAATCCAATTCACAAGTGGCTGACAATACCTTTTCAAGTAACGTGGTCCTAGGAAGACATTTTTGATAATTGGCAGTGATGTACATACTTAGAAATATATGATTGATAATTGGTTACTTAGTGTACTAGAGAGTCATGAATAAAATATAAGCGGTAACTTTCAATAAGGGTGTAAGTCTTGTAAATATGGTTGTGCGCTATTAAAAGCTGAAGTAGGATTAGTACCTTAATATAAATATAATTTTCTGGGAAATTTTCAGTTTTATAAATTTAGCGTTAAAATTATTAATAGCGGCAGATATTTATAAATGTGTATTCTACCTAGGTACAATACCTACAAAGGTATGTTTTTAGTCAGTAAGATGAATAAAGCAATCAAGACGGCTGAATAACAGTGTTCTGCTTTAGGACCTTTGAAATTTGAATTTAGTCTGTATTTAATACGCGTCTGATCGACTGTGTTCCATTCTAGGTTGCCTAATCAATAATCCCCAACAAAAAATTTGTGTAGGATCTCAGCTGCGTCTCGATATAAAACGACTTGTCGTTAAAAGGTGTTATTTTCCCAGTTGCTGTATTTTTATATATTTTTTTATTTGTAAGTTGTCTAGACTTTTATAAAAATGGTTTTATATCACCAATAATCCTAATAAATAACGTTCAATTATATTTTTCACAATATTCAACTATAAAATCCCACGGAATGAATGGAATAGTATTTTCCTTATATTCAACTTCCAATTTTTGTCCTACCTATAGGCAATTTTAAGACTTACCACTATCTGGTAGGTACTTATATACGGTCTCGCTTTTTGTATTAAAATAATGGCGATAAACAACTTACCGCACTCTCAGATGTTTCAATTTTACTGGACCTGCAAATTTAAAAGTTACCTTGACCTCATTGTATGAGATATACACTTTCTGAAAATTTGGTTATCTAGATTATTACTTTAAACTTTAACCAAAATAATTAAAGGTCGTTGCATTTCTTGTTCTACGGAGAAAGTAGCTGTCAACTCCTTTATGTTTAATAGAACGATACAATTTTTTTATTACATTTTTTTATGTTACTCGTTGATTTAATGGGAGTTCTATAAGGACTCCCTATACCTAAATGTATCTTTTTCAAAGTATTTTGATTTTTATGGAAAAAATGTTTGGACTCATCAGGTCTAAATTTGCTATCTTCAATAAAATTTAAGTTAGAGATGATTTTTACATAGATGTGCATTTAGAAGCAACCTTAATGAACTTCAAACTCTAAAAGTGGAACCTGGTACCCAAGTGTGTATTTATACGGTACCTTACAATCGATTGCGATTGGTATTAGTGTTTTTCTATACCTATCTCTTAGTTTTTCCTTGTATTAATCTGTTTCGTGAAAATCTGCATGTACCTGCCTTGATTAATTATATTATAATAAATTCTAAAGGATGGCTATGAAAATTACAGCAACACCAAGTTAACATTTTATAACAAACTAATAATTTCATTAAAAAAGAAGATGACAGAAACACTTTTCAACAAAGCCACACATAAATACAAATTATAAAAACTGCTCTGTATGGCCGTCCTTATTTTCTACGCACCCTGTATTCTTAGTCCTTTCTAATCTCAAATAGTACACTTTGTAGTTCCTCTGTCGTCTAGTTTCCGCAAAATTAAAATATTACGTAGGTAAAATAAAAAAGACCTCGGTTGACAGTATTTGTCTGGGTTGTTGCTAAAATAGCAGCTATAAAAACCTATTTTAAACAGATAATATTTGTAGTGTGTCCATTTATTTTGCAAATTAGGTAGCGAGCAGCAATGGTGCAACATGGTTGCGTACATCACGAAGAAATTCTGTTTCGCTTGGAAGTACACGAAAAACAATCAGTGGTTCTATTAGCCATTAGCACGGTTTTGCGGTAATATCCTTACTACAAACATGGCATATACCTAGCGGTGATTGTATTTTTTTTCTGTTGGCTGATAACGACTCATTCCAAACTTCTTCCATTTAAATGTTTTTTTTCGATTAACGTATAGGAAATAATCAAATCATTGAATGGAATTAAACTTTTTCTGTATTCTGGAAGCATTTCTTACTGCAGTGCAGTGCTCGTATTGTATTAAGAGTCTATTCACTAGGTCGAAATAAGCCCTAAATCGGCGTTCGTCTCGTGTCTAATTATAAAAAAAACTATAAAAAATAGCGACTTTTAGTAAAAAAGTATTGAAAGATAAGACTTTAATCTAAGTCCCTATAGTAGTAATTTTTGGTATTTCTCTTTGTTTTTAAAATTCCAGGCAAACAATCTTGTACTAAAATAGCGTATTTTCAAAAATTATTTTCTCTAAAATACATGTATTAAACAAAAATTTGCTACTATAGGAATCTAGTTTATCTTTTGATCTTTCCGGTGATATATAATTTATAACAATAAAAAGAAATTTTGTTGCAATTATAAGACAAATCCGGTACCCTTGCAATAACTGCCAACTTTATTTCCATGTGCCTTTTTACTTCGGCTTTACGTGCACCTCCGAAATCTTAATAATTCTATAGTGGGAATATATAAGTCTCCACCCATCGGCTACCCATCCTCTCAATCCGACCCCGCATTCATGCCTGTCAAATCTACAGAGAATGGACCCTTAAGTATATTTTAGATGACGCTATACTTTTCTTTATTTATGGATAATTACCCTGCCCAAGGAAAGGGGAAACTACTAATAAGTAGATAACTAATACCAAATGTAATCACAATAAAAACCAAAGATATTAATAAATACCTGTTGTCAATATTTTTTTTATGTTTATTTCTTTCTTTATACAGAAACTAAGCCAAAAAGTTAAGAGATAAATTATAAAATACTATGGTTCAATAAAGTTTTAATTTTCCTCGTTATCTATAACCTTACGCAAAGGAAAGACTAGATAGGAAAGGAAATGAAAGGAATTATTATTTTTAAGATATGTCAAAAACTACTACTTTGTATGCTATGTATGAATTTATGTTTTTACTTTTTAACGTAACCCAGAACATGCATAACGAATGTTAGCTCGGTGTAAATGTGAGATTAACATGTTGACTGTCCTAACTAATGAGGTTTTCCAGGTATTTCTTATTCTAGCACCGAATGGTAGTTAAGGCTTACCAACGTCTTTGAACAAAGTATTTCCTAAGGCGCAAATGCGGCCTACTGAATAATACGCCGCCCCATCGTCCACACAAGCCTCAAACTTCGGGGCTCATCCTCGTGATTAGAATGAGGGGTAGAAATATTATTATATCATCATAGGTAGGTGGCTACATAGTTGTATCGCTACTCGATGCTTTTGTCAAATTTTTATACGTACAAATGATTATACTCGACTTTGGAATCGCGACAATCATTCAAAGAATGTAGAGTAGAGTAGAAACGAAAAATACTGAAGATGCCATCTGTTAATGACGTAACGCCTCTAACCACGACAAAAGAGCACATAAGTGCGCTCATGTCCATTACTAGTTATTTTTTCATGATGAGGCTCAAGAAACTTAATAGATTTAAGTGACTTTTAAGAGGTACTGACTTAAAATACTTACCTGTTTTTAAATTTGTGTATGCTAGTTGCTATTAAACAAAAAATTGTTTAAATTTCCATTTGGTACATTCCAAAAATGAATGTTCTAAAAAAGGGTATTTATCTGTCGAATAAGTATCATTATTGTTATTACTATTATTTACATTATACTCTTTCCGCCGACTCTAAAACATTTCTGAAAAATGAGTCGCTAAATATCCACAACGCATATTATACCTATACATAGTTAAGAATGAAAGAATAAAAATTATGGAAATTTTGAGTAATAACATACATGACTGGTCTGTATCTAATAAACCAAACCAATAAAACATCGTTGAGAAAGAAATATACTAGTCAACATGGAAATATCTACATTTGTTGAATTTAAGGAGGGTCCGTATAATGGGCCGAACCGCCATAAATCGCCGCGATCCTCATGGTGATTAGTAAAGTTGATTTGTTTAACACTGCCCCCTCCCCTCCTTCTGGGCTCAGTCACACGGTGTCTGATCCAGAAGCTCTCTTGACACACCGCGGTACCGCGAATGCTGTCCCGTTTCTCTCTCCGCGCTCCAATAGTCACTGTGCGCGATGTCCAATATTATTGTCCGCCAATGTCCGCCGGTGATTAAGTAAAAGTAAGACGGTCCCTGTCACTCTCCACGGTTAGTTTTTATCGGAATTTAACAGACGGTGTGTCGTACGCGCTGACCTGACGTCTGATTTGATTTGAAAAGCTTCGAGGTTATGTTCGGTTGAGTGTAATAGTCTAGTGGGCCATGGAATGACCAACAAAAGATTGGGATGATAATTTTAAAGTTGCACAGTGTTGACTGATAGTGGCGTTTTAAATTTTGTTTAGTTTAAATGTGATATCTATAACTACTGATTGAAGAAGGGGCGGTTGAGCTGAGATATCGTTTCAGTACATTGTATCAATGTAGAAGAAAATCATGTAAAAGTAAGTTGTGTAAGAGGTCTTCCATTATGAATATGCAATTATGACCGAGTTATTTGAATAATATGTTCTCATTTTCTTGTTATTGCACTTATTTGGATTGGTAATGTTGCAAATTTGATGGAAAGATCAACAAGCAGGAAATTTATGTATGTATTCTACTATTCAAGAAGTTCTGTGAACCAATTTACAAGGATATGATGTATGATACGAGGATTATGGGTTAAATAGATAGTTTTACGTGCACTTCCATAATTAGGTATATGAATATGGGCAAAGAGCTAATGATTAAGAGAATTCCCACTTTTTCAACTTTTATTTCTGATATGGAAAATAATGAACACCAAGTTTAGAGACATAATTACTATTATCATATATTTGTCCAAACTTATTCATTCATCATTTAGGTCATTAATGATAATCAAAGGAAGAGTAATTTACTGTGCATCGAAAAAAAAAAAAAGAAACGTTTATAGCACAGCTTAATAAACAAAGCTGTGTTTATAGTGTAATGAAAATGATTGTAACTTATATATTGGAGACAAACAAAAGTTTGATATAAAATGGTTGTCGATCTACGAAATCTACGTCTATTCTAATAGTAATAGTTAATGATTCAGTCATGATTATTTGATTATTTATATTATATTGTTCAGAGTTGAGAAAATTGACGAATGTCTGCGAAACGTCCTAATGTCTGCAAAATGTCTAATAAAAGAAATGTAAAATCACCAGTAATCAGCAGCAAAATCTATAATCTCTAGAAGAGCCCAATAGAAGTAGCTATATACAAAACCGGTTCAAAAAAATTATACTAACTGGAAATAACATATTATTAAGGTTTCGAAAACTGGGAAATATAATATATATCTATTATCCTATGGTTATATAAACCGTAACTGAAAGTTACTCGTACTGATTTAATTTGCTGAAGATTTGCTGTATCTGAGGAATGTAGAGCGACCATATTTTATATCAATACCGTAAATTTTTATTTGCACTTGGCACTTATATGAGATGATGAAAAGTACTTTTTTCCACTAAGAATACATTTGCTACATCATCCAAAGTCATACCGAAATTATTATTTTAGTAAACGACCGACGCAACTGTTTGAAAGGAAAATCATTTCCTCGAGCACTGGAGAACTAGAGAACTTCTACTGGTTCTCTTGTCGTTGGAGAACTGCAGTAGAAGGCTCGTATCATATTGATATGTTGATAACGGTAATCAATGTACAAATTAATTTAATCACTGAGAAAAGACCTCTAATAAGCCAATCCAACTAATAGAAATAGCAGTTGTAGAATAATCAGCATGTAAATAACGTATGAACCAGTTCTTCACATAATTAGAGCTTGTGTTGTATTTTCTCAGTGAGAATGGCTGGGGCTTGGTTTATTTTTGAAGAGTATTTAAACCTTTAACAAAAATGCATGTAGTGATGACGTCGAAACGTCACTTATTTCATAGATATTTTCTTAAATTTGAAGCTACTGTGTTTGATAAAAAAAAATGGTAACACTGAGAAAAGTGGTCATTTTGAAAATCCATTTTAATTCATAGAAAATAATTACTCTATACCTTAATTATTGTAGATACTCCGTGCTTTGTACCTTTTGGTGTAAGGTTTGAAGTAAGGATGACATTTTCACATGGTAAAAAAGATTTCTATAAATGCATCGATAAAATATCGAGTAAAATATAATCTAAAAATAAGAACCAATCGTTAAACGTATATTGAAAGTCGCCTCAATCGGTTCATGATCTCTGAAAAACTGCGTTTTTACTTAATCCTAACGCTTTTACTCCTTTCATAATGTCCCTTGTCTCAACATGTCCAATTTTATGTGCTTATACCTAAATATTTAGTCCCAGAATGTCTTTCGAAAATTGCTCTTGGTCTTCTTGTCGTTTTAAGAATACGAGTAACAGGTACGACTTTAAACTTTGAAAAGAAAAGCAATAGTAAAAATATCCATCCGCAGGGGTGTAAGTGGTTACAAGATTTATTTTTTGATTCATCTATTGATGAAAAAGACTCCGCCCGTACATGTTCATCGACGTAGGAAGGATCGAATAAATTTCAATTTTGTGTCTGCCTTTCAATGCAACGAAAGGTTGAGGATGTCGCCTGGTAAATTTGAGATGTTACTACAATAAATAGGTCCTCTACTTGCACATCAATCTAGAAAAGGTGGAGCATTGTCCCCCGTACAACAAATTAGTATAGCCTTACATTTTCTAGGAAGTGGTAGTCAGTATCATATAATAGCTATGCATGCTGTAAGTATGCGGACAATACTGCTGAAATAAGATATTATCGTCGATTTCAGACCACAAGGCAAGTAATAGAATGTGCCCTGGGAATATTAAAGGAAAAGTTTCCTTATCTGAAACCACCTTCGATTAACTCCAAACTACTTATGCAGGGGAAGTTATAAACGCTGCGTCACTCTATGCAACTATGCAAAAAAGGTGAAGGTGAAGATGAGGGGATTCCTGTAAATGCAGCGGAAGAAATGTTTAACACGTTCAACGTTGAAGGGATAGAATACTGGTAACCTCCCTCTGATGAAAGTCTGAAGCAAATAATTAATTTATTGGTGTTAAAAATGTAGCTTTTCGTAATATAAATATTTTTTTATTTGAAGGAGATCCCGAAAGCAACTACTCCACGGACAATGTGCCCCGACTCGCATTGTATTACATAGCAAAATCCCAACGAGGGCATTACGGTGTGTTTCTCACCACTACTAACATACTTAAATATTTTTCTTCAAATAACGGGTTAAATTCAACCCCATAACAGTTTTTTAATAAGATGCGTCTTATTAATGTTGCATTAGGGAAGAATTAAGATTAAAAACGTTAACAAATACTTATACACAGAGAAATACGTAACCAAGAACATACAGTTTAAAATTTGAAGTAGCAGTTTACGGTCTTCTGACCTCATCTGTCAAACTGTAACGCACAGCACTTGTATGTACCGGGTGGCCAAATTTGCTTGCTATTATAGGACAACTCGAGAACTAAGAGAGATACAAAAAAATTAACCCCCCTTTCTCGAGCTCTTTTTCTGAGACAAACTTAAAGCCGAAATGCAAAATGGCCCATCTTCTTTTGTTTTTGAGATATTAGGGAATATTCGATTTTTCAAATTTTCGATGTCTGCGCATATCTCGGTTATTTTAGATATTAGAAAAAAACAACTTATATGTTCTTCAGACACTTTTTTAAAAGGAATGCAGTGGCGTAGGCAGTATTTTAATAAGTTGATAAAATTTCGAGTTATGACATAAACTTGTATTTTTTTAAATGAAAATCGTAGTCGGCTATGATTTAGTTAGAAAGATAATTTTTTTCTCTTCAGCGATATATAATATGTGTGGTTAATTTATTCGGCTTGACTATTTTTTAAGGAATCCTAGAATTTTTAAGGTTATTAATAGCTGCCATTTTGTTTTGGCATAGTGGGCGTAACTTCACAGTAATAATTGTTTCTTATATAATATTCCAGCATGACGATTTTTCATAATTTTGAAATGCCCACTCTTGAAATTTAAAAGTTTTTCTAAAATTTCTAGGAAACAATTATTCGCAGATCAATTATTATAAGCGGTATAAATTGCAGACACAAAGTGATAAATGCAGTTAGAACTGTCAATAACTTAAATTTGAAACAAAAGATATACGTCTACTACGCGAAAACGAAATGGGAGCTATTAATAACATTAAAAAGTCAAAGATTCTATAAAAAATAGTTAAGTCGAATAAATTAACCACACATATTATATATCGCTGAAAAGAGAAAAAAATTATCTTTCTAACTAAATCATAGCCGACTACGATTTTCATTTAAAAAAATACAAGTTTATGTCATAACTCGAAATTTTATCAACTTATTAAAATATTGCCTACGCCACTGCATTCCTTTTAAAAAAGTGTCTGAAGAACATATAAGTTGTTTTTTTCTAATATCTAAAATAACCGAGATATGCGCAGGCATCGAAAATTTGAAAAATCGAATATTCCCTAATATCTCAAAAACAAAAGAAGATGGGCCATTTTGCATTTCGGCTTTAAGTTTGTCTCAGAAAAAGAGCTCGAGAAAGGGGGGTTAATTTTTTTGTATCTCTCTTAGTTCTCGAGTTGTCCTATAATAGCAAGCAAATTTGGCCACCCGGTACATTTGACTAGTAGAAATTCGTTATTAATATTATTACTGTCGCATCGAAACAGAAATTATTAAAACTAATAATTTGTAACTTGTAATTTGTACTTTTTAAATAATAGTATTAGTACAATTATGGAATAGGCCCCAGGTATCCGGAAGTGCCGGAATTATTAATTTTTATAGTCATATAGGTATTTAGTACTTTCTTATGAAAGATCCCTTAGTGAAATAATGAATTTCCCCCAATGAACACCTTAAAATAAAGTCAAATACAAAATTACTGAAATTTAAACTTCTTATTTCCGATAGTTGAACATTATAGAAGAGTACCCTGGTGGGACATAATCTGGGGGCGTACTTTTTCTTATTTTATATATATAAAAAATCCGCATTTTTCCCTTCTGCGCTCAATTCTAGAACAGACCGTATTTATATGGATACAATTGATAGAATGATATGGAAGTTAATTTATTTTCTATGCGGCAGGACTGGTCGAACAGGAATGCTGGCAGCCTGATGAAAAATTCACAACAGATTTAACGATCACAGTTGAACCACCCGACGACGTATTGTTTGGAACAAGTGTACTTTTTGTCCTGACATTTTTTTCGACGGTGGATATTTCGATAATTCTTCGCAATTCTGCACCGACATGCATGCAGTCGAGAGTTCATACTCTTTCGATTGTTTTATTTTTGTAAATTCAAGTTCTGCGACTATCAAGATCTCGTCAAGCCGTTTCGGCGAGAGGAAAGGATACGTTTCCTAAAATATTAGCAATACTTACAGAAGAATTGAACGATATCTGGTTATTCAATTTAACTTCACATCCAGGGTACCCAGCAACCTGGAAAAGTCAGGGAAATGGTATAAATTGGGCATTTTGTCAGGGAAATAGAATTATAAACTGGAAAATTATAATATACGAATCATTTTAAATTGATAGTAGTAACATATAATTAATAAAGCTGAAAGAGCTTTAGAAATCATAGGCAGTATAAAAACATATGTTGAGAATGAAAAAATAAATTTACTTTCCAACATTTGCACAATTTAGAGTAAATGTCTAGGTAATAGACATTTACTCTATTGAGAAAGGCCTCACAAGCCGAAATACTACTATATAGAGTGTTTTCTATATATTTCTTGAAACATCTACTAAATGTGAACTGTTTTTTTTTTCAAAACAATTAACATAGAAGGTTTTTCTATTTCTACACGTTCGAAATCGCATTCGGGAAGCGCGGACCTTTATGGAAAATTTATGGAGCTTCTTATACAAAATAGAAAAGAAATTTCTTTAGTTTCGCATTTTGGTTGTCAGAAAATATCTAGGACGAGATATAGCCATTGTGGAATGGAGAGAATGTATATACTTAATTATTTCTAGGTACTCAGACCTTGTTAAAAATTTTGAAATACGTAGGTAAATAATAAATAGGCCTCCTCGTCCAAAGTATGAATTCCAATTATTATCTTCCTTTCCATACCTGTGGCAAATGACCAGTTATCCATGATTACCAATTCTGCATTTTTTATTATAAATTTGTTACTAATTTGTATACAAAGGTTTCAAGTTTCATCTATCTCTAAAAAAAGGTCATTAAAACTATATGGTGTGTGTTTAACTCTGACACCTGTGGTGGCCTAGGCCCACTCTTCCTTATGATTTTGTCTTCATAACTCTTATATATCCTACTTTTTCATGAATTAACTAAGTTTTTCTTAATCGCCTATGAATTCTGAACAAAAAAAGTGCTCTTGTTACACAGCTCTAAAATCAACCATTTTCGAGTAAATTGAGTGTAAAGTACCGACCGCATTCCTTTATGCAGAAAAATACATGCAAAGATTTTAAAGTTTTGAGTTAAACAAACACCATGTAGTTTTAATAACCTTTAATAGATGTATACGTCATCCAAAAATTACCTAAATCTACGAAACGAGTTTTTAAGTTATCGCGGAAAATGTTTTTTTTTTAAAAAAAACAGCACCCTGTAAGTCGTTAGGCGTGCATCGGAGAATTTTTTTTTATAATAATTTTATTCTTATTTTGGTGTGGCCTACCCACTGGTAAATTTTTGTACGCTCATACTGGGACACCCTGTATACTGTGAAAGCACTAGTTGTATTAAGTAGGCCTTAGCAGTGCCCGCCTGAAGAACTGTTTATTAAACATGAAATACTTTCATACATACATGTGATAGTGGAAACATTCGTGCCCAAAATTTATTTATAAAAACGCACAGACAATTTTGGAAAATGGAAGCAGTGAAGTCGAGTATAAAGCTTTTAAATGATACCCCTGTATATTATAAACAATGTTTGCTAAATACATCTGAATTTCAGTCAGACATTTTTGTTGTTTTTTTTTTACGAGTGTGAGTTAAACGGCTGATCTTTTAATTTATTTTCAACTTTTCGCCCATTCCGAAATACAATCCTCGTTACAGCCGGATCGTCGTATTATGTTTCTCGAGCTAAGAAAGCATAATTAAATAAATCTCGCTCCGTTAATTTATCGAAGCCTTCATAATTGAAAAAGTGAATTATCATAAAAGGAGAAAAATAAAGCGAATGAAAAAGTAAATTGGTCCTCAGACGGAGACCCTATTAATTCACGAATGAAAGGCCGTTGCGAGACCATAGAAAATACTCGTTTTTGTCGACTTGTAATTTTTTGAGTTTGCCGTTGTTCCGATCTCCCTTTATCCGATTGGGCCGTTGAAAAAATAGTTAATAGAAATTAATCGGACTAGCCTGATGGGGACGAGGTATTACAGGATGAGTGGCGGTAAATATCCCGTGAAAAAGAGATATTCGTGGGCGTTATTCCATTTCCCACTAGCAAATTGATAGATTGGGACCGTCCTCCACCATTTTATTTTACTTACATACAAATTGATACTGCGAATAGTCTACGGGTTCCTGTATTAACATATACAAAGGGTGTTGCACATATTTGAGAAGAAATGCATTAAAATAAAAAATAAAGATGTAGTCATTCAGCCCCCAAAGAGAAACAAGATGATAGAGATCCTGTTTATCATCTTGTTTATTCACTCGTGCCATGTATTGAATAGCACCTTATACAGGGTTATTCACGCAAAGTGGGTATTAGACGTTTTTAGGGTTCTGTTAACGATAAAAATCTGATTTTTTTTAAGGGGGAGGTTTTCCATTATTTCTGATTAAATGAAAATATTTTCAGGTTTGCATCACTTCCGGTTATACCGGAGGTAGACCACAACTTCGTTATTTTAAATGAAACACCCTGTATATTATTGCAATTTTGAACTCTACGTGATATTCTAAACACATTTCATGTAGGATGTCCTATATCTATCTTCAACTGTTTTTGAAATATTGACAGGTGAATATTGACATTTTGCAACTTTGACACCCTGTAAAATCTAAACGGTTAGAGATCAAGCAAAACGGTTTGCACATTCCTATCTTAACTTTTCAAAAGCTATCGTTTGATACTAATTTCAGATTTATCCGGAAATAAAAAATTTTCGATTAAATTTAATCTCTTGGTTAAATCTGAAATTAGTATCAAACGATAGCTTTTGAAAAGTTACGATAGGAATGTACAAACCGTTTTGTTCAATCTCAAACCGTTTAGACTTTACAGGGTGTCAAAGTTGCAAAATGTCAATATTCACCTGTCAATATTTCAAAAACAGTTGAAGATAGGTATAGGACATCCTACATGAAATGTGTTTAGAATATCAAGTAGAGTTCAAAATTGCAATAATATATAGGGTGTTCCATTTGAAATAACGAAGTTGTGGTCTACTTCCGGTATAACCGGAAGTGATGCAAACCTGAAAATATTTTCATTGAATCGGAAATAATGGAAAACCTCCCCCATAAAAAAATCAGATTTTTATGGTTAACCGAACCCCAAGAACGTTTAATACCCGCTTTGCGTGAATAACCCTGTATATGTAGCCCAAGGTATGTATGTGTCTAGCATTCAAGTGCATGCAAAATGGAGTAGATATCACAGACGTTTTTATTTAAAGGAGATGTCCAAAAACAACTACTCCACGGGCAATATGCTCCGGCTGGCGTTGCATTATATCTGTCAATTAGACAATAATTGTCAGACGGATAGCAGCAAAGACCCAAAGAGGGCACAACGATGTATTCTTCACCACTACTTTTGAATATATGCAATATTTTCAAAAACCCAACCGGAGTCTTGGATACGTCAATTTTATTGTCCCCATTGTTCTTGGAAACACAAAAATAAAACTAACCAGGCACGGATATTAACGAGTTAATGAGATCAGCCCAAAATTTTCGTACGTGTTGTCCTCGAAGTTTTTTCCAATAGTTCCTCCGTTAGCAAATAATATATAGTAGGTGCTCTATAAATAAGAAATTAAGGATAAAGAATTTGTGTAATTTAAGGTGCCTAGTAAACCGGTCTCCCCGCATCTGAGTTATCTCGGTAACTCTAGTAATCATTACGATTGGCCAGCGCTTACAACACGTCACCAGTCTTAACCAATAGCGATTTTAGTAAATACTGGGGGGATAATCATTTCTTACATTCCGAGAAGTCTTATGCCTCGTCTTACAGGGCGTATACTTTACTTCAAAAGCAAGAAGTCCATTAAATCTGATGAAGAATGACAATAAAGGCAAATATTAATTACAAGTTATTTGGGCAAGGTAATATTGTCATCTGAAGACATAACGACGAAGGCAATTAACATCCCGGAAGCGGAAAATTGTTTACCAAAACAAAAATAATTTTATGCCTCCAGAATGGCAGTTGTCTTCGAAATGAGAGGGTTGACAACTGGGTTGTTTTTCTACCTAAAGTAGGGTCAAATGAATGAATACTAATAGATTGACTATCTTGAAGTCAGCCAGCAAACTAATTCCAAACGCTATTTGCGCTTTTATGCGAATCTTTAATATTATCTAAGTTTAATTTTGCTGATGTTGTCTATGGTCCATGCATCCTCTCAGAGGACATTCGAAGAATTCAAACAGTTCAAAATGCATGTTTGCGCCTGATATTTGGTATCAGACGTGGACGACACATATCTCATAAGTTAAGGGAGGTGGGTTGGTTGAACATGTCGAGGCGTCGCCTATTGCACTCTGCCTGTCTATTTAAAAGAATCATAGATAGTAGTTTACCTACTTATCTTGCAAAAAAAATTACGTTCAAAACGGATGTCCACAATCTTAACTTGCGCTACAAAGGTATGCTTACGCCTCCCTCTCACTGCACTGAATTCTTCAAAAGATCATTTACTTACCAGATTTCTAAAGTTTACAACTCTTTCTCATCTGATATTAAAAATTATTGCATTCCATCTTTTAAATACCATTTAAAGAAGAAAATGCTGTCAGAACAAAATAACTTCTGGATGTAGTAACTACTGTTTTATTTTTTTTTCTGTTTCTCTAGAGTGATATATTGGTGTGCTAACGAGTACTAGGTACATATATTATTTTGCTGCACAATATATGGATTGTAAACTCTATGTAAATTTTTATGATGTTATCTTGATAACCTTATCAGTATACTCATTATTTTGTGTTATAATTTTTTAAGTAATCTCGGCAATGAGCTTAAGATGAAAAGCAGGGGCCATACTGTGTATGACCATCTGATCTTCGGCTTTTTATTTTCATTTGTAGTGTAGATTCTCTACCGTGTTCTTCCTCTCATTCATATTGCAATTGTATCTATTGAAAATAAATAAAGACATTATTATTATTATTATTATTATTATTATTATTATTATTATTATTATTATTATTATTATTATTATTATTATTATTATTATTATTTACATTTTTTATGTGTTATTTTTGAATATTGTAATTTATAACGTTTGTGCATTAAATTTTTTACGACGCTGTGATTATTACTGATTAACGATTGATTTTTACCACGAAAAGCATTATTTTATTGGCATAGAATTTTAACAACTGTATGGCTAGCAGATTCTCCTACTTACACCAAATGTGTGATTAGACATAGAAGATCTGCCTAATGGCGTTATTATGGCTGGTTCTAGAAATAGCAAACAGTTTTACGCGCCCGGTAAACGAATATCCTCGAAAAAGGAGATTTTCGGATAGGCGGCCGAAACAAAAGAACCTTCACTGCGGTGCGCCTTGAAACGCGATTCCCCAAATTATATCACAAAGTCTGGCATAATTGAACTTGCCTAACAACGAAGCACCCGAATAATTTTGCCAATTAACCTTCCCCATCTTAACCCAGGGAAATCTAATACAGACCATTCCGGAAATAATTTTTATTATCCGAAACATGCAGGTAATTAACAAGAGATATTTCATATCTGGATGTTTGTTGGTTGTCATTTTGTCGTTCGGATTCTACCGTTGTCGTCGTGTTACTTTGTTTCAGAACGCGGAGTGTTTGTGCACTGGAAATTCTCAAGAAAAATCTTGATAATTATATGCTTTTCCTTTAGATGTATAAATTTATATCTGCGCACACGATTTTTAGACGTTTGGGCAAAAGGTGTCTAGTATAAAACCAATGGTTTTCAATAAATGGTTGGTTGCAATCTCTTTAAATCCAATACATGGAGGGTTGGAGAGGTTAATAAGGAGATTTTGAACCCCTTAATTTTTAGCTTATCGTTATCGTATTCGTTATACTAAGCAGGCGTAGTGCCAGAAAAGATACTCTTTTTGGCACTACGCATGTCAGTATAACTATTACGAGAACTATAACCTAAAAACTAAGGGGTTCAAAATCTCCCTATTGCAATTTCCTTAAGGGTCCATTCACTGTAGACTTGACAGGCATGAATTCGGGGTCGGGTTGAGAGGTTGGGTACCCGATGGGTGAAGACTTACATATTTCCACTATCGAATTATTTAGATTTCGGAGGTGCACGTAAAGCCGAAGTAAAAAGGCACATGGAAATAAAGTTAGCCCTCATTGCAAGGGTGCCGGATTTGTCTTATAATTGCAACAAAATTTCTTTTTAATGTTATAAATTATATATCACCGGAAAGATCAAAAGATAAACTAGATCCTTATAGCAGCAAATTTTTGTTTAATACATGTATTTTAGAGAAAATAATTTTTGAAAATACGCTATTTAAGTACAAGATTGTTTGCCTGGAATTTTAAAAATAAAAAGAATTACCAAAAAATACTACTATAGGTATTTAAATTAAAGTCTTATCTTGCAATACTTTTTTACTAAAAGTCGCTATCTTTTATAGTTTTTTTATAATTAGACACGAGACGAACGCCGATTTTGGGCTTATTTCGGACTAGTGAATAGGCTCTTAACTTCGTCATACTCAACACTTTTGATTTTTAATTACATATATTGGGTTAATAATTATCTAAATTTGGAAAATGTTTAATATAACATAATATTTGGTATATTTTGAAATAAAAATTTGAAAAATTGAAATAAAGATATAGTAATTTCCTAGGAAAATGCACTAAATATTGTATATATGTGATGTTTTGAACTCGAATTAATCTCTACAAAAATATAGGTACATACTGGAGTACATGCCTGGTGTATGTAAACAAGATCAATACTTCATTACAAACGTCGTTTTCAAATACATTGCCGATTGGCGTAAAATACAATTTCTTACATTATCGTACAAACTTTATTTTTGTATGCTGAACGTACTCGTAAACTTTAAGCCCATGACCAAACAGTTTTTATTATATTTTAATAATGTCTAATTAATACGTAATTACGTGAATGTCAGCGTAGCCATTCATTAACCTTTCCTCCAGGTAAATTACAAATTACAGTGGAACCAAAGGTAATAGAATATAGGCATTTTTATTAAATTCCGTAAGGATGAGTCGATTCACTCGGCAAACAATCTCATCAGGATCTTGAGATGACAACACTTTGTTTTATGAGATTCGTCGCTGTAACTTTGTAATTAAGTTTTTAACAGTTATAAATGTGTACAATTTATTTTATTGTGAACTTTTAATATTTTCATTATGTAAATCTGATTAATCGCCTTAACCTTTTGCGTTTTCACTTAATGTTCTGCTCCTATTTGGGATCTCACAAAATATAAATTTTTAACTTGATTTCGTATGCGCCTTTTAGTAAACGATTTATTAGATATGAATAGAACCCCATACACAGAATTAATATTATGTTCGGAATAAATTTTGAATGTTACGTTGTAGCGAGCCATCATTTTTCCAGAACGAATTTATTATAGACATATGAGTTAATCAAAGGTGTTGTGATTATTATTTATTGCCGATATTAATAATGATGTTGAAATGGAAAGAGGACTGTGTAAAATTATTTTTTTGTTGGTTTTATTTATGAATACAGCATAATTAAATCGATTTGAATATTTCTCGTGAAGAAAACTGACTTACCGGGAATGTTGAAAACACTCCTGAATATTTGTGAATATATTATATTATGATTAAACACGGTGCTGACCTTCTTTGTCTATTTTAATAAAATAATAAAATTTATAGATAGTTTATGTTCGCCATTAATATGCATTTTGTGCTGTGGAACATTTAATAACAAAATGCCTTTAAGAACAAGTAAGAAGCAGTTAAATCTGGTACTAAATTGGGAACAATCCACGGTCATATTCTAACGTCATTTGTACAATAAGATCTACATGGCGATTTATATAAGCCTTATTTCCAGAAACTTGGGAACCTTTACAGTTCTTTAATAATAGTGACACAAATTCTCGCGTAGCATTTGAGTGGATACGTTGTATATTATCAATAGTTATTCCCCTGACCAACGATATACAGGGAGAAATGACCACCTCAGATGGACATCTATGGAATTTTGGACAGGAGTTTTAGACTAGAAAATTGTAAAATCTATTGGTCTGTGAGAAAGGACAGATTATTTTTTTTTGCAGATGTGTCGGGATAGTTGACGGAACAGGAGAGAGAAAAATAATATTTGTGGTCTGGAAAACGAGACGGGTCCTATATTAATTGAAATTTGAAATTGAAATTTGAAATTGAAATTTGAAATTGAAATTTGAAATTGAAATTTGAAATTGAAATTTGAAATTGAAATTTGAAATTGAAATTTGAAATTTGAAATAGGAATTTGAAATTTGAATTTGAAAATTGAATTTGAAAATTGAATTTGAAAATTGAAATTTGAAATTTGAAATTAGAAATTGAAATTTGAAATTGAAATTTGAAATTGAAATTTGAAATAGGAATTTGAAATTTGAATTTGAAAATTGAATTTGAAAATTGAAATTTGAAATTAGAAATTGAAATTTGAAATTGAAATTTGAAATTGAAATTTGAAATAGGAATTTGAAATTTGAATTTGAAAATTGAATTTGAAAATTGAAATTTGAAATTAGAAATTGAAATTAGAAATTGAAATTTGAAATTGAAATTTGAAATTGAAATTTGAAATTGAAATTTGAAATTGAAATTTGAATTTGAAATTGAAATTTGAAATTGAAATTTGAAATTTGAAATTGAAATTGAAATTTGAAATTGAAATTTGAAATTGAAATTTGAATTTGAATTTGAAATTTGAATTTGAAATTTGAATTTTGAATTTGAAATTTGAATTTGAAATTGAAAAATTGAAAAATTCTAACTCTGTAGGTATCTGTAACTCAAAAAGAATTGAATCTATTCAGTAAATTCCCTTATGTGTCGGAAAATCAAAGAGCCAGAGGATAAATTATTTTACTGCATAAGAAAATAAAAAAAATTCAATTCGCAAAAAGAAATTATATTGAAATTTCCAAAAATTTCAGAAACTCAAGAAATTTAAAAACGTATGAATTTTTGAATTTCTTATGAGTTCTTATGAAACGGAGTAGAAAAATTCATAAATTCCTTATATTTCCGAAATTTCATGAAATTTTACACTATTTATGACATACAGAGAATTTTCATCCGGAGGCAACGCTAACACTAATGAAATTTGAAATTGAAATTTCAAATTCTAACTCTGTATCTGTCACTTAAAAAAGCATTGAATCTATTCAGTAAATTTCCCTTATGTGTCGGAAAATCAAAGAGCCAGAGGATAAATTATTTTACTGCATAAAATAAAAAAAAATGATATTCACAAAAAGAATTTATATTGAAATTTCAAAATTTTCAGAAACTCATTACATTGAAAAATATATGAATTTTTAAATTTCTTATGAGTTTCTCATGAAGCGGAGTAGAAAAATTCATAAATTTCTTATATTTCCAAAATTTCCTGAACACACTATTTATGACATTCTTTCTATAGTCACTGATGACATACAAAGAATTTTCATCCGGAGGCAACGCCATCACTACTACCATTTTTGTCATTATCTTTTGGTAATTTGAATAAAATGTCGTCTTATCCGTTGTGTGTATTGATCACCCTTAACACTAAACACTTATTTTGTACATAATTTAGATACCTGTTTTATTTAGTTATTCACGTATATAATTTCCTCTTATTTTGGTTAGATAATTAAATGAGACATAATTCGATATTTCCGCATTTTAATTGGTAGTTGCGGTCCCAAGTCGATCGGACATGAATGGATGTGACGGCACGTCAAGGCCCCATAAAAACTCCTCGTGGTTGCATACTTGTCCGCGATCTCCTAGTTAGTTTATGACGGTGCCGTGTTACGGGAATACTTCAGTTATGTATAATTCAGGCCGGCGGCCGACCAAAGAAATACAAAATGTTCACAGGTAAAAGTCTCACAGAAACAGGTAAACGGAATGGGTCGAAATTAAAAGATTCCCCTTTTCTGGGCTACTACATCAAGTCGACATTCTTAGAAATGAACAAATGTTGTGTGTATGTATGCGTAATAATTTAAAATATTTAACAATCTTAATGGCGGATTGTACACAAAAATGCCGGCTTAGAGTTGTTTGGATCATAATAATACTCGTGGTGCTTTTACGGCATTCACAGCCATTTAATTTATTTACCGTGTGATTCCGTAAGAATGTTTCACGCATAAACAAAACTAGAAAGACGTGTTTGTGTGAACAAGGGCTAAGCAAAACAATTCTTATGACATTAATTTTACATGTTCATTAAAAATACTTAAGTATTTCAGTCAAGAATTCAGTTTCATTAAAAAAAACACAGATTTCGCAATTTTGCAACCATCGGAGTGCATTGAAAATGAATTAAGGAAATTTGGAACTATAGAAAGCTTGCAAAAGTTAGCTTCTAATTTGAGAACTGACCATTTGCGAACTACAGACTGCCACCTTGTATATCACATTCACATGAGAGCTCACATTCTCAGAGTTGCAATTTGCAATATACGAATACAAATGCCAAACTATGCGCCCACGCCGCCCGCTCTACTCGGTCCCCCCACTACCTAACCATGTCGGTGTGACATGCTCATCACGATCCGATATACGAACCTTAGCGATTTTCAATGCTAATAAAAACGATTCTCCAATATACGAGTTGTCTTCTTCCTTACTGTCATCGTTTGATGACAGTAAGCAGTCCTTACTGTCATCGTTTGGCATACAAGATCTGATTTTCTGATTCGGATGTTATATATTGCAACACGAATTCTGACCCGCTAATCTGAAACGATTTTGTTTCCATTTCCTGTTTCAATCTAAATTTTAACAATCACACATAATTGCAGCTGGTAACACACGCACACACACAATTGACACACCGTTACAAACTGTACTAACTCACAACTCAGTTCTACACATGCGCAATTATTCAATTAGTAGTCAGCTCGGGCATAGGGGAAACCCATACCTAGCCACTATACGCTAATATACGGATTCACTATTAATGTATCGTGTTCCTAGTTTGTTTCTAAAGGGTTTTTCAATAGGGACGCTGGATCTTTGTAATGTAATAAAACAAATTGTGTAAGTTAAACTGACATGTTTTTATTTTTATTTTAAAACATATGTGAGCACATTATGTTTTAAAAATTATATCAGCTAAATGTCCGCCGCGGCTTCGCCTGGTGACTCGAATCCTGGAGATCCAATTTTCGATGACGTTATCGCATAGAAGTGACTCAATTTCACCAATGACGCGTCTGATGTTGGCCTTTAAGGCGGCAACCGTCCGTGGTTTGTCGGCATAGACACGAGATTTCACATAGCACCAGAGAAAAAATCCAGTGGCGTTAAATCGCATGATTTCTTTTCGTCCAAATTAGGATCAACCTCCAACTGCTCTAGCGCCCACTCAGCGAATGCAAGCCGCTGTCTATGATCGTTGGGCTTTAGTTATTGGGTTAATTGCACTTTATAAGGGTGAAACCCTAAGTCCTTATGCAAGATTCGCCAAACTGACGTCGAAGAAAGGCCAAGTTCTTGAGCACGTCGTGGAATGGATTGTTGTGGACTCTGACTCACACTTTCCCGGACTGCAGCAATATTTTCAACGAATCTTGCGCTTCGCTGACGTACAGGCGTTGTCTGATCTAACAGTGACCCGGTTGCTTCAAATTTATTTATTAGACGGCGAATTGTGGACTCTGAAGGACGACCATCGACACCATAAATTGGCCGAAGTGCACGAAACGTTTGCCGAATAGAACATTGATTTTGATAATAAGTTTTAACCATTTCGAGGCGTTGTTGAATCGTATAGCGTTCCATAATGAAATGTAAAGACTAACTGAATACGTCTGTCAAAGATACAACCTGTCTGACTACCGAATTCATCATACGCTGTTGCCAAACATCGAGCGTTCCTATTGAAAAACCCTTTATATGCACTTACATGCATAAGCTTGCAGGACTGTTTGCACGTTTCCGTACATTATCGGTCGAATATCATTATTATCATATATCAAGTACCTTGAAATACCTTGACGTCAAGTCAAGTAGTAATGATAGAAAGTCAAGCCAAATGAAGTATTGAATTTTTAAAATATTTGATTGTCAAGTCAAGTAATCTGGGAAAAATTCAATCTACTTGACTTGATGAATCTCTAAAAATATTATTTTTGTAATTCTTTCTTTCAATTAATCATAATTTAGTTGCTTGAAACGTGTGTTTGTGATGTTTTTCTAGAAAACCTTCGGAGAAAAAGCTCACACTACCGTGAGCCAAAACGCGCAAAAACATTTTTTTTTTGCGCGTTTGTGTTTTGTATAAGATAACAATATTGACTCTTAAATATGTTTTGCAACACAAATTGCTCTAAATATAGCTACTTAAAAAGGCATTGGCCATCATTAAATAAGACCGACCCCTGAAAAAGACAACTAATGAAAGAGAGAAAGGGAGAGAGAGAGAGAAGACGGAAACAACTGAACCCAATTAGTTCGTAAAACAGTGAATCAAGAAAGGTTTTCAAACTTTCAACGTTAAAAATGTTGAATTTCATTTAATATTGTAAATAAAACAAAAACAAAAAACGAACAGCATATAACAAAAAGTGCAAATTGTGACTTGAATGTTGGTAATTGTTTGGATAGAATGTATTTCGTTTCAAATCGTTTTCACTTAGTCAAATATTAATATTCTACTCTTTGGCATAGTTTTCGATCTGACTCAGAAAATCAATATTCTAACTTTCACATTGTCACACCATTTTACAAGATTAATAATTGAAAAACCATAACCTATATTAAAAAATAAATATATAATTTCGGTAGATACATGTTTGCTACTAGTATTTAATAATTACCGGTCCATTTTCGTTAAATTACAATTTTTTTCGCAACAATATATTAAATTAAAATTAAATAATACTTATTTCAATAACGGTAAAAAAAATACTTACATGTATCCTGACCAGAACCACGCTTCCATATATGCTGGTAGCCATAATCGGTCAAATTTTATGGGCACTATAATTGAAATTATGTCTGAAATTATGAAATGTGTCGGATTTTGTTAAGGTAAATTGAGGTTACGCCATTGTAACGTTATAATTAGTTTTGTTCTGGTTTTTCAATGATCGACGTTATGAACTCTGGTTTTTCGCCTGCTTAATTTTTACATAGCACGCCTTATTGGTCTTATATATCAAGGTGAGTTCGTTAAAAACAAATGTTACGCATTAGGACATGCATAATTGAATTAAATTTTTTATTGGGAATGAAGAAATTCTTAAGTTTTTCCCTGCTAGAATAACGGTTATAAAATATGTTTACAGTAGGTATTAGAATATTTGCAAACGTAATAGCAAATGTTGGAAATAGGTATTTATTGGTCACAAATATCAAAATTTAATCAATAATTTGGTAACTAGCTTTAGAACTTACACTTATTTGTATATCCAAATTATTAATAATTGGCTCATACAACAAATTTACTATCCTAACCTATATTGAATAATCTTATTTTTGTTGTACACTTTGTATAATGCAAAAAATTCTTCTAATTCTTTTTAAATACCTGTATTGCCTCACATACTTAGTTTATGTTAAAGCATTTTTCTTATTGGGAGGCGTTTCATGGATACTTTACAAGTTTTAATGATATCGTTTTACGTGTAACTCACCACGTTTTCACACTAAGCTTAAATTTCTAACTTCCGCCACACATCGTCAATGTCTAATCACCTTTAAGGCTTGTTTAGGTATTTGAGTGTAACCGTAGTCTTTTAAATGAATATTATTTTTGTTTTTACAAAGTCTTCCCCCAATAATTCCAGCCAACAATTTATAATAGATTATAGAGTAGATTGCCCTATTATAGAGAAGTATGATAATACATTCATTTTCATAAAACTGACGACTTTGTCACATTACCTACACTGCCGTGCCTGTAGTTTTTCGCTGTTCAGACGATAGGAAGATATGATTTTTTAGAAACATGTAGACGACAAGAAAACGTGAACTCTTTTTTAGGTATCCGGTCATATAAGATTTTATGGGTCTATCTCTAATTGGTCAAATTACCGATGAGGGCGCTGCAAATTGTAAATAAATATGGGGGAAGACGAGTAAAAATTTTGCATTTCATATTGCTTCATTCATTGCTAATTATACGAATTTTTTGGGTTGAAACAGGTGTCCTAGTTTTTGTTTACTTACATTTTGGACTAAAATAAGTGTGATAAACTGTATGGTGATACCACATTAGTGCTTGTTTTTTGTTAAACAATGTTTAAATTAAAATATATTCTGTTTTTATGAGACTAATAATAGAAAAGTATAAACTGCAACAAAGGGGTTATGTTGTGTAAATAAACGTGTTCCCTGTTATTAAATTGTTACATGCCTTTTGGAGAAATGAATGAAAAACAGTTTCTTATACTAGGGCCAAACTTCTACCTATCTTCAATCTTAAACACTTCTATTGACACATTTTGTGGAATGACACCTATAAACACGGCAGTTTGTATTGTGCTGATTTCTTTAGAATGCCATTTTAAAATGTAAAAATAAAGACGTACAAATACTAATCACGTCGTTTTTAACTTTGTAATACCAAAAAATCACAAGCACCACTAAATTATTACGTTAAATAAACCCAAATACGTGTTATTTATCATATCAGCAAAAAGCCTCTAAAAATGACCTTTTAAGTAGGTTCAAATATTTTCATCCAGAGGGCGCATTCATTTTTGGAATCGCCAATAATAAGGGAGATATGTCCAAAAAAGTGTCATAAGAGCTTTGTATGTGTCGTACCTTTAAAATATAGTTTTTATATTGATTTGTAGCTATAGCTTGTTTACCCTGTGGCTTAGACTTGTATTGCAAATATAAATTATAGCATTATTTTGTAAAGTTTGATGAGATTTTACATGTAGTTATGTAAATAAATATTTTTTTATGTGATGCCGGCTCCGAAGGGTCTAAAGTACATGATTATCGTCGTTTTTGCGTTATTAGAGATAACGCACAATAGAAACGTAGTCTGGCAGGCGAGGATTCAGACGTAATTGAAGAGGAGGGCGTTGCTATGGATCTGTCTGATCGGATGTCAATATAGGTACATATATTTTTAATTAAAGTCATCGTTCTTAAAAGGCTAAAGGCTAGCACAGCCGTCTAATGTTCATTTTATTTTAGATTTTTGCTGCCTTGTTGCACTAATTATATATAATTAAAATCGGATTCAATTATACAAAATAATTTCAGTTCTTATTCGGATTCAGATAAAGGAATACAAATTTTTGTATGAGCTTTCTTAAGAGAACCAGATTATATTCTCCTACTTACTAACGTTTCTGTACTAAAATGTGATACGACAGTTGATTGAAAGAGTATATAATGATCTTAAATGAAACAGCATATTTCGCATAGGTTACTAACAAGTTGTAAATGGCCGTGAGAAATTCTTTCCTACACTCTAGCACTGTTGACGTATGCACGTATGCAGTGATATGCACTATCAGTGTCAATATGATCAGTTGTATAGTAATTAAGAAAGGTACTGTAAAAAATAGGCTTAGGATATGCCTATTTAAGTATATAGTATGTCTCACATACTCGTGAGTTGTTTTTCCGCGCGTGTAATTCAATGTACTACAGTCGTTTGTTTAACGTAATCGTTAGTTTTACTACACACAGTGATTTACGTTCCTAAAATTTCGGTTTTCTCATTACTCATATAAATGTCAAAAAAAGTCACAGCTGAGGTTTTAGAACTATGCCGACTCCATGTAAATAAAAAAAGGTCGTATAACATATAGGACGGTAAGAAATTATCTCCAGGAATTCACACCTTTTCTAGTTTTAGATGCTCTGCATTCATTTATTTCTCTAATTAGGCACCATTCCATACGTGTTGGTTTAGAAGGAAAATGATACACAGTTCATTTTTAAGGGACAAATGACACATTCTTTAGGTGCCCAAAATATAGAAGTAGGAAACTAATAGCTTAAGAGTCCATTCACTAGGTCGAAATAAGCCCTAAATCGGCGTTCGGCTCGTGTCTAATTATAAAAAAACTATAAAAGATAGCGACTTTTAGTTAAAACGTATTATAGTAGTAATTTTTGGTATTTCTTTTTATATTTAAAATTCCAGGCAAACAATCTTGTACTAAAATAGCATATTTTCAAAAATTATTTTCTCTAAAATACATGTATTAAACAAAAATTTGCTACTATAGGGATCTAGTTTATCTTTTGATCTTTCCGGTGATATACAAATTTATAACATTAAAAAGAAATTTTGTTGCAATTATAAGACAAATCCGGTACCCTTGCAATGAGGGCTAACTTTATTTCTTTGTGCCTTTTTATTTCGGCTTTACGTGCACCTCTGAAATCTTAATAATTGGATAGTTGGAATATATAAGTCTCCACCCATCGGCCACCCATCCTCTCAATCCGACCCCACATTCATGCCTGTCAAATCTACAGAGAATGGACCCTTAAAAGATAATAAAAAAATATTGAAAATTAGTTTTTTTGAGAGAGATATTTTAATTGGCCAAAAAATAATGTTCATATCTGTATTTAGTAGAAATCACTCAAAATCTGTTGTGCTGTAAGTATGTCTGTTGTGATTTGTCAGATAGCTGCTACTCCATTCTGTACTCCTTTATTAACTACGTTCATTCCTTAATTATTTTATAAACCTTTAGTTATGTGCTGCTGATAAAGGAAGACTTACGAGTATTTTTTCGTATTTTTTAACTGTACTTTGATATTTAATACCCAAAATCTTTAATGAATTCAACATGCAACTTGAATAACATTTATATGAAACACTCTTTTGCCTTTGTATGCATTCATCAGGCTTTTATGCATTTCATAAAGGTATGTCATATCTAACTAAAAATTTAAAAATCGGTAAACAATATCTATGATTGCTTGTAGTGGCGAGATACAGTGAAATACACCGTAGTGCCCTCTTTCAGTCTTTGCTACTACCTGTCTGACAATTATTGTCTAATTGACAGACAGATAACGATCTGCTTTTCTGCAGATGCCATTACAGCTCCTTCTATTGTCTTTGAGGAAGACAATCCTACTTATTTGTTTATTTGGAGATGCCGGAAACAACTACTCCACGGCCAATATGCCCCGACTGTTGATGTAATGCAACGCCAGTCGGGGCATATTGTCCGTGGAGTAGTTGTTTTCGGCATCTCCAAATAAATAAATATCTATGATTGTCTCTAAATCTGCTTGTTAAAAATTTTTATTTTCCATCTAAAGTTTTTTCAATATTTGAGGACTTACTAGTGCTAGATCTCGTGGGCTTGTAGCGGTAGTTAGATTTTCCGGCTCCCGCTTGGCGGGTATCATGTGACAATAATCCCGCACTATTTATTGCCTGTAAATATGGATTAGATTAGCGAAAATCAGATGGCATTTTATCGGTTTATAATTTGATTAATTGATACCGGCAATAAATAAAATAGATTTATGGCGCAGTGATAACTGTTCCGAGATTTATGATACCCTGGCCGCCAAAGGTAGTTTTCAACGGGAGCCCTGCAAGTCTCGTAATGACTGTCAGTGGGCAAAATCTCAAATCTTGGCATATTTACTAAAATAGAATAAGTAACTACAGAATGGCCTCTCCATTCTGTATCTCCTCAAAAAAGTATGGTCCAATGATAAAATTAGATGTGAAACTGTACCAAACGGTGACTTTCTTGTCGTGAAGACCTTCCTGAACGATTTCATGTGGAGTATGTGTTGACCATATTCGACAGTTTTGAGTATTGAGTCCACCATTGCAACCGTTCCTCCAAATTGTACACATCATTATTCAGCATTTCTGGTTGAATTGCAGCAATTTACTCCCTAATAGAGTCCTTTGTGTGTTTGAGTGTTCTAAACACCAATATTTTTAAATAACCCCACAGCCAGTAATCCGCTGGGTTAAGATCAGACGATCTTGGAGGCCATGAATTTACAAAATGTCTGCTTATAAAACGATTTTGAAAAACATGAGTTAAAAGTTCTTTAATTGGTCGGTCAATGTGCGGGGGTGCATACAAATCATGTTTTCAATTCCTTCGTGCTCGGTTTGTATCCGTGGAATGGTATAATCTCGTAACATATGCAGGTATCGTTCACCAGTAACAGTTACAGATATACAGCCTCTCCATTCTGTATCTCCTCAAAAAATTATGGTCCAATGATAAAATTAGATGCGAAACTGTACCAAACGGTGACTTTCTTGTCATGAAGATCTTCCTGAACAATTTCATATGGATTATGTGTTGACCATATTCGACGGTTTTGAGTATTTGACTCCACCATTTAGAGAGAAATGGGCCTCATCTGTCCATAAAATACGGGATAACCATTCGGGTTCAATTTCCATCTGAGCCAATATTTGTAAAGAAAAATCATACCTGATAGGAAAATCTGCATCATTTAATTCAAACAGCAGTTTAAGTTTATAGGGATACATTTTTGGGATTTTGCGTAAAATTTTCAAACCGTGGTGTATGGTTTGCAGTCATTTTGACTTCCCGAAGAACACAGAATGCAGTTTATATGTAACTTGGTTTCACTTTATATGTAAGTGGTTTGCAATTTATATGTAAGTAGCTGAATTTATATGTAACTTGCTTGCTTTATATACAAGGTGTCCACCTAGTGCGCGTAAGTCCAATATCTGGGTTAATAAAAGAGATAACTTAATTTTTTTTTCTACAGGGTTGTCTAATATCCCGAGCTGCACAAAATGAAAATATATTTACATATTCAGGGTGTTCAGTTTTTCCTGGACAGGTACCAACTTCGTTTTTCTAAATGGAAATATATATTTTTTATTGCTTTTTCGAACTAAACCCTTGATTTTAGTAGGACTTTCATCAGCCTTCCCTATACCTAACTTAAACTGTTTTTGAAATATTGACGGGTGAATATTGACATTTTTGCAACTTTGACACCCTATAAAATCTAAACGGTTTGAGATCAAGCAAAACGGTTTGCACATTCCTATCTTCACTTTTTATAAGCTATCGTTTGATACTAATTTCAAATGTATCCAGGAATTAAAAATTTTCCGAATTGAAAATTTATAATTCTTGGATAAATTTGAAATTAGTATCAAACGATAGCTTATGAAAAGTTAAGATAGGAATGTGCAAACCGTTTTGCTTGATCTCAAACCGCTTAGATTTTACAGGGTGTCAAAGTTGCAAAAATGTCAATATTCACCCGTCAATATTTCAAAAACAGTTTAAGTTAGGTATAGGGAAGGCTGATGAAAGTCCTACTAAAATCAAGGGTTTAGTTCGAAAAAGCAATAAAAAATATATATTTCCATTTAGAAAAACGAAGTTGGTACCTGTCCAGGAAAAACTGAACACCCTGAATATGTAAATATATTTTCATTTTGTGCAGCTCGGGATATTAGACAACCCTGTAGAAAAAAAAATTAAGTTATCTCTTTTATTAACCCAGATATTGGACTTACGCGCACTAGGTGGACACCCTGTATGTAACACCATTTGCTCAATGCGCAAACTCCTCACCGGACCGAAAAACTATGTGTTGGTCACAGAAATTGTATAAAAGGTAATAAATATACTTTCTCCATTCTATATACAGTATATAATCTTTATTTCTGTGGAATAAACTTTTTTTTTTTTTTTTGTTAGAAGCATATTGTTTTAAGATTATATGATAGAATAATACATTACAAAGCGTAGGTACAGATTTACTATTTATAGCCAATGTACGTTATTTATTTTCAAGTACTACTAATAATTTATCAAATGTAGCAGCTGACATTTAATCGTTTGTTTCATCTGTTTGGAAAGATTTTAGGTTGACCAGGTGTATGTTTCGTAAAGGTTTGTCCTTTGTTTCTTAACAGCGGTGTAGTAAGCTGCCGAGAAGGCGATCTAAATTATTAAATCATATCACTTTATCTTTGTGATTTAGTGATTTATAAGACATATTATCACACTATCAAATTTTCGTAAAATTGGTTTGATCCATCGCAGAATTTGATGGCATGAGAATGGTTTTGATGATGTTCCCTGCCGTTCCATCACAGTAAATAAAGCTGAGGATAGCAAAATAATAAAATACTGCTTTACTAAACGACACAAATTGACTAGTCCGTGTGGCAAGTAATAAATTGGCGATTCAGATTACCGATGAGGGCGCTGCAAATTGTAAACAAATATGGAGGAAGACGAGTAAAAATGTTGCATTTCATATTACATCATGTAGCAATTTAACATTCAAGTGCCATAAATATAGTGACTTCGTGGGCTAGTTGGGTGATAAAAGAGAATGAATGAAAAAACAGTGATAAAAAAGCAGTCATACGTCCCATAACTGTTTCATTGCTAATTATATGATTTTTTTGGGTTAAAACAGGTACCCTAGTTTTTGTTTGCTTACATTTTTGGGCTGAAATAAATGTGATAAACTGTATGGTGATATTATACCATAGTAGTGCTTGTTTTTTGTTAAATAATGTTTAAATTAAAATATATTCTGTTTTTATAAGACTAATAATAGAAAAGTATAGACAAACTGCAACAAAGTGGTTATGTTGTGTAAATAAACGTGTTTACTGTTATTAAATTGTTACATGCCTTTTGGAGAAATGAGTGAGAAACAGTTTCTTATACTAGGGCTAAACTTCTACCTATTTTCTATCTTAAACACTTCTATTAACACATTTTCTGGAATGACACACATAAACACGACATTTTGTGTTGTGCTGATTTCTTTTGAATGCTATTTTAAAATGTAAAAATAAAGATGTACAAATACTAACCACGTCGTTTTTAACTTTGTAATACCAAAAAATCACAAGCACCACTAAATTATTACGTTAAACAAACCCAAATACGTGTTATTATCATTATATCAACAATAAGCCTCCAAAAATTACCTTTTAAGTAGGTTCAAATATTTTCATGCAGAGGGCGCATTCATTTTTGGAATCGCCAATACCAACTCTAACAGCATTTCTAAAATATAATTTTAGAAAATTAGTAGCATCAACAAATTTGTTTTGTTTGTGGATCAATCAAGATTATTTTTCGAACTTCCAGTCATGGAGGGTATTACACCCGAAAACTGACCCGAGTAGCATTGTTGAGAAGGCAAGAGGTAACCCTATATTGACGTCGGGTATTCGTCGCTTTCAGCCACGCCTCTAACAGAAATTCGATAGTCGAAAAAAAAACGGTGACTAACACGTTGAACCGGTGCTGGGTGCAACCGCGTTCATTAAAAAACCATTGTTCGATAGTATTCGCATAATCACATGTGTGCTAAAGCCATAAACTGTGACAAGTCGCTTTTCCTTCAACAAAAAAGTGAAATTGTTAGGTGTCAACACTTTTTTGTTTACTATTCTCGTTTTTTCACTAATCTAATTATGGCCGTATTCTCTCCCAGACTCTGTCTCGGAAAGACCGACAAAGATTTGTGATAAGAAAGTGTAAATATTTTATTTTTAATAATTAATTTTCTTGTAATGTAAATTGTGTGTCTGACCTCAAATAATTACTTTGTATTTGTTGTTCTCATTCTTGATTCGACAGCGGCGTTTGTAGTTTTCTTTGATTTTATGCTAAGCAAACAAATTAAAATGATTTGAAATTACAGCTCTGATGCCGCTTGGATGTAGTTTTATAGTTAAAACAACAAATATTATCAAAATAAGATAAATGTTACATACGAAATAAAAGCCGAACGTTACTGAGGAATTTCACAATGCCTATAATAATACGGGATTTTCTGTGGTAAAATTGTAACATTTTAAATCTAAAGGAGTTTTAGGAGTAATTAATTACTCAACTGTATAACAGAAAAATATTCCTTTGTTATTTTTCTACAATTGGTTGTGGATATTGTACTCCCATGATAGTTTACTTTATTTTTGACATTCGTTTATGATCATTCAGTTTTATTCAAACTTTGCATTATAAAATTACACCCATTTACAGAGATTGTAAATAAAATGTCGAAATGTGCTACGATTGTTTGCAAAAAGAAGTATTTTTCGACTTTTTCAACATCATCTAATAGAATTGCAAACGCCATTCTTATTCTCTCGCCTGAATAGCTGTGGAAGACCCGTAGCTAATTTCAGTCTTCATTATATTATAATACTTACAATTCGACTTGCACACGTAGATGTATTTATATTTTTTCAAATATGGCCACTTCGCATGCAATAGGTATATAAATAGCGGGGAAACAGCGACAAAAGTCGGTTATGAGGGGTTTTTATGAATAAATAGATATTAATGAGAGTTACTACGCACCTTTATTAACCCTAGTTGCTAAAAAATAACATATCCATGGCGAACGCCTGACCCAAATATCCATAACAAAAAAACAATTAATATACTGATCAGGCTTTCGATTAATTCAAATTTTCTTGCAATAAAAATATATAGATCCAAAAATATTGCTTGTTCTGGACATAGAAAACCGTGTTCTTAACAAGGACACCAATATGGTTTTTAACTAAATTTTAAAAAAAAATAATTTGGACTACTATATTCCAAATGGAACCTGGCCGGATTTTTTTTGCCACATTTTCACTGATCAAGAACCAGTAGCCAGACCTGCCTTCTAACTTCGCAGGGCAGAAGTTCTGTGCAACCCATACACTTGGGTATGTTATCAATGTTATCATATCGGTACAAAAAGAGAAATATAGCCAATATTTTAAAATTTTAGTTGGTTTTTAACATGGCGCGTCTACATAAGTAAATATTTGCGTTGTGCGTTTCGTTCGGCACAAATGTTATCAATCAAATTTATGCGAGTATACGCGATTCATTTTAAGATCATAGCGCCAAAACGGCAGCAAACCTATACTAACCCAAGGATTGTTAACTGTTTACAGGATTGCTCGATCGCTCAATTTTGTCATCCGCCTTTCTGACGTCATCGAAGATCTATGTAATCGAATTGTCGAAATATACCTATTTTGTGTTTGTTATATTTCACATTTGCAAAAGAATTTTCGTATTTGAATGATTATTAATATAATTATTTATTAAAGTTTGTAATAACAGTATAAAGTGTACCTATTTCTACAAGTTCGAGATCTTTGGATCTTTGACGACGTCACAATTATGGATTACATTGTAGTATAGGGATCGAGCAATCCTGTAAACAGTTAACAATCCTTGATACTAACCTTGGACCACTGACACTGACGTTTGAAATTGTATTCATCAAAGATTTGTTGTCGAGAACTTTAAACCAAGGTAAAAAGCTTGTAAAACCATTTTGAAAGGGGTAAGTTGTGATATAAAATTAAAATAGATTTCAATATTTTATTGAAATCTATTGTGTTCAATCTGATAATGAAACTTAACCTCAAAATATGTCAAATTCTTTATTGGACATACGGCATACATACCTTTACGGAAATAGTTATTCTTAGAGAAAAGTAAAAGAGCACACACTCTGCGTTCTTTAGCTTCTTTATCCATACTTGTCTCCTGTAACTCTTTAATGCCCAACTTATAGTTTCCACTATAGCTCCAGATTTTCCCGCTTTTGGAAAAGTATGAAGCTGATTTCGGGGTTTTTCTTTGTCCAAGAGAAACAATGACTCTCACAACAATAATGATTCATATCTAATCAAAGCAATTAACTAATATAACAACGGATATTTCAAAATTCACAATAGACATACATACGCAAAACTGAACCAAAAACCCATGCGTTAGTTGTGCGTGCCGCCAGTAGGTAGCGTATTGCTTAGCAAGAATCGCGTATAGATGAGTACTAGTGAGAAACACACTGCCCTCTTTTGGTTTGTGCTACTATCCCTGTGACAATTATTGTCTAATTGACACATTATCTTCAAATAATAGTACCTATATTCTAAATGTTATATCCCTTTTACCAACACCTCCTGAGGTCGTATTGCTTTTACGATTATTGACAAAACACACCTAATTATTGACAAAACGTGCTTACACCCAAACATCACATAACGAAGAACTATGGTGAAGCAGGAACCTTATTAAGGTTTTCCTTATTAAATAGTATATACATGCGCATGCGTAAATGTCGCATGCAAAATAAAGGAAACCGAAATACTAAACCTATTGGAGCATCCAATAACTCTTTATATTTATGCTGAACTCTACATTCGTCGCTCAACGTAAATTTGTGAACACAGCTTTATATTTACTTATGTAGACATAGAATAAAAACTATGATTTATGTCTAAATTTTGTAAAAAAAAACCTGACAGTTGAGGAAGTTAAAAGCATCCATCAATAAACAAAAGCGCCAATACAATCTGCTGTTCTTCTGTTGAATCAAAAGTAATTACAAGAAGGTATTACACCGAAACAAGTCTGAGATGTGTCTTTATGTTCTAGCACAATAACATTCCTGATTGCATTCGATTCGATTCTATTTTATTTTCTGTGCTGCCTGAATGGCAGCGTATTAGCGTTCAATACCCAAATGAGAATTTACCAATATTATTAATCTCGGTGTATACACATAACCACAAAATTAAATGACTTTAATTTATGTTCGGTTTCAAATGCTGCCTCATAGGGCCATTTGTATTATTGGGCTGCTCGTATTTTTGTTGGTCGTGGATCTTTTTCATCTCCTCTGCCGTTGTTGTTGCGTTGCAGATATAACACCTCAAGGTGAGAGTGTAATGTATCATCTTAACCAGGGGTCAGGGACCTTTTTGTTCGACCACAGCTTTTAGTTGGGAATGGAACGGTACGGGAATACGGTTTTGAGCGGTCCGCAGTGCCTTGGAAGATAGAATTCGATTTTCCAACAATGTTCTGATAAGAATTCCGAGTTGTGGATATATTAGCGCACAAGTATCTTTATACTTGTGATTAGCGTTAGCTTGGAATTTTGAGGGTTTTTATATCAGCATACACGAAAGGATATACAGGGTGAGTCAGTTTATACTAGCAGGACTCTGGCATTCGATAGAGCACGTTATTTTAAGTTAAGTTTGTCATATAAACATATGTCGGGAATCGCTTCGTTTTTGAGATACAGGGTGTCAAAGTTTTGGTTTTTTTTTTAGTATTTTCCACACAGCTCCTACAGTTTTTAAGATAATTTATTCAAATTTTTACCATAGATTACTTATGATGGTTCACAAGTTTTGACATATGTAAATCATTTGAAAATATACAGGATGATATTTTTTTCGGAAGTTAGGCCCCCTTTTACCGTCCAGAACTTTTTTATGGTGCGCCACTGACTGCTTATTTGCAAAATTTGGATTCCACGTTCAATTTAGAAAAATGTTCGTCCTTTGCATTTTTTTCGTAGCTGTAACAGTTGTCGAGTAATTTGAAGTAATCTCTGAAAGAACATGTTATTAAAAAAATATATTTTTATTAAAATTTTCACTAAAAACAATAATAATTATTGTCAATCGAAAGTTTATTAATCTAAATTGTCGAAAGGTTACATTCTTACAGTACAACTTTTGCCACTAATTATTTATTTTTTGTAGCATTTCAGATACTTAATAACTAAGTAAAATAATTAAGAACTAATAATAAACCAAGGCAAATACAAATAACCCGAAATAATTTTATTTTCAAATTAAAATTTTCAAAATGCGACCCATTTTGTTGGATACATAATCGGCATCGCGTTTCAATAGACCTTCTTGCTGAAACTAAGTTATGAACTCTTATGTCTTCGCTAGTATGCCTTATACGCCCTCTAAGATCGTCAACATCTTGAACAGGAGTGGCATACACTTTTTCTTTAAAAAAGCTCCACACAAAAAAACCATTGGTGTTATATCTGGGAAACATAGGGAAATCCACCTCTCTGGATAATGGTCGTCTAACCAAGTTCTTACATTTCTTCCAAAATGAGCTGGGCAGCAATCCAACTAGAACCAAGCTTGCTGTCTTAAATTTAGAGGGACATCTTCGCACATATTAGGATGCTCGGTTTCTAGAAACTCTTAAGAACTTTTGCGAACTGACCCTTTCTGGCAAAAAATATGGTCCAAACAAACGATTTTCAAAAATTCCTACCCATATACGTCAATGCTAAACTCTTTATTAGTAAAAAAAACTTATTAGTTCTTAGTTATTTTACTGATTTATTAAAAGTCTTTGAAATGCTACAAAAAAATAAATAATTAGTGGCAAAAGTTGTACTGTAAGTATGTAACCTTTGAAATTTAGATTAATGAACTTTCGTTTGACAATAATTTAATGAAAATTTTGATAAAAATATTTTTTTTTTAATAAAATATTCTTTCAGAGACTTTTTCAAGTTACTCGACAACTGTTACAGCTACGATAAAAATGCAAAAGACGAAAAAGTTTCTAAATTGAACATGGAATCCAAATTTTGGCAAAATCAGCAGGAAGTGGCGCAACACAAAAAAGTTCTGGACGATAAAAGGGGGCCTGACCCCCGAAAAAATATCACCCTGTACGTTCTCGAATCGTTTACATATGTCAAAATTTGTGGACCATCATAGGTAATCTACCGTAAAAATTTGAATAAATTATCTTAAAAACTATAGGAGCTGTGTGGAAAATACTAAAAAAAAAAAACAAAACTTTGACACCCTATATCTCAAAAACGAAGCGATTCTCGACATATGTTTATATGACAAACTTCACTTAAAATAAGGTACTCTATCAAATGCCAGAGTCCTGCTAGTATAAACTGACTCACCCTGTACATATATTAGGACTACGTTTTGTAACGTTTTTGTTACTAATAGTAACAAAAAAATCTCGTGTTTGTTAGACGACTTTGTTAGATTGGAGTTCCTGTCAGTGTAAAAGACATATTGAAACTAATAATAATAATAATAATAATAATAAAAGGAGTCAATGGTTACAGCTGTCAACTGGGTATTTTTGTGACCTAATTTTTATGTTCAATATTCCAAGGGATGTGGTCGACAACCATGAACAATTCCGTTTAACTTGACAGAAATATGTGCCTAACTGCCCATTAATGAGGCCAATTTTAAATTTGTTACGACGCCGCTGACTTAACACCCAATGTCGAGCTCTACTGATCTGATCACTCGTATTTTTGTTACCCCCCCCCCATTCTTCCATTCATTTTTATTTTTCTCGCAAGTTATTTCCTGTGAGCATCATGTGCTGTATGTCTAGATATGCTTTAGAAAATTGATCAATAATGAACGGCTTACATTATAATTGCGATTGAAGGATGTGTCTGTTAATGAATAATTCATGAGAGATCCGTTACAACATATTGTGATAAATAAGTATGATAATGCGGAGTTTAAAAAATTATTAATGAGCCTTACTGGACAGAGGCTGCTGTAATCAGGCAAAAAAACAACGTACTACCGTTGTCGCGGGTTCATTGGTGTTTTTACACACAGGTCTACTTAAATCACAGTGGTAAGCTTGGTTGCCAATGCTGCGCGCTTTGTGCGTATATTAATTAAATATTTTTGTGGGTGTTTTTGATGTAATCGGGTATTAAGCTGTCTCTTCTCTGTCGTCAAAAGGTGAATATGTAATTTATTCAAAATGAAAGTGAATACAAAATTGAGCCGGGGAAATGACTAAATAAAATACAGATAATCTAGATACTTCAAAATCACGTTGCATGTGCTGATCATTAGCTGATTTCAGAAGTAAAGTAAAAAATTGCGGTGAAACAAGTGGTGTGTATTCTTAATTGTTATGATAATATCTACACCGTCATTTCAATCACAATGAGCAGTCCGGAGGTAAGACATTTATGTGGGAGAGGAGGCTGTGTATTATTATTAATACCTTGGAACGACTTAAGTTGGGAAACCTATGAAACCGCATGCAATTAATTTCTGTGAATGTTAATATTATCATCTAACACAGCTACAGTAAAAACCAGAATTAAGCAAATTGGAATGACCTCGCCGATCTAGTAAAATGCGGTGATGCATGGGCGTGCGTATTCTGTTTTACCATTGGGCACATTTCAGTTAATATATACTCGTATACTATTCTATAGAATACTCCTAGTATATGCACTTCCACTTTTTTAACTAACACAAATAAGTATAAACACTGACACAAAGAATAAATACACTTATAATTTTATCACAAATTTTTACCGTTAAGAAACGCGCTCGAAATAACATCACGCCACTGTTTCCCTACTACCTCGAGCGCAGTCGCTTGATGGTTCCTGATTCGACCAATCAACGTCGTTGAAGCTCAGAGAAAAGAAAGCGTAAATACAAGAATATGTATGTTAAATAAGGATGAATAGCTTGTCGTCAACTTTACGACTTACGCAGTTGCCAGATATTCGGAAATTCGTTGATATTAATTAAACATTGTGTTTGCTTTAATAAAATACAATAGAAATAAGGGACGTTAAAGACAAGTAAAAAAATGGATAAATAAGGTAATTAATACGTTTCCTGTTTTAAATAAGAATACTTTGGAAATAAATGTGACAACATAGATCTACTCTTTTTCCGGTCATTGCACTTTGCTTAATTCTGGCTTTGACTTTAGAAATAGTTTGGAAAAAACGGGGCCCCCCAGAGTGTAAGCAAGAGACAGTACAAATATCGATCTGAACTTCAAAAGTTACTAAATGATTGGTAAAGATTTCAATAAAACTATATCAGTTAACTTTTAACAGTTAACAGTATTAACTTTTAATTTATCACTTCCTGTTTATCACTTATTCATAATATCGTCTTATCGTAATGATTTCCAATATTCAACTTAACATGATTAGTTAATGTAACATTCCTATTTGTATCAATATCGGAAACTACTCTGAAATTTGGGATGTCATATTGTTTCTTGTTTGGAATTCAGTGAAAAATATTTCATTTACGTTTTCGAAAAAATGTTCTTAATTTTATTTAATCCATAACTGGTGCATATTACTAATTAATAAAATCTTTTTGGAAATACGGCACATCATTATTTATAAAGATTAGTGTTTAGAATCAAGGCCAAAGGAATTTTTTGATAAATGAATACGAGAATGATATTTTCAAAAAAACATTTTGTAGATAGAATCGTAGAACTCGTAGAATTTTTAAGTTATCTCGGACTATAGGTATATTTTCAATTACGTACATCACACTTGTTTCTGTCTGCAAATAACTTCATATTATACGGAGACATTCCAGTGCACATCCGCTTACTTTTTTATGGGCAGACGGCTACTTTCCAGCAGTCATTAACGAATACACTCCAGACGGGCTAATATTTTTCAAGATCAAATTGTAGGTTAATTCCGCCAAAAAAGAAACTAACACAGTTCGTTAAATCAAACTTCTGCTTGTTAAACTTTAATTGAAACATTAATTTGGTTTCCGTTTCACTTCGGGCAGCATTTCAGTGCTGAACTTCCCCGAGCAAAAAACGCGCGCTCTTTCTTAATGGACACCGAGCAAGCAGGCGACGGATTTAAAAGAAGGCACTTGGGTGAAAATATTATTTACCTCGTGCTACTTCCCTTGCAGTAATAGACTCGGCTGTTGCACAATAATTATAGTACATTGTCGGAATACTGGAGGGACTCTTTTCGACAAAAAGAAAGTAGTGGATCGATGCTATACCTACAAGTAAGTACAAAATCCAAAACAGGTGATCTGATTGAGCATATGAGCATTCCGGTAGGGGTAGGTGTGCGAATTTACAGTCCAACCGTAGGCCATCTGGCCATCAAAAGTTATAGGTTCTACCACCTAGAACCCACCTACGTTTCACCCGTGTTTTTGTCAAGATTTTTAAAGATATAGGTATGTCATTGGTTTATTCATCGGAAAATAAACTACAACAACTATTCGGCAATCCAAAAGGCAAAATAGAAACGAAGGAAAGGTCGTGGATTTACAAAATTAGATGTAAAGACTGCAATCAAAAGTATGTTGGACAAAGTAGAAGGTCTATTCAAACTAGATTCAAGGAACATATGGCTCATCTCAAATATGGTAGAACAGATAAGTCCCAACATGCGTTTGAGAACAACCGTAAAATAGTAGCCATTTAAGTCTAATTCGGATGTATAGCAAATTCCAGACAGCTGGAATCTTTTGAGAGTTTGGGAATGGGCCTTTTCCACTAAATTGAATTTTACTATTTTATTCATATCATATCAAATGTTATACTGGTAAAGGTAGAATCAACCCAATTTATTAAAGAATTGTAATTAAGCGAAGATATCCAAGTACAAAGTGACCAGTCTTCATGAATCATTTCAAACTGCGCGGTTCGCTGACATCACACTCCAGTAGCCAATAAAATGTAGACAAGTTAAAGAACGGCTCCACGTTGCCACATATAATTTTACTTTTTTCTTGGCAACGATTAAATTTATATTCTGGTAATTTTGAAATTAAAATATTATGTATTTTTAGGTGAAATGGTAATTTTGAAATGAAAATATGTATTTTTAGGTGAAATATTCTCTATAAATTATTATTAAAGCAAATCAACATGATTATTTTACAATTTATCACTTGAGCAAAATAATCTTTAGGTATTTTTCGCTAACGGTGATAACACTGCACAATCTATGCTAGAATAAACTAAATGATGATTTGTTAACTTAGGTTATAAAAACTAACCTTCTTGTCTTAACATTGCGCACGTCAGCACTTAGAAAGTTCATGTTTGTGACATAGAAATCGTTAACCATTTCACTATCAACTCTTGGAGGGTTGTCTGAATCAGCCTTAAGGTATCCCTCTTCAATTTTATTCATTTTAAATCAAATTAATCAAAACACAAAACAAAAGTTAGGTTAAGCACATTTCACTTGACAGAACACAAAATGCAGGGCAGCCAACAAACAACAACGAACTGGAGTATGACGTCAATGGTGCGTTATTTGAAATATATGGTAATTTTATCAATTCTTTCAAAATATATCTGGCGAAGAAAAAAGTTTCAAAAAATACTTTTTAGGCATAACTCAGTATATATTTTATAATAAGCGAATAAAAAAAAGATGTGGAAGAGGCCCATTGCTAAATGTAAAAATAATATGAATGACGACAGAGGGCGAATCCCATATAGCCCGCTTTATTGGTTAGTAAGTCAGGGTTCACTGATCAGTCGCGATGAACCGTACTGAACCGTAGAAATAGTTTAAGTATAAATAGGACACGGTGTTAGCATAGGTATAGTTTTAATCATATCCAGATGATGCCTATTTGGTTGGCGACACGCGCGTCGGGTTTTGATGTTATGTGGAGAACTACGGCAGCGCTACACAGGTATATAAAAAATGTATTTAATTCGAAAAAATGGTACTTCTATATCTAGTGTTGAAAATAAATAAGTATTGGTAATAAAATAGGAAATATTAGAAAATGTTATGTGTAAGTAAATAATTAATATTTGTGATCCAGACAAAGATTTGATATCTCTGTTGGTTTCATCAGGTATCATGGTCGAACGTGTGTGGGGTTCAAAGCTAACATGGCCCACTCTGAATACATGAACATAAGGACGTGAACCTTAAACTGCCAAAGGATTTGGTGTCATTAGTCATTACCCAATTCTCAATTGAATTGTTAAATACATATATAATTATTCATTTAACTCAGGGGTTTGGTCATTAGTCACCTATTTAATTAATTCAAGTAATGCATCGGTTACATTTATTTACATACGTACTGTAGGTGAACAACTCAGCGGGCGAGCAGAAGCAGTCTCCCACATCTGAATTTCTTTGTTAGTATTTTTTCTGTACTCTTATTAGCATATATGCGCGGTTTCAGCTTTTAGCACAAATGTAATAATACTAGTGTTGTATCGAAAACAACAAAAAATATTCTTCATAATTGCATTGCTGAAAGTGATACTCTATTAAGTATCCAGTAAGGGAAGTCCAGCATCCAGTATTAAGGTTACTATTTTTTGCACACTGAAAGTCTAACTGAAAGATACCCAAATCGTTAGGTACTAATTTACAAGTTTGTTCAATTGAAATCAGTACCTACAATCGGAAAGGTGATCTTCAATTATTGGTCTAAAAAGAAAATTTGTATTGTAACTGGTAGTCACCTGTTTACATTCTATACTACGAACATAATGTCAAGAATGCCTAGAATTTATTTCTAGCCTACTTCTTATTGCTTGTAAATTTGTAGTCACATGTTGAAAAATATAAACATGAGATAGAATTCCTTCAGTTTTTTAAACCCATCTCGATCATTGAATTCTTTAAATTATAAACACAATCCCGCAGATATCTGTGTAGAGTTGAACATCTTACTATAAACATAGAAATATCTGTACTAAATAATTTTTAATGCACGAAATATACAACAGGGTGGGAAAAATTTTAATGTGCAGCATTGGTATCTCGGAAACGGTAAAAGATACAACGTGGCTCAAATTAGGAAAAAGTTGCTCAATTTTATGCTGATTCAAAATATGTGAACAAGTTTAATATATTTCGGGTCGTTCGGGAATTATGCCGGAAAAATCGAAATTTGCCAATTTCTTTTAAGTCAAATAACTTCTCTTGAAATAAATGTAGACTTTTGAAATTTGGTACGTTTACATAGTTTCATGAGAGCTTTCGATTGCCATACTAAAACATGTTCTAGGCCTACTAGTTTTTCCGCAACAATATTCAACTTTTGAATTTCTTATGGGCGCCATATTGGATTTTTACTTCACTAAATACAGAAAGAAATTACAAGCACGGTGATATATCACACTTGATACTTTCTTCAATAAATATGGATAATACACGCGAATAACTATAAATATTATTTATTTACAAATAATAAACAACCATTCATTTATAGTTAATTGTTACAAAATGTGTTTTTAGCTTTTTAGAGGAACTAATTATTATAATAAGAAAAACAACTTATTTATACTGCTGCCGTTACGCTGAATACAAAGTTGAGTCCTTACAGACATGTCATCTACTGGACGTCTTACTGTTCTTACTTATCGTATTATTGATAAATTAACTTCTCGAAATTATTTACACTTCTTACAAAATGATTTGGAGGAAATGCTGGATGACCTTCCTTTGCAAAATATACAAAATTTACAGTTGTTTCAACAAAATGGATGCCCTTTACACAATGCTAGGATTGTAAACCAGTACCTAGATCAACGTTTTCCGAATTCGTGGATGGGTACAAATGGTCCCATTCTATGGCCACCGCGATCACCGTGTCTAAACCCCTTAGATTATTATTTCTGGGGAGCTGTTAAAAATTATATCTACAATAATCCAATGCCATCGACAGAGGATGAAATGTTGGAAAGAATTAATGAATACATAAATTCAATAGATGGTGGAACAGTAAGACGTGCAGTGGATGACATGCCTGTAAGGACCCAACTTTGTATTCAGCGTAACGGCAGCCAATTCGAGCAGTATAAATAAGTTGTTTTTCTTATTATAATAATTAGTTCCTCTAAAAACACATTTTGTAACAATTAACTATAAATGAATGATTGTTTATTATTTGTAAATAAATAATATTTATCGTTATTCGCTTGTATTATCCATATTTATTGAAGAAAGTATTAAGTGTCATATATCACCGTGCTTGTAATTTCTTTCTGTATTTAGTGAAGTAAAAATCCAATATGGCGCCCATAAGAAATTCAAAAGTTGAATATGGTTGCGGAAGAACTAGCAGGCCTAGAACATGTGTCAGTATGGCAATCGAAAGCTCTCATCAAACTATGTAAACGTACCAAATTTCAAAAGTCTACATTTATTTCAAGAGAAGTTATTTGACAAATTTTGATTTTTCCAGCATAACTCTCGAACGGCCCGGAATATATTAAACTTGTTCACATATTTTGAATCAGCCTAAAATTGAGCAACTTTTTCCTAATTGGAGCCACGTTGTATCTTTTACCGTTTCCGAGATACCAATGCTGCACATTAAAATTTTTCCCACCCTGTATACGTACGTATTTGAGTTAAAAACATTTACTTACAATTTAATATCAAATTATTTTATTATTATTTGGAACATATTCAATATAATATTAATATTCACTATTTCTGCAGGGATTTATCGATTTTCTACTTATTTCTTTCGGAGCTCTTGTCGGTAATTCTGCAACGGTTAAGCCATACAAAAAAAAATATATATGACATACGGCGTCTTTATTATATGCATATATGCTTCTGAGAAAGACGTCATGATGTGTATTCTATAAAAAAATTTAATCAGAATTCCTGGTAGAGTCATTTATAACATTTACTGGTGTACGGAACATGCCCACAATTGGCATTTATTTTCTGAGAACCAAAGGGCGGTCGTGCAAAATTTCTCGACGATAAGTTGCTGCACATTTTTGAACCGTATGGCACTGTAGACAAAACATATAACAGAAGTTACCCGTAATATAGACTCCCGTAGTGAGTACTAGGTAAAGTCACTTTATTGTCTGTAGGTGTTCATTGGTGGTATTATCTATATCTTCTTCTTTTAGAAGGTTATTAAGTCGTACTTTGCTGCAAAATAAATATATAAAATAGACCTCCGCACCAAAAGACATTCGACGAACAAACATTTTCAGCCAGAATTTGGTAAAATAATAAATGTAGAACAGAAAAGTCTACTGAAAACTATTATTTTTTTTATAATCTTTGCATGCATATTAACAAGATCTTTTTAGTTGATAGTTATAGTATCTATTTCTTGGCACAGTGAATATAGCGAATCTAACTCAGTGATAGCGTGACAAATAACTGCAATTTGTTATCGTATTAGTTTGTGTCGCCATGCTGTAAGTGATCTTAGAAAGTGCATGTTCAATTTGTTGAAAATATGACGTACTTCCTCCAAACGCCAAATAAATATAGGTGGAAAGGTGTACTTTCAAAGAAACGTCTAGTGTAAATATTTGATTCCGATTTGGTTAGTTCTGAGAATTTCACATCGTAGTCTAGAATTATGTCAACGAAGAGGGCTTACAAGAGGGTTATTGAGCGAATTTCAGTTAAACAGATGCAATTTGTACGTTAAGTAAGTCAATAAGATAATTCGATAGAGAAATATAAAAATAAAGAGTTTACTTTCCGTGTTAATCATTGGCAATATGTGAAATTACAATTGACAGTAATTGACCCATGCGACTCTAAGGTGGGCTTTCTGAACTAATGTTTTATGTCGATAAAACATTCCTGTTTTATCGACTGCAAAGAGGCGGGCTATTCAAAATTAACGTTTTTGCTTTATAGGATGATTGTTGGAAGGAAATTTTGAACTGTACTCATTTTTTTGCAAACAAGTGTTTTTAGTGACTTGCAATCGATTTGTCTGTGTCAAATTAGTTTAAAATATATTATGTATAAGTAAACTAAATAGCAAATACCTTAAAGCACTAGATGTTTGCAAAACATTGTACAATAGTTTAAAATCTTCCCCCAAAAACAGCCGTAACAAAATCAATTTTTTTGTTTTTAGGGAAAACTGTTGTCAGTAAAGGAGTTTTATTAGTATATTATACAACATTACAATGTTTTTTTAATCAGTTATATTTACACTCTCTTTATTTTTATATTTCTCTATGGATAATACCTATGCAAGAGTAGGAAAATTTGTGTCGATACAATTACTGTGACAAAGAAGATAAAACCAGGAAATTCTCACATCGAAGCCAGTAAATAAAAAGTCCAAAATAGCCTATATGTTTATTCAAATAGTTCCCTATTGATATTTCGTGAGGATCGAGATTAATTTGCAGAATTCTTTAGCGTGACATGATACATTTTTATTTTGCTTTTGCTAACGGATTTGTTGAAAGGTGTTGCTAATGTGTATACAGTTTAATCTATTGATTGTTTTATTTTAGTTCATTGTGTAGTAATCTGTCAAAATGTTCCTTGCACACTTTAATTACGTATTAGTAAACTTTGCGGAATACATAATGATAACCAAATGTCAAAATATGCAATAAATACGTGTCATTCCTAATTACCCATCTAATTATAACCATCGTGGGAGTATGGTATACTTTACAAAATGTATAAACTATCAATGAGTGTTTGATTTATGCAATCATTAATTACCTCTGCTTATAACATTAACAGAAATGACTACTTAAATATCAGTAGATTTAGCGTCACTGACTGTAGGGTGTTGATTCGTTACTTCGCATCATATCCACTCCAGTTCAATTGTGGAAAAATTGCCAGTACTATCATATTTTTGTAGTGTCTTGGCTAATACTGTTAGACCAGGAGTTAGACAGATTTTTGGTTGTGATTTTAGTCAGTATACCTTTCAGAGGGTATTATACAGGGCGCCCTATTTCTTGACCCGTTGCATGGGTAACTTTTTTATTAGTAGAGATAAATAAACGCTTAAATGAGCAAATTAGTGCAGTTTCGTATTAGTAATTCTACGGTAAGGCGAAAAATTATATACGGGGGAAGGTTGAAAAGTTATTGACAAAAAACGAAAAATCCAACTTTTCTATTATCCCTCGTAGCTCGTTCATTTGAAGAGTTAGAGAAAAATGCATCACATGTTTTTTGCAGTATTTTTCATGTAAAATGACATGCACTTGCTACTTTTTATATATCTCTTAAAATGGTTGAGAATCACAGTAAAATATATTTTTTTTAAATGTAATGGATAGGTGGCTGTGACATTAACCGAAAGTCCCCTTTTTTCTCTTTCAGATGATATAACATAGTCCATATTTTATCCTTACAAAAGTAATAATAATCGTTGTTTTTAAAGAAAGTTTATTGTCACATCAAGAATGCTATGGATTATGGAACAAAAAATAAGATTCCTGATATTTTTAAAAACGTCTAGTTGGCATTTAATTATTGACAGATCATAAGTGACATTTTTAGTTTTTGTTAAGTAGTTTATTGTTTATTATTAATACTGCATACAAAATAATAGTGTTGCAAATATGTACACCAACGAAGAGAAAAATGATATGCTATTTTGTTATTATAACCAAAATCGAGATGCACAAGCTGCAGCGAATCTTTATTTTGAAACTTACATGGAACGAAGACAACCCCATCATAGAATATTTAGACAGCTGGAAAATAATATACGATTATACGGTTCTTTTTCAAAGCCTAAGGATGAAAGAAACTTCAATGAAGACACTGAAATAAATGTTTTGGCTTATGTAAATTTTAAACCTGATTCTTCAACTGCAGAAATTGCACATCACTGCAACACTTCCAAGGAAACTGTAAGAGCTATTTTAAAAGGTAACAATTTAAAGCCTTATCATTATTCCATATGCAATACTTTATATCCAGCTGATAATCAAAGAAGGATGACATTTTGTCGATGGTACATTTCAAAATGCGAAGAGGATCTAGACTTCTGGAAAAATATTTTATTCAGTGATGAAAGTAGATTTACCAACAATGGTATTTTTAACCGCCATAATAACATAATGTGGTGCCGAGAAAATCCACATCTTGTTTCTGAAAGAAGAAATCAACGTCAATTTGGGATAAATGTGTGGTGTGGAATTTTTTGTGGCAAAATTATTGGCCCATATTTTTACGAAGATAATTTGAATGCGAATAATTACCTTCATTTTCTAAGAAATACTCTAACAGAGGAATATTTAAATGAATTACCACTTCATATTTTTAGAAATCTTAAATACTTCCAACACGATGGAGCACCTGCGCATAATTCCCGCGAGGTAAAACAATATTTACATGAACAGTTTGATAATGTTATAGGAAATAGAATGGATATCGACTGGCCAGCGCGAACACCTGATTTGAACCCCTTTAGATTTCTTTCTTTGGGGGTTATTGAAAGATAAAGTTTATGTGACAGCTCCTCTAGATATAGAGGATCTAAAAGTCAGGATTCAAGATGCAATTAGAAGCATACATGGACATACAATAAATAATGTTTTAAGAAGTATCCAGAAACGTTGCTTACTATGTATCCAACAGGATGGTGGTCATTTCGAACATTTACTTCAATATAATTAATTAATTAATAATTTCTGTTCTCAAAACATTCTTTTGTTCCATAATCCATAGCATTCTTGATGTGACAATAAACTTTCTTTAAAAACAACGATTATTATTACTTTTGTAAGGATAAAATATGGACTATGTTATATCATCTGAAAGAGAAAAAAGGGGACTTTCGGTTAATGTCACAGAGCCACCTATCCATTACATTTAAAAAAATATATATTTTACTGTGATTCTCAACCATTTTAAGAGATATATAAAAAGTAGCAAGTGCATGTCATTTTACATGAAAAATACTGCAAAAAACATGTGAAGCATTTTTCTCTAACTCTTCAAATGAACGAGCTACGAGGGATAATAGAAAAGTTGGATTTTTCGTTTTTTGTCAATAACTTTTCAACCTTCCCCCGTATATAATTTTTCGCCTTACCGTAGAATTACTAATACGAAACTGCACTAATTTGCTCATTTAAGCGTTTTTGTATCTCTACTAATAAAAAAGTTACCCATGCAACGGGTCAAGAAATAGGGCGCCCTGTATAATGTGTATATTCTCATGACGAAAATGAATGAACCAAAGAGTCATCCTGGGTTCTTCATATAAGTTTTCTTCATAAAAAATAGTGCAACTTTTATATTTCACATTTATAACATTACAAAGCTTTAATGTTCTCATATTTAGCTGTTTCGATAAAATAACATTTCTGAGATATTTCGGGATGAATATGAAATGCATCTAGAACTGCAGAGATGTTCTGCTTCAAGTGTATCTATAGATTTTGTAGAATGTTAAAATCTCCACTAATGCTACCAATTTTCTGAAAGAATTGGCTTTAGGTAATGCGGGATTCCAATCCGCTGCTAATTTACACTCCAGAGTAATTATTTTGCTCTCAAATTGTCCAGTACACCCGTTATTATTGTTCTGTAATGATCGAAAATGCAAAATTCCCTATCATATATCGCTGTGATGCGTAGCTCAAATATGACATCCCGCACCATCTATAGCGTAGTAAACAGACAAGTAGGAACTTTACTTCTGGCCCAATATTTGCGAAATGCTATGCAAATTATGCATTAATTGACAATGACCTGATTAAATTAATAATTCGACGGACCTATTCGTATAATAAGAATTGCGAAACCTCTATCGAATTAATGATTATTGAATTGTGATACGTTTTCGTAATACCCGGCTCGTACCGACCAGTCACGTTTGTTGAGATGGTCAGTTCCTTATGTAAAGTAAAATTAAGGTTATCAAGTAGATCTGAAATGACAATAAAGGGTGCGCCTATAATATTCAATAAACTCTACCTGGAGACATATGTGGTAAGTAGGTGGTTTGTAATAAATATTTATTATTGTGATACAGAACGTTAATTAATTTCATTCAGTCACTATAAATTATTTGGCAGTAATATGTAAGTCATAATAATTATGGCAAGATATTTTTGAAACTAGATGAATTTATTTGACTCTGAAAGTTGACACTTTGTTGGGAAATATCTTATTTGTCCACATTCTAGTTCTTATCACGAGACAGCAGTTGTAATCTGGAACATATACCTAGTTATCATATATTGAAATATACAAGGATTGTCCCTTTACTTCATTCTTCAGTTACGACTTAAGAGTCCATTCACTAGGTCGAAATAAGCTCTAAATCGGCGTTAGTCCCGTGTCTAATTATAAAAAACTATAAAAGATAGCGACTTTTAGTAAAAAAGTATTGAAAGATAAGACTTTAATCTTTCATTTTTATTTTTTTTATTTTTAAAATTCCAGGCAAACAATCTTGTACTAAAATAGCGTATTTTCAAAAATTATTTTCTCTAAAATACATGTATTAAACAAAAATTTGCTACTATAGGAATCTAGTTTATCTTTTGGTCTTTCCGGTGATATATAATTTATAACATTAAAAAGAAATTTTGTTGCAATTATAAGACAAATCCGGTACCCTTGCAATGAGGGCTAACTTTATTTCCATGTGCCTTTTTACTTCGGCTTTACGTGTACCTCCAAAATCTTAATAATTCGATAGTTGGAATTTATAAGTCTCCACCCATCGGCCACCCATCCTCTCAATCCGACCCAACATTCATGCCTGTCAAATCTACAGAGAATGGACCCTTAATACATAAATTATAAAGAGAAACGGTAGTTCTGATGACCCATATTATTATTATTTGAATTGCACATTTTCAAAATAGTTTTTTATACGCATTATTATATTTCTGACATTATTATTTTAAATGGGACACCCAGTATATCTGAATTATTACAAGTCGTATCTTAAGTTTTTAATTATTAATTTAAACTTTATTAAGCATGTTTAATATGCATATTATACCTATAAAGTGAATAGTTTTTGAATAATTCTCATTTTTTCCGAAACGCATATTTTTTATGAATTGATGAACCATGCAGAGGTGAGACTGGTTCTAAAGTTAGTTACCTCGACAGGTTCAGGCTACCAGACAATATTCCTATACCACAAACTTAGACAATATTATTTCGCGAAACGAAGTCAGGGCAAATTTTTCTTGATAACTTTTGGTGAGTGGCTATATGGTTTAAGGTTAGGTTATCATTAGGTGTGGTAAATACAAGCGGTAATACAGAAATCTGCTGTAGTCTTCTTGGTTTACACTTGTGAACAATGCAATTTACATAATCCTGATTTCGAATTCCTTAATGGCCATGTCGAACTGAAGAGATATTCTGATATGTTAGTTTTGTCGGTTAACACATTTATTTCATTCTGATATCTAAGGAGTTTGATCGATCAGTTGTTTACGCTGGCCGTTTTAAAAAGCACTTATTAATATTTTTTCAACAAATTCTTTATGCCAAAATATATAACTATGTTACATATATTTGCCTCATGATTTTCTCTCTCAGAATATAAATAATATGGGTAGGCGTACTACAAGACAGAAGCCTAAGAAGTAGAAACTAATTAGCAATATAAAAGAATGTATAAAGATATAATAAAAGAGAAATAAAATAAAAATTGTCACCGAATAAATAATTGATATTGTATTAATAAGTTTTTAAAACTGATCACTGGTGAGTATATCTTAGGAGACTCCAAATATAGATATTTTAATAAATTATTTCTGTTTTTAAACTGGTTTCATAAAATTTATCATAATTGGCCATAGTGATGGTTTTCTATTTTCCGAGTTTTCACCAACTAACTGTACCTGCTAAATACACAGGAATCAGTATTATAAACAATATAATGACTACACTGTAGTAGCAATACAGGGTGATTCTTAACATATACGCATAAACTTGGGAAATATTAGCTGAGGACAATAATAAAAAATAATGACTAATAATAAAAAAAATGTAGTAAAACATTTTTAGTTTCGGAAATAATTTGAAAAAAATATTCATTATTTGTCCTCAGATATAATTTTTCAAGTTTATGCGTATAGGTTAAAAATCACCCTGTATGGTATTCTGGAAAAGTACAGAGTTTGTACAACTCAAGGTTTGGTTGAAGCTAAAATGAAATGTGTCAGATTGCACTTTAATGTGTATGTCGACAGAGTTAAAAAAACATACTATAAATTACTAATATCCAACTCATTACTGCATATAAAGACAATATTTACAGGTATTAATTTAATCTGTTGATTGCTCGCGTAAATATGAAATACGAAAGTCAAGCTGAATTTTCTTGGACGAAGTGATGTGTGACAAATTAATATTGAAAGCATTCAAAATACTCGTATTTATATATTAGACAGTTAAATTTGATTGATTTTTTGCGTCTTATTAAAGTGTTTAACGAAAAATATATTTGTAATATATTTTTAAGTGATTATGTAAGAAATCTAGTTAATTTCTTCAGACGTGGTAAAAATATGGCATGGTGTACTTTTTTAAATATATTTAAAACAATTATAATTTAGAGTAGATACTTTTGTTCACAATCAGAAATAGAGACTTACGTAACTATTGCTTAGTTGAAAGAGCATTTCGATTTTTTTATGCAGTGTATCCTTTATAAGTATGAATAGGCTTATATATATTTAAATATTATATATATTAAATATTTCCAGAATAGTTTTGATATGTCTTGATTATATACCTATACTTACGCCGACATCAACTCTCAAACGGATCCTATTTTTGGTCTATAATTTGATACCTAAAGATTTATATTAGTCATTTCTGTCCCTTTTACTATTGTCTGATATTCCTTACCTTCTCTTTCTCACAAGATTAATGTTCTGCAATAGTGCAGCAGTTTTTGGAAATAACGTTTTGATTTTATTCGCACCAATAAAATTGTTATCTATAATTGGAAATTTTGAGTTGATGGCTATTTTTATCATATAAATTTAGTCCTTTGGATGTGCTGTTAGAAATATCATTTGGTAAACAAAAATAACAAACAAATAGTAGTCGTAAAGCATAATACCACCGATAGCTAAAATTCGCGAATGGCAAATAAAAGGAATAAATAATCGAATACAAATATAAATTGCTGTCTTCTGGTGCACATGTATAGTGTGATCCACGTAAAATTCCCCCTTCCCCTTCTTTATTGTCTTAATTCTCAAATTGAAACAAAAAATATGTTGATAATTAACACAGTAGGAAGGTCTACCACACTGTACATTTATTTTATAATATAGTTCCATGTTTAGTAGTATTGAATGAGGCAGTTGATGTCTGGCCAGTAGGCCACTAACGCCCTTTTTCTCATCTCCTCTCTATTGCTTGACCCTCCTCGAACCCATCTGACTCCTGATGTCAGGATTTGGGTCCATCTGAGGGACTCTCTGTGCAGCTCTGGTGCTAAAAATATCATGTCTCAACCTCCCAAGTGCCTCACATCGGGGTGTGTATTTCTCCTCCACACATTCCGGACACATCGGGTCCTCCTCTACCCCTATCAGGGATCGGTGTCTTCTAAACCTGCAGTGCCCAGTTAGGATTCCCACCAGTCGGTTTACAATCCTTCAATTATGGTTCAGTAGTTACAATATCTTTGCGTTGTCAGGATCATTTAAAAAGTCATGTTTCTGTCTACAATTTCTATTTCTCCTCCATTTTTTCCTCAACAACCCATGAGCCCATTTGTTAAGGACTTCGTTAACATGCCGTGTAGTAACCTATCAATGGTTCAGGTCCCTGAGTATCTAGAATCCAAGCTCCTGAGTCCTTAGAATCCAAGTCGAGTTTACTCATCCCTCTCATCACCTTTCTCATTTCCTGGGACTTCCATATGGCAGGGTACTCATAGAAGTGTAACTTCTTTCTGTTCAGCCAGCAGCTCCAAAGCATCGCTACACTCCTGAACAAGCTTATAATTTCCGGTATTTAGTTGCACTATAAACTAACTGAACCAGATGCTCCAATTTGGTGTTGACTAGGACTATAGGAAAGTCCTCACAGATAATTTTAAATCTCGTATTTATCTCGTATTAGCACATTATTGTCGCAGATAATTCGGCAATACTTTTTCAAATTCATGCCTTTATGAAACATCAGTATCAATTTTGTGGGAAAATAGACAAAGATTAGAATAGAAATAGATTAAAACAATAGGATAATAACTATGCAGCTTCAAACATCGCATGTTTCGCAAACATGTTTTTTCACGTAGACTGAGTGAAAGTATTTAGGATTGTGTTCCAGATATATGCCATGCCACCTTAGATTCTTTCTTTTACCAGCGCCACACGAACAAGAACAAAAACCCCGAAACATCGATGTCTCTAGCTACGCTGTTGTTTCCTTTGAGGACTGACACAAATCATAGGTGTTATTTGAAACTGAAACCGTTACATATTTTTACTTTTTTGAATAAATCATTCTTTCACCAGAGCAGATATATAGAGTTTGATGGGTATATATCTAATAGTAAGGAAGATATATCTACAATGCTATTTTTAGAAACAGCTACAGGTTTCAAATATACCTACTAGTTGAGATATCTTGGAAAGTAAGGATAGAGAGGCTGAACTGTCTTCCCACACCACGCGGTATTGCTGAAATTCTAAATATTCTATTCAACAACATATAAAAATGTTGTGCTCTACTTTAAAACAAGTATATTTACCTTTTTGTACTGTGTGGATAACACAGCCCATTTGTAATGACTTAATGTAGGTGTCGGTAAGATAGCTATGATATAACTAGAAAAATGAAACGTTGAAGTAAAATCCGAGTCAAAGTAAAGGTAAAAAGTACTAAGTACCGACCGAGTACTAAGTAAAAAGTAATATATTTAAATTAACACTTCAATTTTAGTTAAGACATACTTCATTAAACAATATCTATAATATAAAATCAGGTCATTAATTCGCTGGGTATCGGCTTTTTATCTGATACTTTTAGTTATTAATGATATTGTAGCAACTTAATGAGCGAAAATTTTCATTGTTCTCATGCGAAAACACCCCGTTTGGCTCCAATCTTCATTGCCGATTCAAAACTATCGGCGACAGCGAATGCCAGTGCTTTAACAGACCAAACTAATTATAATTAAGCAATAAGGTGTGTTTCGTTACATTGAATTTTAGATGGTCGATGGTATCGGTCTCGCCTTGAAAACGGGGCAATTGTCGACCTGATATAGCGCCACACATAAGTTAAATCAGCGGGCGACTTGTGTAAACAGTGGCTTAATTGCTCGTTTTCTTGTAAACGATGACGGGAATTGTCATCGCAATCTATGTGAATGCTATGATAATGGTTCGTCCAATATAACAAATTTACCTTGATATGAAAATATTTGATACATATGCAGAAATTATTATGATAATCTGCCACCTCTAAAATAAATATAATAAAATTTAAAGCGTTCAAAGATCACAAGTGCAGTATCAAGGGAATATTTTAAAACAAAATAGTATAAAATATAATTGATGTGATTGATTTATTAGTTTATAGGTAAATGAAATATCAGCTTAACATCTTCACAACAGGAAAATCTGTTCAATCTAACAATATTATGAATAATTTTTTTTGTGTTTATGAACTCTTATTGCTAGTGATCTAGTTGTCTCACCGATATAATATTTACCACATTTGCAAATAATTTAAAACATTTTTGACAGTTTTTTGTATTTTCATTAATAATAATTGGTTTTGTGTTGGTCAATATATTTATCTCGTGTTTGTAGTTTTAAATGTTTGCTTTTTTAGGGATACTACCTAGTGTTTTAAGTCTTTTAGTCCTTGAGATAATCCTGAAATATATAAAATGATTGTGCTTGATGTCGGACTGCCTTCGTTTATTCCTTGTGACATTATTTTGCATTTCCTATTATCAGTTTTCATAAATATATTTTCAGCAAATTCCTCTGAGGAATTGTGCAATATTGGGATATTTTTAATTGTGTTTTTCGTTAATTTCGTTTCGTATTTCTGAGGACTTTGAGGACATGAGTTTTTGTTAGCTTCAGTATTTAATTTTCTTAAACATCAAATTCAGTTAATTTATTAAATAATTGCATTCAAAGTGTTTTTTTTTAGCAAGTATTTGTTTAAAATAAACTGTATTACTTGTATTTATGTCAGTCGAAGAAAAGTATACTTAAAAATAACTTAACACAGATTTGTCATGAACAGTGTAGCCTATATATTACTGTATATCATGAACTGTGGCCCATGTATGTCGATCGAAAAGAAATGTATATTTTGAGATAATTTACCATCATTTTTACCATCATCGACGGATGTTCTATAAACCTCACCAGCTAATGAGGCAAGAGGTCAAATAGCCTAGAGGGATTTCAAGCAGCAGATTCCACAGCGATGCATATACGGACAACTGAAAAAAAGATGATAAATCATCACCCAGCGCACAATAGCCGTCCATAGTCGGTAAGAAAATCGTATAATAACGCCGGTATGATGCAATGACGGAAAATAATTACCAAATTTAGGCATACCATTTACAATAATCTATCAGTAACATGATTTATCAATCAATTTTTACCAATCAGCTAATGGACCGGTGGACACGAATTAATTAAAAATAATAATGGATTCAGAATGGCCGGAGCTTAATAATGCGTTAACAGTTTCATTATTCCGATATTTTTTATTATACAACAACCTACAGGGCATTTTTGCCGGTGTTTTTTCTACTACTGAAGTACGACTTTCAAAGTAGGAAAAACGTGGCAGAGTTGAGACACTTTTTTCTGTTAATTTCGGCACATTACTCAAAAGTCCACTCGCTAGTCATTATACAGTCTGTCCATTAAGTAACCCCCCCCCTGCTAACTTTTGAACGAATCGAGTTAGAAAGTTCTAACAAAATACAGGGTGAATCACATAAAATGAAGTTGATTCTGACGATAAATTCGATTCTTTAAATTCGAAGATGGCGCCACGGGCGCTGTCAATCCAATTTTTTTTAAATGGCAAAGTGTGCCGTGTTGGAGACTTGATAAAAGCAAAATTTTTAAATATCGTTAATACAAACGCTTGTAACTAGAGAACGGATAACTCGATTATCATTTTTCAAAAACGAGAATGTAGAGAATTGAATTACCTTTTAAATGAGGTGTAACACGGCACACTTTGCCATTTAAAAAAATTGAGTTGACAGCGCCCGTGGCGCCATCTTTGAATTTGAAGAATCGAATTTATCGTCAAAAATCAACTTCATTTTACGTGATTAACCCTGTATTTTGTTAAAACTCTCCTAACTCGATTCGTTCAAAAGTTAGCAGGGGGGGGTTTATTCATCATATTTTCAACTATATCTAAAGGAAACTACAATATAAAATTAAAGGTATATTAAATCTCAAATTGTGACTTGTGATTGTTTGAAAATCACGAAGTTTTGTTGTTTCAATAATAAACCCCATAAGCGCAGTACTTTAAAAAGAAACTAGGAAATACTTAAAATTTGTGGTAACTAACCTATTCACCAGTATTGTCTTAACTGTCAATAGCGTTGAACAGTAATGTGTTTCTATAACCATAACCCATTGTTATTGACGGTGTACCGTATCTTGCTGATGGTTTTCTCTATTAATGATGCTAGTACCAATAATACTGAACCTCAATATATTGACCGTTTGTATGGTCATTTCTGTAATATTCTACAAAATTAAGTCCCTAATGCATTGCTTATGCATATTAATTATTCAGTGGTTTTATTATTGCGCTTGACAGTATAAACAATATTAATTTACTAATATTGCCATAATTTGATAGATCTTTTAAAGGCCGCTTAATATGTCCCTTACTGGATCAGTATTTTACTAAAACATAATTTCACCAGTCATCGCTTGTTTTGAGACAATAATTATACATTATTATCAAGTATACCTACTTTTATCTCAATCGTCAGTTGGCATAATTGCAAACGGATAAAAAAAATAACCGAGTGACTATAAAAATTGATTGCTGATAAAAAAATCAACAAATAGTTCTTTCATGTTTTTCAGAATCGATATTTAACCCCTTACGTGGTCAATTTTATTGTGGAGTACTCCTTAATACGTAATGAAATTGATCCTGTATGGGTCCTTTGAATGAGTTTTATTTTTCCGAGCATCTTTTACTCATGCTTCGGTATTTTTACTTTGTCGAAGACGTACTTAAAACTCTATAAACTTTTCTTTAATTATAAATGCCCGAGTAATTTATTTACTGTCGACTTCTCCGAATCTCGACGGAATACGTTTTCACCGATCAACCACCACCGCTAATTGGCCGTCTAATAACTGAAATTTTCATTGCAGGCCTACTAGAGACCCATCATTGATTCCTTGGGACCGGCCCCTTTCCATGGCGGAGGTTTACTGGTAAGTGTGACTGCTGAATTATTCCACATACACGTGAAGTTAATTCCACCTTATGAAATATGCACGCGGCCAGACAGCGGATTTCCAAATGAAAAGTCGATTCGCGTTAATTTTTAATAGGAAATGCCCTTAAATATCCACAACCGTAGTGCTTGTTTTCCAGCTCTGAAAAAGACATATGTCAGCGTCGTGATGGGCTGTTGTAATATTCCGTTGTCTGCGTTTTACGGTACCGTATTTCAGCCTCAATGTGGGAAATTCCTCCTATTGATTTTTCATTTCGTGTCTCAAACAACTACTTTTTTAGTTAAAAATTTTAGTTATCACTTCTTATCTTCATAGGGGATCTGTGAACCACCCCTTGATATCAAGACAGGTTTTGAGTGATAAATTGACCTAAACAGCTGTTAATTAGTACAAAAGGAAGCTTCCATTACTAACAATAAGCCTAGTTAGGTTAAGATTATTATTGTACGACAAAAATCTATTTAAATTTAAACATTTTTCAGTGATAAGAATGTAAACGAGAAAATAACCATTAACTGTACACCAAATGGAACTGACACGAAAAAATCTACACTGACTTTAATAGAGGCAGTCCTGTATACATTAAGGCAAACAAATTTCTTATTCCTAACATACCACAACCTCTATCTATACCGTTGAGTTTATAGGTATATAGGAGGCTCGTAAATCCTTTGTAAAAGAAAATTAAACAAAATTTTCAATATTGAAAGACACATAAACTCATATATAAAACTCACGTCTTAATCACATTCCAAAAATTGGTTCACTTAAGCATCAGGCATCCAAACAGTGGACACAGCCTGACTAATATCGTGTATAAGTCCATATCGTGTTCGAAAATAATATTATTTTAGAATGTGTATTAGAAATAATAAATACCATCAAGCCGTATGAAATACTAATGATTATAAAGCTTCTGATTAACTTATAGTTCCCAACCCAAAATTTAAAGAAGCACATTTAAACCCTTCCATATTATAAAAAATTGAGACAAGAAGAGAAGGAAATAATAGAAAAATCAAAAAGAAAAAATAATTTATTACTTCAGACCCATTAGCATGTAGTAACCTATAATTAACCATGTAGTTTTCATAAAACTGAAATATCAACAAGTTTATATAAATCCGGTATTATGATATATATACATATGTAATTACCTACTTCTTATTTATTATACATATTACATCTAGCTAGTCGAGAATGAGAACAAACACTAGAAGTTCAATGTGTTCTTTTTCCTTTTTCTGCTCCCAAATTAACTTCCTATTTTTATTACGAAAAATTCAACATATTGAGAAAAAGACAAGATATTGAAAATAATTTATTTGAAGGAGATGCCGAGAACAACTACTCCACGGCCAATGTGCCCCGACTCGCATTGCATTAAATCACCATCACCATAGGAGTCGTCAGATTTTTCATCGAGACCAACTACCAGACACTGACCGGTTTCGCGCTTATTTTGCGCTCATCAGAGTGTCATAGGTAGTGGACTCGATAAACGATGCTGCGACGTGATTACCTAATGGCACTTGCGGAAAAGCAGGTCGTTATCTGCCTGTCAATTTGACAATAATTGTCAGACAGGTAGTAGCAAAGACCCAAAATGGCACTACGGTGTGTTTCTCACCACTACTAACATTCACAATGCCCATTAGGCAATCACGTCGCAGCATCGTTCATCAAGTCCACTACCTATGATACTCTCATGAACGCAAAATAAGCGCGAAACCGGTCAGTGTCTGGTAATTAGTCTCGATGTGGCGTGTAATGAACGATGTGGCGACTCCTATGGAGATGGCGATGTAATGCAATGGCAGTCGGGTACATTGCCCATGGAGTAACTGTTTTCGGCATCTCGTTAAGCAGGTCGTTATCTGTCTGTCAATTTCACAATAATTGTCAGACAGATAGTAGCAAAGACCCAAAGAGGGCACTACAGTGTGTTTCTCGCCACTGTTAACATTGAAAATAATCTCAATATATTGAATTTCCTAAAAATAAAAAGTAAGTTTGACACCAGGGCGCATGCTTTCGTACTTATCACAACAGCTGTCCGCTTTTTATGCCGTTTCACTGTGCGTGTATCCAGTCACAGCCTTCTCTAGTACTAGCCATGAACTGAGAAAATTGCAACACTGCATCCCGTCCTAATTTCAGACCGAGCGATACAGTTTTGGTAAATGGTGCGTCTGTACGTGTGGTATTAAATCATCCTATATATTTGTGTTAAATAGCGTTCAATTATAAGAGATAATTATTTCAGACCGTTGTATATTAAAGTATAATCAATGTAGATAGTGCCGTGTATTACCAATTTGATATGTAATATCATTTTCCCGAGTTTTTACATGTTCTATTTATCAGTTGGGGGTGAAGTGAAATTAACCTTGAATAGTGAAAATGCCGGCACGGTGCTGTGTACCAGGGTGTAAATCTAATTACGATTCCTCTGTAAAAAGTGAAGGGGTAAAAAGTGTTTTTGGATTCCCTAAGGACGACACATTTAAACAAAAATGGCTCAAACGTATCGCTAGGAAAGAATGGTCACCTACAAAATATTCCGTTGTTTGTGAGTTACATTTTGATTCTAATGATGTTAAACTTGACAGACATCTTTTACCAGACGGTACATTAACAATGATTGCTTGTAAAGCAAAATTAAAAATGGTGGGATATTGTTAATTGTACCAGTATAGCAGTAGGAGATATGAAAATAAATGAATGGGCAAAATGGGATAAGTTGGAAAAAAGATTTGGCATATATAGGCAATTGTGTGGTTCTAATTATAATGTATCGTTCGATGAAGTTGTTAGCGCTGAGAAAAAAATTAGACTAAAACATATTTTTAAAAAACTGGAGCTAGTTCACATCAAATGTCGTTTAATGAAGTAAAATCAAATTTTGAGATTGCAGAAAATTCTGAGGTTGGTTTTCATTGTTTAGAAAAAGTAAATAAACAGACGATGCAACAGAATTTACATAAATTCTCCAAAATATTTTCTTCTAACTATTTATCAGATTGTGATGTTGATGATGCAGTGAGAATATATATTTCTGGATATGCATCTCATGTATTAACCAAAAGAATTTCCTGTAACATTTGCCTTTCACATGTCGTTGAAAATAAGGGAAACTTGATCGGAAATCAATATTTTGATTGTTTGCAACGAGGTGGTCTATCGATACCGAAAACTAATGTAACAATTTGGTTTTTTCATATGTATGCCATATTAGAATACATTATAAACAACGACTCTTTAGAAATTGACTTCCTTAAAACTGAAAACCAAAAAGATTTGCTTGCAAGTTTAATTTTAGAAAGTATAGCTTCGGATAACTTTTACTTAGACTTCTTAGACACCTGTGTCTGTGGAAATAATATAAATTATATTTTAGCAATAATTTGTTCAATATTTGCAAACGTTCTCTTAAATAACTATAACTATAATAACTAGTTGAATAATCTGAGAAATATATTATTATTTATTATTGTAGTACTACCTGCTACACATACTGTGAGCAATAATATTATTTTTTGAATTATTTTAAAAGCTTGTGTAACTCTGCACTTTCACGTTGGTTTTGCTGAACAATCAAATATCACATGTTTTCATGTAAAATAAGGTATATATTGTTTTACATAAAATATTGTAATATTTAATTGACCAAGCAGAGAACGTATACATGTTATTTAATATTTACTTAAGTACCTTAATACAAACAAAATTGGGAATGCACGTCAAATACGATCGGCCACAGCCTTCTCTGCTAGAGAGGCTGTGGGTCGGCAATCGGACTAGAACATCGGCGTGGAGCGGTGTTGCCAATTTCATTTCATGGCTAGTACTAGAGAAGGCTGTGATCCAGTCCTGAAAGACCGGCCTTCTACTATTTGGATAAATAAAATTAATGAACGTTTATGAATCGAATTTACCTCATTAAGCCGACTTTCCTTGTAATAAGCTCTGTAATAATGTTCGGTGCATCTGAATAATTTACATAAATCAGTGAAAAGGTTCGAATTCGACGAAAGGAAACGTAAAACAGAAAACGAACAATTATTCGTCAAAACAGGAACACAAAAACATCAAAGACTAAACAGTCTCACTCCCCGATTCCAGCGTAATTAGGAGAACAACCTTTAATAAAATTCAGAATGCTGTTAACACCTGCTAAAAGCGAGCTGAAAGCGGAGTAATGTCTTCACGGCACTCTGCGATAACTGTTGTTTGGTAGGTATACGACTTTTTCTCCGAGTGTAGTGGTGCATGCGTTAACGTATGTTAACAGCGAACAAAAATGGGGAATGCTGGAGATAAGTATCTCTTCTCGGGCCGGAGATAAAAATCGAGTGATCTACGGAAGGGAGGTCAGCGACCGTTACACAATCGAATGGACGTTTTGATTAGCATAGATTAAAATTAGTAGCTTCCATTCATGGGCGGTAACGGAAGAAGGGCGACTTTGAGAATATACAGATTCCGTGCCATCAACAATATTTTTTTTACTAAAATCTAGAAACATTAATTTAGAGGATGGGTAGGTATATTTAGGTACCATTGATACATCAAAACACTACATCATCTGGAGATTATTGCAATAATCACATCACTCTACGTGATGATACTAAAAAATTGTTAGCGAAACGTGCGTCGAGAGAAATGTAGATTTCACGAGTTTAGCCATGTGAAATATTCAAAATTTGTATATGCAGGGAATGAAATGTAACCTAGATACTAAAAAAGTCTTAAAAAAAGTTTGGGTCGATATCTGTAACTATTTTCGAATTATCGAATTATTAAAAAGCGCTCGCGTTTGTCAGAGTGAAGTATTACAACGCGCTCAGGCTTATAGCGCGAATACTGGTACCTCTATAGACGTCTACCCCTAAAAAGAAGCGAATTAGGCTGGCGATTTTACTCCACTAATATAGATAGCGTGAAGAGTAGTGGGGAGTGTTCAGTTATAATACCGTACTCCCGTAATGGAGTAGCTTCTTATTTGATAGGACGATCGGCGCGCTTATAATTATTATATGTTTGGTTGCAAGGATTACGAAATCTGTGAATTTTTCCTGTATCTAATATATTTTTAAACATCCTGGATTACCGTCGAAAATAAGCAATATAGATCGAACCGAAGAAGTTACTGCTTTAAAGAATGCAAACAACATCTACCGCTCATGTAGGTCATTCATTTGCGTTGTTTACATTCTATCCGCATTTTGACGGGCCGTGTTGTGCCGTGCCATGCCGGACAAATGGGCAACAAGAATTACACTATTTTAATCTGATACAACAAAGATTTTGCGATAATCGCAACATACATAATTCTAGTACGGACACTTTGTTGGGCCATTAGGGCTTGCGTACGCAAGGCTTACCTATTGTGCCAAATACTCAGGTCTTCGCATTCCTAGGTATGCTTACTTATATTGCACTGATGAGATAATCAAAAGGTCGAAATCAGTCTGCAATTAGTAGCATCCTACGATGTGTGGTCTGAGTATTTCCTCGTAGTTTTCGTTGCAAGCCGAATCCTTGTATTTTTGATTCTAACTGTGTTTAGACCAAAATACGGCAAATCTTGCTTTGTAATTCAGCGCTTGGCGTGGCATATAGCCAGGAGAATAGTTGTTTTGGCTTGATTTGTTTTAATCCTTATTTAAATAAGGCGTTTGCAGATGGAGGATAATCTTAATGATGTCCTTTCGTAGTTATTTGCTATGAAATATTTTGTTGAGTATATTTCAATGTTAATCTATATTCATCTTTCTTGCAATCACTTTATATCAACATATTCTATTATTCCATAAAGAAAATCACCCTACGTAGCGTATTATTATCTGAAAATTATTATACTGACGAAGCTGAGCTCTTTAAATTTAGCTCTATTACGTTGAAAGGACTCGTATCTCGGAAGGTACGTCTATTTTAAAAATTTGGCGGAAGTAAGGGTTTATCCAAACATAACTAAACGTTCTCCAGATATAATTCAGCGCAATTTATGTGAACACTGCAAATAGAAAAACAAGCGTTTATCCAAATTCTAAATCATTTTAAGGAGGCTATGCTTTGTTGATTTCGTTCCATACATTTTAAGCTATGAAGTGCAATGCGGGCGCCTTGCCTCAAATCCCGTTTCAGCAGTAGAGAATACGTACTTGAATTACAGCGCATATAACTTCAGTTTTTATCATGTTCTGTATTACTAGTTTTGTGAATCAATTCACGATTAAGTAAACAAAAGCTTTGTGTCGGTGCCGCTTCACTAAATTCATTTAGAAATCATTAAATTTTTCCTCGACCCGAATATCTCTGGTCGTGTCGATTCGAGTCACGAAATACGGAACAGTGTAATAAACGAGTGTAGTCTAGGTTTTATTTTCAGTTTTGATAAAAGTAGTTGGCCGACATCACCATGTTGGTTATAATTTCAGCGCGTCTTCTTAGAGTAATATCTGAAATGTTTTTCACACACACATACAGGCCACTATCTAATAAAGTGGATACTCGAAGCGGATGGTTATTTATGAAACATCGTGAAAATAATTGTGTTGAAAAAAACTTTGATCTCATTTAGATGTTCCAAGAAATATATAGAAAACACTCTATCCGCTAGAAAAAGCAGATTTTGAAATAGAATTGAGTACAATCAAACAAATTGCAAGAAACAACGGATATAAAGAAAAACTAATAGATAACATGATAAAAAACAAAAGGAGGATATTAATTCCTCGGGGGTTTTACAATATTCGGGAAAAGAAGCCACCTATAGTTATATTAACCACGTCCCAGGTTATAGTGAAAAAATAGCTCGCAGATTAGAACGAAACGAGTGTAAAAGATTAGTGTCAACAAGACTATTGGGAGGATTTTGATAAACAACAAAGAAAGGGTTAATAAATTAAAACAATCGGGAGTATACCAAATTAACTGCGTGGATTGTGTAGTGCCGTGTATGTGGGTCAAACCGGTAAAAGTATTGAAACTAGAGTAAAAGAACATAAAAAATCCATACTAAATAACGCAAAAAATTCAGGATTTTCGACGCATTGTATAGAAAACAATCATTTTATAGATTAGAAAAATGTAAAGGTACTGCATCGTGAAAAGAAAGGAAATCTCTTAGATCTGTTAGAGCAATTAGAAATTAAAAAATCTTTAATTATAAATCCTTGTACTACGAATGATCAGATAGATTTTACACTTTCGCCCTTCTTAGAAAAGGTACTAAAAACTGGGGCTTTACCAGATGGTAGGATCAATCGGGGGTAGGTGCTCGTAAACAAATAAATAACGAAAACACACTTGGAAACATTTAGTAATAGACATTTACTCTATTGAAAAAGGCCTAATAAGCCGAAATACTAGTATATAGAGTGATTTCTATATATTTCTCGGAACATCTAAATGAGATCAATGTTTTTTTCAAAACAATTATTAGGCCACAGATATGAACAGTCGCCTGTTGTGATTTGTTCGAGAATGAGATATAAAATGACGTTCCTATTGTACTGGTACTGTATTAATGTAGAGAAACAAAAGTCATAGTAGTATGTATTTATTGGTTTAACCCTTGATTATAGAGTTATTTTACGTAAACAAGGTTTTAACTTTGTTTACCATCCATGTTCAATTCAACATTGTGTATTATGCGTTATGTGGTGTATTTTTTAGAATTAATTATTATAATACTATAATCACAAGATTTATTTAAATTACGATACCAAAATGTATTTTATAATCCAGTTTATATACTGTAAAAAATTGTATACCTGTTTACTGAGTTTGATTGTTTTCTACGGATAATTTTCGTTGTAAACATTTTGTCACATTTGCTGCTACAGTTGAAAAAAGATTTGGAAGACATTCTCGTGAATGATAAGATATACTAAAAAGGTTGAATTACGGAAAATGTATGACATTTTGAAGCAAATTTATTGCTGGCAAATTATGTGACAAAATCCCCCTTGTACAGTTTTTGAGATTCTTGAAAACAAATTCAAAAACGACATATCTTAAAATACAATTTTTTCAAAATGGAGCTGGAGCAGGTAAAAACAAGTGTATTTTCATTTCAACATGCAAAGTTGCGATTTTTCTGCTGATAATACTAAACTGAAAATTGATTGTTTGCTCGTAATTTAAACATTTACACTGGTGAATTGTATACCAATTTATATTCTGGAAAAGGTTTGATAGTTAAAGAGTGTCTTGAAAATACAAATTTTATGTTTTGATGATTGTCGTTAAAAAAGGTAGATTGAATTATTAATCATTTTTGGCACATAAATTATAAAAATTGAAAAATTAACATGGGCTAAATATATATACTTTTAGACAGGAAATTTTTTCTTTGTCAACCGCTGCAAAAATCCAATATGTCGCTCAACAAATAATTAAGATCGCTTACATATCTAGGAAATAAATTAATGAATGTCCATTCTATTTGCGGAAATGGATGGTGTGTTAGTTTTTGTGTATATGATATCTGGTAATTACTTAAAGGTCCGTTCACTGTAGACTTGACAGACATGAATTCGGGGTCGGGTTGAGAGGTTGGGTAGCCGATGGGTGAAGACTTACATACTCCCACTACCGAATTGTTTAGATTTCGGAGGAGGACGTAAAGCCGAAGTAAAAAGACACATGGAAATAAAGTTAGCCCTTATTGCAAGGGTAACCGGATTTGTCTTATAATTGGAACAAAATTTCTTTTTAATGTTATAAATTATATATATCACCGGAAAGATCAAAAAATAAACTAGATCCCTATAGTTGCAAATTTTTGTTTAATACATGTATTTTAGAGAAAATAGTTTTTGAAAATACGCAATTTTAATACAAAATTGTTTGCCTGGAATTTTAAAAATAAAAAAATTTACAAAAAATTACTTAAAGGGATTTAGATTAAAGTCTTGTCTTTCAATACTTTTTTACTAAAAGTCGCTATCTTTTATAGGTTTTTTATAATTAGACACGAGACGAACGCCGATTTTGGGCTTATTTCGGACTAGTGAATGCACTCTTAAAAAAAATTGCCAGATGTTAACTAATAACTTTAGTTCGGCACAAAAATCAGTTTCTTCAAAATGTCGCAGCGTTTAAATTGTTTGCAGATGGCGCCCCATTCTATGTTACGTACTTTATAACATCTTTTTATGTTACTATTACAGATACCCTAACAGTGAGCATCCTTCTGTGAATCGGACTATATATATCGTTTCATTATTAGTCTACATCCATGTTTTCAGCTCCGGAGAGCTGTTTATAAGCGAATAAAGAAAATCAACCGCAACCAGAAGCCGGCGTTAATACAACACGATTTATAATTACTGTTGTTGTTACAAATAGCATTACCTTAATCCTTGTGGGTGTGTGGTGGCACGCACAACCTTGACATTTTTAAAATATAATCCTGGATGATGTTACTACCTATGGAATGAGATTGGCATCCAAATTGGTGCATTTATTTACAAGAATAAATAGCTGCGCGTCGTGATATGTCGAAATAAAAAAGTGATTATTAAAACATACTTCGATTCTCGTTTCATTAAAGAAACACGGCGAAAGCAACTTATTTTTTTGTAAACATTATTTTGCTAATTAACCTTATTTTTTTAATGGTTAATTTAAAGCAATAATGTTTATTTGGTTGTGTTGCGTTTATGCGAAGAGAAATCAAGAATAATTAATGTTACCGCCCCACAAAGATCGAAGAGAATAAATAGGTGTAACATAATGGATTCAAAAACAAAGATATTAATGTTCTAGCCTCGCTCATAATAGAATCATTCATTTTTCAAACTATACAACTCTATTTAAGCGGTTCTGTTTACCCTAGATATGAATTGGTAACATAAACAACAAAGGTTTCGAAGAAAATGTGCAATTAGCAGCGTGGCCAGTGAAAATGGTTAACACCAAAAACAAATACTTGCCACCTTTTTCGTTCTTTCTCAAGTACGTGTGAATTGCTTGGACCAATTCGGACGTAGGTATTCATTTGAATTTTGACTTTGACTCATTGGAAATTAAGGCCTAGGTATATCGCAATGATAACATTTATTTAGATATTATTTCTTCAATAAATAACAAAAAAAAAGAGGACTTTCAGCAAGATACATGGACAGATCTATCCTATGTTTCGTCCGAGCTTTCGGACTTTTTTAAGGTTCCCTATTTGCTAATATCAATTTTCTATTTTAATTTTATTGTATGGGTTGGTTTTATTTTAAAGTGGATACTCGAAGCGGATGGTTCTTTATGAAAACATCGTGAAAATAATTGTTTTGAAAAAACATTGGTCTCATTTAGATATTCCAAGAAACATATAGAAAACACTATATACTAGTATTTCGGCATATTAGGCCTTTTTCAATAGAGTAAAAATGTCTATTACTTAATATTTCCAAGCGCGTTTTTGTTATTTACGAGTACCTACCCCGATTGATCCCACCATCTGGTAAAGCCTGAGTTTTTAGTACCTTTTCTAAGAAGGGCGAAAATTTAAAATCTATCTGATCATTCGTAGTACAAGGATTTATAATTAAAGATTTTTTAATTTCTAATTGCTCTAACAGATCAAACTCTTTCCTTTCTTTTCTCGATGCAGTACCTTTAGATTTTGCAGATCTACAAAATGATTGTTTTCTATACAATGCGTCGAAAATCCTGAATTTTTTGCGTTATTTAGTATGGATTTTTTATGTTCTTTTACCTTAGTTTCAATACTTCTACCGCTGTGACCCACATACACGGCATTACAATCCACGCAGTTATTTTGGTATACTCTCGATTGTTTTAATTTATTAACCCTTTCTTTGTTGTTTATCAAAATTCTCCCAATATTACGCTTGTTAACACTAATCATTTTGCACCCGTTTCGTTCTAATCTGCGAGTTGTTTTTTCACTATAACCTGGGACGTGAATATAACTATAGGTGGCTTCTTTTCCCCGAATATTGTAAAACTCTCGACGAATTAATTTCCTCCTTTTGTTTTTTATCATGTTATCTATTAGTTTTTCTTTATATCCGTTGTTTCTTGCAATTTGCTTGATTGTACTTAATTCTTTTTCAAAATCTGCTTTTTCTAGCGGAAACATTAAAAGCCCATGTATTAAACTATGGAAAATGTACTACGAATGATCAGATAGATTTTACACTTTCGCCCTTCTTAGAAAAGGTACTAAAAACTCGGGCTTTACCAGATGGTAGGATCAATCGGGGGTAGGTGCTCGTAAACAAATAAATAACGAAAACGCGCTTGGAAACATTTAATAATAGACATTTACTCTATTGAAAAAGGCCTCATAAGCCGAAATACTAGTATATAGAGTGTTTTCTATATATTTCTTGGAACATCTACATGAGATCAATGTTTTTTTTCTAAACAATTATGGTTTTATTTTGTTTTTCATCTCTGTTGTTGTTTAAGAATGCAATATACTTGTAGTTTGAAGAGTTAAACAGATAATGATGCTTCATTGAGTCTTAGTGATCCTCGATACCCATCGATAAATCATTAACAGTATCTATTGTTTAATTACGTTTTAGTATTTGCCCACAAATTGAATTGATATTAGTAGGAGGACCGCGGTAACCATAACTTTGACATAACTTACCCTTCCGCGTATTGGAAGTATGGAAATTACGAATCCCTCCGCCTTTAATTTACATGGAGGGTAATTATTTAATCTGTTGCCAACCTTTTGTTACCAGCACACAACGTTTACGCTGTATCAGGATCCACATTCAATTGTATAAACGCGGAGTGGTAGTCCCGACTCGTGTACAATTTGCTAAGTGTTTTACATATATATTGATTCGGTTCATGTCCTTAGTCAAACTAGATTAGAAAGTGGCAAGCGGTATTATGCTGTCCATTACTCCGCCATTGTTTCCTTGGAAGACCGCTGTCGATCAAAGTCTGGCAAAAATTACCAGCGACGACGTCGGTACATAACTCTGCACTTTGGGTGCAGTTAGAATGAGCTAGGTATCGATCAACGTTAACTATGTAAATGTAGATAATTCTAGTGGACTCACCTCCAGCCTGCCTGGACATCGCCGTGTGGCTCCCTTAGGAGAAAATATTGATATTCGGGTGTAATAAGCGTGTAAAGAGTTTGGACATGTTTGGAAACACAGACTTCACATGTGCCGTAATACCTGATATGCTCGGAAAAGTTTGAAACCGCTCGGTGCATTGTATTCCTTCCCGACATTTCCGATATGTACGTTTTGAATTGAAAAGTTCATGTTTCAGATGTACAAGGTGACCTATAATAATAGTCAAAAGCTCTTAACATTAATATATGAGTATTGTAAATTGTTATGTTGGTAATTATTTTAAAAAGTATTACATTTTTGCTTACTTTTACAAAAAGGTATAGGGTAGAAATACAAAAAAATACTGTTTGCATGATTTAGAAAGTTATGGACAATAGGGTGTTTTCCGTATGTGAAGAATCAAGTTATAAACCTATACATGTTTAGTAATACATCCACAAAGAAGTAGAAATGTGTTAAAAATGCAAATTTTACATTTTTCAGAATAAAATCGAAGTTAGAAAATTTAAAAAAAGGGTCTATTTTAAACTGGAACCAAAACACAAGTGACGTCATTAAGCATATAAATGGCCGCCGTTTAGTGTTTGTTTATTACATATTTTGAACTGGAACTTTTTATATACAGGGTGATTCAGAACCTATCGAAAATAAAATTTGGGGATGTTCAACATACATGTAGAAGTGGTAGTGCAAAAAGAAATTTTTTTGGCGGGGTCCGAAAACTATTTAAAAATTTTTCATTGCACGTCGCTGGATACTGGTCCACTGTAATGGAGTGACCTTGGGACTGACAATGCAAACTAACTAGCACGAAAGAAACCGGCGCGCCCGACGCAAAAAAGATTTGCAGCGTTTTTACTTTAAAATAAACTGAAAGATAGATAGACGTTCCAGGTACAAAAAACTTGTTTACTGTTTTTTATCGGAATGTGGTATATCCGATCTCGTTGAAGTACAGTTGCCCAGCTACGTAGTCCTTTATAATGGTATAACTTTAAACATTGTTTACGGGAAATCCTAATTACTTTTATTACAATTTTTTTGGTGATATCGATTTCTTATTTAAGGATGCACATATCCTCAGTTTTTTATATGGGATCTGAATAACCCTGTATATTTAAAACATACAATATAACTAGTACTTCATAAAATAACTTAAAAAAACTTGTTACCATACACGCTGATTTTTATTATAATGGAAATATAATGACTGATGTTGATAGCTTCCTGTGAAACTGTTTGTTGTTTATATGCCTGATGACGTCACAAATATGTCTGCCGTACCAGACGCGTTTGCGCGCCAAATGCTGAATTTAAATTTCAACTCACTTTTTTTCGGATATACAAGTGTTTGTAATTTTTTTTAACTAGACATATGTATAATAGGGAAGGAAAACTCAATTTTTTGGTATTAAAAAAATGTGTGGGAACACCCTATTGCTATATCGTTACTTTGTTAATAAGACACAATTATTGTGGTTGTTTTAGATTAAAGTAATGGGAAGATTTAATAATAACTGTTATGAAAATGCCAAACAAATATATAAAAAGTTTTGGACTATTAAGAACAATAATCAGATACGTTTTCAATTAAAGATATTGCATTACATTGACTCCGGAAACATATCTTTACTGTTTTCTGAATCTGGAAGTTATTTCTAGTAATCTTGTAAGTTATCATCATCGTAAAAAAGTCGTGAAGGACTGAGTAATCTTCCTAAAAAAGAACAAGTACGCAGGAAAATGCAAGTTGTTCGCCAAATACGGCATTGCTTACTTTTAAAATGGTAATGTTTTCTTCCAACGTACTGCCTCTCAAACGGTTGTTTATACGTGTGGGCAGTTACGGTCCAAACAGAAAACAGTTCATAATAAAAATTATCAATAAAATGATCGTGAAAATAAAGAGACGCCGTCGGTGTATGTGTGTGTATACCTTCGTAAATTGTGGATCTATTAAAAGTACATAAAATTAGCTCTGCGCCTATTAATAATTTATTGGCCTTAAAGTTTGTGTATGTTAATAAAACAGATATAAAAAAAACGATGGCTTTTATTTACCACTTAGCAGATACCTACTCGCGGCCCGTGACCTGGCCTGAGTACTAAAAAAAAAATAGAAGTAATTGAAGTGATGAGATAACTTATAAGTTGTGGTAAAGTAAAACATTTGTAAAATTATATCCTTGAATGACGTATAAGGATCTACTATATCTACTTAGTATATTGTATAGTATTGTATTGAATAGACAGGCTATTGAAATTGGACAACGATATGATGATGATACCCAATAACGAATAAAACAATGCGAAAATATGACATAAAGTACTACAGTTTTGTTTAATGCTTCAAAGTTTACCATCGCCATGTAAAAGTGTAGATCCCATGATATTCCTAAATAGGACTAAATATAAATAAAAAGTAAAATAAACATTCCTAAATATAAAGTAAAATAAATCATAGTTTCGAAGATATCTCGAGCCATATTCCTTTAAGTTATAATATATTTATTCCCTGAATTACTTATTTGGCTATTAACGATATGGTATCCAATAATTGACAGACTTGACCATGGTCTGCTGTTGGGTAAGTTAGATAACATTGGATTAAATGCTGACCTTATTACAATGTTTAAGTTCTATTTACAAGGAAGGTCACAATTTGTGCAGGACTCCCGCAGGGATCCACCCTTGGTCCACTAATGTTTAGTATTTTCATTAATGATGTTATTAGTACTTTGGATGTACATGCTCTTATTTACGTTGATAATCTCAAACTATTCTGTGAGCTTGTATATTCCTCAAAGTGTATTGAGTTGCAGAATAGTCTCGATCAAATCAAATTATGGTGTGATAAAAATAGGCTGCCATTAAATATCAGTAAGTGCAATATAATGTCCTACACACCTAAATCTGATTCATTAATTTATAATTATATGCTAGACGGATGTATATTAAATCGACCGCATGTTATAAGAGACTTAGAAATTGATCAGAAATTGTCCTTTGTACCACATATAGAAGTTACTGTCAGAGCTGCATATAAAGAGTTTTGGTTTTGTCATGCAGAAATATAGAGTTTTTAAAAATATTGACACACTCAACCACATTTGTCAGATCCAGACTTGAGTATGCCTCTGTGGTCTGGAGTACCATATTTGCGACACATATTATGGCCATTGACAAACTGCAAAGGCGTTTCTTTATGTCTTCAACTTTTGTATTAGATAACGTTTATCCACCTAGAGGGATACCTGAGGATTCTTTCTTCCAAAGATTTAATATGAGTAGCCTAGAAGAGAAATATACTATCTGTTATTTTTCTTCATATAGTGCCAACAGTACAGTCAACTGTGAATCTATATTAGCTGTTCTTGACTTCCATGTACCTAGACTAAACACTAGAAAGAGTAGCTTGCTTTGCACTAAAAACCCTATACATATATCACCTATTCACCTATAGCAGTTCACCTATACATATATCAAATGATTCTAATTATTCTAAAGTAGAAGCAGAGCTTGATATCCTGTTTTGTAATATTTAGGATAATTTATGCTTGTAATTTTTAGATTGTAGTACCTAGTTTTATTAGTAGTATTTTTAATGTAACTTTATGCTTAAAATTTGTTCTATGTTTTTCTGTATTATGTGATGTATTTAATGTAACGAACTATTGTTGCCATTACAACGGAAACTTATCCTCTAATTGGGTTTTCTCCTCGTTGGATATTTTAAAGTAAAGTGAAATTATGCTGATAGTTGATAGTTCTGTATATAAAAGTATTTTATCATTTAAAGGTATCTGTAATGTCCAGTGGGCCGCATTTTATTATGTAGCAATAAAGAATTAACTAGGCATGAATATCTTTTAAGTACATAAGTAGTTCTGGAGCAGTGAGCTTAGATCAGAGGAATTAGATCACTAGTAAATGTGGCATTTCGGGATTATTTCTGAAGGCGTTGCCGTAGGGATGACATAAAGTAACAGAATTAAATAGAATTAATCATATTTCGTCGAAGTTATATACTAAAATGACTTAGTTCCGTATCTGCTCGAAAAAGGTAGTACTTACTGTAAATATACATTTCAGTTTCCCTTTTTTTAATACCCGCCTAGTATGTAATGTGTATTAATAAACAAAAAAATATTATTAATAATAATAATACCTACGTATATCCTTCCGAAGAACTTTTGCTGTTATAAGTTATGTTATAACTTTAACTACACCATTTAGTCCAAGAATCAGGAAAACTTTATTAATTAAAATGAACAGTAAGGTTGTCAGCCATTTATACAGTGTGATTGCAGTACTGGTTGCAGATTAAGAACGCCAGGAATTTTATTGTGGTATTCGTAAGTCGTGTTAATACGGATTTTTAGTAGTAAAAATATCGTAAAGTATAAAAATCAAACGGTGGTCTAGAAACCTAGATGATGTTATATTTTATATGGCATAACAAAATATAAATGCCTTTATATTTAATGGGTACTAAAGTGCATTATTAATATTTCTGGAATATGAAATATATCTTTATGTATCGCAGTAGCTTAGTTGATGTCATAGTCCTTAAGTAATTAGACCATTAAGTTCCATTTTTTTGTATCTAAAGTGATCTTAATATTTTTCGACTTTATTTTTTATTACTTTCTTATTAGTTGCACTGAACCTCGGGAATTATTAGCTTCTTCCCTAAAGGTTCAGGGACATAGCTCCGGTTAGCTCTGGGCTCAAGGCGGGGATTGGATTTTACTGTTAAGCTTACTTATAAAAAAATTGGGCACCAGGTAATTTAAATGAGAAAAAAATATATGAAATTATGAATGCGTGAAAGTAAGAACAAACAAATTACGTTAAGATAAAAGTATATATTACAAATTATATTTACAACTCAATTTATGTTAAATTGAAAAAAACTCTACAGCCTGAAAGCGTTTATCAAAATTTTACAAAAAAAATTTACTGGGCTGGGTCCACCAGTCTTCGGCCTACTTATGGATTGATCTCACCCACTAGCCTCTCCTAGATTAAGCAGGAACTCCTGAACAGGTCCCCGTCTAGCTAGACTTGCTGGGGTTACATGGATGGATGTAAGTAAATCCCACGTAGCTAGGTTTCAGGTTTCAGGCTCCAAAGGTGGAAACAGGCACATGTAAAAGATTGTATGATTAGCCCAGTCCCAGAGTTGTACAAAAAAATGATCCAGGAATTGGAATTTTGTAAACAATCAAACCGTAGAGCAACTATGTCTGAAGGACAGTATATAAAAATTGTAATAGAAAAAAGTAACTTATGACCAGTACTATATCCTACAATAAACATTACCAAAATTGCAGTAACAAATTCGTAACTGTGCTACACAAAAAAACTGGTTAGCATAAAGGTGAAAATTTCTAATTCATACATGAGATTTTAAATGCAAAATTAACCATATCAAGTACAATGAAATAGAATTAAATTGAAAAAAAAAATAATGTGAGACGGTCTAGAATACCAGCAAGTAATCAAAAATAAAATTCCTGGATATAATAGAGTCTGTAATTAGCAGACAAAATTTATAGTATATCTAAAATAACCATATGGTTATATACAAACGCACTAACCAACCCAGGCTCTTCATAGAGAACAGACCTTTGCATACAGGGTGCAATTTTCTTTAATCATATTCAATTTATTAAGAAAATGAAATGTACTCACCTGTATGCAAAGTGCAGTTGGAATTGGATGGTTTACGAGAATATAAAGTAGATTACTGGGAAGCCAGCGTCTCAACAACTCTGCAAAAAAATAAAAAAATTCGGCAGAAAATTTACACCACGTGTAAACTAAATTTATTATCACTTATCTCGTGACAACAACAAAAATATACGATAATATCAATTAATGAGCTTATTACAGATAATACTCTATTATATCAGAACACCGATCACTAACAATAGTGATAATAATTCAAGATTTAAATGAAAGTAAAATTTAAGAACATGTGCTTTCAATAAGCGTAAAAATTGTCAACTTGCTCGTACTCTGTTGAAAACCAGACTCCTCGAATTTTAAAAATGTCTTAATTTCCTGTCTGTTTTGCGTCCCTACCTTTTCATAAAAGTGACCAATCAGAAACACTTTAGAGGTAGACAACACATTACAATGTAGAGAGCATTTTGGGTTGCGGGTATTCAGGGAAAAATTATACGGATTTTTGATATTATTTTTAATCCTCCGGAAATATACTGCTCGTCATATACAAAGGAACAAAATGATTAAAATTTTGTTACATAGTATATGTATACAATGTTTATTTTTGTTTGCACTTCACTTGTTTTTGAATACTTTGTAGGTATATATTGTTTACGTACTCATTATTTCATATTATTTAAAGATAAAATGTTACATTTGAACCAATTGTCCTTTCGTGGAACCGTTTTTACTTACCTGTATCTTAAATATTTCCTTTTTTAACATTTTTTTCCCAAGTGCAATTTAGCTAGTAGCCAGTAGCTAGTTTAGTTATATTTAGCTTTCCTGATGTAGGGAGGGAATGTTATTCAATGTGTCCATCTAAATCATTGTTTCTATTTGCATGTACATACTTGAATTGACAAAAGCGACAGACACATTTCATTTGTGTCTTATGAAAATAATAAAATATATCTTAGAGCTGAATAATGACTTCTTGAAGTAATTTGGATATGAGAAACCGGTTTGATCAATTTGTTACAATGCAATTCAATAAACAAGACAAGCCTTCTTTTCTAGGTAAAATAAATAATTGGCTTTATTCCATATAGGATTTGATCGTAGGTAGTCTCAATATGAATATTATTTGAGACGGCTTCTACACTAATATTCTCAAGCACGAGAAGACATTTTACTCAGATTTTCTCGTTACAAACACGTCTGGAGCATCTTATATTGTTTTTTCCTTGTAGATGTTCCCAGTTTCATCACATGCATACCTATATCAGAAATTTCACGCTGTTTGAATTAGACGTTATATATCGTTTTTACAGGAACGTATCTGATGATGTTTCAGATCACTTCATGACAATAATACGTCTTGCAAAAAAATAATTAACATCCTCCGTAAAAGGCAATATTATATTTCAACAAATTGTATATAGTTGCTACAATTTTTTTAATAGTCTTTCCATTTTTGTACAGTTTACATTAGCTTTTCGGGTGACTAGTCAAATCTTATATGATAAATAATTATATTTTGGTAACTACTAATGTTAGTGGTTTTTAGTCTCCTTACTAGACTACTAAAATAGGCTTGATAAAAACTAAAATTTACCACTAGACACTAAAAAAAGTGTATATTGACCAGCTAAGATCAAGATCATGAAAAAGACTTGCAATACTTTTTAAATTATGTTAATAAATATTGTGAATCAATTTAATAATTATGGAATTACAAATAATTCTTACATTATTTTCATATTAAATTAATTTACCATGATTTATGAACATTAATATATATATAAAAATATTAATATACCTAATATGTATTAATATAAAAATATTGCATTTCTATCAATCAAATTTTGCAGATTTTCAGTTTATATGGAGATTTTTTATTCCATCACAATACGTGAAAATAAATTATTAACCACGTTTGTAAACAATACTTTTGTGCTGTCTATGATGGTTTGCGCCTTCTAAGAACCGAGCTTTATCATCTTATCGCACAAAGCAAACATTTCCCATTTTCGGCAGATAAATACCAACATCGCAGTAGCCGTGAAAATACCTTTTTAATTAAATTGGAATAAAAGACGGGCCGCGTACACCGTTCGAATGGCCTTAGAGAGTTATTAGACAAAGGGGCAAATAGAGTGAAAATTTAATTTGCTTATTATATTTACCAAATCAATAAAGCAGCCACCGTACACCTTTGAATCAGATACGGGCTTTCCATCGCTCCTTTCCCGATACAAAGGCCGCGAATGAAAATTTGAAATGGAATAACACTGCAAAGCAAATGACATTCGAATTCGGAGCTGTGTTACACTCATAAAAATGTTCCATTGTACCATATAAAATGGACAGAAAATGTAAGGAATTTTCTGCAACTTGATTAATCACTGAGTTTAACAAGGACCTACATAAGGACCTTTCTTTAGATAAAGAGCTCCACGGTCGAGCGGTAAAGATGCGGGGTTTTTAATCGTTCCATACGCATTTAACGACTTTTTCTAATTGCTCTATCATAATCGGCTAGATCAAGTCGCCTGCTCCCTGCTCCTTATACTAGTCTCTTCCATTGCTCTGTTTCACTGGATCTCCGCAATTATCGGTATTGGTAGCACGTAGGGTTGATATAAGTTTACATTAGTCAATTGTTTGTTTTGAAATGAGATTATTAACAGATAATACTGAGATATAGTCACGTATCGTGTTAAACAGTCAATTTATAACTCCCTGTATAGTTTATTAAGGACGTAGGTATGGCCTTTGTAAACTGAAATATATAATACTTCTTGAGACAAATTCGTTTCGCTAATATGGTAATCAAGTTACCGATGCTCGCATTTCTACCAGTGTAAACCAGATGACATTTAGAGACCGTATTATATTAGAAAATATTTAACCGGACGCGCTGGGCAGGGCAGCTAGGATGGATGGTAGGGGGGGGGGGCGGCATTTAGCCGCCGTCCATCCGACTCTTGTTTTACCAAATGCCAGTGGCCGCCTGTTCTACCCTTATATATTTAAAACATCGCCAGCTCAGCTGACCGCGACAGGTTACTCGCTGTGTAATATTTATGGCGGAATATTTTTGTAAATTATAATTTTTATTGGGCACTCTTGTGATGCGGACCTTTAAGGGCGAAGCGGCAGTGGCGTAGATACTGCCTTCTAATTTTTTATAACCAAATAAATTAAATGAAGAACAAATAGTTTTAGATTTCACATATTGAGTGCTGTACAGTATATTCTCATTATTAGTTGTACTTTTAGTGGTTAGGCATAAAAATATTACGTCAATTTTTTACAAATATCTAAAAGTATAGTAAATATCGAGTACTGTGTATTGTTGCCTGGGTAATATTAGGTTTTAAGGGTTATTTTTTTACATGAAATCGGTGAATTAAAAATAATTTTGGGTTACTTATATATTCTCCCACGTTTAGTTTTACTAAGCCGCCATTAATTTCAAAACCTCGAGTGCGGCCCTGCCATAACATTATTTTATTTATTCATTCAACTATTCCATTTTCCCCTATTGGGCAGAAAACTTTGTGAAACGTACTGTCTATAAACTTGTTTATTATGATTTGATTAGAAACTTTTTTTATTACATTTCTCTCGCTACGACATACAAATTTCCTTTTCTGTAGATAGAAGGAGATGGGAAATGAAGAGCCAAAGGCTGATTCTTTTCCAGTATGTAGAAAAATTTCAGGCATAGTAAATCTGTATTACACTGGGTGTAATTCAAACGCCTCCGAGCCAAACACTGAATTGATACCGATTTAAATGATTTTGAAGGCACTAAACAAGCCTCAAATTACTTTCGGTTTGACCAGAAGTGGCCTTAACTGTGGGGGGGGGGGTGAAAAATTCAAAAAAATATAATTATTTAACATAAATTAACTATTCTCATTCTAAACAGTAAAAATAATAAATAAAATAAAGTAATAAGAAAAATTTAGTTGAGTTGAGTTATTTTTTAATTATGTTAAAGTAATTTTAAGAAGTCATTTGTGTTAAACTATAAAATCGCTGATAAGATTTTGTCGTCTTTTTGCGCCAAACCTAGAGTAAGTATTCCTTAATCTTGTTTTTCTGTTTTCATTTTTTAAGCTTGTTTTCATTATATTATTATAGTCTTATGATTTGTCATTTAATTTTGGAAATGTATGGTATTTCCAAAACAGCTAAATGCATCGTTATTAATTTATAAGCCCTTAATACTTATGGTATATTACTTTCCGTTATCTTTGTACTATTAGCTTATAGACCTATTAAGTTCTGTATGAATCTTTTTGTACAATAAGGACACTTTGTCCAAATATGAAAAAATATACGGTGCCAGTGCATCAGGACAGCTGATAGATTTTAGTGCAGGGGTATAATTTTATTTGAAATTTAAGATGGATCTAATATTTTAATTTATGCATTTACATCGTGTACTGTACACTTAGATTTATTAAAATACATGCTAAAAGGAAACTAGTTTAGTATATTCATATATATCTAAGTCAAGCACTTAGTTTTTTTGGTATTGTTCAACGGCTTTCTGTAAAAGTATGTTAAACTGCCATTAGACGCTGTTTGGTAAGTAACAGTAAGATCGGCTCCGTGTCAGAATAATGAGCCATTTGTTAATTTCCTTATGATCTTTTGTGCTGCGGGACCAATAGTAAAATAAGGTACCATTATTCCTCGACTGCTGAAAGCCATTAAATATTGCATAAAATATTTTTACACAATCATAAAATACTATTTAATAGCCCCTATACTCTCTACGGTCCTTTATAGGGATGAGTTGAATCGTCCATATGTTCCTTATTAAATTTTCATTAAATGTTTGATATGTGTGCGTCATAAGAAACATCATTGTGCGTCTCACAATTTTATGATATACAAACTCGCTTTTCTTTTCCTGCTGTTGATACAGTTTATTGATTTGTCAACCTAAATAACAAGTTTGTCAGACGCAACTTATTAATATAACAAAATAATTAAAATCACGGCACAGAAATAGACATAATAATAATTAGTAGTGGTGAGAAACACACCGCAGTGCCCTCTTTGGGTCTGTGCTACTATCTGTCTGACGATTATTGTCAAATTGACAGACAGATAACGACCTGCTTTTCCGCAGGTGCCATTACAGCAGCGACCTCTGTTGTCTTTAAGGAAGACAATCCTACTTATTTATTTGAAGGAAATGCCGAAAACAACTACTCCACGGCCAATGTGCCCCGACTGGCATTGCACTACTGCGGCATGTCCATAGGAGTCGCCACATCATTCAATAATTGACAATTTGACAATAATTGTCAGACAGATAGTAGCAAAGACCCAAAGAGACCACTACGGTGTGTTTCTCACAACTACTAACATTCACGATGCCCATTAGGGAATCACGTCGCAACATCGTTCATCGTGTCCACTACCTATGACCCTCTGATGAGCGCAAAATAAGCGCGAAACCAGTTCTGGTCAGTCGGGGCACATTGTCCGTGGAATAGTTGTTTCCGGCATTTCCTTCAAATAATAATAATTGTCGCAGCTCTAGTATTTCGCCTCTATGTCAACATTTGTTAAGCTATTCAGGTAAAGTTTTCTTGGTATTGTAACCTTAAACATTTTTTGAATTATGGTTTTCGTTTGGTGTGAAGGTAACACTGACGTAGTTTTCCACAGAACACCAAAACTCTATACACTCAAAACAAGTCATCTGGAGATGATTCAAACTTAGTTTTTTTAATCATCTTCAGAGGATGCCATCTTGGTTGGTGAAACGCGCGTCGAGTGCATATAGTGTTATGTGTATGCAGTTTCGCTGCAGTGTTAAACTTAATCAATTTGAAGTATTTCAGGAAAACCTCTATTTCTTTGAAACTAAAAAAAATAGAAGAATGGGGCAACAACGTACATATGTAGAATATACCGGGTTTTCAAATAAAAGCGAAATAACATGTCCATAATTTCTGAAAACATCAAGAAACATTTAAGATTCGATAAAAAATATTAGCCTGCATTATCTTTGCTTATTAGACTTGCTAAATTAAACATATTGATACAAAAGATATCCAAAACCAAAACTGCCTATGCTCTTGAAGGTCGAAAAAAAAAAAATAATAATAAGCTCTTTAGATTAATAGGATTCAAAAATATAATGTAAATTTCACCCCAAAAACAGGTTTTGCACTTCATTTGCTATTTTTTTGCTATTCGATAGATAATATGTACTTTTCTCACTTTTATATTATTATTTAACCAATATATTGAAACACAGAAAGAAAATTGGTATTTAAATTTTAGTATGATCAATGATATGTGTATGATCATGATAAATTATCAACTATTATACCATACAATTTGAACATTGATAATTTTTATTCTAACTTGCACCATACGTTGCCAATTCAATCGATCTAAGGATTTAAAACAAAAGAGGATAATACAATGGATTGGATCATCAACCACCCCTGCCGGTGTTATCGGAACATTGTTTCTTTTGTATTTTCCGAGGAATATGGGTTAAAAATTTCGAAATATCCCTAGGGCCAAGAACAAACGTTGACACTTCAAATGCGTTAAAAATTAATTTAAAACGGTAGTACTTACGAAGGCCTAAGTAAACACCACTTTCGATTGAGCATACAGAACTGTCTATTAAGTAGATACCTACTTTTTTTACCATACGCTTCGAGGGCCCTCCTGCTTATTATGCGAAAGAGTAATTCAATGAAAGAAACCGTTTTCCTATTGTGGTTAAGTGTGTAGAAGTGAATTCCTTGGTGCGTATTTATTCATAGTTGTTTGTCTCGAACTATCGATTAAAAATAGTTTTTGAGAAGTGTAAACTTTGTTTAATTACATGCATGTGAAATCTGAGAATTTGTCTGCTTCATTGGTCAAGAGTAGTGGGAAATATATTTATTTATATGCTTGCGTGTGTAATTACAATTGCTCCATACTTATAGAAATAAGTACTTTTGGATGGTATCAAGAATTTTCGTTTATTATATTTAGTGCTACTTATTGCTTAAGAAAATTTCAATTGTATTTATATATTTATTAGTGATATTTTATTAAGAATCAATGCTACTTAAAATTCCAGAAATTTTAAAGCTACTTCTTGTTCAATCAATTTTACTATTCCCTGAGACTATTATTTACACACGACAATTTCCAACCAATTTATTTTTCGTTTTAATTATTTGAAATTGGCGTTCTGGCTACTCTAAATGAACATAATTAATATTAATGAAAATACAACTGCTTTCAGTGCGCTAATCTTTTTTTTATTGGTTAAACGATGCACGTTTTTGTTATTATTTTGATCCCGATTTTTATAATAGAATTATGTACAGTAAATTAATAGAAGTCGACAATTAGCCACACTAAAGTAGTCAAGTTGCGAGCTTGGTATATTGAAATAAATGAAATTGTACAATTTTGTTAAATAAATTAGTACTGATTAGCTAAATAAAAGATTTTAGTCAGAATTGTACATACGTATTTCCCCTTATGTCTTAAGTTGAGGTTATATTTATTTCTTGTTTTTAAATTATCATTAAATTTCATACATCTACTTCATTGATTCAAGATTGTGAAATTATTTCTAGATTTAATTTATGAAGTTGTAAATGTACTTGAGTTTTTCAAAAATATAAAGAGCTTTAATGTAGGGTGATCTGGTTATTTATTTAAAATATTTCAGACAATTTACTCTATGTATATTTATATCTTAATTTCTCAGAATGTCAAAATGCATTAAATGTTGAATTACATCAATATTTATACGAAATTACACGCAATGAGGCGTTTCATTGCACCATAAAACTAATTTAAAGTAAATGATGTCTGTCCGAAAATCGAGTCCTATTGTAAATAAATTACCAAAAATAATAGTAAAAACTAATAATGTTTGTTGTTTCTTGTTCTAATCGTTTTTTCTTCAGCTATTGTTATAATACTAATAAAACCATATAATGAAATCTTTTATTTAACAAATTTTTATCTAGTTCACAACTTTTTGGAATGAAAATTGAGTATTTTGTAATTTCAATATTTTATACACTCTTAGTATATACTATATCACGTTAAACTGACACAAAAATATTTTCACACAAATGCCATCAGGTAGGTATGATTTTTTTATTTTATATATTTTTACGACAGAAATTCTTAACCAAACTAAATTTACCCCTCTTAAATTTTTTTATTGAAATATTGAAAACAAATGAATGAACATGAACTTGAACCCAATACCTCAAGCATAACAGTTGGACACTGTAACCATTACTGACCAAGGGTAAAGTTATTTCTCTTATTATTAATTAAAAATATATCCACAAAAAACTTCAACAACCTCTTATCTATTAAAATAAAGGTCTTGGGCGATTCAAATGATGAAAACATAATCCAACTTTGTACTTCCTGATTATGGGCATTTCTTGTTCGGTTTATAATGTTCTTGTCAGAGGCGGCTCGTGAATTTGACTTCAGGAAGGACGGAGAAAAATGTGAAAACTTTTTGTCCAGGTGTTTTGGTGTCTTTTGGTGTTTTTTATCTTGTTCGGCAAAATCTTCAGGTCAGCAACTCCTAGTTTTGTCCAGTGTTCCTCACCTTAAATTAATACACACACATACCTACAATATAAACATACAAAAAAAAACACAAAATAATGCATTTTTTCGTCACAACCGCCCAACCATATCTCTTCTTATCATAAGATTTTTGTAAAATTCGCGAGTATTTTGACTCCTCATTTTCTATATATACATATAAACGCTGTAATGTTAAATATCCCCCTCCCCGTGCCATCGCATATTGATGAATGTTATTTAGATTTTTTAATGATTTTTAAACACAGGAAAAAGAAATTTATTTTAGGTTTACATGTGAAATATATTAAAAAAAGATTATTCGTAAATCGTGGGGGCAGTCCGAGAGTCCTCCCTCGCGGGCCGCTACTGATTTTTATACCTATAAAAAGTGATATGCAGTAATGATTATGCATTAAAGAATGTCACCTTAAGTAGTGTAAAATGTTCCTGCTGTTGGTCGAAATTATATAAGTCGATACCAGTATAACTATATAATTATAATTCAGTTTCTTTTGGAATTACACCACCTGTAAAATAACATTAAACAAAAAAAAACAAAAATAACAAAAAAACCTTTTTGTTATTTTACAGGTGGTGTAATCCCAAAAGAAACTGAATCATGAAAACGCACCACAAATAAGTTACAGACATTATATAATTATAAGTAACTTCAGTAACTTTCACGGAAAGCACTACTAATTTGAACATCGGCTAGACTGTAAATTTTTAAGATAAGATAAATAAACGAAAGTTCTTATTGCCACTTTGCCGGCATAAACTGGAGGTTTGCATAATTACAGAAAATGCCATAAAGAGATGAAACTCCCAACACACCCCTTTGATGTCCGACGTTAAACGTGAGTGACCTCAAATGGGCCAGCCCTTTAAATTGGTAGGGAAATTTTATTCTCTGTTTGAGACTATAATTCATGAACCAGTGTCCATAATAGCTTATGCTTAAAGGGTGGTTATTAAATGTATCTAAACATGTAGTGAGAATCTGCCGAGAAATTGAATTGTGCGACTGGATAGTTATTTTTCTTTATTTTGTTTTTTATTTTTTTTATTATTTTTATAGTTGAAGAAAGGAGGAATTTGGTTATATTTTACACCCCTGTTTGTTTTGTTCTATTAAATAGGCACATATACGGTTTTAGAGCTTTCGAATATGCTCTAATATCATATGTTTTAGAGCTTTCGAATATGCTCTAATATCATGTTCCTTTCGTAGAGGTTAGTCAATGGGCCTTTTCCACATCTGTTTCTTATTTGCTTATTATAAAATATATACTTAGTTATGCCTAAAAAGTATTTTTTTAAATTTTTTTCTTCGCCAGATATATTTTGAAAAAATTCTTAAAATTACCATGTATTTCAAATAACGCACCATTGACGTCATACCCCAGTTCGTTGTTGTCTGTTGGCTGCCCTGCATTTTGTGTTCTGTCAAGTGAAGTGTGCTTAACCTAACTTTCGTTTTGTGTTTTGATTAATTTGATTTAAAATGAATAAAATTGAAGAGGGATATCTTAAGGCTGATTCAGACAACCTTCCAAGAGTTGACAGTGAAATGGTTAACGATTTCTACGTCACAAATATGAACTTTCTAAGTGCTGAAGTGCGCAATGTTAAGACAAGAAGGTTAGTTTTATCACCATTTAGTTGATTCTAGCACAGATTGTGCAGTGTTGTCACCTTTAGCGAAAAATACCTAAAGATTATTCTGCTCAAGTGATAAATTGTAAAATAATCATGTTGATTTGCTTTAATAATAATTTATGGAGAATATTTCACCTAAAAATACATATTTTCATTTCAAAATTACCATTTCACCTAAAAATACATAATATTTTCATTTTAAAATTACCAGAATGTAAATTTATTTGTTGCCAAGAAAAAATCCAAATTATATGTGGCAACGTGGAGCCGTTCTTTAACTTGTCTACATTTTATTGGCTACTGGAGTGTGATATCAGCGAACCACGCAGTTTGAAATGATTCATGAAGACCGGTCACTTTGTACTTTGATAACTTCGCTTAATTACAATTCTTTAATAAATTGGGTTGATTCTACCTTTACTTATGTACCAGTATAACGTTTGATATTAAGAAAATAGTAAAATTCAATTTAGTGGAAAAGGCCCATTAGATAATGAAATATTTCAAATTATTGTTTAGATCTCATTTCTTGTCGTACAAATCATTTACCGAGTCGGTGGCTCAGGGCTTAGCGTCTCGATCGCTCAACCCAGAGGTCGTGGGTTCTAATTCCCATTCCACCAACAATTTTTCATTAAATTATTTACTCGTAGATCAAGGCTTATTCGCAGGGATGGCTTGGCAACCATCCTGGCGATGGTCTAGGATGAGAAGAATGTCAACTTGATGTTAATAGATTAAAAATCAGTTGATGTTTGACTTGTCCCCCTAACTAATGAGGTTTTCCAGGTTTCCCTCATTCCTGCACTGAATGGTGGTTAGGGCCTACCAACGTAAGTCGTTCCTGAGGCGCAAATGCGGCCCGAGAAATAATAATATGCCGCCCCCTCTCCCACACAAGTCTCAGACTTTCGGGCTAATCCTTGTGATTAGAATGAGGGGTAGAGATATTATTATTATTTAATTACTGCAAAAAATAAATATATGCCTGGAAAACCTGGAAAAGTCAGGGAATTTTATATAGGCATTATGCTGGACACCCTGTTAAATAAAAAGAACAAAAAAACTAACTTCTACTCTAAAAATCTACTTTCACCATCTAATCTTGTATGTATTACAGATAGCGATATTATTGTAGTGACAATAAAATTTTCATCAGCTCGTATGCTCGTAAAAGTATATCTTATTAAGTAGTTAGGTTATGCATACATATATGTTTTCAAGCCAACCGTCCTGTGTAATTCTAATACATACTCATGTAAAAATTATCGCACAAATTGGTTTACTGGCTACGCCATTGGTGGCGAACGTGCGTGCATTACTCCCTTAAGAAGATTTATAACATCGAACGCGATACCAGCTAGCGGATAGTGTATAAGATTTCCTACCGTGATATTCATCCCTTTTGGTAACGAACGGACTGCTACGGTGGAAATTAACATCGTCCGATGTACAGGGCGGCCTATTTTCGATAGTCGACAGTATCGTTTCCATTGAAAATGCAAAAATCAAGCAGTCGAACTTATCAAACATTTCTCTAGAGTTAGCCATAGTCCCCAGAGAAAAAACTGAATATATACATATCTTTGTTTCGAAGATTTTGCTCCTTTTCAGTATACCGTGTGTAAAAAAAAACCGCATATAGGATGCTGTATATCTAGAACAGAACTAAATGAAATAATGGGAGCATAGTACTACAGTATTCCATTTGCACTTTCCAATAGATGATTCATTTCCAGATGATGCCAACTTGGTTGGCGAAAGGCGCGTCGAGTGCAGTATACGCGATTCATTTTAAGATAGTAGCGCCAAAATGGCAGTAACCTATACTAACCTACGTTCACTGACACTGACGTTTGAAATTGTATTCATCAAAGATTTGTTGTCGAGAACTTTAAACCAGGTAAAAAGCTTGTAAAACTATTTGAAAAGGGGTAAGTAGTTATATAAAATTAAAATAGATTTCAATATTTTTCGAGCGTTCAATCTGAAAATGAAACTTAACCTCAAAATATGTCAAATTCTTTATTGGGCATACGGCATACAAACCTTTATGGAAATATTCATCCTTAGAGAAAGGTAAAGAGCACACTCTACTCTGCGTTCTTTAGCTTCTTTATCCATACTTGTCTCCTGTAACTCTGGCCCACCTTATAGTTTCAACGATAGCTCCATATTTTCCCGCTTTTGGAAAAGTATGAAACTGATCTCGGGGTTTTTCTTTGTCCAAGAGGAACAATGACGCTCACAACAATAATGATTCATATCTAATCAAAGCAATTAACTAATATAACAACGGATATTTCAAAATTCACAATAGAAGTACATAGCAAAACTGGACTAAATGAACATGCGTTAGTTGTGCGTGTCGCCATTAGGTAGCGTATTCCTTAGCAAGAACCGCGTAACACCCCTAATTCAAAAATAGATATTAAAAAGTAAGTCACAACCGTAGAAGAACTATTAGATAGGCAAAAAGAACAACTTGCCACAAGAATTTAGAAAACTCTGGTAGATAATTTTTATTTTGAATAGTGTATACATTTTATAATTTTCTCTTACATGGATTTTCCTCCATTTCCTCCTTCTGGAAATAAAGAGTCGTTTCATGTTTGCAAAATGGACATATTTTGTCTTGTAACATGTAGGACGCCAAGACATTGGAACTAGTAACGGTCTGGAAAATGAGCCACCCTGTATAAAGACGAACAGGTGCGGCGACGGGGTTACTATATTAAAACCGAATTTATTTGCCTACCTGCAAGTCTTAACTTCTTTGTGGTAGCGTATGTTAGGATTATAATGTGCCGTTTATATGAATATATGGACACGAGCTGAAAAATATGCAAATGCCACACCGAACACTTTTTAGGCTTAACCGTGATATAATTGGTAGCGTGGTTGCGGAGTATTTAAGACTTATTTTTCAAATCAGCGCAATTAATAAAACGTTTATTTTATAGTTGTTAATAAAATCAGATGATTTAAATAGGTTCTCATGTTAATAAATAACTCCTAAACATATACCTCCTATATACATAGATACCTGATGCCTGTAGGAACAAGAACCATTATTATACCATTAAAGTAATTTGAAAAATCTAGGAAGAAAATAAAATCATAAGTTGGTGAAACCACCTTTCGAGGAAACGTATTTTTATAAAATTTGACTTGCGCTCCAATTAGATTCTTAAAATTGAAAATCCATGTATCCTTTTCAGTAACTACTCGTGTTTCGAAAACTTGACATTGCACAAACAATGTTCACGCCAAATCGTTTCCAATTAACGTTATTTTATTTGTATTGTAAATACAAATTTTGATTAAACAATTTAATAGGTAGGTCTATCACGGACCCTTGGATAATAGTTTTCATGATTAAATTTTCATCATTTATTACAGTTAGGGCCAAATTGATGACGATTACTATGAGAATCTTGTAACTTTATTATGGTCGAGGGCCTATATGGTGTAGGTCCAGTAATGGTTAAGTAAATTAACATATCCTCTTCATAACGATTGATATTAAGTTCTATCAAGAAAATTAGTAGCTATGCTAGAATATTAAATGCATTGGTTGCCCCTATACACTAATTAATATTACTGAATAGTACAATATTCTTGAAATAATATTCATTTTTGTAAACCCTAGCTCTAGGTGTATTTTTCTGTGGAAAGTATTGTGTCGATTTCTGGAATCTAAAATATAATAAAAACAACTAAATTAATTCTTATCCCAAAAGGATAAGTCAGATGCTCGCTTTTATACTTATTGATATTAAATACCGGGATACCCAAAATTATCTTGGTCAAGGTTGGTTGTGGAATGTAAAACATGTGTCTTACTTTAAATTTGAAATAATTATGTCACTGTCACACTGACATCATCAATAACCTACAAATTTCATACCTACTTATTTCAGTTGTAAAACAATAATGAACTACAAATTATGAAATAACGGTTTTAGTAACAAGAAAAACTAAATTACAGTAATTGTTGGAAATGTCCCCCGTTTTGTTCGATGCACAAGTTGACGCGCCTCCTCATGCTGTGAAAAGCGTTTTACAGCATTTCTGGCGTTATGGTTGCACATTGCTGAACAATTCTTTGTTGCAGTTCTTGCAAATTATTTACCGGAGTTGCGAAAATCTTGTTTTTTTAAGTAAGGAAATATAAAATAGTCCATAATTGTCAAACAAGGTGATCTCATTGGAAACTCAACTTCTGTATGCAAACTTATCAGCCGGTCATCAAAAAACTCGCGGAGGAAAGCAATATTTTCTCGTGTAGTATGTGCTGTTGCACCGTCATGCTGTAAATAACCGTACCGAAGTTCATCATCGTTTAACTGTTGCACAAATTCAGCCAAAAAGTTGTGTCTGTACCTTTCTGCGTTGACGGTGAAATCGAAAAAAATTGGCCCAATTATTCTTCTTGGTTATCCAAACACCAATTTTTTGAGCATGTAGTGGCGATTCAGTAAAAACATGAGGGTTATCATTGCTCCACATTCGCATATTTTGAGAATTGATGTATCCCGAAAGGTGGAACCACGCTTCGTCAGAAAAAAAAGTTAAGTCCAGAAGATCGTCATTCATTAAATTATTGACAAACCAATGGCAGTAAGCAAGGCGTCTGGGGTGGTCTGCGGGCAGAAGAGCTTGATGTGCTTGCGTCTTATATGGATGCATGTTCAAGTCTTTCTTTAAAATCTTATGACATGTTTCATAAGAAAGTCCAATTTCCTGAGAAAGACGTTTCAAAGGTTTTGCAGGCTCCTCTTCCATACGTTGACGAACGTCATTGACAACTTCTTCTGTACGAAATCTTGGTCTACCAGCACCTTTTTTATGAGTCACACAACCAGTTTCGCGAAACACTTCAACACAATTTGTAAGGCACGCATAAAAATTGTTCGGTAATATTGCCACGTTTGGGAAGTGCTCTCGAAAATTGTCCAAACACAAACGTTGACTGTATTGCCAATTTCCATTGACCAGCGCACCCGTTCGAAAATAGGCTTCAATCATGAAAATTTTGTGCTGTGTGGTAAGAGGCATGATTCAAAAACTGGATTAGAAAATTTCAGCACAATGACTTGACAGATTCTGAGACAACAAAACATATTCAAAAATTTAAAGTAAGACACACGTTTTACATTCCATAACCACCCTTGACCAAGATAATTTTTGATATCTCGGTACCTGCATTATGTTGTTTATATTGCGTTTGAAATGTATTATTATAGAATACTATATAAGTACATAGATACCGAATACATCGTGTTATCTAAAAAAAGAAATTGTTATTCCTAGGTCTTTCCTAACAATTTTTTAAACACGTCTAAACATCATCGGCATAATATATCCTTGCTCCTGTAGGTGTTGATAGCATCAGGGGAAAATTAATGGGAGTAATGATATTTATTGATATTAATAGGCAAATCATGTTCTATAGGAATCTACGGATTGTCAGGACCAATTTATACTTGGTTATAAAAAAATACACCGGAGCCATGGTTAATGACTCGGACTAATGATAATAAATTGCTGCGGCAAATCAATATATTTATTTATATAAAATCGGGACGTTGGCTGAATTCATAATTTCCACGCTGAGGTTAAATATACTTGTTTGATTTGTTTATCGTTTTGGAAGAGGTTTAAACCTTTCAGTTTTTTTTTTTATAAAAAAAATTCTAATAGCTGAAAAGGTTTACACAGTACCATCGAATAAGTCCGGAAAAACCTCGGGTAAAACATTACAGAAGCACAACTTGGGTGTCTAACAACAATTCGAATTTATTCTTTCAAATGCACTTTACTTGAACTAGTTATGTACTTGTTAAAAATGGCATTTATCAAGTAACATGCGGATTCAAAAAATTAGAACAGTATTTTTAGATTTGACTTTAAATACCTACTTCCCCGATATCTTTGAAGGGGTTGGAACCTTTGGTGTGAAGCCTAACATTGACTTAGTTTTCAACATAACACCAAAACACTACTGTACTTTACGCGCGTTTCGCTAACCAAGTTGGCATCATCTGGAGATAATTAAAACTAAACCTATGCTAACACTGTGTCCTATTTACACCTAACTTATTGCTATGGTTCAGTGAACCATGGTATACTAACTAATACAGGAATGTACGGAATTGGCGGGCTTTGTCACTATTCATAGTATTTTTACACTTTGCACACTTGCCTTGATTTTTTTGGGGCATTATGTTGGTCCCTGATTACGCAACTTTGCCCCAATTTGAGTTTCTTCGTATCTCTTTACAGTTTCTGAAATCCCAATGGTCATAATCGAACAGCCTGTATAGTCACAGGCGTTCCTTAGATTACTTTTGTCTGCTTTTTGACTAATTGCATATAACTTCCATGTAATTTGATTATAGTTTCTTTCAAAGCAGTAACTTATATGATAGAAACAAGCCAATTCGTTCAGTATTTTGTGATTGTCTAAGTAACTAAGCCGCTTGTGCTTGATTAAACAACGCACTCTAATAATTCATAATTTAAGGAAATAACTGGAGACCATAATGTTGACTAAGTGACTGGTCTAACAGGAGAAGGTATTGTTACCAAACTTAGAGCTTAGTGAAGAATCTTCATTCCAATACAGATTTATACCCAATTTACTATTCGCAACTTTTTTCCGAGCCATCCTTTTTTTAAAATACAGATAGTTTTAAAATATTTGAGCAGTATATATTAACAACACTATTTTATTTGTATTGCAGAACGATACAGAAAGAATTATATCGCTAAATAAAAATAATATCCTTTCCGGCATATTAATTTTTGCAATTCTGAATGGACTGCAGGAAATATAGCCGTCTGTTGTGGACCTTCCAAGCGGAGAGTCATTAAATGAATAAAACTGAGAATATGCAGATTTGTTTTTCTGGTAATATATTACGGCCCGTTTCAAGTTCGTACGATATCAGAGTTGAAAAAACTATAGCAGTCCCATGTTTTGGCTCTGCATAAACATTTCTACTAAATCTTAAATAAAATCTCTTGGCTTTCTTTGAGTTAGCTCTAATACGGATTTTAATAAGAGGCAAGAAAGATGAAACAGGATATGCATGTACAGGGCATTGCATTGCATATACAATTTATATTTTACACACCATTTCATATTTCGTAGGTATATTAATAGTTTAATAATCCTCTGTATGCTCCACTCCTCATTGTTTGTATTCCTTGGTTAGCCTAAAAGTCTGATAGGACTTCTTCAGTCTGATAGACTGAAGGTCTTCGGTAGGAGAGGGGTAGTTTATTATTATTTTGTAGGGCGTGTTAGTACCTTCAAAAGACTGAAATTGGTAAACCCTAACAATCATTGAGTGCAGGATTGGGGGAAACCTGGAAAATCTCGTAAGTTTGGCGATCAGTCAAACACACATACCCATGTTAAATTGGTCTCATTAAAACCTTGTAGGTGTTCTTTCATCCTCGTAGGTAGCGTTGGTGGTTGCCAACCCATCTCCACGTACAAACTTTATACAGGGTGATTCAGCTAACTCGTTGGACTTCCCCATTGAAATATTCATTTGAGAATTTTGATGGGGGGGGGGGGGTTCGAGAGAGTTCTATTCATCTGAAGTATTTTCGTTTTTCTGCCATTTCCGGTTATACTAGAAATAGTCATTAACTTTCTTATTTTAAATGGAATAAGCAAGTACCCTATAATTTTTTAACATTTTTTATTTCTATGGTAAAATTACGTTTTTTAATGTGGGACAACCGAACTAGCTTGTGATTAGAGGGCCATGAAAATTAAACGAAAATCACGTTTACGAGATTGATAAATAAGATACATTGTTTTGATTTCCATGGTCCACTAATCACAAGTAGTTCAAGGAAACAGAAAATTATTGTATAGAAAGTAAATACGTCTAAAGCAAGGAAATGGAAACAGATAGGTGTAGGGAATCCTAATACAGATTGAAAGAACACTTTATTTTTCATCGCATAGCAGTAAAATACAGGGTGTTCCATTAAAAAATACTTTTGGATAGTTGAAATTAGTCAGAATCAAATTGTTTTTTTGAACACCCTCTAAACAATAAAATACGAAATTACACATAATCTGAAAGCTTGATGGTCCGCCTAACCATAGCCCAAAACTTGATACCATAACTTTCCTTGTCAGTCAATGACAATCATTTTAATATAAGGTACCTACCTACTACAAAATAACATTTTTTGAAAAAACTTAATTATCTAAAAAAACATTAATTTCTCGTATAGGTTGTCCCACGTTAAAAATCGTAAGTAAATTTTAGTGCAGAAATCAAACAAGATGGTACCTATTTCAACTCGAACCCATACTCCAGTCCAGTGCTCGAGAATGAACAACCGCAAATGTATTCAATAGCAACTCGTGTTTGCGACAAAATATTTTTAACAGTTTGAGGAATTCAAAAGTGGTTGGAATCATTAAATTTCAAGAAACTTTGCAACTTTGCATAGTTTAGGAGAAATTACGTTTTTTGATCACAAAAAATATTCCAATAGCTGTGGTTTCAGTGTTTTATTTTTATTATTTTTATTTCCCTTTTTTTGCAAAAGTTATTCAAATAGGATCATAAATAAAGATTTTAAAGAGCGAATGAATCATTGAAACCTTCCACTTCTTACTTCTGTTTGTTCTGATTTTACATTATGTTTATTAATTTGTAAATAGAGCTTCCTATGAGGAATATGTGAATGATTTTCCGCCATTCATTAAAAACGTAATGAATAAGCCATGCTGTCCCCATTTAATTAAGGATAAGATAATTGTTAAGTTGTACTCATGCATAATATCAGTTATGTAAATGAAATGGTTAGTAAAACGACATTGTCATTAGTTAATTACTTCTCATGTAACCACCGGCTTCCTAGCGTTTTTCATGTTTCCAAGTTTGACGCGAGTTGAATGGACCGTTATTGCCTCTCCTGATTTTAAGGCTACTTTAGCATATTTTTTTGTGCGTTTGTCGTAGGCGCGTAAGTGGAATGTTATTTTTGATTATTAGCATTTATATATACATTTTATCTCAAACTTCATTGTGAACGTATTAATGTCATGTTCGAAATAAATAAAGATGAGGATGAGAAATACCTCGTACACCTGTTGAATATGACGCATTTTTTAGGAATAGTGCGCTGTTTTTTTTTATATACAGGGTCGCTGAAAAGTATGGTCGATTATTTCCTAAAGTAAGATAGCTACCTAAAAATATTAAACACAAGTTTTAAGTTTCTTGAAAATCTATTATAATAAAGGGAAATAAAGTATACAGGGTCAGTCAAATAGTCACGGAAAAATTAAGTTGCTCTTTTTTAATGGAACATCCAGTATAGCCATAAGAGTAATATGTGTTGGACAAAGGTTTTGTAGCGGGTGTAGCCTAGCAACCAATTTATATTCTTTTTCCAACGCAGTATGTTTATTGGCGATTCCAAAAATGAATGCGCCCTAATAGTTAATTTTGGAGGCTTATTGCTGATATAATGTATTTGGGTTTGTTTAACGTAATAATTTAGTGGTGCTTGTGATTTTTTGGTACTACAAAGTTAAAAACGACGTGGTTAGTATTTGTACATCTTTATTTTTACATTTTAAAATGACATTCAAAAGAAATCAGCACAACAGAAACTGCCGTGTTTATAAGAAGTTTATATAAGTTTATTATAAGAAACTGTTTCTCATTCATTTGTGCAAAAGGCATGTAACAATTTAATAACAGGGAACACGTTTATTTACACAACATAACCACTTTGTTGCTGTTTGTCTATACTTTTCTATCATTATTAGTCTTATAAAAGCAGAATCTATTTTAATTTAAACATTATTTAACAAAAACCAAGCACTAATATGGTATCAGCAATATCACCATACAGTTTTATTACACTTATTTTAGTCCAAAATGTAAGTAAACAAAAACTAGGGTACCTGTTTCAACCCAAAAAATTCATATAATTAGCAATGAAGCACTTATGGGACGTTTGACTACTTTTACCACTCTTTATCCTTTATTTTACCCTAAGTAACACATGAAGTCACTATATTTATGGCAGCTGAATGCTAAATTGCTAGATGATGTGATATGAAATGCAAAATTTTTACTCGTCTTCATCCATATTTGTTTACAATTTGCAGCGTCCTCATCGGTAATTTGAATCGCCATTAGCACAGTCTTTTGATCATATTTTCCTTATTATTATAGATAGATCCATCAAATCAGTGTTTTCCTGAAGGAACCTTCCAAAAATTAAAAACCATATAAGGTGTATCTATTATCTAATCCATTTCCGAAACCTGATCTTAGAGAGTAAAACAGAAAAAAGGTAGTAGATACTTATAGATATTCGTTGAGAACTTATAATTTTTATAAAAAATAAATACTCGTATGTATAATAAAATACGTAGTTCAACAAGCTTCGTTATTGATTTTGAATGGACCCCAATTCCACTCGTTCCACGCTTTCTCGTCGAAATAATAATTGGTGTTAAAATATTGAAAATTATCAGTAGCTCGCTAATTGATTCGAATTGGTCGCGAATTTGCTCATCTGCCAATTATATCGTTTGCGCGGGTCGGCAACAACTGGAATTAAAACAAATCTAAACGGGCTAATATGGGCTAATACAACAAAGGCACCAGCGAATTTCATCTATCCTTATTAAATAGATGATAGATGGGAAACATATACCATTCACGTGCGCCAGTTTTGTATTAGTGTCTAATTTTATTATCTTGTGTGTTGCCCAGTCCATCCTTTACATTTTTTATGTTTTCTATATGATTGTAATCTTCATTTTTGTTCAATTCAAACCGTAGGTTATTTCTATTAGTATATATTATGGCTTCGACAATTAATCACTAAAATTATTTTCGTCATATGTCACAGGGTGTCAACAGAGTGTTGTAATTGAGGGTTCACCATCCACCATAGGTAATGTTACATCTGGGGTGCTGCAGGGGTCGGTTTTGGGTCCCGTTCTATTTTTAATATACACTTCCGATATGTTCAGCAAAATAAATTTATCTCAAATGCTTGCGTTTGCTGATGATCAAATTATTTCATCATTTGGTCCTAGTGATACTGTTGCAGCCAGTGCTACCATAAACAGTGATTTATTGGCAATATCTAAATATTCCAAAGCTTATAATTTAAAACTAAATTTGAACAAGTGCGGAGCTTAGCTTTTTTGTTCTAAATCCAGGGAGCGTTTACTTACTCAACTGGTGCTAAAGCTTAATAATGAATTTATTCCCCTAAAACATTCTGCAAAAAACCTAGTATTATCTTCGATTGTCGACTTAATATCACTGATTGTAAAGAAATCGTATTGAGCACTCAAACATCTTTACAGGAGTAGAAACATGATGACTTTTGGTCTGAGGAAGACTCTTGCTGAATCAACAGTTTTGTCTATTATTAATTATTGTCGCATACTTTACTTTTCATGTTTGGACAGTATAACAAAGTATAGAATTCAAAATATTCAGAATTCATGTTGCAGGTTTGTCTTTGGATTGAGAAAGTTCGATAGAGTATCCTCTTCTAAATTAAAGAGCTACGTTGGCTTAGCACTGAAAATGTTTTTAAGTATCATACTTCAGTATTTGTATTTTTTAGAACTTAATTTTTATCACAGCTCCACGAATGGAGTGGACACAAATCTATGACTGTTTTCACACCCGTTATTATACAAACTTAGGTAATATTAATAAGTGAAAGTTTGACGGAAATACAGATCATTATTTGTATCTATATGGTGGCTTTATTATTAATATTTAAGTTGAAAAGTGGCAAAACTGATCTAGTGGCCAAAACAGGTGCCTTGATCCTATTCCTTCTACCCTAGTATTCCTCTTAACAAGTTGGTCACATTATTGACGTGCATCCAGAATATAAAGAAGAAGAAATTTGAAAACTGAAAAGTTTGTTAAAAAGCATAAAAGTCAAAGCAAACGCATATCACTTATGCATTATGAAACTTAAAGTAAAAACACAAAAAGAAAATTGAACGAATAAAGAGTGTGGACAAAAGCTGGGTAAGTCAATTCGCCCATAAAGTAAACAATAAACTACCTAAAACTGCTGCCAAAGTCTGGTATAAGTGCGTCTCAGTACCAGAACAGGGAGATGAAACAGACAGGAATTTTCTCAGGTAACTCGATTTCAAAAATACACAATACTGCAGGAACGTCTACACAATGCCATGGCAATGTATTGTTAAAACAGACAATGCCAAAATAAACAGCTTTAGACAAAACAAATAATTGTTTAAGAAAGTTTTCTCTCGGTGTATAACAGAAGTTTATTATTTTTCCGTTTCTGCAAATATTTGTAGTAAAGAAAAACTAAAAAAGCAGTGTAATATTACCTTTCCTTATCATTCACTCTTAATTGCTTTTCGCTATTGTCATAAAATCTAACACGATTTAATTAAAACCTGCCGGTTTTTTGTGAAAGTTATTTTAATTAATGCTGTGCGAGTTGTGAACAAGCTGAATATTGTTTTACAGATACACGGGAAAATTGAATGTCTACATAAAATCGAGTCTGGTTCATTATTTAATGCACAAGGTGTTAATTAAATTCGGTTAAAATGCGGCGACCGCTCATTTAAATGCATGTCTTGGAAGGCATCGACAATTAGTCGGTCGGACTTTCCAAAAAAAAAATATAAACCAGCATTTATAATTCCTACACGCCGCATTAGAAGCCATAAAGCACACAACAATGGCAGAGTTATGGTAAAACATTTACATACATAAACACAATCTCAGAGGCCGGACAATATTCATAGTATTAATTTTAGAGCCATAACGAAATCCTCGCAATTGTTTAAGCCAATGTTTCTGATTAACATTTAAATAGGAATAATCACTTCATAGTATCGGCCGAAGTTCGAACGACAAAAAACATTTCGAAACAAGGAAACGGCAGCGCTGATGAAGTGTATTTTTTATATTTTTCCATATTTTTACTTTTCTGGGATATCTGGATCAAATTTGGAAATTACTATGTATAGTAGTTCAGTAAAATAACGATTTATATCCGACAAAGTTAATAAAGTTCTGAAAATTGGTAGAAATGTTCAGCGTTTCTACCAATTCTAGGGGGAAGCACACCCCCTAAGTAGTGTGCTTCATCCCCTAGGATGTTATTTCCACCGCCACACAGCAACAATTTCTTCCTCATTCGGATCCATGGCACCAAACTACCACACGAACGACAGAAAAACGTAGTTGTAGAAAACGTTTTGTCTTATGGTATGGTCTTATGATACATCGTGAAAATAATTGTTTTGAAAAAAACATTGATCTCATTTAGATGTTCCAAGAAATATATAGAAAACACTATATACTAGTATTTCGGCGTATTAGGCCTTTTTCAATAGAGTAAATGTCTATTACTAAATGTTTGCAAGCGCGTTTTCGTTATTTATTTGTTTACGAGCACCCAACCCCGATTGATCCTACCATCTGGTAAAGCCCGAGTTTTTATTACCTTTTCTAAGAAGGGCGAAAGTGTAAATCTATCTGATCATTCCTAGTACAAGGATTTCTAATTAAAAATTTTTTAATTTCCAATTGCTCCAACAGATCTAAGAGCTTTCCTTTCTTTTCACGATGCAGTACCTTTACATTTTTCTGATCTATAAAATGATTGTTTTCTATACAATGCGTCGAAAATCCTGAATTTTTTTCGTTATTTACTATGGATTTTTTATGATCTTTTTTACTCTAGTTTCAATACTTTTACCGGTTTGACCCACATACACGGCATTATAATCCACGCAGTTAATTTGGTATACTCCCGATTGTTTTGATTTATTAACCCTTTCTTTGTTGTTTATCAAAATCCTCCCAATAGTACGCTTGTTGACACTAATCGTTTTACACCCGTTTCGTTCTAATCTGCGAACTATTTTTTCACTATAACCTGCGACGTGATTAATATAACTATAGGTGCCTTCTTTTTCCCGAATATTGTAAAACTCCCGACGAATTAATTTCCTCCTTTTGTTTTTGATCATGTTATCTATTAGTTTTTCTTTATATCCGTTCTTTCTTGTAATTTGTGTGATTGTACTTAATTCTTTTTAAAAATCTGCTTTTTCTAGCGGAAATATTAAAAACCTATGTATTAAACTATGGAAAACCGACTTTTTTATTTGCCAGAACTGCTGCGAACTTGCTGGTATAATTGCGTCGGAAGTTGTTGGTTTTCTATAAACCGAGAATTTTAATTTATTTTCGACCTTTCTTATTGTTATATCCAAATAGTTTAATTGATTGTTTTCCTCCTTTTCCATTGTAAACTGAATATTATCGTTAAGCGAATTTAAAAAATTGAGAAAGCCGCTCAAATTTCTTTCAGTACCAGTCCAAATACAAAAAATGTTATTTACATAGCGAGCCCAAAAGTGAACATGTGATTTTAAATTATTGTGACTATTGAACAGTGCGTTTTCAAAATGATTCATAAAAATTTCCGCTAACAAAGGAGAAATAGAACTACCCATGGGTAATCCGTTTTTTTTGTTTGTAAACAGATCTTATAACAGTTCATAACTATAATAGTTCCAAGCATAATTAGCCAATTTTTTATTTTTAGAATGACAGGAATTATATTGTTAAAAAATAACAACTATCAAATTGAAACAAAAAAGATTGTTCGATTGTTTAAATCTAAAGAGCAACAACCCCTGACGTCCAATAAAAAAGTGACAGGTTTGTTAATGAATAATCAGTCCTTAATTTATGGTTCTTGCACACACATGGACCACGTGATTGGTAAGGTGCGATATACCACCATCTCATTAAGTTTTTAAGGCTTTTTCCGTCAGTACTTTTAGAAGGCTCGCATTGCGAGGGAATTCTTTTCCGAGATCCACCTTGTTTGTACACGCACACACACACACGCCACACCCGTATAATTGTCGTACGTTAGATACTCCAAATCACATCCTTCTCCCGCTAGCCGTGCGCTGTCAAAGGGTTTCCCCCCATACACGCCTATTCACCGCGTCCCTTCGCCAACACCTCTTAACTTACTTTTTACACCCCAGCCTCGTTAACGCCGCGGCTTTTAATGTCCTCTCCTCCGCAGCCGTGAAACCAACCGGCCGGCTGCGGGTTTGCCTGAAAGGACCACGGAGAAGACTCGCCTCGGTGGCGTAAAGTCGTGTTCTTGGATTATATTGGCGATTCCAAAAATGAATGCGCCCTCTGCATGAAAATATTTGAACCTACTTAAAAAGTAATTTTTGGAGGGTTATTGCTGATATAATAATAAACATGTATTTGGGTTTATTTAACGTAATAATTTAGTGGTGCTTGTGATTTTTTGCTATTACAAAGTTAAAAACGACGTGATTAGTATTTATACATCTTTATTTTTACATTTTAAAATTGCATTCAAAATAAATCAGCACAGCACAAACTGCCGTGTTTATGGGTGTCATTCCACAAAATGTGTCAATAGAAGTGTTTAAGATAGAAGACAGGTAACCCTAGTATAAGAAACTGTTTCTTATTCATTTCTCCAAAGGGCATGTGACAATTTAATAACATGGAACACGTTTATTTACACAACATAACCACTTTGTTGTAGTTTGTCTATACTTTTCTATTATTAGTCTTATAAAAACATAATATATATTGTATTTAAACATTATTTAACAAAAAACAAGCACTAATAATATCACCATATACAGTTTATCACATTTATTTTAGCCTAAAATGTAAGTAAACAAAAACTAGGGTACCTGTTTGAACCCAAAAAATTCATATAATTAGCAATGAAGCACTTATGAGACGTATGACTGCTTTTACCACTCTTTTTATCCTTTATTTCACCTTAACTAGCACATCAAGTAACTATATTTATGGCAGCTGAATGCTAAATTGCTAGATGATGTGGTATGAAATGCAAAATTTTTACTCGTCTGCCTCCATATTTGTTTACAATTTGCAGCAGTATTTGCAATTTGAATCGCCAATACTTCACCCACCCTAGATATTGAGTGAAGTCAATCAGTAAACTTAGATTTTCATTTTTCAAGTAGAAAAATATCCTTAGTTGTATAAGTCATATCTATGTTAAGAGTTTCAATAATAACGAACTTTATTTACAAGGGGTTTATAAGTTTCTTTATTCATTCTGAAGAATGAACGAAACTTTCCATCATCTTGTTGCGGCCACAAATAATCTGCAGTTTATATTACCTTCTATGTAGGGATGGACCCAGAATCGTTTTGTGTGTGCCTCAACCACATATTATTCATAATTTGGCACGATTAAACACAATCGTACGTAAGCATTGGTATATAACTATTGCCTGAATATCCAACTAGTTCGTAACTATAATCTGTAAACAATTTCGCCAGAGACCAGTTGCTCCGGAAACGAAAGATCTAATAATTGTTCATGAAAATGAAGAGTTCTACGTAAAATAAACTTCTTTTTTACATTTTGAAGTAAGACTTCTTTTAAAACATCGTCGTTTTTTAATAACTTTGACCTATAATCTTTTTTTTTGTATTTAATATTCAACCTTCAGATTTATTACCTTGGTTATTATAAATTATAATACCAAAGTCTACATATAGACTTTGATAATACTTTAAGTGGATGCCTCTATACGAGTACTCAATATCCAACTTGTTCGTAACTATAATCTGTAAACAATTTCGCTAGAAACCAGTTGCTCCGGAAACGACGAGTCTAATAATTGTTCATGAAAATGAAGGGTCCTACGTAAAATGAACTTCTTTTTTACATTTTGAAGTAAGACCTCTTTTAAAACATCGTCGTTTTTTAATAACTGTTTGAAATTTTAAAATCTCTTTGACCTGTAATCTTTTTTATATTTAGTATTCAACCTTCAGATTTATTACCTTGGTTATTATAAATTAGAATGCCAAAGTCTACATGTAGATTTTGATAATACTTTAAACTGTAATAATAGACCATTTAATGAAATTTACATTTTTGCGCACCACTGACGACTAATTTTAAAAGACCGTTTCGTCGCAAAAGTTTAAAAAAAAATCTGCAATTTAATTTCACCCGCTCAGTATGGTTTTACGCGTCCTGGTGCGGATGTGTGTGCAAGGACGAAGACGGAGGCAGCTCATCCCGGTATACGCGATACTCGCGTTCGTATTCACACCTACACCAACGCACCTCTTACCAACCGGGCAGGGGGCACCCCATGTACAGCACGACTATGAGAAACTTCACATAATACAAAGCATGTACAATGCACTGTGCAGATAAAATTAAGATTGCTGCAACCAGATAGGTACTAAAGGGCAACAACTTCCTCGCCATTAGGAAGACATAGAAGGACCACGCAAAAAATAAAAATTAGAAAACTATAATAAATGACATATCTCAGAATTCTGACATATAACTCCACGTCAGAATTGATGGATGGGCGATGGGGTTTGGAAATAAAGTCATACGAGGTACTTAAGCATTTAAACCTAATAGGACTATATTGTTCATGGGGGATGGAGTGCTGTAAATTGTTATACTTAACAATAAATTTATTATATGCAATTCTTAAGGTAAACTCAAATCTCCCCTTTGTGAGATTTACTTAAGGGTATAATAACTCCCATGTATTGGCGATTCAAATTACCGATGAGGGCACTGCAAATTGTAAACAAATATGGATGAAGACGAGTAAAAATTTTACAATTTCATATCACATCATCTAGCAATTTACCATTCAGCTGCCATAAATGTAGTTACTTCATGTGTTAGTTAGGGTGAAATAAAGGATAAAGAGTGGTAAAAGTAGTCAAATGTCCCATAAGTGCTTCATTGCGAATTATATGAATGTTTTGGGTGAAAACAGGTACCCTAGTTTTTGTTTACTTACATTTTGGACTAAAATACGTGTGATAAACTGTATGGTGATACCATATTAATGCTTGTTTTTTGTTAAATAATGTTTATAAATTAAAATATCCTCTGCTTTTATAAGACTAATGATAGAAAAGTGTAGACGAACTTCAACAAAGTGGTTATGTTGTGTAATAAACGTATTCTCTGTTATTAAATTGTTACATGCCTTTTGGAGAAATGAATGAGAAACAGTTTCTTATACTAGGGTCAAACTTCTACCTATCTTCAATCTTAAACACTTCCCTTGACACATTTTGTGGAATAACACCTATAAACACGGCAGTTTGTGTTGTGCTGATTTCTTTTGAATGCCATTTTAAAATGTAAAAATAAAGATGTACAAATACTAACCACATCGTTTTTAACTTTGTAATACCAAAAAATCACAAGCACCACTAAATTATTACGTTAAACAAACCCAAATACGTGTTATTTATCATTGTATCAGCAATAAGTCTCCAAAAATCACCTTTTAGGTAGGTTCAAATATTTTCATGCAGAGGGCGCATTCATTTTTGGAATCGCCAATAATGACTTCGGCAATACTCGGCAAAGTGAATATGTGAATATCTTATCTCATTTTAAAACATTTGCCAGCCTTCATTGATTTAGGTAACATTATTTTAGTCTAAACCTTTCTACTCATATTTTCATGTGTAATATAGACGAATGTGAAATTATTTTTACGGTGATATTTAGTTTTCAAAGAGAAAAAAAAAATATAATCATGATAATAATTAGAAATGTAACAATTGAGGTTGAAGGATTTACAGGAATTTTATTAAAACAATATATTTTTCACATTTTTGTGCATCATGTTAATTTTAAGCCTCTGCCATTCTATTTCTCTCTCTCTCTATCTCTTCTACTACTATTTATCTCTGTATCTTATCTGCATTATGTAATATAAGGTTATCAAATACACTAAGCTCTTTATCTACGATACATACCTCTACACCACAAACAGCAAGCAACTCCTCTTAAACATCATTAAAACTGGAAATAACTATTTGTTGTAATTCACAAAAATTGTAACTTAAAAAAACCTTTTTTCATCCTCTGTTTAAAATCGCCAGCGCCCACGGAATTGTCAATAACTCAAATTTTAATTAATAATAGAACTTTTAAGGAATTGATTTAAAAAATACGTTTTGTTTGTAGAAAAATGTTTATTTCACAAATACTTAGATATGAGACCATAGACTTAATAAGAGGAGACCTCACGGTTCATTCATAAATAACCTTTTGTTTTGTATCAATCATTGGCAATGTGTATGACAAAGAATACCGAGAGAAAGAACGGCAAAATTCCGACTCCGTGCAACGTTGCATAAGTTTTGGGATAACTTGCTTCCGACGCCAAAGGCGTACTGTTTTTGGAAGGGTTGGGTATGATAATAAAACATCAAAAAAGGAATTTTAAGAAAATTAGTACTATACATTGCAACAGCAAAAGCTTGTGAGATTAGAAATTAAATTAGTATCGGAGTTTTAATGTAGGGAATATGAATTGAAACTTGAACACTTAAAATTCTGAATTAACTAAAGGTGGTACACCTACTACATTACAAAAACTTATATATATACAGTAGTGTAAAAAAGTATTTTTCAGTTTTTCAAAGATACCCAAACTCTGTATACAGGGTTCAATTACATTTAAAAGTGAAATATAATTTAAAATAAGAAAGATGTACATGGTGTTAATTTTTAATTCAACTTTTTGTTTCAAGTTATTTGACTTACTGTTTTCAAAATAACTCTTTAAAAGCCTGATAATGGTGATTTTCTCTTAGATTAATATAAAGGATACCTTTAAAAATTACCTTGGTTACGCAACTGATTTTAATTTTTGTGTGCAAACGTTGCATGTAGGCTTCACACTTACCAAACATTATAGGTTTTTTAATTTGTTATGCAGCAAAGTGCTGAATGATGCCTTAGCTTCTTGCTTGGATTCTTGTTTTGATCGTATTTAAGTATGTGGGTAGGTAACTCCAAAAACTAACACATCAGCCATATTTTAAAAAATAACAAAAGCAATTCCATAATATAATATAGTATATATATACTATATTCCGTAAAATGATAAGGAAGCCAGCCAGCACGCCCCTGAAAATCCGTAAATATGGCGTGACAAATATAGCGACAAAACTTGGCAAAATTTATCTGTGGAAAGACAGTTTTGAATATAAAGAATTCATTTTTCCATACACTTGACACTGACGCACCATTTTCTGAAGAATAGTAATAAAATTCTTACGAAAAACACTGAAAAATTCACAAAAGCAAAATTCCGACTGCCAGCAACACCGCACAAAAGAAATACTATAAAATACTACGATTCACGTGGTTTTTACCGGCATCAATGGACATGCGGATTGGAGTAGGGAGCAATGATGCCTGTTCATTCCATTTTTGCGTTATGAACTTAGTTTTTATCGCAACGTTTTTAACAAAATATGATTTATCTACTTAACTAGGAAACGGAAAAATATTTTTATGTAATATTTTAACCTTAACCCATAATCATGGTAGTTTAAATGTGAAAATATAAACTACACAATTGACAGTTTGACAACAGTTTTTCGTACAATCATAAAGTAGACCTTGCAGTTGACCAGATAAAGAGTTAGCAAGAGGATCTCTGATTGCTTTAAAATGTAAACAATTACATCTCCCTTGTCTTATAAATCTATGTATGAGGCGATATTATCATTCATTGGTTAAAAAATGTACCATCATTGCAAAGTTGCATTTCTAAAAAAGTGGGATGTTAAATGCGACCAGTTTATTTATCACGCTGAATATTTAGCAAAAATTACATTATTTTGTATTGACTGCTCGATGTCGTCAACAAGCCATGTAGGAGGATGTGGAATTAGTTTGTAGGATACCGTCTCCACAAGTAATGTCCCTCGAACATATAAAAGATGGTAATACCTGGAATAAATATAGATGCGGACAGTTTTAACCTTGCTTTTAGTTATTCTTCAATTTGAAAAACATTTTAACTGCAATTGAAATAGTGGCGGATCGCTGGGATGGGTTTGGAGTAGGTGGGTTTGTATTTACAAGGGGCGCCACATACAATACGTTGTTCCCACCTCATAATTAGAGACTTAAAGCAAAGACACAAAAGTATACGTTACCCTTTGACGTAAACGTAAAAATCGTGCAACGTTATAGAATTAAAAAGCCGTCTTAAAGCATCCTTCAAGACGTAGACGTAAACGTACGTAGATATATTTTTTCCTGTTACTTGCATCATATTAATTTGTATCAAATTCTATCTTCCTGGATCTTCATAGAGGTTGTGACCTACGACTTCTCTTGCAAGATGTAAATTGCCCTCTGTAGTAAAATAAATTATTTTTTGTGAATCCGCATCATAATTACCGTAATACCCAATGTGGAAAAGTAAACACTTAAAATCTATTAAAAATATTGTAAACTGTAACACCCCGACAAAAATCAAAAAAAGATATATGTTGTATGAAAAACTAACCAAAACGCAACAGAAAATCGAAAATTATATTTGACAACACCATTCGTGACTAATCGTATATTTCCGACGTTGACCTCGGCTCAATACGACTGCGTTCACTAGGTACGTACGGGCCCGCAAATATACGTCAAACGTAAACGTAAACGTACACAAAATTACCACTGCGCATGAGTACACGTCAATTTCTGCGTTTACGTATACGTTCATGGCACTGCTTTAAGTATCTATTATTATTTTTTAATATTTTTTATACTATCGGAAGTGTGACAAAATAACCAATAAACAAAAGGATTCCTAGATAAGGTTGCTAATACGATTTGTTGCAATAAATTACTTCGCGCTTGCCAATGAATTATTTTAGTCGGGATTCAGAAAAAGAGGAACCACGCTATTAAAAAAAAATAAAACAGAAAAAGGTATTATTTATTATTATTATATATAAAGTTATTAAAAGAAAGTTTTATCAAGGTCAATTAAAGAAAAATGAAGTTCATACTTAAACATACAAATATAATACATTTTGTATGCGAGGGTCGATACTTGGCCTCCTGTTATTCGTATTCTTTACAGATGGCATTGATTGATTGATTGATTGATAAATTAGAACTAGCGTAAGATTGCATAAGTCTTTAGACTGCAGCTTGTAAGCTTATTGTGGTTCCAGCTTTATAATTCTGGAGAGGACTGAGCCATTTGTGATTGTGTTTCTGTCCACCTTGTCAAGATACGAATACCGATTCGCAACTGTACAGGACTGGCAAAAAGAAAACAAATTATTGTACCGTTTGTTTTTTTTTCACAGCGCCATTTTCAAGATAGTAAGTCAAACCTCCTAAAACCAAGTAGCCAAAAATATGCTCTATTTGCTCAGCTTAAAATTCAATATGGCGCCCATAAGAAAAAAGAAATTTATTTATTGTTTCTCGCAACCGAAACGTCGCAATGAAAATCTAAATATGAAGTGAAATTCCTCGAAAAAACTTGCTGTGAAAAAGTGTGTTCAGATTTTAAAAATTCTTCTAAATAAAAAAGTTAGACGATTTTCGAAAACGCCACATTTACTTTTTTTAAAATTAACTCAAAAAGCTAGGACCGGTCTCCAAGCCCTGTTAAGTTACCAACAGAACTGTCTAAAACTTTCCCCATTTAAATATTTTCCTATATCTTATATTTTCCAAGATACCAATACATGCATCACCAAAATGGTTCACACTCTATACAGAATATATTGTACATATTTATAAAATGTTGCATTTGAAAAGTATTTTTATATGTATTGGATTCTATAGGGAACCAAATTTTATTTCGTAGTAAAGGTAAAGTAAACTGAACACTGAAATATCTTTTATATGTTTTTTAAATGTTGTATATCTACAGAAAAGTACGTGGAAACGTGAACGATAAATTCCATTTTTCAACCACCCAGCAAGAGCCATTGTCCGAGGTGATTTCAATGAAAATTATACAATTTTGCACCGGCGACAACAAAAAGCCCTTACATCCACCCTGTAGGCCTTTGTGCGACGTGTGAGAAATAGAAAGTATGCCGGTGCAGGGCAATGGGGTCCCCCATTCCTCCTCTCCTCCCATTATATGCACCACTTTCAATTACTCGCGCGAGGCTCTAAAACATTTTCATTATTTTTTTATTACACCGACGGGTTTTTGATTATGTTCAGTCGCCGTTGTGATGTGTGAAAAATAATATGGCCAGATGGCGTATTGCTTACATAGGCTGAACACCTATAAAAAGACCTGTGTACAACGACCGATTTGACTGTTCTGGTCGTCGTGGAACAAAGAGGCTTTCACCCTTCATTAAATAAAGAAAAAAGAAGCTTATCGCGTAATCTGGCATTTTTCGCACCTTGAAAACTTGTAAACCGATGTACATTTTTTTGTAGTAAATATGGGTAATTTGAGATTTTGATGTCGGCGGATTTTTCCAGCAGATTTAATTTTTAGCGACTCGGTCGAGTTGTCCATACTCTCTGCCTGGTTATGGGAATGTTGTCAGGGCGAAGATCCAATCTTGGGAACCAAACGTGTATACATTTATAACCGTACCCCACTTGTTTCTTTTTTGGTATTTCGGCTAGACGGGCAGATACATAATAAATTCGTAAAATTCTTCAAGTACATTGGGACTGACTTACCCATTGCTTATGAAATCATTACTCGCAAGGGTATATTATTTTTTCCTAGTATATTTCTAGTTTTATTTAAATCCACTAAAATAGGCAAAATTCTAGTTGAGTAATTTCCGGTTTTTTGAATATTTATTCACTGTTACAAGCTATAGAAACTGTAACTTGTAAAACATCTTTTATTTAAACAGTATATAAAAACTATCAAAAACTCTAGACCTAAACTGTAGCACAGCTTATTTATTCAATACTAAGCTGTGACTCTAGTTAGATACTATCCACAGATAATTTTATGGGTGGCTAATAACAATTTTGTATTTTTCAACTCTATACCTTCGTAGTTAATTATTTCTTATGTTTTTGTTCTTTTGTTTCAGGTCAGTATCACACCTTGTTTTGGATAAAAGGTAACAAATTATATAGCCATATTTCTTATATTGAACCCATAAAGCTAAATACATGAAATGATTTACTTTTTTTATTAAATTATGAGTACTAACACTCTTACTAGATTTGTAGAGTTCATTCATGTTAAATTTAAAGTTTATATATAAATAAATAAAAACTTGACAACGCAGAGAAGGGTTGCCAAATATAATACTCTTTGTAAGTGGCTAATTTATTGGTCATTTGTTTATCGAATATTGAAAACAATTAATTACTGAAAATGACGTCACTTTAAACTTAACGTAAATGAACTTTAGTATATGTAAATATACAAATTGAAATTATAAAATAAATTTAAAAATTATGCACCTCATTATAATATAAAATGGCCACTAAAAGGTTACTTTTTTTGTACTTGGCATAGTGTCCAAAGTCACGATTTTAATAAAATATTATGTTACGGGCTCTGGTAACTCATCTTTTGTTAATTCCACAATCATATAATGCCAACTGATAAACGATTTTAATCCACAAATTTTCAATCGCGTTAAGCATTTTTTTATATACAGGGTGTCCATTTATAAACTGACACATTTTAACTGCTTATAAGTCGAGAACGATAAATGATATCGATGTGCGGTTTTCACAGAACTTCATCAATTTTTTTAAAGTTTTTTTTGACAGTGTTGCCAAGTTTCAAAATTTACCTGAAATAGGAGGAAAAAAATTTATTACTTTCAAAGGCCGATTTGACAAAGAAATGTAATGGGACACCCTGTACTTTTTAATTTTACATGAAAGCCTGTTAACTTTCCTTTCCGAAAATGTATAGATTGTTTTTCATTGCAATCATTTCTTTGTCCAGAGCCAATTTTGGTAGATGACTCCTTTTTGAAAAGGTCCCTGCTCTAATTGATGAAAATTTTATGGTAATTACCTATGTATCGCTTTATCATGATTAAATGATTTGCGCTATTGCCATGTCTATAAAAAGTATTTATTCTATTAAATAACAACTACTAAACAATACTGTTAAATAAGAACTAACAGTAACAATAACCTCGGTAACAATACTTATAACAATTTTAACAACTGAACAATTTAATTTTAATTTATACGTAACTAATAAATTAGCTGCTGTATATGACCCCCATTTTGCTCGGAACACATATGCAGACGCACAAATAAGTTGCTGAAGGCGTTTTGTAGCATTTCCGGTGTAATTTGGTTAAAAACGTTTACTATGTTGTTGCGCAGTTCATCCAGATTTCTTGGGGTTGGACTGTAGCAACGTTCCTTTATATATCCCCATATAAAAAAATCTGGAATGGTTAGATCGAGAGAATAGGGTGCCCACTCGATTGGACCTGCTCGCCCAAGCCATCTATTTCCAAAAGTAGTATCTAAGGAATGCCTTGCGACTCTGGAGAAGTGTGGTGGTGCACCGTCTTGCTGAAAATAGACCGTGTTTAAATTCCCTTCCTGCTGAAGTTGTGGATAAAAAAATGTTTCCAACATATCGGTGTAATTGTTTCCATTCACTGTTGCTTCATATGGCCCATAAATTTTAGACTTCGATACTGCACACCAAACGTTCAGCTTAGGAGAATCCCTTTCAAATTCGTTATAAGTTCGAGGATTTTCATCCCCCCAAATTCGGCAGTTATGCTTATTTACCCGCCCACTAAGGTGAAATGCTGCCTCGTCTGACATTATTAAGTTGGTATCCGGCTCATTTCTAAAAAGATCTAGTAATGTTTCGCACATAAAATATCTTTTTTCAAGGGCGTGATTTTCAATTTTTTGGAAAGTTTGAATTTTGTAGGCTTTAAACTTAATTATTTTTAAAATTTTATGTACTTTACTTTTTGACATATTTATCGTTTGGGCTATTTTTCTAATAGATATTTGGTTATTGTTCACGGACAACACTTCTCTCACCCGCAAAATATCATCCAACAGATTACCTTGTGCATTTAGGACTGTTCGAACTTTCCTTTTAACTGTTCCCTCCTGAGAAAATTGGTGTACCCAATGAAGTATAGAATTGCGTGAAGGTGGAGCTTTTCCAAAAATCAGCCTAAATCTTCTTCTCGTCTCTGTAACTGATTTGCATTCACTAAATAGTAACACGCAACGTGCTTTTTCCTGGGTGGTAAACATATTTAAACCAATTTTAAAACTTTAACAAATTGCAAAAGTATAGAGAACTAATTATTGAGACTGCCCAACCCTAGATAAAAATACAATAGATAACTATCTTAATATTGACATTTGAAGAATTAAAACTGCGCCCTCAGACGGTTTGGAAGGAAGTAGGTGTATAACTGGTTGCATCAGATATTTTCAATGAAAATGGAAGTAACGTTTAACTGGTTGCATAAGAAATATTTGCTTGCAGGATCCTTGACCTTCTCTACCAATACATTTTTTACAAATAAAATAAAAATATGACACATTATATATATTTAATATTTATCACGAATTTATAAAAAGCTCTACAAACACTTTTACATTAATATAATCTAAAACTTACGTTGCCAAAACTATAAATTATCAAATTATTAAGGTTATAAAGTAATTGTGTTTCCAAGGAATAATAAGTACAATCTTTTCTTGCAGCACCTCTTCTGAAACGTCTATCATGCACCTTCTTGCATCTTTTCTTTCAAACCTAAAACATAATAATCTAATAACTGAACACTAATTACTAAAACTGATTATTATTACATTACCTGTATTATTACATCTCCCCAGAATATTCTTCCAGAATGATAATAATGGACTAAAGTTTATCACCTACTGAGGAAACAAATCAAACACAGAGCAGTTAGTGCATTTTTTTCGTAGGAAATTCTTTAAAAAACTGCGGCGAAAACTTCAATGTTTGAATGTCAGGTTATATTTCAACGAAAAACGACGCGGCAAAATGGCGACGGAAAGTAAATATTTTAGACTACTAGATGTGTACGATTTTGTTTACCTCATTAGCTACAGCACCATCTATCGGTTTGGAAGAAACTAAAATTGCATCTCGGGCGTGTTCTATGTAAGAAAAACATCTATTTCTTTTCATTTAGGTGCCCAACGAACGGCGTTAACAAGATTTGACAGTAGTTAAGGGATACAAAACAAATCATGCGATTCATAGCCTCCTTGACAAGCCAAAGTTAGAGGTTGTTATTGTTGTTAGTTGATACCGAGAATGTTATTTAATAGAATAAATTCTTTTTATAGACATGGCAATAGCGCAAATCATTTAATCATGATAAAGCGATACATAGGTAATTACCATAAAATTTTCATCAATTAGAGCAGGGACCTTTTCAAAAAGGAGTCATCTACCAAAATTGGCTCTGGACAAAGAAATGATTGCAATGAAAAACAATTTATACATTTTCGGAAAGGAAAGTTAACAGGCTTTCATGTAAAATTAAAAAGTACAGGGTGTCCCATTACATTTCTTTGTCAAATCGGCCTTTGAAAGTAATAAATTTTTTTCCTCCTATTTCAGGTAAATTTTGAAACTTGGCAACACTGTCAAAAAAAACTTTAAAAAAATTGATGAAGTTCTGTGAAAACCGCACATCGATATCATTTATCGTTCTCGACTTATAAGCAGTTAAAATGTGTCAGTTTATAAATGGACACCCTGTATTATGTATTACAATATAAAACTGCTTCAAAACTTGTTAATCTGCTGGCTGCTAAAAATGCAAATACTGAAAATGTAATAAATCACAATAATTTAATGACAATTACTAATTATTTGATCATTTTCAACGTCAGATTCGTATAACTTTAAATAACTCTGTTTACTACTAATACCTAATTTTGAACAAATTACAAAAAAAACTTGCGGCAAAATACGTTTTAGTCTCTTGCCTCTCTTGCATGAAACTACTTACTCATGTCGGGATTAAAACGTTCACTTTACTCCCATAGTGCATAAATAACTATTATCAACGTTTCCTGGGTAAATTCATTACATATAATCAGACACCGCTCTGCGTGATATCCTAATATCAGTAATATCATAATTGTTATTTTCAAACGTCAAATTCTCTGTTAGCAAATAATATACAAACATGTTTTTCGTTTAGTGGGTGGCTCTAGGAAAAGTTGCATTCAACCTTGAGTTGTCAAGTCATATTTTCCACATTTCAGAAAATTAACTCTATTAGATTTTCATTTTAATATTTCTAAAAGTCTATACCAGATCAAAAAAGTCTATGCCAGAATTAAGCAAAGTGGAATGACCTCGCCGATCTGGTAAAATGCGGTGATGCATGGGCGTGCGTATTCTGTTTTACCATTGGGCCCATTTCAGTTAATATATACTCGTATACTATTCTATAGAATACTTCTAGTATATGCACTTCCATTTTTTTAACTAACACAAATAAGTATAAACACTGACACAAAGAATAAATACACTGATAATTTTACCACAAATTTTTACCGTTAAGAAACGCGCGGTAAATAACCCAACATCACGCCACTGTTTCCCTACCACCTCGAGCGCAGTCGCTTTTTGGTTCCTGATTTGACCAATCAACGTCGTTGCAGCTCAGAGAAAAGGAAGCGTAAATGTAAGAATATGTATGTTAAATAAGGATGAACAGCTTGTCGTCAACTTTACGACTTACGCAGTTGCCAGATATTCGGAAATTCCTTGATATTATCACAAGTATAAAGATATATTATATCTTTATACTTGATATTATTAAGTAAAAGACAAATAATTAAACATTGTGTTTGCTTTAAAGTATAATAGGGATAAGGGACGTTAAAGGCAAGTACAAAAATGTGTAAATAAGGTAATTAATACGTTTCCTGTTTTAAATAAGAATACTTTAGAAATAAATGTGACAACACAGATCTACTCTTTTTTCCGGTCATTGCACTTTGCTTAATTCTGGTTTTGACTTATAGTTGTATAAAAAATATCCAGTAAAGAGGAGAATGCCCCAAAAAATGCAGTTAACGGGTTCTGGGAATTATAAACTGGGCGCGATGCAGGTGGCGCACGTTGGTCTTCCTCCATACGTGTGTAATGTGTTTCTTACCATAGATTAGGTTAGATGCTTACAACCTCGCTACCGTAATATACCGTCCCATTATCAGTTTAAAGTATAATATTCCGGTAAATTTTCCACCACCCGCTACCAGCAATAACCTAAAGCTTTTAATTACTGCCAGGTGGTCGGGAGGGGAGGGGAGGGGATTAATCGTTAAACACGGCGTTATTTTGTGGATATGAGAAATTATGAAGTCGACGTCCATGTTAATCGATCACTAATTCCATTTTGCGTTAAATTCTGACTGATGAAATGTGTCAAGCCTTGCTCCTGACAAAGCAGTTTAACACGCCGGATTGTTCCTAGTTTAATTATGTAAAATGTATTGTGTGTAAGTTGTAAAAGACGTGTAGCTTTACGGGGCCCATTTATTTAATTATACAACACTCCGCTTAATCGATAGGCCGAGGTTGCAGAATTTTGAGTGGCTTTACGCTGGCTTTGGCAGATACTCGTATAGTTCGTTTCAGACACGTAAGAGCGCTATAAAAATATGTGTTCTAGAAAACAGAGAATATATTTTTGACAGTCAGCTCTCTTTGCATCTCATTTTAACACCTGTTCCACTTGCAAAAAATTCAGTATATTAATACGAAGTTTTTATTTTTTTTATGTAACTTGTACCAAAGAAAATAAACTAACAAGAGTTTTCACTTACTATAATTTCCTATCTCCCAAGTTTCGATTTTTTGATGATTGCTAATGCACCCGGCGCACGCGTATAGATCTACACAATTCATTCATTAAAACGAACATTTGACATTGACTTTCGGATAGGAACTTTTATAACGCTAGATGACTGTTATAATATAATATAATTAACTCAAGCACTCAAACACCGGGACACTCCAAGCTTCCAAATGATTCAGTCAAACAGATAACAACAAGAACGCACTGCAAATAACGAAGTAACACGAAAAACTAATCCCTGACCTGACAGCGATATGGGCTACTAGTGTAATGTTCTGTCATTTTCCATTAATTTCACTCATTGGCGTGTCATTGACAAGATAACTAAATGTGTGACACCAGTCTCATAAATTTACTATCTGGAAATGCCTATACTAACACTGTGTCCTATTTACACCTAAACTATTGCTACGGTTCAGTGAACCGTTGCGACTCCTCAGTAAACCGGGAACCGTGATTTGCTAACCAATAAAACGGTCTGTATGGGATAGGCCCTCTGTCACTATTCATACTATTTCTACACTTTGCAATCTCCAAATTCTCAAATGCATCCAGCTGTCTGGAATTTGTTACATTCCTAATTAGTCTTAAATTGCTACTATCTATTTTATGGTTGTTCTCGAACGCATGCTGGGCGACACTAGACTTATCTGTTCTACCATATTTGAGATGAGGCATATGTTCCTTGAATCTAAGATATGGATCCCCAAATAAAATAGGTATGTTCAATGTGGAGGCAGGGACGGGTCTATAGTAAGTAAAGTGTGTATTAGACGGAGCGATGGATGGGTGGGTCGAGACAGAGGTGTCTGTGGGTGTGGCTCTCAGCTGAGTCTCCCCACTAAATAACTAATTGGATGTATTTTTCCGGTGTTATTATTTATCTTTATTTAATTATTATGTACTAGTATCTTGTGTTTTTGTTTTTTTTTTTTCTAAATTGAGCATAGTTTTATTTGGAGACCTGTATACATATACAGGGTTATGTATTTGGGGATGTTCAACATACATGTAGAAATGTGGTAGTGCAAAAAAAATTTTTTTTGGCGGGGTCTGAAAACTATTTAAAAATTTTTCATTGCACGCCGCTGGATACTGGTCCACTGTAATGGAGTGACATTGGGACTGACAACGCAACATGGCGGACAACAATGTGGGGACGTAAAAAAAACCGGCGCACCCGGCGCGAAAAAGATTTTTACTTTAAAATAAACTTAAAGATAGATAGATGTGACCAAAGTGACGTGTCTTTAAAATGAATAAAATTTTGTTACACTAATTTTGAAGAATTGCCCTACTTGATTACTAGGTATTAGAAACATGAAATTTATAAAAAATTTGCAAATACCTTGTTACAAAAGCTGTTCGAAATAATATTCCTGGACTTGTACACAATTTTGGGCACGCCTTATCCAATTTTGCCGCACTAAACCGAATGTTCCTCCTGGTTGCTGATCTTGTAAACGCAAATTATTAAGTAAATTGGGGATTTTCAGCATTTTGCTGCAACAACCACTCACAAAACCTAACTTTTAATTGATAATCCACTGGTAACAGTCAATTAACTCAGCATTACTGTACGCATGAGCCATTTTGAAAATTTTACAGTTTAACACTCCTAAGATAAATAAAACACCCGCGAGAGCGACACACAGACTGACGACTCATAGACAATACAGATATTATCCCCACTCCAACATTATTCGGTCGGTTTTAACCAGGCGTTCCAGACAAAAACGTATAATACTATTATTATAACATATAATAATATTCCTCGACTTGTACACATTTTGGGCACGCCTTATCCAATTTTGCCGCACTAAACCGAATGTTCCTCCTGGTTGCTGATCTTGTAAACGCAAATTAAGTAAATTGGGGATTTTCAGCATTTTGCTGCAACAACCGCTCACAAAACCTAACTGTCGATATGTCGGTGTGTCGATTAGGAAATCGTTCCGCATACAAGCGCGAAGCTGCTAATGAATTTTGTCCAACTTCGCCATAAATAAGAATCATGTCCATTAACTCAGCATTACTGTACACATGAGCCATTTTGAAAATTTTACACTAACACTCCTAGATAAATAAAACACCCGCGAGAGCGACACACATAGACTGAGGACTCATAGACAATAGAGATATTATCCCCACTCCAACTGTATTCACCAGGCGTTCGCCAGGTACAAAAACTGTTGTTTACTGTTTTTTGAAGGAATGTGGTATATCAGATGTCGTTGAAGTACAGTTGCCCATCTACGTAGTCCTTTATAATGGTATAACTTTAAACATTGTTTACGGGAAACCCTAAGACTTTTATTATAATTTTTTTTGGTGATATCGATTTCTTATTTAAGGATGCACATATCCTCAAAGTTTTAGAGATAAGTTCTGAATAAGGCTGTAGAATACATATCTGATGTAAAATAATCAGTGGCTTGTCAAAAAGAATACGGCCGGTACGGTACAACCACGTATCTCGAAAAAGGAAATATTGAGAACACAATTACGTTAATAAAAAGTTTTTTCTTCTAAAAATCAGCGTAGAAGTCATTTCCGAATTGTATCTCTACTTTGACAATGTCTATTCTTGATATGAAACTGGATAAGCTAATATTTATTCACTTTAACTGTGAGCCATTATTCTCAGTTGGTCCAGAATGAGCAAGTATACTAATTTACTGTGTAAGATGTTATCTTTCCAAATCAGTGTTACACATTGGTCCCCATTTTATATCTAAATCGATTCTTTTAGTTGAATGCTTCTGCTTGTCCTTTCTGAATTCACAAGTTAATCCTATTTCACATAGTGGGCAAGAAGTTGAAAAAATATACCGATTATTAAAACAACTCGATTAACATGCCTTTAAAACACGCATTATAAGTAATTAATTCGTATAATTAAGAGCCTGGTCACATTTACATTCGAAATAATTTTTTTCCCGAAAATGCGTGGAACGGTAGGTCGTTGAGGCGTATGCACATTATCTAAAAAGCGTATTATAGTCGCTAGAATATCAGTGATTAATAGTCGGCCATTCAGGACATTCTTTTAAAAGTTCGTTAATAAAATTACAAAATTAGTGAAAGCAGGGAAACTCGTTTTAGAGAAGCGTTAATGGTCTTGATTGTTGGGGGAAATGTTACTCTAACAGCAGATAAATCTTTTAACAACAGCACCGGAGTTACGAAGATTATATTATAAAAACATTGTCAGATGTTGGGGGGCTACAGCGTCATCTCCTGCAGGCTTGATATAATGACTAATAATCACTTTACATTACATTTAACCATCCTGTAATGTGTGAATAAGCAAGTGTTCACGCCAGTATTTCATAAATTCGTATTTCGTTATGGTTGGTAAACTGAAAAAATCACCTAATTTTTCATACAAATCCGATGGTTAGGTTCATAGGACTTACGTTCTTATATTTTGCAAACCAGTGCGAATAACGATAACATAGACCTGTTTATTGTTAAATAAATTGGATATTTCAAAATAATCAGCATATTGAAGTGGTTTTAGAAGCCTCCCTTCGTCAAGGAAAATGACAATGAACATGGTTTCAGCATAACGAATCCTCGAATGTTCCAGCATTAACTTATAGATTTTCAGCATAAATATTTAACAGCAATTACCTAACTGCTTATTGTATGGATGGAATATTTTTGTCATACTAACTCGTCCCTCGTAAATGTTATATTAACCGCTTACTCCGACGGATAACGATATGATTTAGGAAATTAAAATATATTTTCATACTTGAGCTTATTTGAAATTCCTAAAATAATGTTTTTTCACAGTCCTGACACAAATGAATCGCTCTCCATTTAGACCAAATCAAAAACTTCTTGCTAAATTAGGCCTAAACCGCCATTACGCAAAGGACCTTCTTAATTAGAAACCGTACGCCAACTAAAGTTAACTTTAGAAAACTGAACTTGCCAGGTCTGCTTGTTTGATCTTCAACTTAAAATAATCATGGCTTTAAACTGCTGTATCTGTCTTTTCGTTAACGGAGCCGAGAATAGGCTGAACCAATAAACCAAATCCGGCTTTATGTGTACAGTAACAGTCGAAGAATCACCTTCGGATAGTTTTATTATTTATTTGTCAAACGGAACCGGATATATTAACTGGCTTAACCAGAGGTGGTCCATTAAAGCACTGAAATTCGTAAAAGTAATAATTATTTTTTTTTAAGTAGGTAGTTTCATAACGTATTGTAATAATTTGGGCACATATTACCTAAAAACATTGAAATACCTAAATATTGAAAAACGCTCAGGAAAGCAATTAATACTACATGCGAGTATTGTATATCTTACTTTAATTGAAATGCAGCGAATAAAATGTAGGATAGGTATTGAAGAAGTTTTAAAAAAAAAGTACTGTAACCGTTTTCGAATTACAGAATTTTTAAAAAGCGCTCGCGTTTATCTGAGTGAAGTATTACGACGCGCTCAGGTTTATAGGGCGAATACTGGTGCCACTATAATATACAGAGAGTTCCAGAATGATTGTCCGTGCCGCTCCATAATGATTTTTTATGTGCCGCCCTTCTATTTTTAGTATCTGCACTAGAATCATGAGCGCAGGCAAGGGAATTTACTGGTTTGATTTGATTTATTCCATACCATGGTACGTCGGTAAATATAGGTTATGTTAAAAATAAAATAAAGACAATTTATTAAAAATAATATAGTTATTATTTTGTTATTCCATTCCTATGTATCACCAGTATAACCTACTCAACCTGTGAATTGTGGAGCGTTAAAAAACATTAATTTATGGTTCTTATATTAATTTCAACATTAATTTCAATATTAAGAAATACAAAATTACCAACCTGATTTAGGACTCTCTAAAACTGTATAGTATTGAAAAATACTCTTTTAAACGCATATTATACTTCAGTAAAACAATTTAAACACGAAAAATGCTAAACGCCACTGAGTCAAACGTCAAATGCTATCAAATATGAAAATTTTCAAATTGACAGTTAAAAAGAAAGTAATTTTAGCAAATGGAAATAAATTTTGATTATATTCAGGACAGGCTGCGTTCCCGTACCGGACAATGGACAACCATTCTGGGAACCCTCTGTAGATAACACAGCGCTTGACCGGCGTGCGGCGTGAAGAGTAGTGGGGTGATTTCAGTTATAATACCGTACTCGCTTAATGGAGTAGCGTCTCATTTGATAGGACGATCGGCGCACTTATAATTACGTTTCATATTTGGTGGTATTTCCAATATCTCTGATGGTTGCAAGAATTACAAAATCTGGGAATTTTTTATCTGTCATATACGTATTGTAGCTTTTACCCGGACATTGTTTATACCTTAATTAAAAAACTGATGTATTACAATATAAATTCTAAAAGGCATTAAATCAAAGTAGGAATTATTTAATGAAATTTATGCCTGCCTTGAGCTGGGGAGTACTGCAAAATTCACACCTCAAGAAGATCGTTTCAATAAATTTATTGCTTCAAAAATGCTTTCATAATTATTGTAATAATAAGAATGCAAACTCCTAGCTACAGCATAGGGAAATACTTCGAAAATAAAACATGTACAATGTACATACTCCCAACAATTCAATTAGTAGGTACATCATCCGAATAGAATCATCTGTCATAGGTATTCCGACTTCTCAGTAATATTTAGACGAATCGGTATTGTGAAATCCCGCAACATTGATATTTTTTGGATGGAGTCATGAAAGGGAAGGTCATTGAATATAATCAAATATGAAATCAATCTCCTTTGTAAATAATAATTTTCAATGTTCCACAATCTACAATATATCAGAGTCAATCACGATGTGCCGATCAAATCACATGGATCGCGGTACAATTAATTTACTCTTAACTTGGTGCAGATGTACCGTAACTGCAATATCAAAGAGGCTTATCACGGTTAGATGTACATACTCGTACATTCATAGAAGAAAGGCTAGACTCTGATATATAGGAAGTATCAAGTTAACTGGAGTGTTATTAAGGTACTCGAATTTCATAATTTAGTTTCTGGGCATTGCTTTACTTTAATCGCAATATACATTTACGATATAATGTAATTAGTCAGTAAGTATTCAGTAGTTTTGAATTGTCTTACAAGCAGATTATTTGTATGAATATTAGGCGTAATAACCATCTGATTTTGAATTAAATATAAAATAATGTCCTTCATCAGGATCAGATAGGAGTGCAATTACGAAAACAAAACGTTAGTTTATTGTAGTGATCAATAATAGTGTTATACATTACAAGTCCAGTAGATGAGATGTTGCAGTACGTGTTTTAGAGACTCCGGAAAGTGTAAACCAGTACTGTAAACACCTAATGGACGTGTAACGTATGATATTTTATTTTATACTGTCGTCTTTTTAAAATAAAAATGAATTATTGTAAATTTTAAATCGTTAAAATAAAATCTTACAATATTCAAATTGCATCACTATCTTAACAGATTTGACATGCAAGGTGACATTAACCTTCTCTTGAAGTTTCATAATTTCTTTGGTTGTATAATAGTAGAGTGCTCAGAGGAAATTTTAAATAAATTATTGTAGTTTCACTGAAATGGGTAGAAAAGCATTATTTATATTTGCCTGACTTTTGGTTTTACTAAATTAAAGCGTCTAAATACCAAGAATTGATTTAAACTCAAAAACCGCTCCTAATAACAGCCCGATAAAGTATTGCTAGGGAATATTACAATATCAGGTGGGTACTGTAATGTTCCATTTACCGGCCGCAAATAAGTGCATTATTATAATGCTTTTAATATAATATAATATAAACATTCATTTAATAAGAAAGTTAAGGGGGTGACATTCATAACCAGTGACCCCGTACAAAATTGCAGGATACAACTAGGTATATATAATAAACATTGAAGTGCTCATAGAAGGTATTACTATAATTATATATTATTGTCTATAATAATTATACTATATATTTCATAATTATAAAGCAGGTATGTAGGGATTAATATTTTGACCTCCGACACTGGGGTGATACGCGGGGACGAGTATTACTCGTCCAAACGATCTAGCTGCTTTCTACTAGATCGACGCCTATTTATTTCGCATGTCAAGTCAGCCGGGATCTTTGTCGATCTGGTCAAAACAACCAAGTTTAAAGCCAGTTTGTTTATTGATCATAAAAAAATTATTTTAATTTAAATTATTCTATTGTCAATAAAAATGTATATCATAACGTCAGGGCCCTGTAACTTTATTATTTCAGATCTATCAAAAAAGCTTAAAGGGAAAAGTTTTAGATAATCGTAAGTAGAATCTATTGACGTAGCAAATTTTTTTTTATTGGGTCTCGTTTTTTAGATACAGACCAAACTTGTGGTGTAGTATAATTATATAATAAATAATAATAGTATATATTACTGTCACCAGTATCGAAAGGCCTTTCAAATTAATCAGAAATATACAGGGTTGTATTAAAAAACCCACAAGTTTGGTCTGTATCTAAAAAACGGGACCCAACATAAAAAAATTGGCTACGCCAATGGATTCTACTTAAAATTATCTAAAACTTTTCCCTTTAAGCTTTTTTGATAGATCTGAAACTAATAAAGTACAGGGCCCTGGCGAAAATGGCAAAATTTGAAGAACGCCCTGTATCTCAAAACCTCAACACAGTAGAACTGATCTGATGATATCACCATTAAGTCAAACTAGAAAAAGTAGCTCGAGGATGTGCAAGCGGCTTTGTTGTCCATCTTGTAGTTTCCCAGATACCCTGGATTCCTATCAAAAATCGAGTGGTCTGTACAAACTCAGTATGGCCTTAAAATTGTACACATACGAATTTACACAAGATAACCGTAGCTATTTGTATAAAAGTGGTTTACAAAAATAACGATAACGTTCATAACGATATTCAAAAAAACTTCCAATAAGGAGAAAGTCATTAAAAAAATCGCTCGCCTATTCGCTCAAGGTTTAGTGCCTCGATCGCTCAACCCAAAGGTCGTAGGTTCGAATCCCCATTGCACCAAACAATTTTGAATTAAATTATGTACTCGTAGTGCAAGGCTTGTTCTCAGGGATGGGTTGACAACCATCCCAGGCGATGGCCTAGGATAGGAAGGAAGGATGGGAACTTGGTGTTAATGTGAAAGATTAAAATCAATTGATGTTTATAACTAATGAGGTTTTCCAGGTTTCCCTCATTCCAGCACTAAATGGTGGCTAGGGCCTACGAAGTCGTTCCTGAGACGTAAATGCGGCCGCGAAATAATAATATGCCGTCCCCTCTCGCACACAAGTCTCAGACTTTCGGAGTAATCCTTGTGATTAGAATGAGGGTTAGAGATACTGGGTGTCCCATCGAAAAGTATCACATTTCGTCGCCTTATATCTCAAAAACTAAAAGAGATATCGGGATGCGGGTTGGACAGAACGACTTAGGATTTTTGTAAGTTTTTTTTCGCACGGTTGCCAAATCTCTAAATATATTAGTAAATTTTTTATGAAATTCGCTCCTCTTTGGAGAAAAATTACTTGCTTATATTAAATGGAACACCCTGTGTATTTTGCCATAATCAGAAAGCCTAATCACTCTACTTTTCAAAAAGGTATGCATTGTTTACATTATCTTGAGAATTGGAGCCACAAAATTAAATTTGTTAGAAGTAAGTACTCTTATTTGCGTTATTACGAATAAAAAAAATACCTCCTTCTTTGTAAAGTTATTTTTAAGTTTTTGTACACTTATTTTAAATAAAATACCCTATATATTTTATCATTTTAAAATCTCTGATCAAACTTGATGTGGAACTTGATTGCATTTGCTTTTTAAATGAAAACAGATAGGGAGAAAAGAGTAATTCTTTAATAATCGGTAGGAACGAGTTTTGTTAACAATAACAACAAAGCACAATGACAGTAATAAAAATAACAGATAAAATAACCAAAATAACTGTATAAATAAAAAGTACTTGAATAAGTTAGAAAACAATTTGTTTTAACTGCCCGCCATTTACTTCAATATACATTTGTGCATCCTTAGTAGTAAATGATCAAAAGTGTGTGATCCTTCTAATGTGAACATTTTTATATCTATACTTCAAATATTTGACACAACTGACAATACAGTTTATTATTGTACTTTTGTTTTTCATGGCTACTGTGAAAACGAAGACTAGCTTCACAAACTGTTCAAGTAAGAGGTGCTCCCATTCAACTGAATTTTGTGGCTCCAATTCTCAAGATAATGTAAACAATGTATACCTTTTTGAAGAGTAAAGTGATTACACTTTCTGATTATCGCAAAATATACAAGGTGTTCCACTTAATATAAGCAAGTAATTTTACTCCAAAGAGGAGCGTATTCAATAAAAAATGTACCAATATATTTGGAGATTTGGCAACAGTGCCAAAAAAAACTTACAAAAATCCTAAGTCGCTCTGTCTAAACCGCATCCCGATATCTCTTTTAGTTTTCGAGATATAAGGCAGCGAAATGTGATATTTTTCGATGGGACACCCCGTATTAATAATGCATTTATTTTTTATATTTTATCCACATCTATCACAGTAACAGTGCTGACAAATTATCGTTGCTATTCCATTACATAGACACTCATTTAGTCTTTGGTAACGCGGCAGCTCTGTAACCGCAATGGAAACTGCAGCTTTCGCCTATAACTGGCAACACTTAACGATGCCTTTCATTGAAAACGAGATCAAAGCATCCATTTAAAACCACGTCTTCCTAAGCATTGTTTACACTAAGAGCAATCTTCAGTTCCATTATTTCCTCTGTACATGACCCATTTAGTAGCAACAATGAAACACGCCAATATAAACAATGTACCTGGTTGAGGTAACCTACATAATGCAAAATGGAAATCCCTTCCGTAGTCAAACTAACAGCAGAATGGTGATGTCCAGTAATTTTCCGTTATAATGAAACTTGATCGATAGGACCTTTAGACCAGGCAAATCTTACTTTTTCAATGAAGTTTAAGGGGACATTTATTTTCCAATGGGAATCGATAGGTTTTATGTTCAGGAACAAATATATAAAAATCCCAAAAAATCCGTTGTGAGCTAAAAATGTTATATTGAAAAAACGTGGCCGCTTCTTCTTATCCCTTGGAGCAATTTTAACATTTTTTTTTATTTTTACAGGATTTTAAGCTTAAAACATTAGAAAAATGATATTTTAATTTAGATATAACCAAGAATATAAATTTCCTAACAAAAAAATGAAAAAGCAAACGATTTTTTTATTTTTTTTTTTACTTCCTACATTTAACTTTTTAATATCACTAACTAACTTTACATTCTAGTTAACTACAAAAACTCAGTCATTTAAAAGATCCTCGTACATATACATTTTTTTGGCAGCCATTTCTACATTTACAGTCACGATATACAGACAGAAGATAGAATGTTGTGCGAAGTGGGCGATCCTTAACATGACGCTTTTCGTTACGGGGATACGCATTTTGTGCGTTTTTTTTTTCGTCTGTAACGTGATTATTTTTACAGTTACAAAAAAAATATTAACAAATGATGTTTGTTATGGTTCGTTTTATAACTTAAAAATATAAAATGTCTCAATTTCGCGAAGCTGGGCTGTTAAACATTCTTACTGTGAAATTTGTTCCTCTAAGGTTTTCGCTACGAATTTCGGGAGAACTGAACAATATAGAGTAAAATTGTACATACACTATTTTGTAGAGCACAAAATATACTACAAGAAAGACTATGGGAGGGTATTATATGCACAAATATAAACACAACACAAGTTTTAAAAATGTGGGGTTTTATTAATACAGTCAAAATTTGATTTTTTTTTTCTTAACCAGTTTAATTTATTTACTTTTTATATATCAATATCTAATGCTTGCATAAAATCAATCAATCTCCAAGTAAAAAGTATCCTTATCTAACCAAAACCTTACGTTTAAAGGATTGGAAAGTAAAGACCATATATATCAAATATGCCAAAATGATGGCTTACCCAAATTTTAAAAAATATTTACATGCTAGTTTATTATTGTCCATAGCATTCGGACTTTTATATTTAAAATACCTCATAGTCTTAAATTTACCAATATTTAATTTTAAATAATTTAAATTAGACAAGTTCACAAATTTATTTATTTATTTATTAATATTTTTCTGAATTGTTACACCGTTCTTGACGGTATTTACAAAACACGTAATTTAAAGTATACAATATACATAAAAATACAACAAATAATTAGAAAGTATGATGATCCAATTCCAGTCCTTTAAACTTAAGGTTTTGGTTAGCTAAGGATACTTTTTACTTAGAAATTGTTCGATTTTATGCAAGCATTAGGTATTGATATATAAAAAGTAAATAAATTAAACTGGTTAAGAAAAAAAAGGATAAAATTTTGACTACATTAATAAAACCAGAGACGTATAGAATGTATAAGTCTGATAAAACCCTACATTTTTTAAACCTTGTGTTGTATTTATTTTTGTGCATATAATACCTTTATCCGGGGCTAGGAAATTTCCCATCCATTGCTGTATTTGAAGATAGGCCCTGAAAATATAAAAAAAATATTTGCTATTAATGTAATCACCATTTGAAACTACATAAAAAAATATGTTACTTCAGGGCACCTTTCGTTGGGGGAAGAACGTCCAAATCAAAAGATTTTTCGAGCGTCCGCTCGAATGTTGTAAAGCCTATATCGTTTTTCTATAATGTCTCGGGATCCCTCTAATCCGTACATAAAGTAGACAAATTTATAACCAACGTTTAGTAGTTCATCTAGATCCACATTCTTATCACTGAAGACTAACAGTTTGTCTTACATGAATAAATGCTTTTTAAACACCTTAAAAATAACACGAGCGGCCATGTTTTTTTAAATGGTGACTTTAGCTCACTTCCGATTTTTTGGGATTTTTAGATTTGCATTCTATGATAAGAGAGCTATCGTTTTCAACAAAAAATATAATGTCCGCAAAAACTTCACACTTAACGTATATTTCTTTAAAATTCCTGGTGTACTTACAAGCACACAGCAATCGTTATATTATATCGCCAAAAAGATGCTGCAAAATTAAGGCTAATTGGGAGTAGTGTATAGCGAGCTACACAGGACCGTTATACATAAAATCTAGCGCTTCTTCAGCGTAGTAGGTTAATTATGTGAAATAAATTTATCAGCGCCATGTAATATAAACTCTCAGTATTCGTAAAAATATGACATTTATTATTTAAAAGGTAAGATAGGTATCGGGCCAAAGCCAGGCGCCGGCCCTGGTCAACTGCTGAGCCAATTACGACGAGGCAGAGGGTGAATAGGCGGAGGTTTAACCAAAACAGACGAATTTTCGCCCGAGCGCAAGTCCTTTCTCTCGTTGGATTTAGTTATAAGGTGTATATACAGTGTGTCCAAGATAAAGATGGGATAGCATTGGGATCTTGGAAACGGTAAGAGATACAAAGTTGGTTAAATTATGAAAAAGTTGAGCAGTTTGAATACCTTTTACATGGACTTTGCAAAAATAAGTTTTCTTTTTTCGATTTCAAAATATTTGGAAAAACATTTTTTTTTTTGCGATATTTATTTTTATTTATTTCTGGCGTTATTTTAACAGCTATCAAAAAATAAAAAATACTTTTCCATTGTCACTTTTTGAGCTTAACAAGATGGCATTCATCAAGTTTTTGTCCGACGTTTAGTTTCCGAGAAACCATCATCAACTTCTTTTTTTTTAAATACGGCCCTGTATTTTTAAATAGAAATTTTGATACCATTTTTTATTCTCAATTCAATGATGCATCACAAGTAATGTTTTAATTACGTTTTTAGCATGGTTTTTCCACCATTAAAAATTAACGAGGAAAAGCCTCCTGAGTTTATAACAAATAAACAAGTAAAATAATTATTTATCTTAATTATTTATTAGCATGTTAATTATAAAAGATGTTCGAACAAAAAACCATTATTTTCTAAGCATAGGTAACATCGCTTAATTGTAGCTTCCAAAACATTGTTAACATTTCTATTCATTTTTAAGCAAATTATAAAACGGTATTTATTATTAACCGTATTGTAACTCTACCAAATTGTCAACAATGACATTTTCACGGATGTTTTGTTTTCAAAGCCTACTACTGTTGTTGTGGTAGGTGCATAGAAAAATCGTACTGTTTTTACTGTACATGTATATTCCTGCATCTCAACTTATCTAAAAAAATTATCTTCAAGCATTCAGAGCCGCATTCTTTTATCTTTGGGGCAACATAAAAACTATGTGTACCAATGTAATTTTCAAACAGAGGAAGAATTACGCGAATTGGTACTAGAAGCATTTCAAACTATTACGCCAGATGGACTTTTAACAGTTTGGAAGCTACAGTTAAACGATGTTAGAAAATAATGGTCTTTTGTACGAACATCTTTTGTAATTAACATGCTAAGAAATAATTAAGATAAATAAATTATTTTACTTGTTTATTTGTTATAAACTCAGGAGGCTTTTCCTCGTTAATTTTTAATGGTGGAAAAAACAAGCTAAAAACGTAATTAAAACATTACTTGTGATACATCATTGAATTGAGAATAAAAAATGGTATCAAAATTTCTATTTAAAAATACAGGGCCGTATTTAAAAAAAAGAAGTTGATGATGGTTTCTCGGAAACGAAACGTCGGACAAAAACTTGATGAATGTCATCTTGTTAAGCTCAAAAAGTGACAATGGAAAAATATTTTTTATTTTTTGATAGCTGTTAAAATAACGCCAGAAATAAATAAAAACAAATATCGCAAAAAAAATGTTTTTCCAAATACTTCGAAATCGAAAAAAGATAACTTAAAGTCCATGTAAAAGGTATTCAAACTGCTCAACTTTTTCATAATTTAACCAACTTTGTATCTCTTACCGTTTCCAAGATACCAATGCTATCCCATCTTTATCTTGGACACACTGTATACTATACTGAAACCTGGCTAGAGATATGTGATGTAAAAAGTTGTGGGAGTTGACACTTTCCCTCTAAAATTTACAATGAGAATTTTGGAATTGTCTCAAATATTTTCACTTATAATATCTAAAGTGCAAAATTATTGCCGGAAATTTTTTCCAGGTGGCGAATATTTTGAAAATTATCCCGAGTAGAAGACGATGGATATTTTTCTAAAAATAATCGCCACCGCGACCAAATTATGGTTTTGAAAATAATAACATGTCGCTCCCTCTCCCACACAAGTCTCTGACTTCCGGGCTCATTATTAAAGGCTCCCCCAAACCAACGCGAATTATTCGCAACGGATTCGTACGGAAAGTTCGCAGCGAAATTCGTGGCGGAATCCGCAGAGAACCCCACACCAAAGCGAATATAATCGCATCATATGCGTAATATTTTCAATATCGAAAAGGTTGATTGCTATTGCTGAAAACGAAAAATAAACAATTTGTACTTGTACTTACATACTCACCTATCATACAAAAACATGTATACATCATCGGATGAAGAAGAAGCATTTGTGTTGCTTGCATTGGAAGAAGACAATTTAAGGTAAAATTATTATTATTCTTTAAAAATAAATGTGTTGATCATATTATGTATCTAACCTTAACAAGAAAAGAAAATGGGTTCATGATATTAATAAAAAAAGACGACAATATAGGGAATTTCATACATTAATGCCGTAATTACGAAAAGACGAAAATCTATGACTTTTGTTACTTTTTTTGGAATATTTTTGTAATCGTCATGAGAAAGGTCGTCTAATATAGGATACTTTCGTACTAATTCAATGATTTTTTCCATTTTATTAATTACTTTCTTAGCTAAGAGACTGCGAAACTACTACGGATCCGAGAAAAAACGCAGTCGATTGCGAACAAAAACTCCGTACGAAATAAACGCAGACAATTCGCAGTCTAAACGAAAAAAATCGTGTTGGTGTGAACGTACATATTTAACGCAATGGAAACAATATGATGCGAATCGCAAGCGGTGCGAACATCCGCAGGTGCTGCGATTATCCGCGTTGGTTTGGGGGACCCTTTAGATGAGAATGAAAGCTAGAGATATTATTGGTATTATTAATTGTTAATCGTTTTATTATACCGAAAATCGATTTAATTGTTTGTGAGCATCCCTATTTGCTGAAAACCATACAAGATTTGTGTGCTAACTTTTTGGCGGCCATTTTGTAGCTGATAGGTGGGCGGCAGTGGCCTTGCCGATATTCTACAAGGCGTTATTAATTTCGCCGTCGTTGTAAGATTTCACCTAATGGTTCTTGGAAAGATCCCTTTCAAGTTGGATAACAAGAACTCTGATAATATATCTGTCTAGCCATTAAATACAGCGTAAGTATTTGGTTTTGTACCACTATAAAACACGACACGTTCTTTTCCACAAAACTTTTATGTTTAACTTTATTGATGTAACTCGAGGAACGTGTAAATTTGAATTTCCACCAGTGGTAAGTACGTGCATTGATTTTACAAATTTTAAACAAATTAGGAATTTCTGTTTGTTGCTAATATTTTTAGGTCTATGTGTGTTGTCTTGCAAATCTTACAAAAAGCTAGAAAGACTTGGAATTGGACATAAATGTTGTTTATGTGTCATTTTTCGGCTACATTTCTCAGATAAAACTGAATATAACTTATTCGTTGATAATTCACAAAAAATCTTGCGACACCGAACCGAAACTCCAAATACTCGTGGATGATCTGTTGTGTAAAGGACAACTACTGTTTCTACTATTACCTACTACTATTTCTTTGATTTGTGGTAGCCGATCTCTTAAATTTAGTACGTATTCGCAATATACATCTTCTATATAAATTGTTTTTTTTTCTTACTTAGTTGTCAACTTATTGTACCGGAGAACTTCCTGTTCTCTAAATTTTGTGTAAATTATCCTCAATGATGCTACACTTTAGATCCCTGTTGAATTACATTTATACATTTATTGTTATAGTTGTTTGCTACTTCGCTCTTAAACTGTTGCGTTGTGCAGAACTGGGAATACAACTTTACGGACAGTTCTACAGCACATCCTCAACTTTGGACTAGTTTATTTAACTGGTATTATCTTATTCCTCCTTACTTGCACAGGTGTATTGCCTCCAACGAAAATAATTAAGCAAAGTGAATCAGCAAACCGAATGAAAAGGCAAGATACTGTTTCTACGGGGTGAAATTGTTAACGTATTGCCATTCCAAATACCATACACGGATTATGAACAAAAATATTAAGTTTACAACTTAACAAGAAAAAAAGTGAAATGAGAATGTTTCATTTCTTCTCTTTATGCCACGCAATATGCTTGTCTTGATTGTCTTCCTTAAATACAATAGAGGTCACTGTTGTAATGGCACCAGCAGAAAAGCAGGTCGTTATCTGTCTGTCAATTTGACAATAATTGTCAGATAGTAGCACAGACCCAAAGAGGGCACTACGGTGTGTTTCTCACCACTACTAACGCAATATGCTTTTCACATTCGCTGTTATTCTTGACTAACCGCACAAGAAAAATTTTAAACTGTTTATAATCACAATCACTTATAACACTGGCTGAATATCATGACTACTTGCCACGCCATTGTTATTTTGGGCGTGCTAGCAGGTGTTTCAGAAAATAAGGTATCATCCTTCTGCAGCAACCATGTATTCTACATTAATGAAATTCTTCTGATGATGTTTATTATGGACAGATAATCACCAGTTCATAAGACAACCGTAACCTAAAGTATGCTGTCATTTGAAGAGACACAAACAGGCAAACATCTGAAAACAGCACAGAAACACCGAAATAAGCAATCTAAAATGCCGGTTTGTTCTTACACTCAAGTTGTTTGATGCAACTAATAGAGATCAACATGGAATTTAAAGCGGATCATACCTACTAGGCATTTAGAGCATATACACATTAGAGTTGGGATTTGAGGCCAGAAGCCCGGCCAGGCCAGGCCCGGCCCGAAATCAGGCCTGGCCGGGCCGGGAAAATCTGCATATTTTACTGGCCGGGCTGGACCTGGCCGGATGCTTTGTAATACCTGGCCGGGCCGGGCCGCAATTGAATTGCCCAGGCCCGACTGGCCGAGTCGGGCCAGGCCTGGCCGGTTCGGGCCTGGGCTAGCCTGGCCGTTTCGGGCCGGATCGGACCGATTTCGACCTAACCTAGGCTTAACCGGTTTGCTGTATAACAATTTTAAAATACTATATCTTGTTCTTCCTATGAGGAATTTGATTTCATAATAACTTGAGGTGTTTCACCCATTTATCTGACCACTTACGGCCAATCTCACTCATACTACTTAAAATTTAAGGTGTCCCAAAATGGAAAAATTATACTTAGCAATAAGTATTACTCTGATATTTAAGCACATCTAAAAATTCTTAAACAGACTTAGAATTCGATGCAGAATTTAAAAATGAAATATTTGAAAAAATAAAGTTGATGGTCGTAACTTCTTTTTGGACTACTCTGTATACATGAATTGAGCATAAAAAAATCGCATTAAAAAATAAGAATCCACAAGTCCGAGTGTTTTCCAAAAAACACACCGCTGAATTTTAAATGAATTTAGACATCACTTCTGGGACTCACTGTACATTCATATAATATCTTATACTACTATATTATATATATTAAAAGTGTTAAATGTAAAACATTATGTTTGTGTTTAAGTTGTTGAACAAATTTGTTTTCGGAGTTTGTATTTTATTTGATAATGAAATAAAAAATTATTCTATTAAGGTTGTTTTGTTCTATTTTGTGAGACATTTGAACGTTTCATTGAGACATAAAAGAGTTAATAAATTTATGAATTGTCATACCTATTGTCAATGTCAAGTAGGCAGGATTTCTGGTATGGCCGAATGTGGCTTAGGCAGACTGATTCTGGCTAAATTTGCCTAGATAGAGCCGGGCCGGATCAGATTCGATTTGAGCTTCGATTCGATTTGGTCGGGTCTGACCTGGTCTGACGTAGCCGAGTCGCGCCTGGCCTGGTCTGGCCGGGCCGGGCCGGGCCGAATTCAATCTGGCTTGGTCGGGCCTGGCTCAAATCTTGCCTGGCCGGGCCATAATTGTCAAGAGGTCTGGCTTTAATTGGGCCAAACGTTCGGTAGGTTTATCTGGCCTGGCCTGAATTTTTTTAAAAAGTCGCAACTCTAATACACATCAAGTGCTCGATACGACGAATAATGGAGTGAGTGAGAGAATGGATGCTTGGTGATGTCATTTTGTTCCCGGGTTCTCTTTTTAGAGATACTTCGGGTTGGCTTGTATTGGGGTCCAAACCAAGAGCAAGAGAGGTGATTTTTGAAATGGAAAGTCGTGTGAATAAAGAATTACGCCGTTCAGTACACTTCTAGTTCAGGACACTTTCAGTTCTAATTTGAAATATAATACAGCTGCAGCTGCTATTTGTGTTGAGTTTGTTTGTTGTTGAACTGTTTGAATCCACAAAATATTCTAGAAAGTACACAAGGAATATATCTAATTGTATAAATATGGAATCAAAATACATATAGTACAACGCTATGCACTTTGCAGGTATATTAGTTAAGAAATTGTGATGAAGAATAATCAAGTTATCAAGATATACAAAATCTTACTTTACCGATACTTACAAAATATAGAAATAGACAAATTACTTCTCTTGTATGTTTGAATTGTTTTCCGCCAGAGTGCCGGAAGTTTCCGATATAGCCAAAAATCGATAGATTTTTGGCTATATTTATATCGAAAATTTCCAGATTGGCGGTCGAAATTCAATTGATATAACAAAATATTAACAGGATGGCTAATTCTGTTCAGTATTAGTGATTAACAAATATCAGTGTTGTACAGTGCCCGTATTTACTGTTTTTCCAACTTTTCAAAGCTGAAGTCGTATATTCGCCGTGCGCGCTTTCGGGAATTATCTCCCCTTATGTTTTTCCCGAAATAATGAAGCCATCCCGTAACTAGGAAGACCATTATAGATCGATCTCCATGCCTTTAATGCCTTTATGAAGTACTTAGGATCATATCTTTTGTCTTTTTGGTCGCTTAATCCGACGATCGCGAAGTCCCATTCTCCTTTAACTTAACTTTCGTCGTTCCTCTTTCTGAAAATAACTGGCCTGTTGTCGATGATAAATTTTTTCCGATAGGGCGACCGTTAAGCCTTTCTCTTCACCGTATAAACGATTTTTAATAGAAAAAAAGTAATAATATATGTCGGTAGTATGTGTAAGTATGTGTGTGGACTGCGTGAAAGTGTACCTGTAGTTATTTTTGCCACCTGAAGATTTTTTTCTTGAAGTTTAGTACATTAGATACATTAAAATTTGTTCGGTTTACAAAAAAAAAATAAATAAAAATTGAGTAGGTGAACAATATTTTACACATACTCGTATATGTAGCGTACATGTAGCGTGTCCTTCGTTGAATCTGGACGTGTGTGTAGATGCTCTCCTGTAAAAGTTTACAATAATATAAACTTATAAGACGTATAAAATGTATACTTTACGCTCTAGCAAGGTTAGAGATACGGATAATGATAGTGAAATTGATTTGTCTTATCTGCTAAATAATGATATAATAAAAGCAGTGTTTAGTGATATCATCAAAACTACTATGGCAGAGCTGAATGATAAAGTTTCTAAACTCCAGGAAGAGGTAATTACTCTGCGTGAGTCAAACATAGAGCTGATTCATTTGCTGACGAAGGGTGAGTCCCTACATAATATAAATAACCCTAACAAACTAAATACGAGCAGAAACAATCAAATAGTGAATAGCCGGTCAACTTTAAATTCCAAGGCTGTGGTTGTTACAAAAAAAAGGTCCCAAGTTGATAAGGCTCAGCTAATTGACGCTGATGCAGCAAAAAACTCATGTGACAATACAAAAAATCAATCTGTTGTTTTAAAAGGAAATGGCATGGAAAATAAAAAGGTTATAAAAAATCGAAGACAAACAAATACAAAAAAACCAGCTGTATTGTATGGCACAGGTTCACAAAACAAATCTACTCTTACTGCAATTAGCAGAAAATCATGGTTATACGTGGGACGTATAACTCCGGGCACTGGCTCTGAAGGTATGAAAAAACACGTTGACGAAATCTTTCCCAAAACTGAAACAATAATTGAAATGCTCCCAAAGTGGAAAAACGGTTCAACTGAAGCTTTCAAGATAGGCTTCGACTATGATTTACTAGAAGAAGCATATAATACAGAAAACTGGCCAAAAGGTTCCCTTATTAAAAAATATACATTTTTTCGAGAATAACTTGACTGTTGTAACTAATAACAACAATCTAGCTTTGAATATCTCTTGCGACAATAATCAAATACTTAGTGTATTTCATGTTAATGTACAAGGATTACAAAGTAAACTTGACGAAATCGAGTTCTTATTAATAAACTCAAAAATCGATGTTATATGTTTGACGGAACATTTTTTGCTAAATGAGAATGTAAACCATATACGTTTTACCGACTATCAAATAATTTCATATTTTTCTAGAGCGCAACACATACACGGAGGCTCACTTATATTGGTAAATAAATACTTGAACTGTAAAATAACAGAATGTACCCAAATTAGGCAACTGTCAATCGAGTGTCATATAGAGATGTGTGCAGTATGCATCTGCATAACTAACAAAAAATATATTGTTATTACAGCCTATAGGCCACCCGATGGTGACGTATATATATTTTTTAAAAATTTGACGCAAGCGCTAAATAGTGCAGTTGAACGTTCGTATAGTGTTGTGTTATGCGGTGATTTTAACATCGACTTAAAGGAAAAATGCCAGATCACTAACATATTATGTGATATTTTTAAATCGTTTCAGTTAAATCTTACGACCACTGAATATACACGTGTAGTTACTAATATAAATGGTCATACAAGCTCTAGTGCCATTGACTATATGGTTACAAATTTGCCTTCTGATGTTATAGAATGCGAATTGGTAAACCCAAACATAGCTGACCACCTAGCACATCACCTGCACATTAACGTGAGCAAACCCATATATGACAGTAATAATATATTATCAATCCCTATGAGAAGTTTAAGTGAAAATAACATGAATGAACTAAACTATCAATTAAATCGTACAAACTGGCACGAAATGTATTTCCTTGATCTAAATGAAGCTGTTGTATTTTTTATGGATACTATTACCTGGTGTCTTAACATCAGCTGTCCGATAAAGAGTATAACAATAAACACAAACACTAACTCTGAATCTAAAAAAGTATGGTTATCACATGACATAATAGAACAAAGTACCCACTTAAAAAATTTGTACTGGCTGATGACAACCATCCAGAATACTGAAACAAAAACGTTATACATAGCAGAAAAATCGAAATATAAAAATAGTATAAGAAATGCAAAACAGAACTATTACAAAAATAAAATAAACAATGCTACTAATAAATCAAAAGAAACTTGGAAAATTGTAAATGCTAAGCTGGGACGCAAATCACGGGAAAATACCCAGATAACACTTATGTATGAAAATAAAAGGATATCGTACCCAATAGACGTAACCAACGCATTTGCTAGATTTTTCGTCACAGATGCACCGGAAAAACTAATCCAGCACTTTGGCGCAAATCTCTCACTGCCTTGTACTACCTCACCACATGTGGAGCAAACGATATATGTTGCACCTATTACAGTACAGGAAGTCAATCAAGCTATTATAAATCTAAAAAACAAAAATTCTTTTGGTTTTGACGGGCTTACAGCTAACGTATTAAAAAATATAAAGGATAGTGTCACCTATCCTCTTGTTTACCTATTTAATCTATCTTTAAGTGAGGGATGCTTTCCACAAATATTAAAGGAGGCTAGAGTTGTACCGATTTTAAAAAAGGGCTCATCCCATGATATCGTAAACTACAGACAAATTTCCATTTTGAGCATAATAACAAAACTATATGAACGCATTATATATAACAGGATAGTACCATTTTTAGAAAAATATAATATATTAACAACAGCTCAACATGGCTTTCGTGCGAATAAATCTACTGAAACGGCAACTTGTCGTTTATTGGAACATGTCTACTTTAACTTGGACAAAGGTAAATACGTTGTTTCCCTGCTATTTGACTTATCAAAGGCTTTCGACACTATAAATAAGGAACTTTTAGGAAAAAAGCTTTATAGTATCGGTATTAGGGGTAGCATACTGGCTTGGATAATCTCATATATGGAAGGACGAGTGATGCGAGTTCAACTTGAGGAGACAAAATCTGATTTGCAGGAACTGATACTTGGAGTTCCTCAGGGCTCTGTTCTGGGGCCGTTATTGTTTATGCTTTACATTAATAATCTACCCAGTCACATAAGCAATGGTCACCTGACAATATTTGCTGATGACTTCACAGTAACTTTAGCGGCCGACACACCCGAGGAGCTCCAAGATCTAGTGAAGTCAACTCTTCAAGAAGTGAGTGCTTGGTCGCAAAGAGATAAATTAATCTTAAATGACAAAAAAACCACGTTTATTAACTTCCATATACAAAAATCCCTACCGCATGACACAGCATTGTATGATGGCATAGCACTATCTGATAGTGCTAAGCTGCTTGGCACTTATATTGATGCAAACTTGTCGTTTGTTCCTCACATTGACCATGTTTGTGGACAGTTAAACAAAGCCTATTTTGCAATTCTACAGCTTAAAACCACCTTAGATAAAAAAGGGCTATTAAATATTTATTATTCATTGGCATACTCGCATATATCATACAATATAATTTGTTGGGGAAGTTCTACTGCTAGTCAACGTGTTTTTATATCTCAAAAGAGACTTATTCGACTGTTATACAAATTGGATTACAGAGAAAGCTGCAGAGGTATTTTCAAAAATAATAAAATCCTCACAACTCCATGTATTTTTATACTTAAGTGTCTCCTGTACACGAGGAAAAATATGGATTTGTTCACAAAATTAAAGGATAGTCACAGATACAATACAAGACATAGAGATCTAATATGTATTCCAAGTCACCGAACATCGTTTTTTGAGAAATCTCCGCATTATAATTGTATTATGCTGTATAACAGCTTATCGCAGGAGACAAGAAATATTCAAGGTTATATTAATTTTAAAAGATGTGTAAAAAAGATATTAGAAAACGGGGCTTTTTATAGTGTACGGGATTTTTTAAGTAGGGAATCTCCACATGCGTAGGACATGGATATTTTGTCATGTATTTTTGTCTGTTTTTGCTGATATATGTATATCATTGTTTGTTCTAATAGGCATGTTCTATGTGTGTTATTTATTATTTGTTGTTACTATTATTGTTGCTAATGTTGCTATTATTATTACTCTGACCTGCCATATATACAATACTGTATCAGAAATGGTTAATAAAGTATTTATTTATTTATTTTTATTGCCAAAGAAAATTAGTTTTTTCACTTCAAACTTTGTATAGCACTAAAATTAAATTCCGAAAACTTTTAGGTAATAAATTTTTGTGTATATAATCTGGAAAATCAACGCTTGTTCAATTTTCCCATCAAGTCACGTGAGAGTAAAACATATTTCATCAAGTATTCATCATCGTAGCTATAGGGGGAGAAAGAAACTTTTTTTTTAAATTGAAACACGAACAGACCTATACATATATCAATTAACATAATAGTATTGCCCTCCTCTGTAAATTTGGACAAAATGTAATCCTATAACCTGACAGAATTTGAAATTTTGCTGAGATGAGCTACATAGGTACGATATAATAATTTACTTGGAATGACATGATGTCATGATGAGAACTAGAACTATGTTTTCAGATAACGATAATCCGAACTCCACGAGTTTATGCACCTCTGCGACATACGAGGAAAGTAGAAATTTTATTCTTACATTTTATCTGCTTTACACTGCAAAAATGTATAGGTGTTAGTGTTAGTAGTAACTAGTGATGAATAATATACAGGGTGAGTCAGTTTATACTAGCAGGACTCTGGCATTTGAAAGAGCACCTTATTTTAAGTGAAGTTTGTCATATAAACATATGTCGGGAATCGGTTTCGTTTTTGAGATACAGGGTGTCAAAGTTTTGTTTCTTTTTTAGTGTTTTCCACACAGCTCCTATAGTTTTTAAGATAATTTATTCAAATTTTTACCATAGATTACTTATGATGGTTCACAAGTTTTGACATATGTAAACAATTTGAAAACGTACAGGGTGATATTTTTTCGGAGGTCAGGCCTCCTTTTACCGTCCAGAACTTTTTTGTAGTACGCCACTGACTGCTTATTTTATTATCTTAATTATTTCTTAATTATTTTACTGAGTTATTATATAAGTCTCTGAAATGCTACAATAAATAAATAATTAGTGGCAAAAGTTGTACTGTAAGTATGTAACCTTTGACAATTTAGATTAATGAACTTTCGTTTGACAATAATTATTGTTTTTAGTGAAAATTTTAATAAAAATATTTTTTTAATAACATATTCTTTCAGAGATTTCTTCAAATTACTCGACAACTGTTACAGCTACGATAAAAATGCAAAAGACGAAAATTTTTCTAAATCGACCGTGGAATCCAAATTTTGGCAAATAAGCAGTCAGTGCCGCACCACAAAAAAGTTCTGGACGGTAAAAGGGGGCCTGACCTCCGAAAAAATATCACCCTGTACGTTTTCAAATTGTTTACATATGTCAAAACTTGTGAACCATCATAAGTAATCTATGGTAAAAATTTGAATAAATTATCTTAAAAACTATAGGAGCTGTGTGGAAAATGTTAAAAAAAAACCAAAACTTTGACACCCTGTATCTCAAAAACGAAGCGATTCCCGACATATGTTTATATGACAAACTTAACTTAAATCAGGTGCTCTATCGAATTCCAGAGTCCTGCTAGTATAAACTGACTCACCCTGTATAACGAGAGACAAACAAAGAATGGGTACTGGTTATGGAGCTTGCCCACTAATAATTTACTGTTCAAACAACCGCTTCCTCCACCCAAAGAAGTAACGATCATCATACCACTAAAAAAATATATAATTTTTTTTATTCGAGTCGAATTAGAACTGATCTGTTCTAAAAGGATTTGTATACAATTTTGCATCTTCTTTTTTGGAATACACAACACTATAAGCAGGTACAATGATCCTACAAGCCAAAACTTTTAAAATTAATTTTGGACTGATGTGTTTACCTCTACAAATGTTGAATTGGTTCCAAAATTGACGGCAGGCCTATATTAATTCAAAACGTAGACTTAAAAATATCATTTCATTTTTATTCTGATGGTAGTTAAGTTGAAACAAATACAAAGGAACGCTTCTTATTAATATTTAAATTAATATTCAACGGTGGCAGTAATATATGAAAAAAGTTACCTACTTTTTAAATTTCAGCTAAAGAATGTCACGACTGTCCATACTAAATTTGTTATAATTTAGCAATTTGTTGAATCTTGAAAGATTTGTTAAACAGTCACGAAACTACTGTTATCCCTGTGTAAAGGACCGTCGGCAGATTTAATTAGTTTCACCAAATTAAAAATAATTAGTTATTAATTAATGAAAAACGACCGTTCGATTTCTCTCCGAAATTACCTGTATTCAATTACTGAATATCCAGTATTTTTATTGATTATCGCCCTGGATTTCACATAGTAAATACATTCAGTTTCAAAAAAAGTGGCGCACCCAATTTTTTTTGTTAAGTTCGAGGTCCTATAACTTTTATACTGGGAAACCGATTAGAAAAATTTATATCGTATATATTAAGGTATTAAATATGGTTGCTTGGATATGTTACTATTTTTTTCAAAGCTTACTCAATGAGAGGTTGCAGTGAAGGTAATTTTTTGCTAAATTAATTTCAACAGGACCTTATAGATTTTGTATTCAAGAAATAGTGTAATGGACAGGGTGTTTCAAAGAATTGATACAAAGCATGTGGCTGAATTTCTTCATTATTTTTCATGCTGGATGGGAAAAAATAATTTCTTACCTTTTAACATGATTGGCAATGAGTTTAAGCTCTACACACACAACACACAAAAAATTTTCTAATCGGTTTACCAGTTTAAAAGTTACAGAATCTTGAATTTAACCAAAAAATCGGATACGCCATTTTTTGGAACTGAGTGTAGTTTTCCTTTTATTAGGTAACATTTTGGGTAACATGTCAGTACATGTCAAAATGCTTTTGAAATGTGACCTAGTTTTATTTATATCCACTTCTCGTAGTTAAATTGTTGGTGTTTTTGTTTGGAGGATGGAGCCAAGATTGCAGTGAAATTTTCCAAGAGCCAAATAAAACCAATTTCCTTGTAAGATGCTAGCTTTGGTGGATAATAACTTATAATTCGCGCAATAAAAATAAAATTAACGGCTGCCGCTCGCTTCAAATCGGACCCAAAAATCCGGCATCCATCGCACAACAGTATTTCATTTCGTCGTTAACATTATTTCAATTCTCCCTGGAATTCCAGATAAAATTAATTTCACCAACGGCGCGCTGTTCCAGACAATAAATAAGTACAATAAATACTGCGCCTAAAATAAGAAATGCCAAAGATAAAGCCTCGGAATGCGCCTCAGCGTTTGTGTATATGATCAAATATTAAATACTTTTTATGTATGGAAATCTATCGGCGCGTCAGCGACACAACAATGCGAAACAGCCAGTGGCGTTTACGAGTATTTCACCGGAGAACTACAGAAACATGTTCGAGTTTATTTATAGCCTCGAATTTATATACCGCGACGCTAATAATTAATGCCATTAGAAACGGGAGAATTTTTAACCTGGGATGTATGGTAAACCACTTACATGTCGTCAATTATGTTAAATGAATATACCGGTCTTTCGGATTCAACTATATACAGTGCAAAGAAAAATATCATGAAGAATGTAAAGGTACCCTAGGAGTGTGATATGCAGAAAGTTCAGTTTGGTTAAAGCCTATTTTACACGCATGTATACCATTGCTGAGCCAAGCCATGGTTTGTAAACTATAACGGTTGCCTCACACACAGTTGTCCAATAGGAGCGCGGTAGCACGATGACGTAGTCCAGAATGCTGAATTTCTGCAAACACAATTATTGCATTGTATGTAGGTACGGTGTCCTCTTCCTCTATATCTCCCTAGTTTCGAAATTCTTTATATACTAATGCAGGTGGAAATTTATTTTCCGCCGCTTTATTATTGCCTCGACCCCGTAAACCCCACACTTATTTTCAGGCCCATAGACAGAAAAATCAAGTGGTAAAATTCATCCGCCAAATTAGCTGTGTCATTGTTTAACTGAAATGTTAAAAATGTATAATTTAATAATACATATACTTAACTATACTATCTATTTTATAACTAGCGTTTTCTTTCAGACGTTTGAGGTCGGTGAGAAGTATGACATTTTTACTCAAACGTTAGTTCACATAATCACTTTCACAACAATCAACATTTTTTTTATTTTATAGAAATAAAATTAGAACGAAGAATTGACCAAGTAATTTAACGTCATAGAGAAAACAACAAGAAAAAGCTACTTATTTTTTAACGTTTCCTTGAAAATCCACAAATAACATTTAGTTAATTTAGTAAATAATTGCATTCCTTATATTTCGTACAATAAGTCATATTCCTTGATAACTGCAGTTGGCTTAAATCTTACTGTTGTGCCATAAATTAAGTTATTGACAATGGCTTTTGCATTCTAGTAGGCATAGCGTAAGAATAATGCCACAAAAAGTTAGAAATGCATTTTTTGCGAGAGTTACGGCAGTAAATTCATGGCACAATTGGTATCCGAACCCATCAAATCTTAATCACTTCTGACGGCTGATGAGTAATGATTTTATTAGAAGCTAATTAACATAGAAATGACAGTGGTTTACAATAAGTAATACATATTCATCGATATTTTGCGGTTATGTATAATGTATTATGTATATGCATTGCATAAAGTGAGGTGAGCACTAATTTTTATATGGGTGGCGGTTTTACTTTCGTATTAGTCATATAGGACATACCAGTAACACCTCTTTCCCATAAGCACTGTCTAGTGATCTGCTTGTCTGTACTCATTCATAAACGTATTTGCATAAAATATACATGTATCGTTAATATTAAGCGTACACCAGAGTTCACCATTGCTAGCCAAGTAGGTATATTGTAGCTACGAGAGAAACCTAAACACAAATATGCAAATATATAGTACACCATATTGTCTTACTTGTTTGCATATACAGGTCTCCAAAGAAAAATATGTTCAATTTGGAAATAAAGGCACAAGATATTAGTACATAATAGTTTAAAAAAAAAACATAAATAACGTAATACTGAAAAAATAGTTCTAATGCGCTATTTAGTGGGGAACGCAGCTTATAGTAACACCCACAGACTACCTCTGTGGCCACACCTCTGACCTCTGCCTTCCATGTCAAGTCTCCCACCCATAGATATATACCTCGACCCACCCATGCACAGTTCTTTTTCTCTGTAATACTTTACTTACTACTGACCTTGTCTCCAGATTTACCTTATTTGGTGTATTCATCAAAATACACCAGTTTACAGTATATCCTAAATTGCCTCGTTTTCGAGATTCAGGGTGTCAAGGTTTTTATAAAAAATCTCCTTTTTTTATTAATATATTGAAAACTCTTTCGCCGATTTGGATGAAACTTGATACGTTGATTTGAAGTAGTAAGAGGCTTATTTTAACGTGAAAAGATTAAAATTGTTGGCTCCAGTGGCGTGCAAGAGGGTAACCTATTTGAAATTTAGGGGAAAACATTGGACGTCACATACATAGATTATACATATATTTGATTGTTGATTATGTTGACGTTCTTAAACAAAATATTGCAAATAACCTTAAAGCATAACAATAAACATCACACGAGGCTATTGTCCACATCACACATCTACTACAGATCACACGTAATTTATTAGCATACGGTAGATACGTATATTAGAAAATAAATCTTACAGTCACTTAAAAAAACGACTAGGTTTAATTTTGTTTATTTGATAAACTACATATAAAGACACTATAAACATCGATAATTTACCCAATGCTACAAGATACGCAGCTTGTTCCAATTCAACAATGTGTCCGACAAAGAGTTTCTAAAGTATGAGTATTTCTGTTTTTAAAATTTTGTATAATGATCAGTTCGAGTCTTCTATAACGTATGCGAATACCAGAGTGTTTCAGATTTTGATTAAAAGACATAATGGGTTGTCGGCATTAGATACAATCCAAAACGCGATCATTGCATTCAGAAATATGTTTTTCTAATTCTACAAAACATTTTTTAAAGCTATCAGATACATTCGTTTTTGAAAAGTTGTTTAGTTCTGAGATCCTGGCATCCAAGAAGGGTCTACTATTGACAACCAAAATTATGTTTTCCTCTTTTATTATTATTACTGTTGTTTGCAAGTGACGAAATCCTAAAATACAGCCATACAGAGTCGAACAGCAATGCAAAATCAGCCATGCATACAATGTGCCTTTTCCACATCTTTTTTTTATTCGCTTATTATAAAATCTATACTTAGTTATCCCTAAAAAGTAAATTTTTTTTCTTCACCAGATATATTTTCAAAAAATTGTTAAAATTACGATATATTTCAAATAACGCGCCATTGACGTCATACTCCAGTTCGTTGTTGTCTGTTAACTGCCCTGGGTCGCGTTCAGATCAAATGCCGGGCGTTACCCAGCACTTTGAAACCCGTTCAGATTCGTTGGGGTAAAAAACAACTCAGCGTTCAGATTTATTGGGATAAAGATGTCGGGTATACAACTTTTTACCCAAGATAATACTTCGATAAAAGTTGTCGCGCATGCGTATTAATACTGTTGATTCTATGTTTAAAAGTAGATGCTTATGACGTGGATTGTGAAATTTTCATTTATTTATGATTTCTGAATAAGAAGCCTCGAAAAGTAGAAAATAGGTAAATTAAGTATGTACTCAATAACTACCCACTCAAACAATCTTATGGTGAATGAGGATAATGGTCTCATTCTCGATGAAGATGGAATTCATTATAACTTATAAATGCTCCAGCTCATCACCACGTTCAAACTCTTCCCCATCATCCAAATCCCTTGCATCATCCATAACCATTACATTTTTATAATAAAAAATAATCCCTGCATTATTCATTTTACATTTTTCAGGTCACACGAAGTACTAAAATGGGTTGAAAATTTGTCGTCGGCTTCTCTTTTCTAGTTCTTTGTAAAATATTTATTTCTTGGACAGTTCACAGCACAGAACAGTTAAAAGATTCACAGCAACGAATATATAGGGATTTACAGTTTATCAGAGACAACATCAGAGTCAGACTCTGATGAGACAGCCATATTTAGTTTATTTTGTTATTGTTATGCATAATTATAGGTTATGTTGTTTTCGATTTCCCAAATCACAACCACACGTTCAGAATCATTTAACGTCGGACGCAAAAACCAAGTTACCTTTTACCGGACGTTTTTTACTTGCCCGGCGTTTGATCTGAACGCGCCCCTGCAGTTTGTGTTCTGTCAAGTGAAATGTGCTTAACCTAACTTTCGTTTTGTGTTTTGATTAATTCGATTTAAAATGAATAAAATTGAAGAGGGATATCGTAAGGCTGATTCAGACAACCTTCCAATAGTTGACTGTGAAATGGTTAACGATTTCTACGTCACAAATATGAACTTTTTAAGTGCTGAAGTGCGCAATGTTAAGACAAGAAGGTTAGTTTTTATAACCCAAGTTATCAAATCATCATTTAGTTGATTCTAGCATAGATTGTGCAGTGTTGTCGCCTTTAGCGAAAAATACCTAAAAATTATTTTGCTCAAGGGATAAATTGTAAAATAATCATTTTAGTAATAATTTATGAAGAATATTTCACCTAAAAATACATATTTTCATTTCAAAATTACGATTTCACCTAAAAATACATAATATTTTTATTTCAAAATTACCAGAATGTAAATCTAATCGTTGCCAAGAAAAAAGTAAAATTATAAGTGGCAACGTGGAGCCGTTCTTTAACTTGTCTGTATTTTATTGGCTACTGGAGTGTGATGTCAGCGAACCGCGCAGTTTGAAATGATTCATAAAGACCGGTCACTTTGTACTTGGATAACTTCGCTTAATTACAATTCTTTAATAAATTGGGTTGATTCTACTTTTACTTATGTACCAGTATAACGTTTGATATTAATAAAATAGTAAAATTCAATTTAGTGGAAAGGGCTTTTTAACACAAGAACTACATACATTTCGAGGACACCCTGTATTTTATATACAGTTTGTGGTTCCATACTTTCCAAAATCAATCGGCTGCTCTTGGAATATACAAAAAAATGGAAAATAAAAAAGGATTAGAAAGATAAGAAGAGTGTGATGGACGAGCAACCTTCAATAAGTATTTCTATATACCATTATACAATTTAAATGAAACCCATATTTTCTTATATTTTCTGGTGTATTAACCACATTATTTCTGGCACACTTAGCAACACGTGGTGTATTAACTTTAGCCATTTTTAACCATAGTTCGGTTAAAAATGTATTGATGGATTGAAACGTTTTCCTATTGTGCGATGTCCACATTTTTCCATAATATTTTTGGGACTTGGATATTATCCACATTGTTAGGAGATACATGTATATACAGTTACGTCATAAGTATAAATATTCCATATTAGCACGGACACAGTATACGTAAACATTGATTGTCTCGGGATACATAACATCACTGATAAGGTCTTTTTTAAGGAAATTCACGTCAGCGCTTTAGTGTGAGAAAATCAGAGATCGTCGAAGAGATAGGCTTATTTCATATTGCCTCACGAAAAGAAAATCTGCAAGGTGGGGCATCGCTTTGCATTTTACTACATTAGGGCTGAGGTTTTTATTGCGTCAATTTTATCTAGTGTAGTGCCGACCTACCTAGCCGAACAGAATGGGTCATTTTTATTGGTCGTTCCGGGAAATATGAAAACAAATTTTGTTAGGTATAAGTAGTGTAGTCTTTATTTCCTGTTTGAAGTCATTTCTGTGAGCAGTGAATAAAAAAAAGTTTCAATTGCGATTGTTTTAATACATATACAGGGTGTCCACCTAGTGCGCGTAAGTCCAATATCTGAGTTAATAAACGAGATAACTTAATTTTTTTTCTACAGGGTTGTCTAATATCCCGAGCTGCACAAAATGAAAATATATTTACATATTCAGGGTGTTCAGTTTTTCCTGGACAGGTACCAACTTCGTTTTTCTAAATGGAAATATATATTTTTTATTGCTTTTTCGAACTAAACCCTTGATTTTAGTAGGACTTTCATCAGCCTTCCCTATACCTAACTTAAACTGTTTTTGAAATATTGACGGGTGAATATTGACATTTTTGCAACTTTGACACCCTGTAAAATCTAAACGGTTTGAGATCAAGCAAAACGGTTTGCACATTCCTATCTTAACTTTTTATAAGCTATCGTTTGATACTAATTTCAAATTTATCCAAGAATTAAAAATTTTCAAAATTTTCGGAAAATTTTTAATTCCTGGATACATTTGAAATTAGTATCAAACGATAGCTTATAAAAAGTTAAGATAGGAATGTGCCAACCGTTTTGCTTGATCTCAAACCGTTTAGATTTTACAGGGTGTCAAAGTTGCAAAAATGTCAATATTCACCCGTCAATATTTCAAAAACAGTTTAAGTTAGGTATAGGGAAGGCTGATGAAAGTCCTACTAAAATCAAGGGTTTAGTTCGAAAAAGCAATAAAAAATATATATTTCCATTTAGAAAAACGAAGTTGGTACCTGTCCAGGAAAAACTGAACACCCTGAATATGTAAATATATTTTCATTTTGTGCAGCTCGGGATATTAGACAACCCTGTAGAAAAAAAATTAAGTTATCTCTTTTATTAACCCAGATATTGGACTTACGCGCACTAGGTGGACACCCTGTATGTATTGGAATTTTGTGTATTGTTTACTTTTAACTTTAACTTTTGTGTCAAAGTTATTAAACACGAGTTTAGTGACAGTGTAGTGACGTGGGTGTAGTTTAATAATGATTTATATCATCATGGTCCACTACATAGGTACAAAATTTTAAAACTTGTTAGAACAGTATTTGGTTAAAATTAAATGGTTAGTTTTTGAATTAAAGGTCCTTTGGCACAAAGAATTTTACTCCTTACTATCTTTAAATTATATTTTCTTTTCTCCTTAAACAACTTGTGTATTTATTAAAAAAAAGAGGAATTTTTAATTTTCCTATTACATTTTCTGATCATGATGAAAGTAAAATTATGTGTGCGCAGGACTTGAAAGGACTATGTTAATTTAAAAATTGTATCTAATTTTCATTGATTGTTTTGTTTTAAAATGAATTTAACATTTGACTTTGCTAGTGCCAGAGTAGGGAATCGAACCCAAACCGCTATAGACAGTGTATGCAAGAGACATACTGTCACAATACACAATACACTCTATCCCACTATGCTAGCTGATAAATATATCAAACAACATCACGATAAGAGTAATGTGATCAATTAATTTTCCATAGCTAACTGCGATATCTTCAAAATCTAGCAATCACTTTTCGCAGATATAAGTTTCTACAGATTCATAAAAAAAAGAATAGCGAGTAATCTAAATTTAAATAAATGTTATATTTTTCACGACAGTAGCCAAAATAATTAAAATCCTCCTAAATCGTATCCATATTTCACAACAATTTTCAAAAGATACGAACAGCTGAAATTAATTAAAATTTTTAAGTGGAATATTTATTTTTAACATCAATTTATTTTGATGGTCTGTTGGTATAATTTTAAGTTGTAGTACAAACCAACCATAAACATTGAAAACGTTAACACATTACAGATTAATATTCTCTGTAGAATACAAAAATGTTGTACCATACCAACATTGAATTACTCCGGCTTCCGCATATGCATATCCTTCCTAGAGCTAGAGTAGAGGATAACCAGATCATTGGCAAGCGTCACCACTAAATATTTTGATATCTAGTTTATTATTTAAATAATTAAACCATTGTTAAAATAATTAAACCATTGTTAAAATTACAAGTAAGTACTTGGTATAAAATTTCTTCAAGAGAGATTCTAGCATTCGATATGAAATAAACAAACGAGTTTTACAACCTCAATATTTCTGTATTGGCGATTCAAATTACCGATGAGGGCGCTGCAAATCGTAAACAAATATGGAGGAAGACGAGTAAAAATTTTGCATTTCATATCACATCATCTAGCAATTTAGCATTCTTCTGCCATAAATATAGTGACTTATGTGCTAGTTAGGGTGAAATAAAGGATAAAAGAGTGGTAAAAGCAGTCAAAAGCCCCATAAGTGCTTCATTGCTAATTATATGAATTTTTTGGGTTGAAACAGTTGCCCTAGTTTTTGTTTACTTACATTTTGGACTAAAATAAGTGTGATAAACTGTATGATGATACCATATTAGTGCTTGTTTTTTGTTAAATAATGTTTAAATTAAAATATATTCTGTTTTTATAAGACTAATAATAGAAAAGTATAGACAAACTGCAACAAAGTGATTATGTTGTGTAAAGAAACGTGTTCCCTGTTATGAAATTGTTACACATGCCTTTTGGAGAAATGGATGAGAAACAGTTTCTTATACTAGGGCCAAACTTCTACCTATCTTAAATCTTAACGCTTCTATTGACACATTTTGTGGAATGACACCTATAAACACGGCGGTTTGTGTAGTACCGATTTCTTTTGAATGCCATTTTAAAATGTAAAAATAAAGACGTATAAATACTAACCACGTAGTTTTTAACTTTGTAATACCAAAAAATCACAAGTACCACTAAATTATTACGTTAAACAAACCCAAATACATGTTATTTATCATTATATCAGGAATAAGCCTCCAAAAATGACCTTTTAAGTAGGTTCAAATATTTTTATGGAGAGGGCGCATTCATTTTTGAAATCGCCAATCCTATATCAAACTGATTATTAAAGATTCACTTAAACCTTTTATGTTGTCCCTAAGATCCCTATCGATTTGTTGCCTGTCCAAATCCTAGCTCGGTTATTTTTTACCAAGAACGTTAGGAAAACTACTCCATTAGTTACCTACCGGACCTTATTAGCTCGTCTTCTCCCTGATAAATATTTTAATATTTCGTAATGAAAACGAACAGCGTTAGGACGTGCACGATCGATGTCGAAGTCGGGGCTATAGGGAGCACGATAATTACCGTCCTAGGTAGTAAAATCAATCTCGGGGAGCACCGTTTTTGTTATAGTTTCTTTTTATGACTTCATGATAGTGGAGTCCCTCTGAATTTATGCTAGTGCTTCCGGCGAACAAGCAAAAACGACCCGACCCAAGACTGACCGGCAGAGGAGCGGTCAGTGTACAGTATTATGCACTTTAAATGGCTTAACGCGGTAGTGTATTGTTGGTTGCGGATCTGTCCAAACTAAGTTCATGGCAATTGCGTTTTTACTAATTTATTTGTTAATTCTGATAAGGAAAAGTAATCATAATCCTAGGAAAGAAATAGTAATAGGACCCGAATACTTGCAGATTCCACAAAATCATGTGTAGTTGCCTTTGTAATCATGTGTAGTTGACTTTTATTGGTCGTTCCGGGAAATATGAAAACAAATTTTGTTAGGTATAAGTAGTGTAGTATTTATTTCCTGTTTGAAGTCATTTCTGTGAGCAGTGAATAAAAAAAAGTTTCAGTTGTGATTGTTTAAGAAGGCTGTGTTTGTCTGAATTTTCGAAGTAAATTCAGTATCTCGGACGCTATATCTTATTTCAGGTCAGTCAACTCGCTTTTCTCAAATCAAACTGTTCTAAAATCTGCAATGTAGCCGGTAATTAAACAGAAATAAGTTATTCTGGCCTAACAGATCTATCGTGAATTTAGATGACAGTTCTTTAATGAATAACTTTGCCTGTTTCAGTTGTAACAGATTCCTCCACCATTCTCGAGATTTGTTATTATTCCAGTCTTCCCTATTTGGTATTTTAATTAACAAAGTTTTTTTGGAAGCTATACCTAGGGACCATTATGTCCGTGAGCATTCTTAAAACAGGATCAGCTTTTATCAATAATATATTGCAAATAATATTTAAATATAACAGTTGTACATCTACCTAACGAAGCACATTATTTTTTTAATGGATTGCAACCCGTAATACATCCATGCGTGGTGTGTTACGTTCTATAGAGGTCATTTAAATTGCCCAGCAACGTATTTAGTCCTTTATTTGGACCTTCAAGTTGCCGTCTTTACCTCAGTCAACTGTTTTTAGGCGACCTAACTAGGACTACAATTAAGAAAGAAGCTTTGCGCATTATGAATTTGCGATGTGAAACTTGAGGAAGGCTAAAGAAAAGTCAGCAGTTTATCCAGCACGGGAAAAGTTAACAGTGTTATGTCACTTGTCTGAAAAATAATTTTGCTTACTATATAAACATGCAAGTACCTCGTAAGGTTCGTGATATTAAGACATTAGAGACTTTGAGATAAATCTTTATTACAAATAAACTTGAATTGTTTCGTTTGAGACAGTTATGCTGAGGTGCTGTTTAATAACAATGTCATTGTATCTTTAACCCTAGTTTCAATCACAGTGATTAGCCCGAAAGTCGGAGAATTGTGTGGGAAGGGAGCCGGCATATTATTATTATTATTGTTATTGTGTAGGATGCATTAGCGCCTGGAATTTTTATATATTCAATTTGTGTTCGACTCTATATATACAAGCGATATTATACGAGTCCAATTTAACAAACCTCGTGGAACCCAGCCAGGTACGTCAGGTTCTGAAGATGTACGTACTTTAGGCAAATAATCCTCCCTCATTGTTAAATAGTAGTAGTCATAAGTTCAATTTTTGAGTTGTTGTTCAAAGAAAATTACCTATTGTATTTGTTATATTCAAGAAAGTAAATGACTTCTTCATTGAAGAGGTTTGGAGATGTAAATATATATAATACTAATATCTCTACCCCTCATTCTAATCACGAGGATTAGCCTGAAAGTCGAGACTTGTGTGGGAGAGGGGGCTATATATTTGAAAAATCTAGATAAAATTCGCAAAATACTAGGAAATAGTAAAAAGGAGACAGGAGATATTTATTAGGGTTTTTCGGAGTTGCACAGTTTGAAAATTATTAATTTGTGCTGTTCAATAATACACAATTTAACAAAATCATGAGTGAGATCGGTAATTCGCGTTTTTAAGTTAATAAACTAGAAAATTTCGCTAATTATCCTGATTTTCCATTTCCTAAAATGTTACATTGTAGTTTTTTTACTCCTAATTTTAACAAAAACAACAATAAACGTTAAGAGTACATCTCGGAAAGTTTATAATTTATTTTACATTATTTATTGACAGTTATATTGTAGACTTGAGACTCTCGCAGATTAATATGCCTATAAATTACAACTTGAATTTTTTGTTATGCATTTTGCCAAAGTAAAACCAAATAAATTTGTTTTTACTTCATTATCGCTACATTGTTTTTCTCTCTGCTGCGATAAAGTTTATACATTTTACATAAACATTTTAATTGGATTGGCCTTTTCTGTGTATTAAAAAATATTATCTGCATTTATATCTCGCATCTATATCTACAAGTTATATATTAAAATGAAGTTTAGAAGCTAATTTGAATTTTCTCCGCATTCTATAGAACACAATTAGCCACTTACTTTATGTCAGAAATAATTGACAAGTTGTATATCTGTAGAGCGCAAATAAAAATTGTGATTAACCCGTGAAATCATTTATGGAACACCTAATTAAAAAACGAATATTATAAACGATCTAATAATTAAATATTCATATTGTTAGATAGCTATATGTCTTATAATTTATAATAATAATAGTTTATATTAATAATAATTTTACCAGCCAGTAGCCCTGATATACAGGGTGTTAGTTAAACATGTGGCAAAAATTCAAGAGGTTATTCCTTGGACTATTCTAAGGATATTTTATCCTTTGATGATTTTTGAAAAAGCGCTTTGTTGCGAAGATATAGGGCGAAAAAATTTTTCTACATATAACAATTTATTACTAAAAATTACATTTCTGCACCTACAAGAATTGTTCAAAATGGCTACCTCCAGCTCGGATGCAACCATCCAATCTTCTCCTCATAGACTCCCGAACTCTTTCAAAAACACCAGGGAATATCTCGTAATATGCAATCGGAACCTTAAGCGTACTACCAGTATTGACCACCAACTATAATAGAAAACAAATATTATAAATAACAGATAAAATATTAGCCCATAATAGACCAGATATAATACTTCAGTGTAAAATAAAAAGAATCACGTGTCTCATCGATCTGGCTATACCAAAGAAAACATAACATTTGTAATACATTTTATCTACTTTGATTTAGTAATATGAATTTTACAGTTCTTGAATAGTTTCGTAAGGGCATCTTACAGCACTAGTGGTGTAATACCTACAACACTAGTGATGTAATGAAAAAAAAAAACGTTTTTATTACCATTTTTCTGTTAAATAAAATCCCGCTCTTTAGATGAACGATTTATTTATTATTAAAAAATTATTAAACCTAAAGTTTATTATAAACATTAATAATACACTTTTTACAATTAGAAATTTGTATACCAGAAGTAGATGTGATTAGATCCAATTTTCAATCGTTAAATCCGCGTTTTCGTAATCCTCTTCGCTGTCTGTTTTTTATTCTCTAAAGAATTCTCAACATAGCTTTCTGCCGTCGAAGAAGATTTCTAACCCCCATGATGCTTTAACCATCTCCATATCTGCATCGCCATCAACCAGAATGGTGGCTGAGGACCTTCTAAAACAATGTCTATTGTACTCTTCGGGATTCTTCAATCCAAGCTTTGTTGCAATCTTTTGAAATGCTTCCAAAACTATTAACTCCGACAGGCTGGGAAGTACAGTTTCCTTGTCTGTGGAATACAAAAAACCGCCTGTGAGTTGCATTAGGGAGGACAAAATTCAGCATATTTTCAAAAAATATTTAAACAGTTGATACCTGCCTCATTGCCGTCTGTTATAACGAATTTTCGGACAATTTTTGTTTTCGTGCATGGAATTATAATTTATAGAGGTCATTGTATTAAATATGATCCAACATTAGTTTAGTTAATTCTTCGCGACGACAGACCCCAAAAATCCCCGATTATCATAGCAACCTTCATAAGTAAATATGTTTCATCATCTGCAGTACTTAGATGCTTATACATATACTTCTTCCTTTGTAAAAATTCTGGGACTTTTTGGCCTTGTCACCCTCTAAACTTTTCAAAAATGCGATCAGTTGAGAAAATCTGCTTCTATCTTGATTTTTCTTCTGAAATCATAGTTCTCAACATTGAGTAGTGAGCCCATAGTTGTAGATGGTTTCTGGGAGCGTTGCTTTCCAGAAAAATAAGCCAAAATGGAGTTTCTCAGACACCTCCTTGTTACCTTGTTACCTTTACAACAATCTCCAAACTTTTGGTACTCCAACTGATACCGCGCTTTGGATTTTGTCGGAACTAGACTTGAGATCGCTTTGTTTGCCGCTGCTTCTATATCAGAGAGTAAACTTCCATCAGAATCACTCATTTTGAAAAGCACTTTTTATATTTTTTTGATTATTTGACCAAGTTTTGACAGTAACTATGCGAAAGGTAACAAGAAAACTTGATCCATAAATTTAATAGCATGTAAGTACTTTTTGCCAAATATATATTTTTTTCATGTTATTAAATGAAAGTAGATAAAATTTTGTACAATATTCTTGTTGTAAATTCATATTACTACACTCGATGTTTTATCAATCTCCATAAAAATCACAACCATCTTTCACAGTTTTTTGTTAATTTAAAGATAGACATCGCAAGTGGTGTGGGAACTTTCCCGTTATAGATCTACGCGCACGATTTTAACGGAACTCTGGGTTTCTTTCACATTTATATTTCTATCAATAGAGACAGACAGACATCTTGCCAATACAAAAATCGAGGAACTATTTCTACATTTTCCTGTCAATAGTGACTACCCAGCCATCCAGAACGGCCTGATATGGGTCGGCATTTGTTCCTTTTCGCCGCCTCCGTGATCCATTTTCACTCACAATTTACCAAAAATAGGTATTTGAAGACATTGAAATCAAGCCAGGTAATTAAATTCAAGGTATAAAAGCTCAGGAAGTCCTATATAAGTGCCCCCGATGATAAGGAAAGTAATTCGACATTGGAAATTCAACGCGCAGGGCCTTTGGTTTTCTCTCAAAGGCATTTAATTTACCTGAAGCGGTACGTAAGTCAAATTTAATAAGGGATTAAATCATTTGATATGTCCCCGGTTAATTAAATTATTTGATTTATATGGAATATGTCCAATTAAGGGGTATCCTTTTGTTAAAGAATCGATCTGATTCCATGATTTCGACGGAAATTTAATGTATTTCAATGTAACGACGGTCTGTTAAATACTTGCGTAATTCCATTAATGATTTAGTGTTTCTGCTTTTATTCGATGTACGGAGTACAGCATTTTGGTTCGGATTGCAGGATATCCCAGTTCCTATCAATTCCAGGAAAAAAACTGATGGCACCTTCGTTACAAATTTTGAGACGAATTCGACCATCAAATTAGGCAGCCAATATCTCGTTTCGTTTTATAGTTATAAAATAAGCCGATATTAATTTTTCGCATTTTCGCATCTGTCTCAGTTATTTGAAAAGATACCGGAAAAGTGTAAATATTAGAAACTTCCGAAAAACCTCCTCCTACTATACCAGGTGGATTCTACATAAGTCAGAGACTTGATTGTGAAGATCTGCGAATCCTGAAATCTGAATTGTTTAATTAAACATCTCTCAAAATAATTAAGTTGTTTATTGGTTAGAAAAGGGGTGCTTGGCAAAAAAAATTAAAAATACAGTGGATCATCTAACTTTTTTACCATCAGAAGAAACACTTCATTTGATGTCGCCATTTCAGCTATTAAGAAGTTTAGCGAAAGAAGAAAACAATCTTATTCTAATTAACACACTATACAGGGTGTCCACCTAGTGCGCGTAAGTCCAATATCTGGGTTAATAAAAGAGATAACTTAATTTTTTTTTCAACAGGGTTGTCTAATATCCCGAGCTGCACAAAATGAAAATATATTTACATATTCAGGGTGTTCAGTTTTTCCTGGACAGGTACCAACTTCATTTTTTTAAATGGAAACCTATATTTTTTATGGCATTATCGAATTCTACGTAAAAAATTAGTGGGACTTTGTGCTTAACACTGCTATTGAAATATTGATAGTTTTCGAGATATTTGACTTTTAATTTTTTTTTCTTATGTTTCGTCACTTCTAATAGTTGACATAATTATGGTTGTATGACAGCTAGAAATTATTTTTTTTCAGAAACTGTAGAGTGAAGATGGCTCTTTCGAAAAACGTATCAAAAGTTGACCTGCGATATACAGGGGGCATACAAATGGGAATTATGAGAAAACTACCAGGAGACATGGGAGTAACAACGATAATATTTAGTTTAATGTTGTGGTTTCTGCTGTTGAAATCCAAAAATATTAGTATCAGAAAATCAGTAGAAATCTTGGAGTTTTCAAAAGCTCGACAAATAAGATATTGAAGAAGAAGTTTCATACGTATCATATTGAAAACCAAACGGTGTTACCGTAGTTAGAAAAATTATTAGTGAAATGGATGAATATACATAGAGTATTGAAAAAAGAATACGCAATACTCATACAAGCAAGCTAACCTAAAGTAAATGCTCAAAATGTCCACCGTTGTTTTCAACACAAAGCATTAATCTACGACGAAAATGAATGTGAACATTTCTTAACATTTCGGGCGTTATGGTTAGAAACTCATTTTGGATCTTTTCTTTCAAGTCTTGCATATCCGTTGGTGGTACTTCGTATACTCGCTCCTTGATATAACCCCACAAGAAAACGTCCAGAATATTTAAATCAGGCGAACGTGCAGGCCAAGGAACTGGACCACCACGACCTAACCACTTATTTGGATATACGTGGTTTAGGTGTTCTCTAATCTGAAATATGAATAGAAACTCCAAGATTATTACTGATTTTCCTGACACTAATATTTGGATTTTCAACAGCAGACGCCACAACATTAAACTGAATATCGTCATTGTTACCGTCATGTCTCCTGGTAGTTTTCTCATAATTCGCATTTGCTGTTCTTTCAAATCTTTCTTTCACATTTTCAAAACAGTCAGCACGTGGAAATATCTGTAAATCTGGATTATTTGCTTTGTAAATACGTGCTGCTAGCAAACAATTTCCATGAGCTTCTCCTAAGGCATAAACCATTTTCACTAATTCTTCTTTTGAATAGTTCATTGTATGCACGCTTAGTACTTACTCTAAACTCGTACATGAATATTCAGTAAAAGAAGAAATGACATGTAAACTGATTGTCACAAATTTTATTGCGTGACAGACGCTCACTGCGTTTTTCCCGAGAAAGGAACGTGCGCAAATCTGGTATTTTTCATAAAAGTGGGTTTTTTGCAAAAACTACGCAACATAGGTATAGGGAAAGCTATTATAAAATTGTAGAGTCTACAGAAAGGCATCTAATGAAATCATAAAACACAGGGTATTCCATTTGAAAAAGTCGAGATTTTTTAAATTTTAAACCATCAGGTTTGGCACGATTTCTGTTGCCCCCTGTATATCGCAGGTCAACTTTTGATACGTTTTTCGAAAGAGCCATCTTCACTCTACAGTTTCTGAAAAAAAAATAATTTCTAGCTGTCATACAACCATAATTATGTCAACTATTAGAAGTGACGAAACATAAGAAAAAAAAATTAAAAGTCAAATATCTCGAAAACTATCAATATTTCAATAGCAGTGTTAAGCACAAAGTCCCACTAATTTTTTACGTAGAATTCGATAATGCCATAAAAAATATAGGTTTCCATTTAAAAAAATGAAGTTGGTACCTGTCCAGGAAAAACTGAACACCCTGAATATGTAAATATATTTTCATTTTGTGCAGCTCGGGATATTAGACAACCCTGTAGAAAAAAAAATTAAGTTATCTCTTTTATTAACCCAGATATTGGACTTACGCGCACTAGGTGGACACCCTGTATATTTTTATATATTTGAATAGAAAGTTCTCTTTTGCCTACTTTTATCTTAATATGGGTCGATACATTTTGACATACACTTTAAAATTTTCTTCCTGAAACGAATATTAACAAGAATAACTGGTTGTTCCGAGACTTTGGCCAGTGATACATTGTACCTAGTTAAAAATTAGTTATCGCCAAATTTATTATTTGGTTATAAACTGCAGCGCGTGAAAAAGGATATACAAATTAATTATTTATTAAGAACAGAAGTTGATATGTCGAAGCCAGTCCGCAACCAACGGCAGGAGAGATGATGCTTCAAACTTTCGTAACCAATTAAGATAATATACTTTACGGTTATTTATCGGGAAATTGGTGTTCCGAACAAAGTTTTGCAGGTTTTTTTAGAAGGTTATTACATTACCAATATAGGTATAATCAAGGGTGGATTTACGGGAGGGGTAATAGGGTAATTACCCCCCATGAATTCAAATTTTATACTGGCAAAAAGCAAAAACATAATTAGTTAAAAAAACATAAACGTAGTTCACTTAAGGATATTTTATTAAACGCTTCTATTGGCTATTTCATGTTTGTTCAAAGAAAAACGTACCTATCTAAAAGCACAGGTAATTGACAACATTTTTTAAAATTGTGGTTCTTTGATATACTTGGGTATGACTAAATTATAGAATTTTCAGCCATTTTTAATTGGTTGATATAATTCAACCAGGGCTATGGGCATGTGAGGCTGTAAATGATCGAGGGCTATGGGGCTGTAAATAAATATGCCTAAAATATGTATACTTTTGTGAATTAAGGTTTAAGTAAGTACAGGGTGATTCACTTTCGAGTGTGTAACATGGGTATCTCGCTTATTATAAAAGATAGACTGTAGGTTTAAATTCGGCAAAGTTGCGGAATTTTGTGCTCAATAAGTTGGCGCAAACGAAACCCCCATATCTGCTTTTGTTTTTGAGTAAGAGGCAAAAAAAATTTTTTTCCGGTTTTCGTTTTCTGGCCATAACTTCTATATTTTTGAAAATATTGGCTTATCGTTTTCACATTATTAGGACACTTTCTTGAGACAAATACGATGTCGTTAACTGTTTTTTTAAAAAAATGTCACTTCTATTGTAAATCATCGTCAACTTTATTTTTTCTTATGGGCGCCATATTAATTTTTCTCATATTTGAATAAACCGATTTTTTCTGAATACAACAATATAATATATGTTAATATTTGCCTAAAAAATAAGGGCATTATGAAGGAAAATAGTTTTTTTTTTTTGAAAATGTCTAGTTAGCCATGGCCATGACAGTCAGTTCTTGACAAACCACAAATGTCATTTATAATTTTTGTAAACTGCATCTGTGGAGTTCTTTTTCATTGACTAAAGATGTATTCAACCGATCAGAAACAAGATATTATAGATATTTATTACAGATGTAACAAAAATGTAAACAGAACAATTGAAGAATATTTAAACACGTATCCTGAAAGACGACAACCATGCAAGACATATATTACTAAACTGCACTGTAATTTAAGAAATTATGGCAGATCCATAGGATTTCTTGGTTTAGAAAAACTGGCATAATTTCTTAAATTGCAGTGCAGTTTAGTAATATATAGACATGGTTGTCGTCTTTCAGGATACGTGTTTTTCTTCAATTGTTCTGTTTAAATTTTTGTTACATCTGTAATAAATATCTATAATATCTTGTTTCTGATCGGTTGAATACATCTTTAGTCAATGTAAAAAGTACTCCACAGATGCAGTTTACAAAAATTATAAGTGACATTTGTGGTTTGTCAAGAACTGACTGTCATGGCCATGGCTAACTAGACATTTTCAAAAAAATACCTATTTTTCTTCATAATGCCCTTATTTTTTAGGCAAATATTAACATATATTATATTGTTGTATTCAGAAAAAATCGGTTTATTCAAATATGAGAAAACTTAATATGGCGCCCATAAGAAATAATAAAGTTGACGATGATATACAATAGAAGTGACATTTTTTTAAAAAACGGTTAACGGCATCGTATTTGTCTCAAGAAAGTGTCCTAATAATGTGAAAACGATAAGCCAATATTTTCAAAAATATAGAAGTTATGGCCAGAAAACGAAAACCGGAAAACATTTTTTTTTGCCTCTTACTCAAAAACAAAAGCAGATATGGAGGTTTTGTTTGCGCCAACTTATTGAGCACAAAATTCCGCAACTTTGCCGAATTTAAACCTACAGTCTATCTTTTATAATAAGCGAGATACCCATGTTACACACTCGAAAGTGAATCACACTGTACATACAAATCCAAATTGACGTTTGACTATAAGGCCTGCATTTAACTTTAAACAATATGTATTATTCCCCTTTTTTTATTAAGTAATCTTGGAAATACCAGTGCCAATTTTAACCTTTTGTAAAAAGAAAATAAATTAATATCTTTTGCCTTGACAAGTAATAAAAACATCGTAAATAAGGCACTTTATGGAGACCTGTAAACATTTTGCACAAGCCCATTACAATCATTTGTTGATGTAATAAATAATTACCTTAATCCCTCACAATTCGTTTTGGGCGAAATATATGAAGACATAATTCTTAATTTAATAATTTAGAAGCCAAAACGGTTGGTAATGATGTCACATGATACGCGACTGTCGTCCCGAATTTGAATAATACCGTATTTTATGTAGCTGCATTCCACCATTTCGAAAGCCATTTAATTACAAAGGAGCTCCCAGCCACAAAGAAGTACAAGTTTGTTTGTAACAGGACAGTTCATATTTCCCACAATGACCGTGAAATGTTTCCATAAAATATTAGTGTTTGAATGGTTTCTCGAAAAATATTCTTTTCCGCCATTAATCTTTACGCTTTCATTTTAATATCCACCTACCTCTACCTTCACACTTAATATTTATTGAACCCATAAATCGGACGGTAGTATTGGCTTGATTTTTTTCAATATATACTCGAATATTTAATGGAAATTGGTGGAATATTTAATGGAAAAAAGTAAACAAAAACAAATAGCTATTTATATTTATGTGACATATTTTTCCGAATAAATTCTTATAGAACTGGAACTCATCTTTAGTTAAGTCGAGTTCCAGGGAGTCGATTCTAACTGAGGGAGATTACAGAAATAACGGAGGGAAAATGACTCCTCGGAACTAGAAAAAGAGTAACTAAAAGAATGATAAAATAAATTGAATAGAAGAATTAAGCCCAGTCCATTAGGCAAGTGCGTTATATATTAAGTTTCATGAAGAGCCGTAGTCCTCAGACATAATGTTTTCGTATCGGCCAAATAGAAAGCCGGAGTTGTAAAATAAACTGCAAAAACTGCGTATAACAAAAATGCACAAGATTATACCTTCTAAACATCCGACCAAATATTATATAGACAAATAATAGCAACACAGTTTTGTGACCAACAATATTTAAAACAATAACAATGGCTTTTTGTTTACATTAGTGCCCAAGCATTTGGTCCAATAAAAAAATACCATTTTAATTTACCGCCTAAATTGTTAGGGATTTTGTGACTGTCACCAATGGGCGTGGTTTACACAGGTAAGTAGCCATGCATAAACGTAGAATCGGCGATCGCGAGAGGGATCGTCAATGATTTTACAATTGTTTTTTAATAGTAAATATTAAATACTATTATAAATAGTGTAGTAAATATTATACACATATGTGTATAAATTGTTATTCTTGAATATGTAAATCTTAAACTTTGTATTTACTAAAATAATATATTCTAATTTGTACTTTTAGTTTTATAATTATTATTTTCACCCCTTAAAACATAGCCGCCCATGCCGTTGGGCACTGTGACAGCTGATTTCATGAAATTGAGGTTATGTTTTTTCTTATTCTTGGTCACATTATTTTATATACTGACAAATAGGCAATTACTTATCTATACATATTTGATCGGAGTTCTAAACGGCCTCGTTTCATTACCCTAATTTAACCAATAGTAACAGACAATAAATATAATTAATAATTTTAAAATGTGGATGCACTTGATCATTCACATTTAAACTTACGTGTGCTATCTAATCATTAAGTTAACTACTAAGCAGAGCAAGTCGTCGTAGCGACTTGGCGTTCATATTATCGATATGAAGGCTAAGCAACGTGGTCCGCGGTTAGTACTTGGATGGATGACCGTGCAGGGAAGACCTGCGATGCCTGCCCGCATTCTAGTGGCTCTGAGGTCGGTGAATACACAGAAACTAGACAAACTTAAGCGAGGTTTGCCATCCCTCGGATATGATATGAAGCCGGGAGGTTCCTTGTCAGCACCTAGATAATGAAAGGGGTCAATCTAGGAGGTGCTGTTCCTTGTCTATAAGATGATGGCCAAAGTTAAATAAAACAAACAAAAAAACAAAAAAAAAAGACTACACTAAGCATTTAAAAACAGATTCGAAGCCTTGTAAAATTTGGAAAAAAAAACAATAAAATGTGATATACTAGATTATGTAAAGTGTCGTTAAACCTGAGGTTTGCAGCCGTCAAAATTGACAGTTTTACGATGCATTTACAAAAAAAAATGTACATAACATCAAAAATACATTAATACCATACTACGTGATACACATGAACGTAAACACAAAATTTGCCTTTGAGAGAAAGAAAAGCAAAATTCAAAATTTATTCCTACGAGGATTTCTGACGTGCAATTATAGCTTTGTTCTAGCACGAAATTTCGGATGGTTTGAAGCCAGTTATTGGATTGACCAACTGCGCATGTTCGTCCTAAAACTTGGTTACAAACGGTTTGGGATTTCTAATTTGCTAGAACGGTTTGAAACAATTCCGTGTCTCTTGCGATGTTCTGTGGTGAACCGGTGAACTTAAATGCGTCAAATGTCAAATATCGGTATAAATGTATAGGTTATAATTTTTGATGTTCGATATAAATGTATTGTTCGTTTTTTTAATTTTACGGGAGAATCTAGTCCACTGCCCCAGAGTTTGCTGCAATCCAGAAATTAACAAGAGAACAAAAAAGTTAAAAGAATAGGTTAACTGAATAACATAAATTTATCGTCACATGACGGCAAGAACTTTTAACTTATAGGATTGCTCGATCCCTATTCCTCAATGTTGTCCGATTTCGTGACGTCACTGCGAGAACCGATACTCTTTCTCTCTCTGTATTGTGCGATTCCTTATCTATGACGCGTTGACAAGTTACTGTCCCTATCTAACTCATCTATTTTTCCGATGACGTAGCCGCAAGACCCAATCGAGCAATCCTGTATAAGTTAAAAATCCTTGACATGGCGGCAGATATCCCGAACTTCCGCGCATGTCACAAACTGAAAATCCAAAGGAATTTCTGTGGACTACATTGACGGTTTTCGACTGGTTTGTAAACGGGTTTTTGCTGTCGCTAGAACATTTGACTAATAGTCGAAAATCCAAGATTTGTTTGCTAGAACGCGTGGATTGCTATGCGCAAACTCCGTACGATTGGGAACCGTTTGAGATTGCTGCTAGAACAAAGCTTATATTGTTCCACAATATATGGTTCCACAATCAGCCACAACCACATAAGCCGTTTTGTGATGTCATTTTTAAAAGATACAGTTGGCTATTATGCAGCAAATCGGAAGAAAAATCCCTAAGTCCTTAAATTACCCATAAATTACTAATTAATAATCACACGTACACACGCACGGGTTTACCAGTATCCAAAGAAAATAATTTTACCGACTATTAGCTGGCGTTTTATTAAAAGAAAAAGCTGTAAAATTTTATGGAATGCCTAAGAAATATGAGGAAACAATAATCTTTCAATTTCATGCGAATAGATTTATTAACTGAAAGAAAACACGACGAAAGCAAAAATATACTGCTAGTTTATATGATGATAAAATTTATGGGGAAAATTTGAATTGCTATAATGTTTACTGTTATTATATAATTATTTTGGGTTGGAGGGTATTCCGTTTTACCTCGCACAGCTGCAACATTATCTATTAATGCTTCGTTTTACCAAACCCAAACAGAAATATAATGGGTAATAATAATAATATAATAATGGTACTGTACGATATAAATTAATGATGAATTTTATGAGAACTACGTAAAGGGGAGTCCGCACACGCAGTTTTTATAATCTTTTACCTGTGCAATTCTAAACGTTGCAGTTTTCAACTGATGTATATACAACACTGTGTTTTATCAAAATATTAACAGTTTACGCATACAGTTCAGTCAATAATTTCAGTGTTCTTTTGTGTTTTTAATGCAGAATATCTTATATTATTGTATAAGTATATATTCTTCAATTATTATAATAATAATAATAATAATAATAATAATAATATCTCTAACCCACATTCTAATCACAAGGATTAGCCCGAATGTCTGAGACTTGTGTGGGAGAGGGGGCGGCATATTATTATTTCGCGGACCGCAATTCGCGCCTCAGGAATGACTTCCGTTGGTAGGCCCTAACCACCATTCAGTGCTGGAATGAGGGAAACCTGAAAAACCTCATTAGTTAGGGGGACAAGTCAAACATCAACTGATTTTAATCTCACATTAACACCAAGTTGACATTCTTCCCATCCTAGGCCATTGCCAGGATGGTTGCCAAGCCATCCCTGCGAATAAGCCTTGATCTACGAGTAAACAATTTAATGAAAAATTGTTTGGTGGAATGGGAATTATTACTACTATTTTTGTTTGTTAAATTTTATCTATTTAGCCTGCCCTTTAAATGGCTTTTGTTGTTGGGCAGTTGTATAGTATAAATAAAAGTCATTCTGAATCTCGGTAAGATTTTAACTTGCTACTGGTGCATGGTAATCGACCATCCGTGCAATGTAAGCACGTTAAATCTTAGGTAGAACACCCTGTATATTTTCTTTGGTTTTAGCAAGTGGTTGATCATTAGTTTGCTTGTCTAGATAAGTACTTTAGCAAAAAATATAAAAAAATTCTAATATCGCGGGAATAGAAATCTTGCCTGATCATGTTTCATAATTTATTTGTTCACTGGTATGCTAATGGATCCCTGGCATGTTTTTGATAAGATATCGAAGAAGGCGTACATATGGAATTGAAAAAGATAAAATCATTTAAAAAATAACCCGAACACACCGCAATTTGGCGGTCTGTCTCTCTAGAGTGTAGTTCATTTTTAATAATCCTTACATTATCGGAAACTATTTAATATAAGTGTTTGATATTTTCGAAAACAAGTTTTACATCTGTAATCGTCTCATATCTAACCTCTTTATAAGGAATGCTAATGCTACACAGAAAAAACATTACGACTAATTAAAGTAATTTTTTCACAAATATTTAGGCACTAACGTAAACTCATAAAGAAAGTAATGATCAACCAATTTACCAATTAGATAGCCCCGTCTTGACCGACTATTTGCTTTAACATCAACAACTCCAACCAAACAGTTAACATTACTATGGCTATATACTGTTTTATGCGAGTTTTCTAGTTTAACAACATTTCGGTCGAGGTATTATAATTACAATTAGTAAAGTAGAGCAAACATAAAGTGTTAACAACTGGTATAAAATTTAATGAAAACTAATTATCAATATAAGTTTATCCGAAGCAATATTTGAAATATAATAATAAACCGGATTTTACAACCCCGGACAACAATGCTTCAGTGCGATACTACCCGAGTTATATCATTAGAAGGTTGCTAACCGAATTTGTGACCAGAAATTTATCGTTTTGCCGCAGTTATATGGCCGAAGATGGAAGCGTTTTTATATTTTAACAACGCCGGAATCTGTTACATTGTAAACAGCGAGAATCGAGAAAGGTTTCCACTTTCGTGGTGCGCACTAAAACAAACGTCTAATTTAAACTATCTCGAAGTTCAGATGGAAGTATTAGAAAAATAATATATTACCATTACCTATATACGAGCCCCTTCCCGTTTCAGTTGGCCCACCATAAGATTTCCCAGAAACTTCGCTTTTAGAAGGCAAAAATAAAAGTACAACATTAATTTATAACTTTGTTTATCATTTAAATAGTATTTTCAAAATAAAAAATATATATGTAGCGACGAACACTAACAATTAACAGAAAATAAAGGCAAATAAGAAAAATGGGAACAAATAGGGTAAAACTAACAAAACAATTTCTAAGTTTACCACTGGGTAACATCGCCTTTATTTTTTATTACAGCTGCAATTCGTTGGGGCATCGTGTTAACCAAGTCTTGGCATAATTTTGGTGTAAAAGAATCCCATATTTGCTGAAGTCTTTGCTTCAACTCAGGAATATTTCTAGCAGGCTGTTTTCGTAGTACCTTTTTCATCTCGTGCCACAAAGTTTCAATTGGTGATAAATCTGGACTGCTGGAAACCCATTTTAAAAGTGCTATACCATGATCAGTTATCCATTTTAATGATCTCTTTGAGGTATGACATGCTGCACCGTCTTGCTGAAACACAAATTCTTGGCGGGATGACAGACATTCTGCCACGATCGGTAAGAGAGATTCCTCTAAAATGCCTAAATATTTGTCGGTATTTACAATTCCGTCAATAAAATGAAGTTTTCCCACTCCTTTAGATGACATGCTTCCCCAGACCATAACGGATGCAGGAAATTTTACTTTTCGTTTGAGACAGTCAGCGTGAAAGGCCTCATTTTTTTGTCGAATAACGCGACTTCGACTGTCTCCAACACACACTTCAAATCTGGCCTCATCACTCCATTGTATTGCACGCCATTGCTGAGATGTCCAATCCTTATGTTCTCTTGCCCATCTTACTCTATTTTTCTTCTGCTGGAGTGTTAAAAGTGGCTTTTCTTTGGCCTAAAGCAAAATATTGTCACTTCTCATTTTTCTATTTCAATTATTCTTATTAGAAAAATTACCTTGTAAGTGCCAAATCCCATTTTGTGGGCCTCCCTGTGCGTTGTGGATCTCGAAATTCGTCTTCCAACGGCGTCACTCCATAGAGCACTTAGCTCAAGGTAATTAGCCCGTCTGTTTTTCTGGATAATCCTTTTTAACGATCGCCTATCCACATTTGTAATTTTACTTCTTTTAATATATCGAGGACTTGTAGCAATTGAGCCGGTATTTTTATATCATCTAATAAACTTGCAATTTCTGAATTTGATTTACCGGAATTGAAAAACTTAATAATTAGCGAACGAATTTTCGCATCAATAATCTTTCCTCTACCCATTTTAAAAAACACAGATATTTAAGTGCTTGAAGCTATACCAACTGCGTACTGACAGCTATATGAGGATTAGCAATTGTTACAGCGTCAGTTTTTCCACAGCCATCTTCGATTATAGACGTCCTTTGTGCCAGAACAAACATGGGTTAATGTGCTGGATTTGCAAAATTTTTGCTTTTCGTTACAAATTTGAATAGAGAACAATGACATTGATATTTTCTACTAGATATTATCTGTTAATTACTTAGGGGCGTGAAAACCACCTGTTGTATTTATTATACTTTGGTCCTAGCCCAAAAACTAATATTTCAGTAGGTGGGCCAACTGAAATGGGAAGGAGCTCGTATAGAAAGAAGTAGGCGAACTATCGCAATAATTTCTCTATCGTAAACTGTTCCTTATTTTTATTTTCCGAACAAGAAAATACGGTAAGAACAATTCAGATAACAGCTACAAGTTAATATTTTCTGAAAGCGGGTAACTTTTATTTTAATAATGCGGCTCACAGTTTTTAAGGTAAATACATCAACATGTTCAATATATCAACAATAAAAATGCATCTTCGTTTACTAATGATTTATAAATTTAACTTGGACAAAGTTTGAATCCCGCGCAAATACTTTTAGATAAGTAGCTGCTTAGTGACGTCACAGAATAGTCAATGTAATGATAAGCAGTCTACTCATATATATAATACTACTATATTGAGCTATTCGAGCTTTTCTTGAAGCCGGTTTATGAGATGGAGTTTATATATTTCGTTCTCTTTCACGGACAAATGTTCCTGTGCACATGCCCAAGTGTTGTCCAATCCAATCCAAGAATTTCAATGTGGCGCGAAAGTAAAGAAAGACCGGGCTTTTGTTTTGTCATATACAGGGTGTGCGTATGAGCGTACAAAAATTTACCAGTGGGTAGGCCAGACCAAAATAAGAATAAAATTCTTATAAAAAATGTCTCTGATGCTCGCCTAACGAGTTACAGGGTGTTATTTTGTAAAAAAACAACAATTTTCCGTAATAACTTAACTTAAACAACTTAAAAACCGTTTCGTAGATTTAGGTAATTTTTGGGTAACGTGTACATCTATTAAAGGTCATTAAAACTATATGGTGTTTGTTTAACTTTGACACTTGTGGTGGCCTAGGTCTACTCTTCCTTATGGTTTTGTTTTCATAACTCTTGTATATCCTACTTTTTCGCGAATTAACTAAGTTTTCCTTAATCGGCTATCAATTCTGAACAAAAAAGGTGCTCTTGTTACACAGCTCTAAAATCAACCATTTTCGAGTAAATTGAGTGTAAAGTACCGACTGTATTCCTTTATGCAGAAAAATATATGCAATGATTTTAAAGTTTAGAGTTAAACAAACACCATATAGTTTTAATGACCTTTAATAGATGTACACGTCATCCAAATATTACCTAAATCTACAGAGTGTTATTTTGTAAAAAAAAAACAATTTTCCGAGATAACTTAAAAACGAAACGAGTTTTTAAGTTATCTCGGAAAATTGTTTTTTTTTTACAAAATAACACTCTGGAACTCGTTAGGCGTGCAGCGAAGAATTTTTTTTTATAAGAATTTTATTCTTATTTTGGTCTGGCCTACACACTGGTAAATTTTTGTTCGCTCACACTGGGACACCCTGTATGTGTTTTGTCATATACAGGGTGTCCACCTAGTGCGCGTAAGTCCAATATCTGGGTTAATAAAAGAGATAACTTAATTTTTTTTTCTACAGGGTTGTCTAATATCCCGAGCTGCACAAAATGAAAATATATTTACATATTCAGGGTGTTCAGTTTTTCCTGGACAGGTACCAACTTCGTTTTTCTAAATGGAAATATATATTTTTTATTGCTTTTTCGAACTAAACCCTTGATTTTAGTAGGACTTTCATCAGCCTTCCCTATACCTAACTTAAACTGTTTTTGAAATATTGACGGGTGAATATTGACATTTTTGCAACTTTGACACCCTGTAAAATCTAAACGGTTTGAGATCAAGCAAAACGGTTTGCACATTCCTATCTTAACTTTTCATAAGCTATCGTTTGGTACTAATTTCAGAATTATCCAAAAATTTAAAATTTTCTGAAAATTTTGAAAATTTTTTATTCCTGTATAAATTTGAAATTAGTATCAAACGATAGCTTATGAAAAGTTAAGATAGGAATGTGCAAACCGTTTTGCTTGATATCAAACCGTTTAGATTTTACAGGGTGTCAAAGTTGCAAAAATGTCAATATTCACCCGTCAATATTTCAAAAACAGTTTAAGTTAGGTATAGCGAAGGCTGATGAAAGTCCTACTAAAATCAAGGGTTTAGTTCGAAAAAGCAATAAAAAATATATATTTCCATTTAGAAAAACGAAGTTGGTACCTGTCCAGGAAAAACTGAACACCCTGAATATGTAAATATATTTTCATTTTGTGCAGCTCGGGATATTAGACAACCCTGTAGAAAAAAAAATTAAGTTATCTCTTTTATTAACCCAGATATTGGACTTACGCGCACTAGGTGGACACCCTGTATGTGTTTTGTGGTGTGGTTATGTCACAGTTTATCTTTTGTATTTCAGGTATGTTTGTGTTTCACAGAAAATAAATTTGTGTTTTTCGTAGAGCCGGCAGTTTTAGAAGTGTTTTATTTATGTGTAACTTGTAGTTTTAGTTTTGTTCATATACCTATTAGACTTATTAGTGATTAGAGACATTTGCTCATCAACGGCGGTATTATTTCGACGGTATTTTTACAGTCGCAACTGCAAGTTTAGGTATAATATAAGAACATTTTGTAAATTTAAATATGTAGTGAATTAGGTATATGAATTATACTGTACCTCATTTTCATTAATTTAATTCCACAGATATCGCAAAATGCCGAAACGAAAAACTCAGTCGAGGTTTTGTATTTTGTGCGAAGGAAATATTCCATATGAAGTCGCATAGGTACCTGAAGTATGTATTTTTAAAATTTTCTTTTCAAATACAAACTGCATCCACTCTTTTGGTAAACTTGATAAATACGGGAACATCCCAATAACAAGATTGAAAAACCGTTATATGTAGATAAAATACAATATAAAATAAAGTTAATTTATTGTATTCTACAGTATATGGAGCAAAATTCCCGCGGTTTGCTGCGCATGAGTATTTGGTATTTTCTCCGTGAAAGAGACAATAGATATGATTCTGGACTACTCTAATTTGGCTTCACTTGAGAAACATGGTAAAGATTACATAGGCTCCATATAGTAGTATTATATATATGAGTCTACTACATCGAGCTTATAGTTCCCCGTCAAATGTCACCCGACCGAAAATCGCCATGATCACACTCAAGTGATTGGCAAGTATTTCTATAACTTGGCAATTATACCAGTAACACCCAGTAACAGTTCTTGATAAACAAGACACCCAATAGACAAATAAATATTTATCTTGTTTACTTGTTTATTTATTAACGGTCACGGGGTCCAGGCCACTTAGATAGCAAGGTAAATGTAAATATTCGACCGATATTGGTCAAGTATATTTTGAATTTGACTTTAAATAATCTTTGCAATTGGCAAATGGCAGTTACAAACATGATAGCTGACCTTACATTGATCCTAATTCACAATTTTTACATAACTAAAAATTAATGACTGTATACTGTAGATTTTAAAGTATTCAGTATATGCAAGAAAACCATAGACATAATTTATATGTCTATAAAGAAAACCATTATTTTCTTCTTTCTTCGCTTATTTAAATTGTCTATTGAGTAACTTCCAATAGGCCAGACTAATTGTTATTAATTATTGCCAATAAAATAGATTGTCAAATATATAAAATCGAGTATGTAATACGTATTATATTTAATTTATATATACATTAATCTAATTATGTTTTTTGCAGATTAATGGAAAGGGAAGGAGTCATGTAAAGAGACCAATCGTAAGGAGAAAAGAAGAAACATGATGGGTTGGCAACCGAGCTGTGTTCTTCTCAGAGGCCTCATTTTGCTCACGTTCAGCTACCACTGGTTCGTGCTAGCCACGCTGCCGAGCAACGCCAAATTCTACACCATCCACTGGAACTCATCGAATCCCATCTTCCGCATAGACAACACCGACAACATCATTGACGTCAACAGGAACAATGTCAAATTCGAATACGATCAGGTCAACCTGATCTGTCCCGTCTATATGCCCGGCACCAGGGATGAGGAGATGGAGAAATATATCATCTACAACGTCTCGAAGGACGAGTACGAGACGTGTAGGATAACGAATCCCAATCCTAGGATAATCGCAGTGTGCGACAAGCCATATAAGTTAATGTATTTTACTATCACCTTTAGACCGTTCACACCTCAACCTGGAGGGCTGGAGTTCCTACCAGGTAAATGTATATATTTTTATTTTATACGCAAGTGGCAAACATCTACTCACAACAAAATACTTAGATACCGAAATGTGGAGCGGGATATTTTGTTTGGTATTGCAGGGTATCCTGCTTCCTGCAAAGCTAAGAAAAAATTGGTAGCACCAAAGAAGTTTATATTCTTTGGTAGTACGTTCATTGGTACATTTTCTGAGGCAAAGTGAACTATATTTTCTAAGGCTTCTCCTCAGTTTTTTATTTAAAAAGAAACAGAAAAAAAGATGAATGGGACTTTTAACAATTCTAGGGCGTACATGTCAAAAGTACCTATTATTAATTCTACTACTCGTTATCAAAATATGGACCAAAAGTTTAATATTGATGTAAGAGTTGATTGATAGGTCTGCTGTTTTTAATGGTAGACAGATGGATCCATATTCCTTTTATGATACACCGTTGTATTGGATCCAGACCAGTGTCGCACCATAAATATAATATTGAAGACAAAGAGATCCAACTCATTTTCCATTCTAACTCGTGAGTCATTTATAATGCACTCTTTTGATTATTTCCCTCTCTTAAGGAGATACACCCATCGTCCCTTGTATTATTGTTGTCCTGAGAGATTGATCTATTCTTACTTCTTATTCTCTAGGTTACTTTCCAATTGAAAGAGTGAATTTACTTCTTTTGGTTTCAAAACGACAATTAAGAGTAGGTAAATACTTTCATTTAATCTCAGAGGCAATGTACAAAATATCCAAAATTATACAGTTTTCGTACTATTATCCCTATCACAGATTAGTTTACCATTGCAATAAGAGTTTTTTTTTCTAAGTACTCGTATTTAGTCCACTGCAGTTTCAGATATATTTTCAATAGCACTCATAGCCCTATGATTGAAACTCGCATTTTTTATTACTCTTAATGTTAGTTAATATAATATTTGCCATGACTAAACAAAGCGACATTTTTATTCAATTGTTGCACATGATGTGTTTGAAATATTTGTGGTATGTAGGTATTCCATTATCTGCCATCTTCTCAGGAATTATGACACAGAAATGTCAATGTACATTTATATGAATTGTTAATTGACTATATTACATGTTAAGTGTTTTTGTAGCTTAATAATAATGTGTTATGTAGGTAACATTCTGAAATTCCTGTACCTACGCTTAGCTAGCTGAAGTATGATTCATTGTGTTGTATAAAAATACATTTTCATTTTATACCCGCCGGAATATCCATAAAGATAAGATTTATTTTTATTTATACATTATTTCAGATGTAGAATGTTTATTATTCAACTGTTTTTTTTTTTAGGATTTAACATTTGAATATAAAGATAAGTATTCAATAAAGTAAATCACTCACTACATGATTTCGCAATAATTATTGATGTTTTCAAATGTTTCCATAATCTTCGCGGTGGCATAGGTACCACTATTTTTTATAGCAAATATTTCTTCGTCTTTTTTAACAAAAGGTTTTGATGAATCGCGATTCGTTAAACACTTTAAATAGATAGGATTCAACTGAAAATTTAGAGGGTAGAGTTCAATAAGGACATCACAACATAACTTGCAACATATGTTTCAAAACATTACTACTTTCCATAGTCTAATTATAATGTATCTGCCAAAACACACTAATATAATGTAATGTAAACAGTAATAAAGTCACTTCCTTAGAGGAGTGTCACTTTATATTTAGCCTGAAAATATTTTCATTTAAACTTCAAACAGCAAGGAAAATAATCAATACCTTTCCCCATGCTTTTATGAATAATTAAAAATCTAAGGCCCACCATAAAATTACATAGTTGCTTATAAAGATGTTCCATGTATGAATAATGAATCTTGTTACATGTGAATAATAGATTAGGCACAATTATTGGTAAAAAAATCGATTTCATACATACCTACATACATATAGCAATTTATGTAAAATTTAAAATTCTCGATTTGTTTATTTAAATTTTTTTGCCTTTGAGAAATAGATATTTTACCATTAAAATGAAGTATTCGAGGTTACCATTATATGTGAAAGGGGTCGGTATGTTATAATTAAATAGACCTTATAGCGCTCAAAAATGACTTAGGTTGGTATAAACTTCCCATAACCAACATTTAATGCAGGAATGAGGAAAGTATTATTAGTTATGGAGACAGTCAAGTACACACCTCCGTTAATCTGTCACATTATGACAACTAGGTATTCCAGGCTATATCCTTGCTTTCGTGCAAAGTTGTTTCCAGTCCATCTCTCTCCGTTTAAGCCTGATAGAGGTTGATGATTTCATTAAATACAAGTTGTATTTATAAAATATAAATCTTAATGAAATAAAGGAAAGTTCAATCTCAATAGCTGGATACACACGTAAAGATTTATCGCTTCGATAAATTGTACCAAATAATCGTTAGATAAATCGCTAAGAAATTTCTGGCAGATAAATCGCGCTCGAGCTACTAATGCAAAGTTTTATTGGAGCGATATATCTTGAATTTGGTTAAATTTGTTCAATTTATCGGGGATCGGGGATCTTTCGTAATTTCGAAAAATATAACCTATCGTTCGCTTGCAATATGAGGTGTAATGTAAATAGTCAGTGCATGATTGCTTTGTTTTATCTCTATATAGTGCAATTAAGCCACTGATGAATTCTTTACTTGCCATTCTGTGTATAAATACGTTTGATAAAAAATATATGTGGCATGCTGCATGCACGAGTCGACAACTAATTGTCAAATTGCCAAATGTCGACCGTGACATTTGTCTGGCCAATTAATCGTTATGTTAATATTGTGACTACAAACTATCGCTCAAAATTATTTATGTAGATTTATCGTGCAAATTTCTTAAATTAGTTTTTTCCCTTAACTAGCAGTTTTATTTGTACAATTCTGTAAATCTAACGATAAATTGTTCAAATCGCTCGATAAATCTTTACGTGTGTATCCAGCTAATGAATTGCCATGTAAGTATCCATGACGAAATTTAAGACGTTTTAACTGTATAACTGAAATGAATAGCACCATACAGCCTGCTCTTTTGTGGAAGCATATAGTGACAAGTTAAAAATACAAATATAATACGGTTTCTATAATTCACCTATCATGATCATCACTACATCATAATCATCATTGTATCATAATCTAAAAAAAAAAACTGCTACCAAAAAATGGTGGTAGAAATAGTTTTGATGGCATCAAATGGATTCATTGATTTTAAATTAATCAACTCAAAATTTTAAATAGTATCAATGTAACCTTTAAAGTTACTAAAGAACTATATTGGTCTAAAATTCAATTCCCAAATTTAGTACTATTTGAATGTTATATTGTGTTAAATCAGCAACAGGGATAAGTATGCAAGTATGCGATGCAAGATAAAATTAATATAATATATTAGACCGATTAAATATAAAAGTCTTAACACTATTCCTCCTCCGAGGAACACATTTGTTATAATTAATACTCTATGCAATATGTCAAAAATAAGTTTACCTTGATTAGATTTGATTTGTTGAAAAATATGTGTCTACACACACCCAAGTGCATTTTACTATTTACTTATTCAGATGAACGACTTCAGCTTTGCGAGTAAATGTCGTTATTACAGTTCTGTTGAATAATCTACTGTTTGTTCTACTTGTCTCTTAGCGAAATTGCACTGTGATTCTACTAAACCTAGTTATTTTTTCTTGCTATACACTAACGCCATTTCTTTTCTAGGTCATGATTATTATTTCATTTCCACATCCACAAGTGATGACCTACATAGGAGAATAGGGGGTAGGTGTACGACACACAACATGAAAATCGTGTTCAAGGTGTGGGGCCCTCCACAGATGCCAGCCACCTCCCAGCCTACTGCAGTCACATCGAAGCCCACGTGGTGGTCGGTCACATCGCAGCGAACTACGTCATCGAGTACTACAACAACTACTAGTACGTCTCCGACGACGACTACGAAAAAATCTAAAACGTACAATAAACATCCTAACGAAGTGGTGAAAAGTGAGGAACTGACCCTAGGTGGTGCCACGCCTAGCGCTAAAGTAAATTTAATAGTTATATGCGTGGTGTCCACCTTAGTGTTTGCGATGCGATGAAATTTTTAAACCCCCCTCCCACCGGTCCTAAAGCAAGAACTTTATGTGTTCCCTTTGTATGTTTATATTCCGAACTGTCTAACGACCTAAAACTATCCTAATTTTATATATATTATATATACATATACATAATGGTAACTATTAACTACTAAGATAAATTATTTTTCCATTTTGGTCTCTGGAATTTTACTCCCCAAAATATTTTATTTATATAATTTGAACGTTATGTATCTTTATATTTGAGGTGCTTGTTGACATTTTAAGAAGTAACGGCAGTTTGACTAAATATTGTAAAGATTTACGAAAGACATTAGATTTGACATCACATATTATGTTTGAACGGTTTTGAAATGTTTTTATTGGGAGATATTTTGATGTAAAAAGACCTGCAAATATTACTTTTCTGTTTCAGGAAATGTGAAGTATACTAATTTAAAAAATATCTGCCTTATTAGTTTACTTAAAGTCGAAGTCGTAACTGTGATATTCTAATTTTTAGCTTTGTAGAAAATATTTGTAGTCTTTGAAACTTTGCCAGTGAAAAGATGGGAGGTGGTAATAATAATATAATTGTGTTTATTTATATACACATTATTATTTAATAAGTTTAATAATTTTTTATGACGTTTTTTAAGAAATCTTCAAGTTTCCCAATAAGTGCCTGCATTTAATATTATTTATATTCTTTTGCAGGGCCCGTACTCGCTACATATTTTAAGAAAATTACATATTTTTGTTGTATTGCTTATTTATTTCATAATTTCAGCATAGTTTTCATAAAATTACACGTTTTTATCCGTGGCGTAATGTACGTTCGAACTTTTGTTCAATTCCCATTTTACGCCAATCAATCGATGATTCTCTTCAGTGTCGGTAATCAGCTAGTCCTGGTCCAAGGACGTGGACCGGCGACAGATGATCTGTCGGAGAGTCGGAGACACTTTATTGAACATTGTCCAATGTTCACTAATCGTGCGTGTGTTTATAAATGTTCAGTATTCTATTCAGTTCTATTATTGGTTTACTTTTACTTTACTTTGAAGTAATAATATCTTATTTTTATCTAATTTTTTTGCTCTTATTGTGTTTTTTTCATATTTGCTACTTATACTTTTATTCAGAGTTTCATATTTAGTACATATTTTCATTAAATTTTTAACTTTTGTGGCTACGGACCATGCTTTTGAAACCTGCAGTTCATAGCAAAATTTCCCCTAGTGCCTTGGCAAACATTCTGAGATTCATGAATACCTAATTTTCTTTTTACATTTGGAATTTCTGTTATAGGTAAATCATTAAGTTTCACTTTCTCAATTTAAGGACAATAATTTTTTTTGTTCCATTTGGACTAGAAAATATCTAAAACATAAATGAAGTATTGTAACTTTTTAATAGATCAGGATTAGTTTTTTAATTCGGGAAATTCATAAATCATTTTCATATAATACAGTGAGATCAGGTCATCACATGGACTATATAAATTCAAGGGTACTTAAATAAAACTTCAAATCGTGTAATCATTTACACATAATACTATACTTAATTTATACTATGCAGTATGGCACTTATACTAGGCAGTTTTAGCAATCTGGTCTCTCTGAATATCAACGGGAAGTTTTTAATAAAATTGAAAATTATTTCATGTGCTCCTAGACTATTATTGTAAGTTAGTATATTTTTAATATTTTTTTTATTGTTATAACCATTTCACCGTCTTTTCAAACTGTTTTTTAACTTCGTGAAATCATGTACGAAACCACTAATAAAGCATTTATTGGGGATTAAATAGATCTCGTATGTGATACATTGCCCGAATTTCTCTCGTGTAAAGGTACATAATAGTTATGTATATTCTAAGTAAGGTAATTGATTTGCAATACATTTGTCTCTGCATGAAAACAATGTTTATATATAAATTTGTTGCAGAGGTAATGATAAAATGGCCTTACTTCGTCCTAAAAACTGTATATTGTATAGTTATTAATTTAATTTGTAAAATTCCAGCTATCGAAACTAGACAATATATTATTTTTATTACTGATTTTTTTAATGAATTGGTGGTGTACAGTTTTTTATATGTTGGTGTAGAGATTGAAGATAATAATATTTTATGCGTTCATGCATAGTGACCAATTCAAAACGGACTAAAAAAGAAGAAAAACGTGTAAATGTTATATTTTTCGGTCAGTTGATTATTTCGTAGTATATTAACAGTGTTGAACTTTTGAATAACGGCGTATTTGTATAACTGTGAAGACTGAAACTAGTTTTTATTGTGTTATATATAAAGTATTATCCTTATAGTATGGATCCTGGCGTTTTTAGTCCATTTATTCGTAATAACCAGCCAAGCAAGTACTTATTATATTTTTTAAGTGGTTGTGATTTTGTTACAATTTTAATATGTAATCACATTGTATTTATTATTCTCTGATATTTATATTAATCTACAAGATGTCCTGTTTTAAAGGTAGAAGCATAATAATTGGGAATTCTTCAATAGATAGCAAATGTACTAGAAAATCTAAATTTAATTACGCGAAAATTTATACTGGAAATAAATAGTAAATATTTATAGTACTTTTTCCTTTTTTATTTCTAAAAACTATGGTGGTTGTTATCAAAATATAAACATTTACAGTGTGGTGTGTGATATAAAATGTTATCGGACTCTACCTTGAGTTTCTAAAAAAATGTCGCAACACAAATACATTGACTCTTGTACTTTTGAAAAACAGAAAATTATGTTCTATCTTTAATTTTGGACCATCTCATAAATCGAATTTCACCCATCACACCCTTGTATTATATTTGTCTTAATCTGAATTTGAATGTCTCATTGTAAATATTTAGTTTCATAGTTTAATCCTTGAAATGAATTAGCAAGTATGAGTTAATACTGCAAACTTACAGTTGCTTTTAATAATGTATACCTGCACGGTTTTTTGTCATATTAATTAAAATTGCATATATGTGTTTTAGCAAAACAAATTCTCAAAGATGAAAGTGTACAAACTTAATAAAAATGTTTGATGGCCTAAGTAATTTTCACATATATCTGCCAGAACATTTATTATAAATTATTTAAAACAAATGCTATTTAACTTCGAATTTTTATGACGTGTATACAAACAACAAAAAACGCTCGTTTCCTTCAAAATGGCATTAATCTATGCCTTTCAAATAGATTATGTATTCTTGGGCACTATACTATTCAACATTCTGGTTTATACACAGTAAATATTTGTACAAAATTATGTCCATTAGTGATTGTGATTATTATATTAAAGTATTTGAAAGTAATAATTTTTTTTATCATTACAGACTGCCTTACTTGAAATTAAATGGTAAATATAAAGCCTTTAAAGATAGTCAAAAGTATTGTTTATGAATTCAGCAGTAGTCAACAGTGACCAATATTCTGTTTATATTTACACTTTCCAGGAGCCAACCAACAAATAGTTAATATACAGAACTTACAGATACGACTCGCCGCTTTAGTGCAGTAATTTTTAAAAATTGGTTTTTAGATATACGCAGCCCTGCTTACTGAAACAAAATTATCTACCAATTATTTTGATTTGCCTTTAATTATTTTTCCATTTAGTAATGAAATCTACTCAATAAAATTATTTTTAAAATAGTATTTAAATTAGACAACAATTATAATACGCAAACCAGCATTTAACAAGATGTCTCAAACTTGCATTTTCCAAATTGTAACTCTTCATTGTCACACCATTATATATTTTTTAAAAGTGTATTGTAAAATGTCTATATTTTTTCAAAATTTTTTGTAAAACTTCATATTTATAAATTTGTATGACTGATGAAAAAGGGTTGATATAAATTATTATTTAACTTTTTATTATAATTCGTTATTGTATTTTTTGTCTTAGTGAGAAATTGTAATAACACTTACAGGTTTGTTTTACAGTTACATTGTTTCTTATTTCAAATATTGAAGACAAAAGTGACAAGACAAGAAGTAACTAACAGAAATAATAAATTCACAAAAAAAAACAAAAAATGTATTAATTTATCAACTATTTCTTAAGAACTATTGCAATTCCTATTATTATTATTATTGCTCTTCCTTACCACTAAAATTGCATATGCTACTGAAATTTTAGTACCTAATGCTGACATTTGTTACAATCCTATTAAAATTATTATACCCTTACTATATTTATTGCTGCAATTATGGTGAACCTTTCCCTTTTTCACCAATCCTAAATAAATCATAGTGCCAACTTTTTATTATCGTCAAAAACAATTTGCCATAAAAATCTTGCCATTGTTTTTACATTCAGCATAAATTGAAACAAAATTAATATTAAATTAATTGTCACTCTTGACTAAAACAACTAGACTATTTGACTTGCAAGTTTCGAATAAGTCTTATGAATGTCAAATGTACTTAGTTGATTTAGGACAGAAATCAAATATTAATTTATTTCAATCTACTAAAAACGCCAGTGAATGATTTGTGTCTAGAAAAGTAGTTTTAATAATATAATCAGATGTAATTTTACTTGCAAGCCATAGTGATAATATTAACCCATGACAAATTCTGCTACAGCAGTCAATTTTATTTTATTTATAAGAGTATGTAAAAAACGGTTAATGGAACTATAATAAAACTACATGTATTTTAGATATCAGTATTTTATTTATTAAGTGTAGTAGCCAATCATTTAGCTTTACGTTTTTTGCACCTACAGTGAATGTGTAGAACTGATACTGATAGTATTTTATTTATTTAGCAGCTCACAAAGGCAGACTTAGTGGTTAACCGTTTTGAGCCTACTCTATAAAACGTCCTAATTTAAGTGATTTTATTTATTAGTAAACATCAATTCGTGATTTTATCAGTGGCAAAATTAATTTTATTACAGTAATTTATTAAAAAATTTACTTTGTAATTGTATTTGATATTTTGACAAAATTTTGTTAAATTTCCTTAGATGAACACATTGTATGTATTACGATTGTAAAATGCACTCTATATATACATAATTATATAAATATACATACATGCCATTTTCATTAGGGGTTTTATTTTTGTTCATACTTTGTTTTAATGAAATTGTTTCTTAGCTGCACCTAATTCTCCCGAGCTTGTAGTATTGTTAACATTATACTTGTGTATCAACCACGAAATTGTTCAATGTTCTGATTATTTTTTTAAATATATTAATTAAGGAATATCAGAAATATGATTCACTCCATCCCAGGTGTTTCCAATATAAAAAACATCAATATTTTGAAAGTTGAGTACCTTGAAATAGTTCACCTTGTATTATTTTTATTATATTCAATCATTATGACATTTTTGTAATCAATTTGGTCATAAAAAGGAAGACTGCAGACTTTGCAATTTGGTAAAACGGTCCATGAAAGAAACAAAGGATTAGAACTCTACAAAATTTATTGGTGCTAAAACGTATACAATGAATTATTCAGCCATACACTATAGGCCTGTACACCAGAATGCTTAAATAATAAATTAAAACGAGAGATACATACTAAAGAGTGACGTAGCATCCCAAACTTTTTTCGACATATCACAATTTTATGAGTTCAAACACATATGAAAACACCACAAATTAAAATACAAAATTTGAATGAGACACTCGTGAACTGTCAGTTAAATCAAATAAAATTGTGAAACAATGGAATGTTAAACGAAAATAGCCCACGAATAAGTATAGACAAAAGTGCACATAGTAATAATACTGACTAATTTAAACATTCAAAAATCCAGTTATAAAAATCGAGCATCATAAAAGTGAGATAGACAGTCTTTGGGTCCAGTCTTAAGTCAAATTTAATGTAATTGGCACTTACTTGGGAAGAAATAAATTTTTACAAAACCTAACAGGAACAATTTCGATCACAACGAGAAGTTACTGAGTATTATTTAAAAATCTTACAAGTAAAATAAGAACTAGGACTATTCGAATAAAAAAAGAACCTCTAACTGTAACCAAACAAGCATTAGTGTTTTGTGTTGTAATAAATAAAAAATGAACACTACAAATGTTACATTACATTTAACCAGTATAAATATTATATGGAACAAATAGTTACACCTCTACACTCACAGCAGGTGTACTGTCTGGGGATTCTTCAATCTTTTTTACCTTAATGTCTTCTACCTTATTATCAGACTCTTCGGTCTTGGCATCACCATTTTGTTTTTCTTCGGCATCACCATTAACTGCCTCGGTTTTTTCAGCTTCACCATTTTCCACACCATTCGCTAATTCGCTTTTGTTTTCCTTCTCATCCTTACTCGTTTCCGCTTTTGCATCTGCATCAGAGGAAGTTGCTTCAGGTTTTTCTTCTTTCGGGCAAGCTTCACTAGTTGCTGGTTTATCTTTAACCAGCTCTTCGCTCTTGGAAGTGCCGTTGTCTGCAGGTAATATTTTCTCCTCTGTGCCGTTTGATTCTGTTTCTACTTTTGCACTTTCTTCTGCGGATTTGGTTTCTTCAGTAGTGCTTTCTTTTTCTTTGTGACTTTCCTTCTCTTTCTCCTCACTTGGCACTGCTTTTTCTTTTTTGTCCTCTTTAATATTTTCATCGTCTTTCTTTGCTTTCACTTCCACAGCCTTGGCAACTTTTTCCTCTTTTTTCTCCTTTGCAATTTCTTCTTTCTTTGCTACCTCTTTTGTTTCACTTGTAACAGATTCTTTTGTTTCTTTAACACCGTTGCTATCTACATCATTTGTTTTCTTATTCTTAACATCCTTTTCTTCTTTTGCTGCTGCGACAACTTCTTTGTTGGTTTCACTTGTCGGGGCAACTGTATTGTCTTCTTTATTACTAGATGACTCAGTACTGTCTTCTGCTTCCATTTGTTCAGTTGTTTCGCTGCTCTGCTTTTCCTGTTCAGCTTTTTCTTTAGTTTCTTTAACTACACTTGTGTCAACTTTTGCTTCTGTCTTTTCTTCTTTGGACTTTTCCTTTGTTATAACAGTCTCTTCTTTTTTCTCTTCAGTCTCTTCTGGTTTATCAATTTTATCCTCTTTCTCGACTTTTTCAGCTTCCACAGTGGTGGTTGCAGTTTCCATTGGAGTTTCTTCTACTTTTTCTGGCTCTGTCTTTTCTGTGGGGCTGGTTTTTTCAGTCTTATTTTCGCTAGAATCCATTTCAGTCTTATCAGTGTCAGTTTTTGCTTCAGATGATTTATTTTCAGATTTTTCTAAAAATAAAAATGGCAAGGTAGTATTTTAATATTCCAAAGCAAAGATGTACAGTACCTTCACTTGCGGCTGTTTCTTTTTCAGCTGGAGTATCTACTTCCATTTTTTCTTCAGGCTGGGTAGTTTTTTCGGCCGATACATCAGGAACAGCTGCTTTATCGTTAGTTGTATCAGTTTTTGGAAGTTTGGAAGGCGGTTGTTCCTGGATAATAAAACAAATTAGAAAACGAAGATGCAACAAAACTAAAATATTTTATTTTCTTAATTTGCTTGCACGAACCTCAGTTACTACAGTTTCATCTTCATTCTTTCGCTTGGCAGGATTTTCAAAAACAATTTCCTTGAAGCTGGATACTACAGAGAACGTCTTAGTAGCATCTTTGGGAATGTCCTCATTTCCTTCTCGCTTCACGAGTACAGAGATTACGCCAGCAGTCTTTGCAGCTTCCGCCTCTGTGTGTGTTAAATAATACATTGTTAATTAATTAATACTAGAAAAAATGTATTATGACAATCACTGATGTCTGGTTTGGTCTCAAATATTTAAACTAGAGTAATGCAAGATCGGATTGCTATCACTCACCATAAGGGTAGCAATCTTTATTTACACTTTCTCGTAGTATTAAAACACACATTACTTACACATTATATGAGACGAGATAACGCATTAAGATGACGAGTTTTTATACGGAAGATTCTGCTTTAGAATAAGACTAACCACCAGAATGAAACTAGCAAATCTTTCCAGTTATGCAGATTTTTATATGCACTTTGGCAAGTTACGTAGTTCAGTTGAAATTAGGCTTTGTTGTGAGGACATTGCATAAGTAACAGATAGATTCAGTTTTATTTTTAAAATTATATCTAAAAAAAAAAAAATAATAATAAGGGTGGTGGAAACAGGGGTATACCATGGATGTGTGGCAGACTGTAGTTAGTATAGGCATCAATGAAATGGTATCTTGAAGAAAGAACTGTGAACTTTAAACAATTTTTAAAGGAGAAAGAACCAGCTTTAGACGTGGACGAATTAATAAATTTATTATGTCAAATTTTCAAGTTAGTGATGGCGAGGAAAAATGACCCGGGAAGCATCTATTCTAATTCTATGTCACTAAAAATGAATAAGGTAGCAAGGTAAAAAAAATGTTGAAAACAATTTTGTTTCAAAACAATCAATTAATAAACTACAGATAAGTAGTTGAAAAGAAAACTATAGAACCCAAAAAGTGGAACAGTTTACTGGAAACAAAAAGAAGCCAGTTTTAATCACAAATTGCAATTATTCAAATAAATAAATATTTATAGTACACTAAATATAATATTTTGTATCTTTTCTATAAAATTTTCGACAGTATAAAAGCGTACACAAAATCATACTGAACCCATTCTTCAAAATAGTTTGATATGTTTAAATATTTCCAGTCTTCTAGCATTCTCATCACTACTGTATGTATTTATTTCATAGTCCCCATTTTAAGAATTTTATATAGAAAATATACACACTTACTGAATATAAAATAAAATACCTATTTGGTTATATTTAACTTTGACATTTATAGTTAACTCTACTGAGTTAACTTTAAGCTGGAAGGTAACTTGCACTTGAAAAACAGATTTTAATAAATAACCCAGAGTTAACAGAGTTAACTCTATACTGAAAAACCGGGCCTTATGCTTAGAGGTATATTAGAAAATTAAATATACGAACAGATATTTCAAAACGGTCAACAAAAACAGAAAAATTATCAAATAATAGTTATTTGTTTTACTAGGCAGAAAAGCACAAGATCTAATGCCGCGGCTGGTGTTTCATAGCCAAGGTGTAGCCGAGGCTAGGAAACCAACCAAGGCATTAAATCTGCTTTTCTGCTGTGTGAAACATATAATTTTTTTCTCCAAATTTGTTCCAATTTCACGCAAAATCATCTTTTTTATATTTATTAATTGCGTTTCATTATCAATATCCAAATAATTAAATAATTTCAACAAAGGTAACTGGCTCTTCGTTACTATGTTTACCGCGGATGACATTTGTTGAATTGTTTGTGTAATGTCATTGTCAATTGAAATTACCAATTTGATTTAAATTATTACCTGGAACGTTGCATAGCAACGATGAACTTTTTCTGCCTAGGCAGTAAAAGTCCACTTTTTCTGCATAGGCAGTATATAACTTTTAAGCCTGTCAAGTGTCATTAAAAAGCCGCTTTTAATGTCATTTGGAGAAAAATGTAATTTTTTCTAAATGTGTTTTAGATGTTTAAGCATCTAAAATTTTGAGTGACCAATGCAATTCAAGTCACAAGCACGAAAGCTATTTAAATATGACACCTGCTGTCGAGCATCAATTAATGCATTTATGCGTTACTTTTGTCGCTCACTGCATATCTAATATCATAGACAAAGGTACCAACCTTTTAAATTATCAGTTACAAAAATGATTTCTTCAGTTTTCACTTCCAATTCCTTGGCGATTTTTTCATAGCTTTCCTTCTTAGTTTTATCACCAATACTCTGATCAAAGTATTTTGTAATGTGAGATGAGATATCGCCTTCAGTAGTGTGCGAGAAGAGTAGTTGTTGAGATTCGATACTTCCTGTTGAGTAAACGGCTACTTTTCTTGACTTTGCCCAGGCTTCTAGAGCTGATGGAACATCAGAAAATACGCTGCAAAAAAACGTTATTTAAAAAACATTGGAAGAAGGTTTTGCTTATTTTATTTTACTAGAATTATCGTTCAGAGCACAACTACTATTATAAATCGGGGGGTTTTATTGAATAAACAATACCTTTTCAAAACATTAGTTTGTGAGAACAGAAGTGTGAGTATATAATTTTGACCATGGTACCATTGTCTTTGTTATAAAACCTTTTGCATTTGTGTTATAATCATGATAGCATTAACTGAAATATAATTAGGTGTGAGCCGCAATAAACCACATAAGAGTCTGATTTTCGGCCCACTCACTTTCGAACCTAACCTACAGGGGTCTTCAGAAAGCAACATATAGTAAAAAATGTATTTAATAATTAAGCAAAATACTACATCTCTATTGGTGTTAGAACGTTATATAATTAAAATAACTTCAAATTGAAGAAAAAATTCTGGTATATGTGTATGTTCAAATATTGTCAGCACACTGTATTTCATCTAACATCTTCAAACTAAAGTAAATACCAGAATTAAGCAAAGTGGAATGACCGGAAAAAGAGTAGATCTGTGTTGTCACATTTATTTCTAAAGTATTCTTATTTAAAACAGGAAACGTATTAATTACCTTATTTACCCATTTTGTTTACTTGTCTTTAACGTCCCTTATCCCTATTGTACCTTATTAAAGCAAACACAATGTTTAATTTGTCTTTTACTTAATAATATCAAGGCATTTCCGAATATGTGGCAACTGCGAAAGTCGTAAAGTTGACGACAAGCTGTTCATCCTTAGTTAACATGCATATTCTTGGATTTACGCTTTCTTTTCTCTGAGCTTCAACGACGTTGATTGGTCGAATCAGGAACCAACAAGCGACTGCGCTCGAGGTAGTAGGGAAACAGTGGCGTGATGTTGGGTTATTTCGCGCGCGTTTCTTAACGGTAAAAATTTGTGGTAAAATTATCAGTGTATTTATTCTTTGTATCAGTGTTTATACTTATTTGTGTTAGTTAAAAAAGTGGAAGTGCATTAAGTATGGATTACTTTATTTATTATTATAATTTATTGTGATAATTTATGTTTTCATAGTGACATTGAATAATGGAAAATATACCGGGACCAGCAATAGTTAAAAAAAGATCGCCTTTATCCGTTGGAGAAAAGAAAATTATAGCCCAAGTTTTTAAGTGCCTTGCAAGGGATCGTCCGTGCTCAAAACATGAATTAGTCGAAATATGTGCGGAGTATACAGATACTACAAAATATGCTGTTTATAAAGTTTTGAGGGAAGAAAAAATATATGGAGGTGCAGAAGCCTAAACTACATGAACGAGGTAGAAGAAAAGTCGAGATTGATGGAGATGCAATGAATGCTATACGACGCGGTGTTCATAGCTTTCTCTTTAAAAATGAATCGCCAACATTGGATAAAATAATGCATGTCATCCACGACAACGAAATAATTCCTAAACTGAGCAAGACTTCATTAAGGAGAGTTTTACATAAGATGAATTTTAGATATGAAAAGGTTGACAGGAAGAGCATTCTTATTGAAAGAAATAATAGCCGTTTTCTTTTGCACCTGATTTCTGAATCATGATTACAATATCTGCAATGCTATTCGTGGATTTAAAAAATAAGAGCGTGATTGGTTCATATCAAATCATGATCTCGAAATCAGGTGCAAAAGAAAACAGCTAATATAGTAATATGGAGAAACGAATATCTTATGAAAATTAACGAATTTCGACAGCAAGGAAGAAAAATTTACTACATGGATGAAACATGGGTCAACGAGGGACATACAGTGAAGAAGGTATGGCAAGATGGAAATGTGAAAAATGCACGTCAAGCAGTGTTAGAAGGTTGGTCAACTGGTGTAAGAATGCCTTCAGGAAAAGGTCGTCGATTAATAGTAACACATATAAGAAGTGATACAGGATTTTTGGAAAATGGTGAACTTATATTTCAGTCGAAGACAACCGAAGATTATCATGAAGAAATGAATGCCAATGTTTTTGAAAAATGGTTTGAACACATTCTAACGATTTTGGAACCTAACTCTGTCTACGTCATGGATAATGCACCATATCACAGCCGAAGAAGTGAGGAAACGCCTAATCAATCATGGAAGGAATCGAAGCTTCAAGAATGGTACTTCATGAGTGGTGTGGAAATTTGCTTGATAATGATAATATAAATTGTATATAAATTGATAATAGGTACCTATATTACATTTTTACATGTATACATTAGTTTTTTACAGTTTTCCACTGAAATGTTTCGGTAATTATTTACTTTAGCGTAAAACTATCAAAATTTTCTGAAATTTTGTGTGCCACCATTTTCGTAAATGCTGCTATTTTTCCTCAAAAACTACATTCGTCCACAAAAAATAACTTTAAATTTGTATTCAGCATACCCGAAAATAGGGGGATAGGCAAAATTTCAGGACAATTTGAGAGTTTTATGCTAAAGCAAATAATTTTTCACCTAATGACAAATCTAAAAATGTCATTTGACATTTTTAGATTTGTATTTTTTTACCACTGGGCATATTTCAGTTCATATACTAGAAGTATTCTATAGAATAGTATACGAGTATATATTAACTGAAATGTGCCCAATGGTAAAACAGAATACGCACGCCCATGCATCACCACATTTTACCAGATCGGCGAGGTCATTCCACTTTGCTTAATTCTGGTATTTAATGTATCTTTTCTAGACAGTTTGAAACATTGGACTTCAAGAGTGATGACAAATTGTACTTACTGTGCCTTTAAGTCTCCACCTTCGTAGCCTTTCTTATAGATTAACCCTTGAATCGTTTTCAAGCCCTTGTTTTCGCTATTTTGCTCTGTAAGTTCCTTGACAGCGGCAGTGGCGGCAGCAAGATCAAGCTCACCTTCTTTCAAAGTTTTTACAGCATCTTTAACATCTTTATCTTCCCATTGTGCCTTCAAAAATTCTTCAGCTTGCTTGGTTACATAAGGGAAAAGTGATTCCTGGAATAAAAATAACATGAATTGAAAAAGGTTGAATATAATTTACTTTTTGCCATAAATTAAATGTCGAATTAGGTACCCTTACAATGCGAGTGTCACTTCTGCTTAGAATATGAAGAGAAGGCAGCACATATTTTATGTACCTGCCCCTAGTGAGAAAATCAAATAATCAATATTTAGCGAAGAGCAAATTGTCCACATGATCGAAGTGGGTGGTCTGGTTTTTGGTCCACTCACCTATACATGTAATAAAAAATAAGAGATTTTGCTTTTTATTCATATCGAAATTTATAAAGATCTTTGATACTCTATGTATATCATGCATTACTCTAGTGTATAACAAGATAGCACAGATCAGAAGTCAAAATCTCATATAAAGTTATACTATTAATGTTCCCAAAAAACAACCTATGAATTAGAAAAAAATAAGTATATAGGTTTACCCCAGAAATATATCATTTTGGTAAAGTATATTTAACTATTTAACCAATATTACCCATATAGAAAAATAAAGCCCTAGAGGGTGCAAAAATTTTGAAAAAAAATATTCATTTTCTATTAAACAAATGTATGTCAATTGATTTTGAATGATGATGATGATATGATGATTGAAAACTTTTGGTTTGTGACTGAATAGTTAATGTCAATTATGTATTAATTGCTGCGGCTTTGAAAATTTGATTAATCATGTCTTCCACAACAAAAGCTCTAATGCATTCCAAGAAATGCTGCAGAAAAGTTTTTAATTATTTCCAAATTTTGTTTGTGTATGAGTCGTACAATAATAATAACTCTGCCCTGCCCCTCATTTTAATCATATGAATAAGCCTGAAAATCCGAAATCTGTGTGGAAGAGGGGGGCGGCATATTACAACGACTTATGTTGGTAGGCTCATTTAGTGCTGGAATAACAAGAACCTCTTAGTTAGGAGAACAGTCAAACATTAACTGATTTTAATCTTTCTCATTAACACCAACTGACATTCTTTCTATCCTAGGCAACTGCCAGGGTGGTTGCCAACCCACCCACCCCTGCGAACAAGCCTTAATCAGTAGACAATAATTTAATTAAAAATTGATGAAATAAGGATTGCAACTCTAAACTGTAAGTGGATTGAGACATTAAATTCTGAGCCATAGGTTCACCTCAAACAAAATATGTAAAACAAAATAAGTAGAATGTCAGTCACTAAACACTGAACTGCTTGACCATTGTTGATTAAATCGCTATACCTGTGAAAATTATTGTCGGATTGCTCTGTTTCAGTGTTTCACTCAGATTACTGTCATTCATAGCACATCACATCACATTCATACACAGCACATAACTGCGCTCGAGATCAGTTGCTTGTTTTCAAAGTAAAATGAATAAAATTGGAATTTGTAGTTTCGAATGTCAGAACAATTATTACATATCAATGCGCGTAAATTCACTCTATTCCTCAAAATAATATTACATAGCCAACTGAACTTGTGATCTAGGATATTAAGGTTTGACACTTGCAATCGGCGATTCAAATTACCGATGAGGGCGTTGCAAATTATAAACAAATATGGAGGAAGACGAGTAAAAATTTTGCATTTCATGCACAGAAATAAAGGCTATTCATTTCTGTGATTTCATATTACATCATATCACACATTTAATATCACATTATTCAATTGCCATAAACATACTGACTTCATGTGCTTCATTGCTAATTATCATATGAATTTTTTTGGGATGAAAAAGGTAGTTTTTGTTTGCTAACATTTTGGGCACATTACAAGTGCGACAAACGGTAGAAAAAGTGTATACCGGGTGTCAACGGATCTATTAGACAAGCCATAACTTCTAGAGTATTGGATGTATCAAAATGAGATTTGGTATAGGTAAATGGTAGAGGAAGAGGAAAATTTTTGCATATTTTTCACGTTTAGGTTACTTCCGGTTTCACCGGAAATGGCTTCAATTTTGAATTTTTAAATGGAACACCCTGTATATTTTTACATATTTGAATTTCTGAGACAATTTTGGACTAGAAAATGACATTTTAAAAAGTTTTTTCGCCTACTTGATTTTTTCAGAGCCATTTTTAATATTGCATCTAGGTGGCCATGATTGAGCGCAAACTAATCTGAAGGCCTTAGATGATGTCAGAAAAATGTAATCGCAAAGTTTTAGTGATTAGTATGGTAGATAGGAATGAGACAAGTTGGCAAAATTACTTTTTTATATCTTACTATTTTTTTTTTTCAAATGGCAACACTTTTTAGACAAGCACTTTTCAAAAAGGGATTTTTTTTTGCGAATCCAACGATACTAAATTCATTGTGATTGGATTAAAAATAAGCTCATAAAATACATTTACTTCAATGAAGTTTTTAATAAATTCGTATACGAGTATTATACTTTAAAAGTTTTAATGTCATTTTCTAGTCCAAAATTGTCTCAGAAATTCAAATATGTAAAAATATACAGGGTGTTCCATTTAAAAATTCAAAATTGAAGCCATTTCCGGTGAAACCGGAAGTAATCTAAACGTGAAAAATATGCAAAAACTTTCCTCTTCCTCTACCATTTACCTATACCAAATCTTATTTTGATACATCCAATACTCTAGAAGTTATGGCTTGTCTAATAGATCCGTTGACACCCGGTATAGTGATACCATATCAGTGCTTGTTTCTTTTCTTGTTAAATAACTGTTATGTTAAATTAAAATATATTCTGTTTTTATTAGACTAACAATGTAAAATATAGACATACTGCAACAAAGTGGTTATATTGTTAAAGTGTTCCCCCGAAAAAATTGTTACATGACTTTTGGAGAAATGAGTGAGATACTGTTTCTTATAGTAGGGCCAAACTTCTATCTTAAACACTGCTATTAACACAGTCTGTGTTGTGCTGGTTTATTTTGAATGCCATTTGAAAACGTAAAAATAAAGATGTACAAATACTAACCACGTCGTTTTCATTTTTGCAATACTAAAAAGTCACAAGCACCACTAAATTATTTCGTTAAACAAACCATCCTTGTTATTTATCATTATATCACCAATAAGCCTCCAAAAATTAACTTTTAAATATGTTCAAAGATTTTCATGCAGAGGGAGCATTCATTTTTGGAATCGCCAATACAAATTATAGCTTTTTAATAGCTATATTTAAAATATTATTAATCTGTGCTCACAAACTAAATATCATTTAAATTGATTCACTAGTTTGCATTTTATAAAATATTTTTTAATGTCTTCTAGCACCTTACTGGTGCGTTTTAGTATGTTGCCTTTAATCATTATATTTTACTTCAAGAACTACTGGTTCATGACACACATATTCTAGGAACACCCTGTCAGGGGCGGCAGCTTTGCGTTTAAGCCTGTGGTGCTCATAATAATATGAACATAAATACTTGTACGTCGGGACACTTTACTAGGGTACCTAGTACCAACTCTCCGATAACACATTTTTGCAACGCAACGTATTATTGCATCGCTTGGACAACAGCAAATAAATGGTAAAGTATACTTATATAGTTTATAGTTTCAATTTGCGTGTGGTGCTTGAGCACATAGGCACCAATACTGTTGCCGCCATTGCACCCTGTATAGCTAAATACAGGGTGGCGCAAATGGATCGGGTGGTTTTAAAATACTTGTCAAACTGTCAATTTTAAAGGTATTGGATTGAAATAAAGTGCAAAACGTGTAGTTACAATGGAAGTTTATTAACAAAAAATTAGTAAAGTTAGTTTTTAAAAATTACATCCATCAAATGCCCTCCTTCTCGAGCGACGCATTCTTGGAGTCGGTCCTTAACGTTCCGCATTGCCCGCTCAAGCACATCACCAGGAATTAATGTGATTTCGTTGTGAATTGCTGCCTTCAACTCCTGAATGGTCCGGGGATTGTTCATGTACACCCTTGCTTTTAAATAGCCCCATAAGAAGAAGTCACATACCGTGAGGTCGCTAGGATATCAATGCAAGCTGTACGCGCTCTGTTCCCTGGCCGTTTGATTTCCCGTAATGGAGATCTCCATTGGCCCCCTCGCTCACCGGACCTCACGGTATGTGACTTCTTCTTATGGGGCTATTTAAAAGCAAGGGTGTACATGAACAATCCCCGGACCATTCAGGAGTTGAAGGCAGCAATTCACAACGAAATCACATTAATTCCTGGTGATGTGCTTGAGCGGGCAATGCGGAACGTTAAGGACCGACTCCAAGAATGCGTCGCTCGAGAAGGAGGGCATTTGATGGATGTAATTTTTAAAAACTAACTTTACTAATTTTTTGTTAATAAACTTCCATTGTAACTACACGTTTTGCACTTTATTTCAATCCAATACCTTTAAAATTGACAGTTTGACAAGTATTTTAAAACCACCCGATCCATCTGCGCCACCCTGTAGAAGGAATTATGCCAAGGTGCCAGATTTTTATTTCAAAGCAGCGCAAACCTAAATAAATCATCTAGGCTGGTAAAAATCTTCAACAGAATTCAATGGGGCAAAGACAGTATAAATTTCACAGAAAATGAAAAGGACAATGCAAAGGTCATTTATCAAAATGTAATACACTCAGCATAATATAACATGTCACATTGCGAATGTGACAACCTTTAATGAAAATATTATTTACAATTTATCTTCTTACTGCTAGAGATAGACCATCTTATCAATCAATGTAAATATCAATGTAGGTATTAATCCAAATCCTATTTTAACGATTAAGTTTAAAGTACAAAGGGGTGTTTCTTTAATCTGATGGGTCAAAGGGGTGTTTTAAAAAGTATCAAAACTAGTCAGAATTTGGTTGTTTCAGTTTTTTATACGTCTGAGCGAGTTTCACATTAAACAAGTGTACATTTTCATGAATTCGTATCCACATGATAAAAATTGTGGGTAAAAATCAATAAGTTTTCTAAAATATATTATTTCTATGTTACATGTTTGGTTTTGAGAATTAATAGGTAGACTAGAATATTTAAGGGGAGAACATATGAAAGTCTGTTCTAGTTTAAAGACCAGGTGGGAGGGGAGGGCCAACTAACAGGAAAATGACAGATGGTGTAAGATTTAACATGATTCATCAGTAATTCTATTCACTACATTAATCAGTCCCAATGCAACCTCCAGCATCATGCTGGGGAATAACTGTAAGTTGAGTTGCTCCAGTAAAGAGTTTTTGTTAACTGATGGCCACCATTTTATCTACCGATAATTATATATATTAAGAGAAGAAAATGAAATCTTAGTTGCTATTGGGTTATTTTTATTGCCTTATGAATTATTAAAAGGAAAATTAATGTTCTGAATCACAGGAATATATAATTTGAAAGAAGAAAGAAATCAATCCTTCTTGTCATCAAAACTGTATAGTTTTTCAGTTTTATTATTGTAATTTTAATAAATATGAATAACAATCCAATAATTCAAATATTTAGTTATTATTTCTGGAGCTCCTCTTCACAAACAAGAAGGTATTACTATCGGAAGTAAACTATGTAACAAACCGTGTTAGTGTTGTAACAATTTCTAGCAAAAAACTCAATCACGATTCTATTTTTGTATATCCAACATAGTAATTGTATTTTTAAAAAATGGTTATAATTAAAAAACTTTTTTATACAAATTAGTTGTGCATAGTACTTTTCGGATGCTGTATTTTAAAACATACAACTAAAATGTCAGTATAGAAGCGAATACCTACTTGATATTTATATAAATGATTCATGGTCATGGTCTAACCAAGGTAAAAGTTAAAATGATATAAAAATATTGACCCCTAAGATTTATTTTAACACTTAGAAGAAAAGAAGCATTTTTAAAGTAGTTATAACTGATAAAACACTTCTATTTGCAAAATAAAAATATGAGATGTTTTGAATGGAACACTACTCTAGATTATAGATTAATACAGTTCAATATATATTTGATTGAGCAAATACCACAAATCTAATTTACGGGATGTATATGATGGAGCAGTTTTATTTTCTTAAATCAGGGTAACATTGCAACAATACTTATTAAGTATATTGTATGCCTTCTCTTTCTTTGTGCTTTGAAATAAACGTTTATGTTAAATAAATTAGAAAAATGATGCAACTCCTGCAGTGCAAAAATTTTGAACCTAAGCAACCCTAGCAATAAAGTAAGTTGGGTATTTTAAAACAAAATAAGATACTAATATAAACAAAACATTTCCAGTTTGCCTAAATAAAAAATATAAATAAATGTCTGTAAGTACCTAGTTCTTTTTAAAAATAAAAGTTTCAAGCCATTTAAGCCCTGTATATTATGTTTGTATACAATATCAAGACTACCTGAGGCACCCAATATATATAAATAGGTAAAAGGGTGTTCCAAAAATGAACATAAACATTAACAATGTTTCTTCAATATGTTGCATGGCATCTTGATTCAGCTGTACCTAGACAAAGATGTGAATGCACCGTGCATGGAACAAGGGATGAATTTTTACCTGATTCAAGGACAACCAGATAAAAGTTTAAGCCGAAAACACGTGCCAAATCAAAATCTGGTTCAAGAATCCATCTCTACATTATTCTAAACAAAGTTGCAAAAATTACTTCACGGATATGGAAACAAACGTTGCCTCCATATTCGCAACCTACTTGTAATAAACAGCACAAACCAATTTTGCAACAGGCAAAAATGGAGTCCACTTCATTATCCACAAAATACAATAATCGCATGAAAATAACTAGGGTTTAATTTAATAAATAAGTGCCAGAGAAAAAATAAAAATTTCTCACCTTAACGAAATTGACTGAAGTGGTTGTACCGGCTACATCTAGCAGGACAACCGAACATTTTTCGAGGTTTAAAAATACACTTTCCGCTCCTGTACTCATCGTTTTCTTATTTATGATTCAGTACCAATTTGACTAGACACTATTTAAATGATTATTAATAACTTCAATATACTAAACTCCGTATTAAAATCAGATTTGATCAAACAGCAAACAGTGATGTCGCAGGTGGTAGAACGAAGAGAAAATGGTGAATTTTGCGGTGCGGCGTTGGCAAAGACCGCCAAACGATTAATGCCGATTGTACACGAACTCAAGAAAACGAAGGGCTGTCAACATATAGGTATTTAAATTTTAAAAAATATATGTTATGGACAACAAATCCATCAAACTATTGTTTAACAGTACTTGCCCGAATCTATTTTCTATTGATTATTTAAATTTTAAGGCTTAGAACTAGAGTTCGAGGGAAAAATGGCATCAACCTTTTTTTTTATTTTAAGTTGGCTGCGGCAGTTTAACAACTTTCAATTTTTAAATCCGTGCTTAAAATAAATATAATTGGTCAGATCAAAATCCCACCAAATATTTTAAATGATAGGAGTTCATCAGTTATTTTTATTAATCATCAGAACCACAGAATATCTAATAAGTATCAGAACTGTTGAGTGTTGAGTGACAAAAACTTGGTCACTCAAAGTAAAGTAAGAGAGTCTCAAAGTCAGCATAATCGGTTAAATCCATAGATAAGTTAAATCCAGATACCTACAGGCTAACTCACGTCGCCTCCTCTTGGAGCAAGGACCAGGAAGGAGACTTTATCTAGGTACCTAGGTAGTCTAGCTAGCCGATTATGAAAATTTTTGCAAATTATTTCCGACTATATTAGGTAGGTACCTATAACGACTAACGACCGATAACTAACCCATATAGCACAACTTAATCATTCAAGACAAGAATATTCTCAACATCCCATAAAGAATATACTTTTTTAAATATTTGCATACCTAATAATAGTACCTACATGAATACCTACCTTTCACTTTAAAGACTATGATAAAATCTGAAAACTCGGACGAAACGTAGGATATTATTTGTTCATGTATCTGGCTGAAAGTCCTCTTTTATTGTTTTTTTATTGAAGAAATAATTATTATTTAATTATTACCTTTTATACATATATAATTATTATCTGTGATTATAGTAAACTGCGATTGCATGGCTGAGGTAGGATCCTTCACTATTACCAACTGAACAAGTTAAGATCGATGAGCGTTCAGCTTCTAGTCGTTAGAGGGCTAAATTGCCGTAATGCCCGGCTGTAACCATAGCAACGACAGCTTCACAGCACGTCCAACCAAACTTGCCGGTCCCGCAGTAACTTCATGTTGGCGCCGTACTTCGTGTTTTTAGTGATCTCGCGAGATATTTTTAAAAAAACTCCAGTGTTTATATGAACTGTCATTCGAGCAACATACAAGAATGAAGTAAGTATTATTCAAATACCACTTTACCTTGAATGAGGCAATTAAACGGTGTCTTTCCTTATCTCTTATTTAATTTTTACTATCATTACTTAATTATAGAAACGCATAAAATGTAATGAGCGATGTAAATGTATAAGGCTCGATTTGCTTTATGTGTTTGCCTTATGAGCAGTCGTTAAAACAATAAAGAGGTCACAGAACAGGAAGTGGAATTTTACAAAATATTCCCGAATTAATATTTTAGCTAACACCTAAATAAAATTAAAAGTTATGCCAAATAATAAATTAAACTAAATTGTTTAGTGAAAGTTGATACTTAATAAGTTTATAAAAGGTGAAGTGATTACGAAAAATATTAATTAGATTTTATTTAAACTTGTGCCGTTCAGTATTTTATCATTTATCCAGTGAGCATAATTTTGTAAAATAATTTTATAACCAAATCTACTATCTGTACAGTGTCGATAGGAAGGAATAAAATTAATTTATTTAAAGTATTGTGGAACTTAGTAATAAAAAAACTGTATGCCGACGTAGCGACGGGTATCGTGGACCAAAGGATTTATGTGGAGCTTAAATTAAGTGCACCATTGCAAATGTTCAATTAGCAGTAAGCGAATTGCTCAATTTAATGGGAATTCAATTTCTAACTGCCTGCCGTTTTCCAAGTGGATTTTTATTACAGCTACAATCCCTAAATAATGAAACCGCTCTCTTGTTAATTTAGTTTTTTTGCTGGAGACTTATGGAAATACAGCTGTTATAATAATATTAATAGCTATTTCAAAAACAAACACTAATATATCACAGTTAACATAGCAATAATATATGAAAACAAATAAACAAATCCTAGAACAATGTCACAAATACATTAGTGTACTTTTTGTACTTAACGGTTTTATAAAATCTCCCTATACCTACCCATATTCTTTATTTCATCAGGCAGATAATTAAATAATCGTATTCTATCATTAATTTAGGGCTTTTGCAGATAAGGTGTTTTAACAGAATCTATATTATATTTAGTTCCACCTCTCACATTATAAACATGCATTTCTGCTCTTGTTATTAAACAATTTTGTAAATAGTTCGATAGATATTTATTCTTTATTTTAAAAGTAATCATAGTGTTGGTTTTTTCAATCATTTGTTCCACTGTAATCCACCTGAATCTTTTTTGCATTAAATTAATTGTTGTATATCTGTTACAGTTAAGAAGTATTTTCAAAATTTTTTTTTTTTTTTGTAATAACTGGAGCTTATTTACTTCCGTCTTTGTACAAGATATAAGCAAAGATGAACAGTACTTAAAGTGAGGAATTTTGGATTGTGTTGTAAACTAACATTTTACTCCACTGAGATAAGGGACTACTTATACGATAGACAAAAACAACGTTTTTCTCCAATTTTTTGCATACATGATCCACTTGATATACAGGGTTATTCAGAACCTATCCATAATAAAATTTGGGGATGTTCAACATACATGTAGAAATGTGGTAGTGCAAAAAAAAATTTTTTTGGCGGGGTCTGAAAACTATTTAAAAATTTTTCATTGCACGCCGCTGGATACTGGTCCACTGTAATGGAATGACCTTGGGACTGACAATGCAAACTAGCTAGCACGAAAAAAACCGGCGCACCCGGCGCAAAAAAGATTTGCAGCGTTTTTACTTTAAAATAAACTTAAAGATAGATAGGCTTTCCAGGTACAAAAAACTTGTTTACTGTTTTTTGTCGGAATGTGGTATATTCGATGTCGTTGAAGTACAGTTGCCCATCTACGTAGTCCTTTATAATGGTATAACTTTAAACATTGTTTACGGGAAATCCTAAGCAGTGGCGGCTAGTCATAATGGGCACAAGGGCACGTGCCCTATGCGTAAGCACATAAGATTTGTGAATGTTGTGATATTTTATAAACTTTTATAATTATTATAATTTGGTGGATTTTTTAATTAATTTTTCATCATGAATATTGAATCATTTCGTGCATACATATCCGTCTAGCCTCAAGACCGCTTCACGCTTCACCGTGTGTCCACTGGGCTGGGCACGGCCGCTGTGTGCCTGTTCTTTTTTCTTTTCTATTTGCATGCGCAAGAAAAGGATACACAGCTTCTATTTTTCCAGCGCGTCTTTTCTAATGCGTTCTGTTACGTCATTGAAATGGCCCTGCCTCGTCGACTAGACGGTACAGAGTACAGATACTTCTTTTTCTGTTTTGTGCAGATACTTTTCAATCAGTTACAGAGGAGGCAGTTAGACTCTAACGGTATTATCTAGATGATAATACTGTTAGAAATAATTTAGACTCGTTTACACCTGCTATACAATGTCTAAGAAATAATACAGAAGAATTAATAAATAATGCTGACATTTTAACAGAACATTCTGTGGATAATTTAAGAAAAAAGAGAAAAGTTACTGTAGGAGACTCAAAGGTAATGCAGTGCAAAGAAATATGTGACATCATATTAATGAACGTACGTGAGAGATTTCAATTTACTGATTTTTTAACTATAGCCAATTTGTTTGAAAAGGAGAAATTTAACAACTATAGAATAGTTTTGCCTCTGGAACATATTAAAACAGTGTGTGCCTTATTTCCAAAGATCAACATTACAAAATTAAAAAATGAGCTGTATATAATGTATTCTAGAGATGATTTCATACAACATAGTGGTGCGGTTGCTTTATTACAAATGTTAAATAAAAATAATTTACTTACGTTTTCGGAATCGGTTGAACTATTAACTATATTGTGCACAATTCCTATGACTACAGTCGAAAGTGAACGTGTGAAGTGAAATATGGAAAATAATTTTTCCATATTTCTGTCAATCACATCAAAAAAGGGGATATTTGCCTAACGAAACCTATTTTTTCAAGCAAATATTTTTGCTCTACGAATTTCTAATTTTTAATTTTAAGGTGTTTGACCTTAAAAAATGCAAAATTTTCGCCTGCGGCGCTTTTTCCCTCTGTGCCCCCCATTCCCAAACTTCACCAGCCGCCACTGATCCTAAGCCTTTTATTATAAATTTTTTTGGTGATATCGATTTCTTATTTAAGGATGTACATATCCTCAAAGTTTTAGAGATGACTTCTGAATAACCCTGTATAAAAGATAGACGAGAGTCCAAAAATGCTCTTAAATATAAAATTTTTTGCACTATTTGAATTTTTTCTTATTTATAAATACCTACCTGTATAACATCTGTTGAATATTTATTGCACATATTTTTGGATCCTATTAATGTACATTTAGTTTTGCTCGCATCCTATTAAAGTTTATTTACACAGATTCATTTGTACAAAATTTTAAGTTCACCATTTAACATATTGACTCTACAAATGACTCTTTCAGAACTTTACTCACATCAGTCATATATACTTATAATAAACAAAAGTGGTTCCATCACACTGCCTTGTGGAACACCATAAACGCTTTCTTTTTTACGTGATATAATTTGATAACAATCTTAGATATTCAGCTACATCATTATTACGTCAAAAAATTATAAAGAAACTTAATTTTAGTTTTAATATCACAGATAAACTCTGTTCAGTTTGTTTTGACGACTAAGGCCCAGTCTTTTTCCACCTTCTATTAAGTTCCAAATAACTACTTGGCAGATTAGACTGTGAAAACCGAAATACTGAAACGTCACAGTCTAATCTGCCAAATAGTTATCTGGAACTTAATGAGAGGTGAAGAGACTGGGCCTTAGACTCTAAGCAATGACTTGGAGAATTCGTAAAATCTTATTTTTTAATATATTTCGTTATGAACTGTGGGGTAAAAATTCATGACTGATTCATGAACTGATTCATGGATTTCATGGATAAAAGTATACATATAACGAAACGGTTTTTTTTTAAAATTTTTCTGTCGCTATTATAATACAAACAAATATAATGAAATAAAGGTATCTTCAGAAAATAACTGCTACAGTTGGGTCTTGTATATCGGAAACAAAAGAAAACTTTCGAGTTTCCGCCGCTGACAGAACAAAATTTTGCCGGAACAATGAATTAACTGAACAATCCGTTTTGAAGTACACGTTAAACTGCGAGCAAGTTTAATTGAGATACTTTTTCATACTGAGAAAGTTCGGCTTTATGCTGTAAGTTAGTAATATACTAAGTGCTACATGCTCCAATAATTAATTTCTGTTACTGTTATAAATAAAAAACCACGAAGGAAATAATATTTAGGTACGTGTTTTGCGTTGAAGACTTCAGTCAAAACAAATGAAGTGATTGTTGACGTTATATCTTATAAACGCTACCTGTTTGTAACAAAATTGTAAATCCACTGTACACACTACTAGCATGGTAAAAGGGTTTTTACTGGCAGACAGAAGGATATGACTGACGAGTCGTAGGAGCCTGTCATTTTCTGGAGCCAGTAACAAAAGTTACCTTGTGTATATTGTTATATATTTTATTTGTTATGCATTTGTAAATATATCAGATAGATATTCAAATTTGGATTACAAAAAAATCCTCAATAATTTGTCGTAAGTTTTGGAAACGCAACCGTGACTACGTACATTGTTTATTTCATTGTTTATTTATTTTGGTGAAAATAAATGTGCCAGAAGCAAGTATTAAGGAAGCTACCAGCGTAGCTTCAAGTTTATTGCCAGAAAAATCATCTTTAAGGTACGAACGTGAATATAGCGACTTCAAAAAATAGCAGGAAAAAATGATGAAATTGAGGTAACAGAAGATGTTCTGTTGGTTTACATGAATCAATTAATTATCTTTAAATTCAGTCCGAATACATTATGGACAAAATGGTCTATGCTAAAAAGTTGTTTAGGAATCAAGGAAAATGTTCAAGTTCGCAGGTTTGTTTTTTATTTAAAATTATCACTTATAATATCCCTAGTACTTAAATTATTTCCGGAAATTTTTTCGAGGTCATGAATATTTTGAAAATTATCCCGAACCGCAAGCGAGGGATAATTTTCTTAAAATATTCATGAACGAGGAAAAATTTCCGATTTTTAATTTAAGCTCGTGGGATATTCGGTAAGAAACTTTCACACCATTACTTTATAAATATTATGCCAAAATTGAACATTTTAATTAGGAATGACAAACATTTATTCCTCATGGTTAGCCATGAGCAATAACAAACATTTTTTACGACTGTCAAGTACGGTACCTTGGTCAAGTTCCACCACTTGTCATCGTGTGCAATTTGCTGATTTATTAGATTGTGTTTGTGAAAATGTTCCGCTTTGGAAAAGAAACATCATTTATTTCTGATATCTAATTATTCTGAAGTACTTATTGAGCATAGCAAATATTACGCTTAATAAAATGTGAGTTTTCTTAGTGAAATAAAATGCCATTTTCTAACATTAGTTACATACATATTTTACAAATAACTTAAAAACATATTATATTTTTGTTTCTTATTAACTTTGATCTATTAATTTGGTGGAACATAATTTATTTTTGATAATTATTCTGCTAACTACTTCAAAATTTATATGTTTAATAAAATGCGAAATCTCTTTTTGAAATAACATACCATTTTCCAAATTTAGTTATGTGAACTTTTTATAAATAACTTAAAACATATTATATTTTTCTTTGATCTACTAATATTGGTGGAACATAATTTAATTTTGAAAATATTACTTAAATTCGAGCATAGGAAATATATTCATTCATTCAACTCCCGCGTCTTTATTTTGACATTTTAAATGACAGAAAAATTTCCACTTATTAATTTGACACAACGTTAAAAATTTCCGGAAATTTTTTGGGTTGGCATGGTAACTGAACAAAAAACAAGCCTTCGATTGGTTAAAATATGGCGGTGTGAAATTTTCTGTAAAATTGTGACATTTAATTGACATTTGTAGATTTCAAAAGATAATTGCATTTCTTAAACGAAATAATGAGCGTTATATTCCAAAAAAGGTCAAGCTTTTAACTAAAGGAGAGGTTGAACGATTTCTGTTGGACGTTTCTGATGAACATTGGTTGCTTGCGAAAATTATAATATTCGGGATTTTTGGTTGTTGTCCATGTGATGAATTTCTTTCCCTGCATGACTAAAAGATAAATAATAATTGTACCATGATCTTTAACATATATGATACAAATAAAACGCAATTGTCTAATGTAAATAATGCTACTAACTTGTAAAACTGACAGTTAACTTTGAAAAATATTACAAGTTAGTAGTTTGTAAAAACCAACTTTTTTAATTAATATGGTGTTTTGATAAATTGACTTTTACAAATGAGTAACAAATAAATGTTTTTTTACTGAATATTCTAATATTCATGAAAAGATATTATATTATAAAAAAAACAATACACCATAGTCTTAAATTATGTTTATTGTACACTTTAATGTTTTTTATGCACCTAAAAGAACAGATTTTTAGTGTATAAGGAACTGTTGGATACCCTGTTAATACATTAAACATTTAATGGTACCAACTCCAATTCTGTTCAAGGCCCGAACTTGTTTATGTGCAACAGTAAACCCGGGCATCGCGGGTGTTTACGAGGACCGGTCCTGGAATTACGTCTTGTATACTATTTGCAAACGACCGTTATTTGTTCCGGAATCGCTTCATTCTTATCTGGATAAAGGTCCTTTGTAAGGCGAATGATGGAGCGAATATATTTCAAGCCTCGGCGTGATTTATAAAAGGGAGAGTCGTGATATATTTTTATTAAAAAAATATTGGTAATGCATTCCAAATAATTGAAACAAGATAATAATAATAATAAGAAAAGCTTTACGCCTCACTTGGAATAGCACCGAATTCTGAGACTTGTGTGGCAGAGGGGGCAGCATATTCAGTAGCAAGCCCTAACCACCATTCAGTGCTCGAATGAGGTAAACCGGAAACACCTCATTAGTTAAGGGGACAGTCAGACATGAACCGACGTTAATATCTCATATTAACACCAAGGCGACGTTCGTCCCATTCTAGTCACGCATGCCAGGATTGCCAGGATGGTTGCTAACCCATCCCCTAATATACGAATAGACAATTATTGTTGGCCGGAATGGGGATTCGAACTCGATCTCTGATCTCTGAAAATGAATGCGCCCTCTGAATGAAAATATTTGAACCTACTTAAAAGGTAATTTTTGGAGGCTTATTGCTGATATAATGATAAATAACACGTATTTGGGTTTGTTTAATAAATAATTTAGTGGAGCTTGTGACTTTTTGGTATTACAAAGTTAAAAACGACGTGGTTAGTATTTGTACATCTTTATTTTTACATTTTAAAATGGCATTCAAAAGAAATCAGCACAACACAAACTGCCGCGTTTATAGGTGTCATTCCACAAAATGTGTCAATATAAGTGTTTAAGATTGAAGATAGGTAGAAGTTTGGCCATAGTATAAGAAACTGTTTCTCATTCATTTCTCTAAAAGGCATGTAACAATTTAATAACAGAATACGTTTATTTACACAACATCACCCTTTCTTGCTGTTTGCCTATACTTTTCTATCGTTAGTCTTATAAAAGCAGAATATATTTTAATTTAAACATTATTTAACAAAAAACAAGCACTAATATGGTATCACCATACAGTCTATCACACTTATTTTAGTCCAAAATGTAAGTAAACAAAAACTAGGGTACCTGTTTCAACCCAAAAAATTCATATAATTAGCAATTATGGGACGTTTGACTACTTTTACCACTCTTTATCCTTTATTTCACCCTAACTAACACATGAAGTAACTATATTTATGGCAGCTGAATGCTACATTGCTAGATGGTGTGATTTGAAATGCAAAATTTTTACTAATCTTCATCCATATTTGTTTACAATTTGCAGCGCCCTCGTCGGTAATTTGAATCGCCAATATACACAACAAACAGTGTCAAAACTAGCTGAAAACTCATTGTCTTGGTTGAAGATGATGATGTTTACCTGAAAATTTGTGGGTACCTACAGTGGATTTAAAAGTTTTATAGCAAGAAAACATTCAAGGAGTAGATAGCATCTATGGAGAAGCATATTTAAGAATACGTTTGCATAGTATCGATTGAGGCAGCTCGGCGAATAAATTGAAGTTAAATTTAGCTGACTTTTATATTCTTGGCATATCATAAAACAATAGTAACCATAAAAAATGATGTATGACGCAAGCAGGCCGAATACGTTCGTAATTGTAGATAGAAAGTAATATACTTAAATGAATTTAATGACTGTGTCATGTCTTTCGAAGGCAAAGGCATTTTTGGTAGAAGTGGAATGGGGTAATCAGCTGCTATTATCTCATCATGACAACACTCAATAAAACGTTATGAAAATAGAGACACTGCTTAACAAATAAATAGAAGTACTATCTTTGTATAGAATCAAGTTTATGATTCTCTTAAAGAACCGTTCGAATTCTGTGCTTTAATTTATATTTTCTCCAAACATTCGGAATTTCCTTATATCAGTGACTATAAAAAGAATATAGTCACTGTTTAGATGTATTGTAAGTGAGCTGAGCTGAGATGTAGGTATTGTAACTGAACACTACCTAACCTCAGTGTTATTTATATAAATACCGATATGCCGATATAAATCGTACATACTCTATGGTCTATGAGGGAGGTTCCCAATCTCTGGGTGGGGTGGTCCGATTCAGTTGTAATAAGGCATGTTCTAGAACCTTTAAATAGCCGTTAAATCTGATGTATAAAAATATGCGAGTAGTTTAGGCGAGCCATGTTTTACAAGTGCGGTGGCGGAGTTAACTTCAGGTGGGAGCTAGCACCTCCACAAACTAACCCATTTGGAGGCAAGCCAAAAAAATATAATAGGGGTCAAAAGAGCCTAAAATTAGCCGTTAATCCTCCATAAAGTCCCATTTCAAAATTCGAATTTTTGTGAAGACCTATAAATTGTCTATGAGGAGGTTTCCCAATCTCTGGGTGGGATAGTCCGATTCAGTTGTAATAAGGCACGTTCTAGAGCCTTTAAATATGCGGATAGTTTATACGAACCATGTTTTACAAGTGTAAAACGGAAGCTAGCACCTCTACCAACTAACCCATTTGGAGGCGAGCGGAAAAATGTATAATAGGTTACGAAAATAGCCTAAAAATAACCTCATTTAGATGTTCCAAGAGATATATAGAAATACTCTATATACCAGTATTTCGGCTTATTAGGCCTTTTTCAATAGAGTAAATGTCTATTACTAAATGTTTACAAGTGAGTTTTCGTTATTTATTTGTTTACGAGCACTTACCCCCGATGGATCCTACCATCTGGTAAAGCCCGAGTTTTTAGTACCTTTTCTAAGAAGGGCGAAAGTGTAAAATCTATGTAAACATTAAAAATCTATGTATTAATGCTTCCGCTAGAAAAATCAGATTTTGAAAAAGCATTAAGTACAATCAAACAAATTGTAAGAAACAACGGATATAAAGAAAAACTAATAGATAACATGATAAAAAACAAAATGAGGAAATTAATTGGTCGGGAGTTTTACAATATTCGGGAAAAAGAAGGCACCTATAGTTATATTAATCACGTCCCAGGTTATAGTGAAAAAATAGCTCGCAGATTAGAACGAAACTGGTGTAAAACGATTATTGTCAACAAGTGTACTATTGGGAGGATTTTGATACACAACAAAGAAAGGGTTAATAAATTAAAACAATCGGGAGTATACCAAATTAACTGCGTGGATTGTAATGCCGTGTATGTGGGTCAAACCGGTAGACATATTGAAACTAGAGTAAAAGAACATAAAAAATCCATACTAAATAACGAAAAAAATTCAGGATTTTCGACGCATTGTATAGAAAACAATCATTTTATAGATCAGAAAAATGTAAAGGTACAGCATCGTGAAAAGAAAGAAAAGCGTTTAGATCTGTTGGAGCAATTGGAAATTAAAAAATCTTTAATTATAAATCCTTGTACTACGAATGATCAGATAGATTTTACATTTTCGCCCTTCTTAGAAAAGGTACTAAAAACTCGGGCGTTACCAGATGGTAGGATCAATCGGGGATAGGTGCTCATAAACAAATAAATAACGAAAACGCACTTAGAAACATTTAGTAATAGACATTTACTCTATTGAAAAAGGCCTATTAAGTCGAAATACTAGTATATAGAGTGTTTTCTATACAGGGTGTCCACCTAGTGCGCGTAAGTCCAATATCTGGGTTAATAAAAGAGATAACTTAATTTTTTTTTCTACAGGGTTGTCTAATATCCCGAGCTGCACAAAATGAAAATATATTTACATATTCAGGGTGTTCAGTTTTTCCTGGACAGGTACCAACTTCGTTTTTCTAAATGGAAATATATATTTTTTATTGCTTTTTCGAACTAAACCCTTGATTTTAGTAGGACTTTCATCAGCCTTCCCTATACCTAACTTAAACTGTTTTTGAAATATTGACGGGTGAATATTGACATTTTTGCAACTTTGACACCCTGTAAAATCTAAACGGTTTGAGATCAAGCAAAACGGTTTGCACATTCCTATCTTAACTTTTCATAAGCTATCGTTTGGTACTAATTTCAGAATTATCCAAAAATTTAAAATTTTCTGAAAATTTTGAAAATTTTTAATTCCTGGATAAATTTGAAATTAGTACCAAACGATAGCTTATGAAAAGTTAAGATAGGAATGTGCAAACCGTTTTGCTTGATCTCAAACCGTTTAGATTTTACAGGGTGTCAAAGTTGCAAAAATGTCAATATTCACCCGTCAATATTTCAAAAACAGTTTAAGTTAGGTATAGGGAAGGCTGATGAAAGTCCTACTAAAATCAAGGGTTTAGTTCGAAAAAGCAATAAAAAAAATATATTTCCATTTAGAAAAACGAAGTTGGTACCTGTCCAGGAAAAACTGAACACCCTGAATATGTAAATATATTTTCATTTTGTGCAGCTCGGGATATTAGACAACCCTGTAGAAAAAAAAATTAAGTTATCTCTTTTATTAACCCAGATATTGGACTTACGCGCACTAGGTGGACACCCTGTATATTTATTGGAACATCCAAATGAGATCAATGTTTTTTCAAAACAATTATTTTCCCGATGTTTCATAAAGAACCATCCGCTTCGAGTATCCACTTTATTAAAAATAACCGTTAAATCTCTTATAAAGTCCCATCCCAAAATTCGCTTGTGATGGAGCTAGCCTCCGCAACGTCCAAAAATAATATTATTATAACACCAAGTAATTCATATTCATAATACAATTAAATGACAACAATAATTAATTAAATATTAATAGAATGACGTCATAAAGCAATCCGTGCGGTTTGTCGCTCTCGGCCGCCAGAGGTCGAAAATCGGGAAATTATTAATTTATAGTATTAGAAATAAACAAATACATAAATATAGAGTAGAATATGTTGAGAATTAATTGAAACTCAACTTTTTACACTATTAAACTACCTTTTATAATTGAATTTACATGCATTTGGCTGAGTTTTTTTTCGTACTTAATTAATATCATGTATTATACAAATTTCCACATATTTGCTGTCTTGCTGTTGCAAATTTAATATTGTCGTGTACCTATTGTTTTTATAAATATCAAACGTACCTACAAATATTTATTTAGTTGTAAACTGAGATATTTTTATATTTTTGTTATTTTATATTTGAGTGACAATCAAACACGACGAAACAGAGTTTACTACTTCTATTCTGATAGTGCTGCGTATTAGTGGCGTAACTACCGATGGTCCGCGTGTGCTGCAGACTATAGGGCTCCATAGTTAGCAATTACCAACAGTATTTTGAATCTTGTTCTGAAAATATATGTCATCTCTTATTATATAACTTATATATCAGGGGTGGCCAACCTGCGGCTCGCGAGCCACATGCGGCTCTTGAAGGATTATTTGTGGCTCTCGATAAATGTACCCGAGTTCCCTTTTCATTTTTGTGCTATTATATTTTAAAAAATTATTATCGTTCCGTATGTGTTTCAAAATGTCTTTGAAACGACTGACGACAAATATGAAAGACTAAGTGCAACGTTGTAACAAATTTCATTTCCGTATAAGTTAAGAATGATATGACTCATTGAAAACTGCGCGAACGAACATAAACAGTGACGTAATCGTCCGTAATCGCTCGACTCCAAACCGATTTTGAATTTGTAAACTTTCATTGCAACGGACAGTTGACATTGTACTCTGGAGGAAACAATTTGTATCACTTTTGCTACGGATATAATTTGTAATCTGGAATTTTTGGTAAGTTAACTAAATTTGTTTCATAGTATGGCTCGGCATAGTATAAATATTTGTAAAAATGGCTCGGACTATCAAGGAGCTTGGCCACCCCTGTTATATATCTTACTATAGTTAAAAAAGTATTCGAAAGATAATGTGTCTGGGGAAGTGTCTAGACTTAATAACATCACAGTACTGACTAATTTGTTTAATAAGAAATGGCGCGTAAATTCCAATATTCGAATTTATTTAATTTTTTAATTTTGAAATTATTGTAAATAAAACCAAAATGTGTAATGCTTAACGTGTTTTCGTCTCAAAAAACACCCTGTATCTTGTAAACGGTAAGTAGCAAACCCCTAATGTGGGGTACCATTGTACTGGGAAAAAAGTGGGGATTCCATTTCTGTTTAAAATACAGAGCGTTTCAATTTAAAAAAATGTATGATAACGTCACAACTCTAAAACAAAAGCAGATAAAACAAATTTTTTCATGTCGGCACGTGTCTTTTTGAAAAACAAAATCGACCTGTCACGGCGTTTTCTGAAAAATCACTCTGTATAAAAGTTATGAATTTTGTGCGTGACGTTATCACCACACTGTAATTATTACACCGCCGCAGCATAAATACATATATTTTTATATTATCTCACCTTGAGATGCATATTTTTTAAATTACTTTAGAAACGGATAGTACCTTCTTTATTATATTTAATCATCATAATTATTATTTGTTTATATGTGTAGGAAAAAATATTCAAAACTTATGAAATTGTGTTGTTTTGCTCTAAATTGTTATAGTTTAGTTTATGTGTCTGTCATCTAATTACTAATCTATATCATGCCGTTGAAGTACTTTTGAAAATTCATCGACCCCTTAAGAGTCCATTCACTAGGTCGAAATAAGCCCTAAATCGGCGTTCGTCTCGTGTCTAATTATAAAAAAACTATAAAAGATAGCGACTTTTAGTAAAAAAGTATTGAACGATAAGACTTTAATCTAAGTCTCTATAGTAGTAATTTTTGGTATTTCTTTTTATTTTTAAAATTCCAAGCAAACAATCTTGTACTAAAATAGCGTATGTTCAAAAATTATTTTCTCTAAAATACATGTATTAAACAAAAATTTGCTACTATAGGGATCTAGTTTATGTTTTGATCTTTCCGGTGATATATAATTTATAACACTAAAAAGAAATTTTGTTGCAATTATAAGACAAATCCGGTACCCTTGCAATGAGGGCTAACTTTATTTCCATGTGCCTTTTAGATCGGCTTTACGTGCACCCCCGAAATCTTAATAATTCGATAGTGGAAATATGTAAGTCTTCACCCATCGGCTACCCATCCTCTCAATTCGACCCCGCATTCATGCCTGCCAAATCTACAGAGAATGGACCCATATTCACATGCATTTAGATTTAGTTCCGGCGCCTTCACCATATTACCAGAATTTATTTTAAAACGAGTCGAGTGTAAAATTTTAATGGATGATTCATTTATTGCAGATGTATCAGTTTAAATTCTATTTTTAATAAAAAAATATTTGAAGGAACCGTATTTTTACGCCTCAAGTGTTTTTATTTTTGTTAATTTACAGCTTCCAGAAAATTATAAGTGACGAATTCGAAGCCAGATATAGATATATAGATACATATAAACTCAAACAGTTGCATGATTTTTTATAGTATTTTTATATTATTTTATAGTAGGTAAGCACCAATAACTTAATTAAGGTAACTACTAAAACAGTAGCAGTCATTAATTTTATTTGGAACAACTCTCGAAAATGACCATGTTTCTTCGTTTATTTATTTGTTTGTTTAGTTTATGTTAAACTCCCATAAACTTCAATCATTTTTTATATAGGTGTTATACCGATGTAAATACTAGAACTAAAAACTATATTTTCCAATCCTGTCATTATTTCAATTTTAACAAGATCAATTTAATATACAGGGTGTTACAAATTCGCTTTTCACCATTGGGATCTCGGAAACTGTAAGAGATACGAAGAAACTTAAATGGGGGCAAAGTTGCGTAATCAGGGGAACCAACATAATATCTCAAAAAAATCAAAAATAACTTGATTAACTTTTGAAATATTTGAAAAACCCGGAAATTTGCTTTGCTTATGGCCTTATTTGACCAGATATTGAAAAATGAAGAGAAAAACGTCCGAATATAATTTATTCTTGGTAGAAGATCGTTAGGGGTAAAGAGACTCGCAAATTATGTTGATGATGGTTCTGGAAAAAAGAGACGTCACATTGAAAATGTAAATATCCTGGCTAATAGAGGACAAAAAGTTGTTTCGAGGAAGTCTTCTTCAGTTTTCAATAACTGCTCAAATAAGGTAGTAAAAAACAATTTTCTAAAATTTTCAAAAATTGGTGTTTTATGGATGAAACTTTTCAATTGCTAATGTTTTATTTAAAGAACATCATTTATATTCTGAACGTATATAGGTCCTTATAGTTCGAACCAATAATCATCAGCGCAAGCTTTGTTTTGAAACAAACATTATTTGATTGAATATATAAAGACAAGTCATTAGTGCAATGATCCGACAAAGAAGCGACCCTAGATTGGAGCCTTGGGGCATTCCTGGTATTACTAAGCTGTGTTTAAATGAACATTATTATAGGATACATATATTTTCATATCGAATGAAAAATTATACCTAAAACCACGTAGTTCTAAATGTATGTATGATTAGCTTCTCCAAATAAATTTAATATATATGACATTCTTCTGGCATTCGAGTCGGCGACTTGGGGGTAAAATACACATACATCATTAGACCCGGAGGTAGCGGGATTTTGCATACAGAGCGGGATGGGAAGTAGGTGTACCTATTATAGATTTCAGAGAGAGATTTCATATCCCAGGTAGAGGGTGAGTTTTTGGGTGAGAATTCGGCAAAATTGCGGAATTTTATGCTTAAAAAGATGTCGCTGAGGAAACATTCTTATCTGCATTCATTTGCGAGATACGGCAAAAAACTTTTTTTTATTTTTGTTTTCGTCTTATTACTCTGTTATTTCTTAAAATTTCCATATTTTGTTTGCACATTGTTAGAGTAATTTTTAATTTTGCTTTTGATGCCCCCATTAACATTTCAATAAGACGTTTTCGGTGTTTTAATACCATTATCAACTTTATTTTTTCTTATAGACGCCATATTGGATTTTTTCATATCTAAATCGACACTTCCTTTCTGAACACGGCAATATGCCATATGCCATAATTTGTTTCAAAAAAAAAATTAGTATTGGATGAAACATTAGAGAGTTTTTGAACCCCTTAAATTTTAGCACGTCGTTATCGTTATCGTAATTCTGCGCATGCGCAGTGCCAAAAATGATACTCGTAGGCACTGCGCATGCGCAGAATAACGATAACGATAACGACGTGCTAAAATTTAAGGGGTTCAAAAACTCTCTAAAGTCTTTGAGAAAAATTCTAGGTAAATAACCACATAAGCCCTAATAAGACAACGCTTAACTAGAAATGTCATTCGTAGGGCTTGTTTTATAATTGTCAATTTTAAACAACAAAAAACAACAGCCACCTAGAATTTTTCTATCATTTAGAATTTGTCAAAAAATTATATTTAAAAAACACCGTTTCGTATCAAAATCACTTAGCTTCCATTCCTTATATAAATAACTCAACAAGGTTTTAAATCAGTCATCTGGATGACGTATTCCCGCGCATTAATAGCGACCATCTGATTGGTCCAAAGTTACCAGGTAACCTACTCCTTTATAAACCTTGGTAAACATACATCGAAGTTTGAATAGGTATTTCGGAATTACCAATCGGAAAAACTGTTATCAAAGTAATATTGTAGTTTTCTCAGAGATTATCCATTTAGTATGAATCTGAATTTTAAGAATCATTTCCTCCAACACTCGTAGCACGGATCGAGATAAGAAAATAGGTAGGTAATCTTATTTAGACGAAAGCAGAGCCCCCTGATCCGTTTACGAGTGACATGGGTATTCATTTACATTATGCGAGACGCCCTTAAGCTGAGAGGTGTCACGTGTGAGGGCCTGTCACACGTTCTTCTATAAATAAGAAGATAAAATTTTCCTCTGCAGGTGAAACCGGTCAGACGGGAGATTGCGATAAAGTAACCAGAAAGTTCTGGATTCCTTGGATCAGCATGGCATAAAAAACATTCCATTACTGCTGAATCGTATCTACGAGTCGGCTGTCAATTATATTATCGATACGTTAGCCGAATGTCAAGACGAGTCAGACTGCAAATACTTGTTTTGCACAGAAGTTAATGCTTGCAAGAAGATGTCATACTTGTAACAGGCTAGTCGATGTACTCTACAGGCTTCGCGGAACTTACTTAATTATTCAGTGATCTCGAAAGGGAGTCTAAGTTTTAATACTGAATCGATTTCTCTGTCGCTGGGTTCGAGATATGCTGCGATTGACGTATAAAAAGAGTATGGACTTACCGTGGGTTATCTTATCCTGAATCTCGATGTAGGGACGTATTCCTGGGACACTTCTTATATGCTAACACTGAGAGGGTAGTTGGGCAGATTTGCACGAAAACACAGCACTTTTAGGCAAGGATTTTTAATAACAAATAAATAGAATTTAGAAACGTAAACAAAATAGAAATGCACAACACTGAAATAATATTTGACCTAAGAAAACGACTGAATACAATACTAATGAACTCTAACTGAATGACTCTATATAAAACAACTAACGGCGTCTACTTCGAGCCCGAGAAACGTACTTTACCCTGCCTGGGTGATGTGCCCCCATACTGTGGGGAGAAGCCCCAAATAAATACAAACAACAACCTATTCCGAAGTAGTATCGTGGGAGACTAACTTTTCTTCAGTCGAAACTTTCCAAGTAAAGTTTCTTTGATGAAATTTACATACACTAATCCCATTGGTTGTTAAAGTACGTTTCTTCTCTCTGTCTAGTACCGCGAACCATGACCTGTTTCTGTCACGGTGGCCAATCAAAATATTGTTTACTAGCTAGTGACCTAAAACCCTTAGATATTATCCTCGTCTCAAAGTGAGATGGGGTTACGACTTACTCTACTGTTATTATTCCTGGAAAACCCCATAAAAAACCAGGATGACCTATGCCTTTGCACGCCTTTTGTATGTCTATATGAACATACAAAAGATCTTACTTCGAAGAACTTCCAAGTACCACCATAATTCATTACAATTTACTGGCTTTAATTAGTTACGCCCAATTGGCGCTTTGTGTCCTCAACATTGTTCCGTGTCCAGGGAGGCACGGAATTAGGCATCCATAAAATGCTTTACTAAATCTGTTAAACCCGAACAATTATCAATACTATTAATGACCCAAAATGACATCTTTGCTACAGAACCAGAGATGGTTTTACAAAATCTATCTATTTGAGCCAGATGTTACTTTCTAAAGATATTTACTTTACTTGACGTTTACCCTGTGTGCTTTTGTTACATACTAGAACCATTTCATTTTAATATGGATAATGATTGTAACTCCTATTTTATGTTCAGTAGGATGGCTCTCGGTCAATGTTGTAGCAAAGTAAATCTAACTTGGAAAGTACTAGCCAATGGGTGTGCTCTATTTTGATATTTGCCATAATTCACTACATTCAATATTTTCTACGGATGCTTCAGATATAATATGATACTTCAAAGATCGGTAGAATAGATTCCTAATAAATTCCTAATACAATTTATCTATCTGCCGCTGAAATCTACAATTTTGATATGTATTGACTACACTAGTCACTGTGGGCAGTGACTAGTGTAGTGGTCAGTGTCAAATGTAGAACGGTTTCAGTAACAGTTTATAAACAGTAACTTTTGTTTTCAGGAATTGTCGTAGTAATTACTATTTTACATACTGAAATACATGCATACAGTATTTATTTCAGAAATAAATACTGAAATAGACTGGGGAATTGATGTTACTGATTTAATAGTATCCTATACCAACTTACGATTTAGTTTTTTACAACTATAAAAGCAAGTACAGTTTTTTACAACAAGTAAGAAACATTTGCGGAAAAATCTTACTGACGGTTGATGGGGAATAACAGAACACAAGATAATGTCTTCAGTGGTGGCTTCTAGAATTGGACGCTTGTAAACAAATTTCCAATACCAATAACATCGTCTTTCGTCCTATTCTGAAACCTATGATCTACTGACTAATATCATCGCACCTACAACTGCCTTTAATACATACTAGAAATGGGAGAAAATCGCTATCGCGATTTTCATTCCCATTTCTAGCCCTACCGAGGGTCCAGCAGGCCTACGGCCTGAGGTCACCCTTCAGGTAACAAATGCATCTAGAATAATATTATTTTTAAGAAAATACATATTAAAGAAATTTTGTATCTGGAATGATGATGTAATTATACTAATCGATGTTTCTTAATATTTTGATGAATTGTAAGGATAGGTACTCTATTCTTGATGGTAAAACATCATAATTTTTTAAGTGCTGAAAGTAGAATTTTTCAGTAACATCATTATCAGTTTTATCAATGGGACCAAAAATATTGTAGATATTTAGTTTTGTAAGCTAAAATGATGAATTTAACAGACTGCGAAAATGAACGAATTAATTCCAAACTTTACGTGCAGAAAGAATAAAAGCTACGGATAATGAAACAGAATAACTAAACACTAATACTAATAAATAATTGGAATTAAAAAGTAAAAAAAGCGTGACACAACTCGCGAAATCAGCATTATGAAGTTTTGAATCCTACGACTTTCCCGTTGCGCTACCACGCCTGTTGTCAAAAGTTTACCTTGAGACGTTTAAGTATGTACACTGTACGTGTCAACCTGAAAAAATAATTTTTACCGATTTTCTAATTGGAAAAGCATTTCGCTTCAGTTTTTTGGTAATCAGAAGTGTTTGGTAGTTGGTACTATCGATTCCGTTAGCAATATTTCTCATAGGAAAATAATGAAAATAACCTATCTGAAGTTTAATTAATTTGACAGTTTTCATGGGAGACTCGAGCGACTCGAGATTTTCGAAGACGAAATAGACGTGGAAGGAGTCGACGTACGGTCTCGAAAAAAAATCTCAAAGGAATATAGAAAGAACGGAAGTTTCGCGTGAAGCGGTTCTCGAAGCCGTAAAAGTTAGAAAAGGGGCGACGGGGTCCCGCGAAAAGTCGGGATTTCGGCGGGCGTGACGGGACCATTAGGCGCGAGAACAAACGCCGGTGCTAGCCGCATCTCTCTCGCCGAACGGCGATCGACGAAAATTTTGCAGAGGTTTTTTAGAAAGGCGTTTAAATTGGGAAAACGCGTAGGAAACGGGACGAAAATATCCCTATGCATTGGAAAAAGGGCGGGGATCGTTCCGCGATCCCCCCTCGGAGGTGATACCTTTGAAACTTTGTGGATTCGGCGACGGAATTTAGAGCGAGACGGAATCGACGCGTTTTAACATATTAATTCATATATATATATATACTAATTTCTGTTAGCTGCTTTTTCCTTCCCGCACTTTTCTCCTCTCGCTCTTTTCCGCATGTGTCGCTACCTCTAAAATATTCGAATGAAAATCGGCATCAAAGAAAGCGAGCTAGAACCCAAATCCTCCACTTAGATCATGTAGTCTATTGTGACCCACTTCTCACTATAGATATTTCACTAAAGAGGTCCAGCCTGAAGTCCTTAATGAAGCTGATTATTTGGTGACAACTTCTGTGTTATGCAAAAGTTACTCTTGTCAATAATTAAGTGTCTGATCTGCTTTAACAGCGAATATGTAGGTACATAAATAAAACGTTTATCTGTCTCTTCACAATCACTAAAACATATGCCTTGACGAGTATATTACAGTTCGCAGATTTATCCTGATAATACTAAAAGTTTTTTGGTTCTTCGTTCTGATGAACTCTTTCCAATGAATTAAACTTGGTAGTTCTTGCTAGTGCTGAAGTATTCTGCCCTCAACTCAGATCAAGATAGCCGTTATATATATGAGGATATATCAAGAGATTTGATGATGATGATATTTGAAATTTTTTATAGATCTGCGTGCATGTTGGATTTGTTCCAATATTATGAGGGGTACATGAAGCTGCTTCTTTATTTATTGTAAAGTCAGTGTTGTGATTGGGCTCTGCCTTCTTCGTAGAACTCGTAGACTTTGTGGTGGTTTCTCTAATATAAAATACCGTCATACCAATTTTATAGAATTTATTCCAAACTTTACACTATACAACTACGAGTATATATACGTAAATTTCTAATCATTAGTTGAGCAGGATTTTGGCTGAGGGCAGCAAAGAGGAAATGGCTGCGTGAAGTCGGCCGCCAGTATTCCACAGGGAGAGATGGGGATGTTCTTACATCTGAAACAAAGGATCTTAGTCAGACAATTGCAAATAGCAATTTACTTGACTTGTTTAAAGGAATAGGATGGCGTGCAATAAAATTTATCTCCTAGATTTCATCTAGGAAATGGTGACTTGAGTTCGTTAAAATAATGGTTATTTAACGAGTAAATTCACGCCTCTATTGCAATTTTAATGTTTGCATTCAAGTTGATAATTTGTACAGTGTTATAAAATTTTAGTTCCTAAACATTTTTTTGATAACATACCAGTTAGAAATTTTATACGAGTTGAAGATTAAACGAATCCTTTGTGACAATCTGATTCATCAAGCAGTCAGAGGTTTCAAGCTGTGAAGCGAAGTTCGGTAGTTACTTTAGTTAGATACACATTGCAAATACATTTGCTACAAATTAACTTAATATTATTAACAATTTGGATGTTTAGAAGATTTTTCTGTAATTTATGTGTGATGCATCTTTATAACTTTCATAAGAATTAGGTACCTACGTTCCCTTACGTTATTACACTAATCAAAATTTCATAAAAAGAGTATACAACCTGCCATAAAAGTTGAAATAAATAAAATTTCACTGATGTTTCATCACTATATCAAAATATCAATTTTGAAGGTGGACTGCAAATATGAAATCATTATTCGAGAATCATTTCACTTTGGTGGATCGTTTATTGGAAGCTCAGAAGTTGGTTTCACAATTTATTTCGATTTGTGCTGAATGTAATTTTTCTTCAGAACATTCCCGGTCTACTGACACTAAAATTCTGCCAACTTCAGCGTTGCTTTACTGGAAATAGTTAAATTTCAGATATTACTTCCTTTCTTTTATTACAGCCCGGAACCGAATTTCGTTTACGCTTTATACGCTGGTGGTTTTCGAAATATTTATCGCTGTATGAGCGATGAGAAATAAATTGAAATGTTCTTTCAGTCATATTTTTTATGTTTGCCCGGAAATGAGAGTTCTTTATAAATATGTTTCTATAGGTGCCGCTCAAAGGTAAAATAATGATTTGTAGTATGACACAAAATACGCTGAAAGGTCTTCAAATGAGTCATTTTTAAGATACGGGAAATTGAAGTTGATTGACATTATCGGTCGCTGCTGTAAGAAATAAAAAATATTACTCAATTGTTCAGTGTTAAAATACTACCGAATAAATGAGTTTACAGAGTAAAGTGTTTTGCTTGCTTTACGTACACCGTGTTCCACATAAAACGACCCACTATACTATCTGGAAATGTATAAAAGATGTGGAAAAAAGTTAAATACAAAAGTTTTTTAGATTTTCGAGTTCTTTTAAAATATAATACTTCCATGTATACAGGGTGTCCCAATTTTGCTGGGACGACATCAACTCAAAAAATTTAAATGGGACACCCTATATTTTTGCCTATTTTTGGATTCTTTGTCAAAAATAAACCCGACTTGCCTATTTAAACTATAGTCGAATGTTGCGTAGTTTTCGAGATATTTGAGGTTATGTGTGCGTTTTTGAAAAATCAAGGTATTTTTCAACACGATATAAAAAAATTATCAAAAACTAAAATTAGTCGTTTGGGTGGTCATTTCCACTTACAAATCGTCAATGCATATACAGAATACAAAATTTTTATTAACACTTATACAGGGTGGACATATTACGAAATCAATCTTGCAACTTTATAATCTGAAAAAAGTCGATTTTTTTAAATGAAACGCCCATTATATAATTACTCTATGTTAAAGACAATGAAAATACCTATCATTCCATATACATATGTCCTATACATAAATTCAATGGTTACAGAGAAAATCGCAATTTTATAGAAAATCACAATGATTTCTGGTATAATGGTATTGTAATGCTGCATGCTCTCAAAAAAACTAGGAGGCTATGGAATGAGTTATATTGAAATTTGTTTTAATTTGATAGTTCTGGAATTTATATCTGTTTATATAGTGGTAGTTGCCTTCCTAAATGATTTTAAATTCAAAATACCTAACTAGGTAGGTATCTATTGTAATTTACCAGCAGAAACCAACAGAAACAAACAAATACTTTAAGTAACAACTATATAATAATTAATCACAGATTATAAGGAAGTTTAAAAAACAAAACCATTAACCATCCGTTCAATGTTCAATGAACAAGCCGTGCTAAATGCTGTTGCAAACATTCAAGTTCGATATACACTCTGTATAGCAGAAAACGGACAATATGCCGAAAATAAATTATAATGTACCTATTATAAAATTATCTGTCGTTCATGGTTTTTTGTTTTTTTAAACTTCCCGTAATCTGTGATTAATTATTATGTAGTTGTTACTTAAAATATTTGTTTGATTCTGTTGGTTTCTGCTGGTAAATTGCAATAGATACCTAACAATAGTTAGGTATTTTGAATTTCAAATCATTTAGGAATGCAACTACCACTATATAAACACAAATAAATTGCAGATCTGTCAAATTAAAACAAATTTCAATATTACTCATTCCATAGACTCCTAGTTTTTTTGAGAGTATGCAGCATTACAATATCATTATACCAGAAATCATTGTGATTTTTTATTAAATTGCGATTTTCTCTGTAACCATTGAATTTATGTATATAGGACATATGTATATGGAATGATAGGTATTTTCATTGACTTTAATATAGAGTAATTATATAATGGGCGTTTCATTTAAAAAAATCGATTTTTTTCAGATTATAAAGTTGCAAGATTGATTTCGTAGTATGTCCACCCTGTATAAATGTTAACAAAAATTTTGTATTCTGTATATGCATTGACGCTTTGTAAGTGGAAATGACCACCCAAACGACTAATTTTAGTTTTTGATAATTTTTTTATATCGTGTTGAAAAATACCTTGATTTTTCAAAAACGCACACATAACCTCAAATATCTCGAAAACTACGCAACATTCGACTATAGTTTAAATAGGCAAGTCGGGTTTATTTTTGACAAAGAATCCAAAAATCGACAAAAATATAGGGTGTCCCATTTAAATTTTTAGAGTTGATGTCGTTCCAGCAAAATTGGGACACCCTGTATACATGGAAGTATTATATTTTAAAAGAACTCGAAAATCTAAAAAACTTTTGTATTTAACTTTTTTCCACATCTTTTATACATTTCCAGATAGTATAGTGGGTCGTTTTATGTGGAACACGGTGTACATAGGCTGTTGTTTTAAATAATGCAAATTTTAAATTATAAATAAATACAAAATCCAACTTTTGTCTCAGTGGAAGACACGAGGAAATTGTTAAGTCAACGAAGTTTAATATATAGTTTAGGTATGTTATACAGTGTGTTTCACGTCTCACGTGCACGCCCTTGTAAAACTTTACTGACCAGCACAATTTGGATGATTTTCTTTCCATTCCAGGACCTTCTAAATTTTTTTCGGCGTGTTTTTTCAAGAAATCAAATTAGCTTTGAATTTTTTTTACTTAAAATCCAACAGTACCATTATTCAGCGCCCTATAAAACCCACATCATTTATAAGTTACGTGAAGTTCTCATGAATAGAAATAGAATAACTTTTCTATAGATCCATCATTTTTCAAAATAGGGCAATTATTATTTCAGTTTAAACATCCAGGCTTTTGAAATAAATGAAATTGGACAATTTATTACAAAAGAAAATGAATTTCTTGAACTGAAATGAACTGAAAAAAAATTAAGACTGTGCTGAATTATACTGCGTGAGTTTTTTAACCTGAAACATTCAAATATGTCGAGAAATAAACACTACGAAAAAATACCAATAACCAAAATTTAATCATGTAGCGGGGGAAATGCAATAGTACTAAACTTTGAAATCTAAAATAGGAACCTATATTTTCGAAATCGAAAAAAAAATGTTTCAGACAAATAATACGTATTTTTAGCCGTAGAAACCGAATCTGCAATAAAACAATCCCTATTTAATTATTGGAAGGAGATGCCGAAAATAACTACTCCACGGGCAATCTGCCCCGACTGGCGTTGCATTACATCAACATCTCCATGGATGTCGCCACATCCTTCATCAAGACCAAATACCAGACAATGACCGGTTTCGATCTTGTTATGATCTCATCAGATTGCCATAGGTATCGGAATCGATGAATGATCTGGCGACATTGATTGCCTAAGGGGCATATGTGAATGTTTGTAGTGGCGAGATACAGTGAAATACACTGCAGTGCCCTCTTTGGGTCTTTGCTACTACCTGTCTGACAATTATTGTCTAATTGACAGACAGATAACGATCTGCAGAAAGCAGATGCCATTACAGCGACCTCTCTTTGCTACTACCTGTCTGACAATTATTGTCTAATTGACAGACAGATAACGATCTGCAGAAAGCAGATGCCATTACAGCGGCCTCTATTATCTTCCTCAAAGACAATAGAGGTCGCTGTAATGGCATCTGCTTTCTGCAGATCGTTATCTGTCTGTCAATTAGACAATAATTGTCAGACAGGTAGTAGCAAAGACCCAAAGAGGGCACTGCAGTGTATTTCACTGTATCTCGCCACTACAAACAATCCCTATTTAATATTTCAAAGTTACCTCACTGTAATTTAAAAAGTCGAGTTTAATAGATAATTTAGTAAAGCTATTATCGTAACTTGGTTAGCGAAACTCGCTTCTAGCATGGCGCAGTTCTTTAGGGTTTTGTAGAAACATCTTACTTTCTTATTATAATTTTGCCATTTTCCTCGCAGGTGGCTTTGCGACAGTGGCCTTCCAAAGATATTTCTTCTCCTTTTGCCATTAGTCCAGTTACGTCGGAGTGGCAATATATTGTTCCCACTGAAAAGCATATACATAATTTATAAATATGAGTGACATAATCAGTTTATTTAAAATACTTATGTATTTGATATAAGCTACCCAAACATATATTTTTCTAATGAGTCGGTAGGAAAATGTAACAAAAATACCTGTCATTATTAAAACACCAAAATGTACATAATTATTAACATCAGAAAAAGTAATAATAATAATAATAATAATAATAATAATAATAATAATTTTATTTGTCCAACAGTGTAAACACCAATTACAGAACAAAGTATAATATAAAAGAACATGAAAAGATCAAAAGTGAAAAAAAAATACGTGTATGCAAACCTACAGTGTGACTTAAACAACAACAAAAAAAAAACATGTATATATAAGTAAGTGCTCAAATTCGATTTAATTAAAATATCAAAATTTAAAGTTGACTAACATTATGTAAACATTATCTAAAAACATTATGTAAACTTTTTACATTACAGTTAAAGACATCACAGGAGTTACAAATGCCATTATAGCTACGTGTCATAACACTAATGGGAGACTTTAATCCAACATTAGTGTCGACAGCAGAACAATAAAATGTTAGTGGAGCACGACTGGCTAATCTAACTGCTAGAAAATTTAACTGGCTTAATATATCAGGACAGTCGATATGGTTATGCAAGAGTGCGTGTAAAAATTTCAGACTGTGGAAGTATCTTCTAAATTGTAGTGAGTCAAAATTAAAACGAGTTAACAAAAGTTTATAGTCGCAGCCTCTTGCAGGATATCTTCTGTCTGAACGTAACGTGAGGAATTTTAAAAACCTTTTTTGAACCGACTCGATGAGATTGACATGAACATTATACATAGGATTCCGAACAAGTGAACAATACTCTAACTTGGAGCGGACATATGCATAAAATAACTTGAACAGTACATCATTACCGAGGAAATCACGACCTTGCCTTATCACAAAACCTAACATCCTAAGAGAAGAAGAAACTATACGTTGTATGTGCTCCGAAAATGTTAACCTATCGTCAAAGTAAATACCCAAATCTTTGATGGACTTTGCACGTATCAAGAAGTCTGAGTTAATTTCATAGTTGAAAAGTATAGGATTCAATTTACGTGTAAAAGAAATTATTTTACACTTCGACATATTTAAATGTAAGTTATTCAGATCACACCATCTCGCAACCGCATTCAAATCATTTTGAAGAAAAGCACAATCATCTATACTCGATATAGAAAAATACAGTTTTAAGTCGTCCGCATAGATTAACTGATTGCAATTGAGAAGAGTAGTAATGTCGTTAATAAAAATAGAGAATAGTAGAGGACCCAAATTAGAGCCCTGAGGTACTCCAGAAGTAATAAGGTAGTGACTCGAGTTGTATCCACTATATGTGACATAATGGAAACGACATGATAAATAAGACGAAAAGAGCTTTAGTAAGTTATCGCAAAATCCGTAATTCTTAAGTTTATGCAAAAGTATGTTATGATCAATCCTATCAAAGGCCTTCGAGAAATCGGTATACAATACATCCACCTGACCGTGATGATCAATGACATTAGAAATAAACTGGTTAATGCAAACAAGATTTGTGTTGGTTGATCTTTTTTCCATGAAACCATGCTGTACAGGTGATATAATATTTTTAAAAAGAGGATAAATTCGACTGTATAGGGACATCTCAAAAACCTTCGCAAAATTGCACAATAAAGTGATGGGTCTATAGTTAGTTATATCAACTGGATCACCATTCTTAAGAATGGGACAGACACTTGCTACTTTCCAAACATCAGGAAAACTGCCCTGTTTAAGTAGCAGATTAAACAATGTGGCTAATGGTTGCGCTAACACGTGACAACAATCCTTAACAAAGAAACTAGGAATCAAGTCCGGACCGCAAGTTAATTTGTCCTTGAGTTTTTTTGCTGATGTTATTATTTCATCACAAGATAAATAGTTGATATTTACTGAGGGCAGGTTAACATCCATGTGTTTGCTAATATTTTCAAAATCTGTGGCACCTAATCGAATCAGAACACTCTCAAAATAATGCTTAAAGGACTCGACGATGTCAGCGGGGTTATTGAGTGGAATGTTGTCAGTGTAGTGCATTGTATCGGGAATCCTACTAGTGCCTTTTTTGTTGTTGATAAAACTCCAGAATTTTTTTGGATCTGCTTTTATATTACCTTCTGTAGTCAGTAAATAATTTTTATAATCTATGTTGGCGAGTGTTTTTGCTCTGGCTCTTAACTCCTTGAAATTATTAAAATAAAACGAGTTTTTATGTTTTTTATGCTGTCTGAAGAAATGTTCTTTTTGCCGAATTGTTTATTTAAGATCATAGCTGTACCAAATCGGATATTTATGCGTCTTTGTAGCATATTGTGGTACATATTCGTCGATTATGGAATATAATTTTGTATAAAAGGCATCGTACGCCAAATCGACATTATGAAATTAATTCAAGAAAGACCAGTCAACATGCGTCATTGTATTATAAAGCTCGGGGAAGTTTGCTTTCCTAAAATTAATGATTTATGAATAATATGAATAATAATAATAATAATAATATTTATTTTGTATAGGAATAATCATACAACCTTAAACATAATACAAGTATATCAAATATATACAACATAAGTATACAAACTACTAAGTAGGTATACTGAATAAAATTCACCTAAATTATAAGAAACTTATCTAAAAAAATAATTTAGTTGTTTTTAAAAGCGATTAGATTTGTGGACTATTTACAAATATCAATTAATAAAATGGGCAGTTTATTCAATTCCCTTGTGAACTCATAAAAAAGAGTACTAGGACATTACAGGGTTACTACTATGAAGAACTACTTTCATATTATATGTGTTTTGTTTTTTTTTTTTGATGGCTCAATAGCGTGTACCACTATTGCTACCTCCGAAACTGTAAAAGATATTAAACTATTGGTAAAACTAGAGAAAAGCTGTTGTTTCTGATGAATATTAATAATACGTTTACAGTTTTGCCAAATTGCTTTCAATTTCCGAGATATTAGAGAAAATATGAATAATTGCGAATAACTCTTAACATGAATAGCTCTTAATAACTCGAAAGCTATTGACATGAGCAAAAACAGTTAAATGAGAACAAACCACAATTTTAGTTATGTAACAATTACTTATACAAGGTGCCCATTATCTATCTCCTTACATGGCTAACTTTGTTAATAGTGGAGATAGAGAATTGGTTAAATTAGCAAAATTGGGCAGAATCACAAGAGGAATTCAGTTCCTCCTTCGGATTTAATTTTAATTTTCAACTTTTCGAGATATTTTGGAAAAACTGAAAATCACCAAAATTTTTAAACTCGAATATCTCAAAAACTATAAAAGATACAAATAATATAAAAATACCGTGTGATAGTGTTTTTTACGTGGATTCAGCCGTGATATTGAAAATTTCAAGGGCATCTTAGTTTTTGAGTAAAAAAATAAAGTTATGTTTTTTTAAATGGCAACCATAGTTGGCTATGGTATCAATAAAAAGCTTATTTTTTTTTTAATTTCAAAAATATAATATTTAATATACCTTTCTCTTTTCTTTTGTTTACTGCAATGAACAAATAATTTATTAACATAGTAAGCTATGAAAAACAAACGTAGATCAGTAAACAACAATAAAATACAAACGTCAGACCACACAATTAAACGTTTATGTTAAAATAGTTATTGTGAAATGTACACAAACGAAGAAAAAAACGATTTATTAAATATTATATTTTTGAAATCAGAAAAAATAAGCTTTTTATTGATACCATAGCCAACTATGGTTGCCATTTAAAAAAACATAACTTTATTTTTTTTCTGAAAAATAAAGATGGCCGTGAAATTTTCAATATCACCGCTGAATGTCATGTAAAGAACACTATCACACAGTATTTTTATTTTATTTGTATCTTTTATAGTTTTCGAGATATTTGAGTTTAAAAATTTTGGCGATTTCCAGTTTTTTCAAAATATCTCGAAAAGTTAAAAATCAAAATTAAATCTGAATGAGGAACTGAATTCGTCTTTTTGCCCAATTTTGCTAATTTAACCAATTCTCTATCTTCACTATTAACAAAGTTAGCCATGTAAGGAGATAGATAATGGGCACCCCGTATATAAAGTGGCATAACTAGTATTTTAACTCGCCTTCTTTAAATACAGATTTGGATTTTATGCATATTTAAAATAAAATTTATTTTGCTGCTCAACTATGTATCACATCGTTGATGGATGTATTGAGTTAACGTTCTATACCTACATCTTCTGGTATGTTTTGCAAATTTTAAATGTTTTTCTGAAAGGGACTCGTCATTAATTTTCTGCTTTGGTGCATCAGCGTGAAAGTTCCAACTCCACCGATTGTTCGTAAGGACTATTGAATTACTGAATGGGAAGAATACCTATATCGCACGGCTTAGGAATCCTTACGCCTCCTGAATGTCGAGGATGTGGGTGGATGCCGAAATTTGTTTTATTAACCGCTTATATCGTTCATATTTGTACGCTTTAATGGGCAGACGTTCGAGATAGGAGAAACATCATTATAAGGCTTCGATGATTCATGCGTAAAAACATATAGGTTAAATATTCATTATTTATACAGGATTTAGACAGGAAAAAGTGTAAATACGAAAGTTTACGGGTTTTTTATAAACTTTTTTAATTAACTAATATTCTATACACAGGATGTTCATAAAGTGGATACTCGAAGTGGATGGTTCTTTATGAAACATAGTGAAAATAATTGTTTTGAAAAAAACATTGATCTCATTTAGATGTTCCAAGAAATATATAGAAAACACTCTATATACTAGTATTTTGGCTTATTAGGCCTTTTTAATAGATTAATGTATATTACTAAACATTTCCAAGCGCGTTTTCGTTATTTATTTGTTTACGAGCACCTACCCCCGATTGATCCTCAATCTGGTAAAGCCCAAGTTTTTATTACCTTTTCTAAGAAGGGCGAGAGTGTAAAGTCTATCTGATCATTCGAAGTACAAGGATTTATAATTAAAGATTTTTTAATTTCTAATTGCTCTAACAGATCTAAGCGCTTTCCTTTCTTTTCACGATGCAGTACCTTTACATTTTTCTGATCTATAAAATGATTGTTTTGTATACAATGCGTCGAAAATCCTGAATTTTTTGCATTATTTAATGTGGATTTTTTATGATGTTCTTTTACTCTAGTTTCAATACGTCTACCGGTTTGACCCACATACACGGAATTACAATCCGCGCAGTTAATTTGGTATACCCCCGATTGTTTTAATTTATTAACCCTTTCTTTGTTGTTTATAAAAATCCTCCCAATAGTACGCTTGTTGACACAATCGTTTTACACCCGTTTCGTTCTATTCTGCGAGCTATTTTTTCGCTATAACCTGGGACGTGATTAATATAACTATAGGTGCCTTCTTTTTCCCGAATATTGTAAAACTCCCGATGAATTAATTTCCTCCTTTTGTTTTTTAGCATGCTATCTATTAGTTTTTCTTTATATCCGTTGTTTCTTGCAATTTGTTTGATTGTACTTAATTCTTTTTCAAAATCTGCTTTTTCCAGCGGAAATCCTGCAGCGGAAAGCAACAGGATGTTCAGTTTTTCAGTGTTCAATTTTAGTTTTTCAAATGGCTATATATTATGACATTTTTGGATTTTACATAAAATTCTGGATCAGTTTTATACAATATATTAAGTGAGAAAAACCTAGCTAATGAGTTTAGATCTTGATGTACTTAACTATAATCATCATTGTGATTTATATTCAAAAACAACTTCAAATCATCAGCAAACAATAAGTATTAAAATATTTAATGCTGCCGGAAATATCATTAATAAAGAGTGAGAACAAAATTGGTCCTAGGTGTCTTCCTTGAAGCACACCAGAAGTAGCATTAATATTCCTTGATAAAAATCCTTCAATTTTAACTGTTTGCGATCTATAAATAGATAAGATTCAATCCAGGGCAACAAATTTCCAATTCCTCCAAAATGTTTAAGCTTAATTAACAGTAACATATGATCTACACGGACAAAAGCTTTACAGAAATCAGTATTTTTCCAGAGATTATTAATACACTCTGATTTTCCATACAATTTGTGATATAATTTGAATAATAAATAGTAAGTTAGTGTCTGTACTAACACTACAGAATAAAATAATATAATTAGTATAATACAGAAAACTTGCCGTGAAATACTAACAATAATAATGCCACTAACTAATTTATTAGACGAATATACAGCTGAAATTTTGTATTACATATATTTGGAACATCCATTCCTAAGAGTCATTGAATAAAGTGGAAACTCGAAGCGGATGGTTGTTTATGAAACATCGTGAAAATAATTGTTTTGAAAAAAACATTGATCTCATTTAGATGTTCCAAGAAATATACTTATAGAAAACACTCTATATACTAGTATTTCGGCTTATTAGGCCTTTTTCAATAGAGCAAATGTCTATTACTAAATGTTTCCAAGCGCGTTCTCGTTATTTATTTGTTTACGAGCACCTATACCCCCGATTGATCCTACCACCTGGTAAGCCCGAGTTTTTAATATATTAATCCATATAAATCCAAATATGGATTTTTTGGATTTAATATGGAATGGATTTAATATGGATGGGAAGATGGAGAGTAAAAGAACATCAAAAACCCATATTAAATAACGCAGGATTTTCGACGCATTGTATAGAAAACAATCATTTTATAGATCAGAAAAATGTAAAGGTACTGCATCGTGAAAAGAAAGGAAAGCGCTTAGATCTGTTAGAGCAATTAGAAATTAAAAAAATTTTAATTATAAATCCTTGTACTACGAATGATCAGATAGATTTTACACTTTTCTCCCTTCTTAGAAAAGGTACTAAAAACTCGGGCTTTACCAGATGGCAGGATCAATCGGGGGTAGGTGCTCGTAAACAAATAAATAACGAAAACGCGCTTGGAAACATTTAGTAATAGACATTTACTCTATTGAAAAAGTCCTAATAAGCCGAAATACTAGTATATAGAGTGTTTTTTATATATTTCTTGGAATATATTGTAATGTTATAAACATTACAATAGTCGAATTCACTTAAGCATTTCAAGAAGTCCTTTAGCGAAGCTATGAACGTTCACAGAAATTCAAAATACTTACGACGTCTGGAATTTTTACTTCGTACCTATATATTTTTTGTAAAAGTACAATCCGATTTGTAGATTAGAACTGCCCTTTACAGCTGTATACAATTATTTGCGTAAAAGCCTCCATGCCAGTGACAGTACGATAACAACTTTATTCGGCTGGGTGTCTAAGTTTTAATTAAAACTGAAATAAAACTGAATTAAGAGGTCTCAACGAGTGCTTTTAAAATGGTTGCTTATTTGTGGAAAGCGGGTCTGACATATTTATTCCACAATCGGGTTTAATAGAATAAACTAAATTTCTTATGTGGATAAGTTGTTAAACAATATAATAAATAACAAAACCATCTACGTAGAGTCACAAACTTATAAAGCTTGATGAAATAAAAATGTCCTATTTTTACAACCCCTTTCATTTAACTTACTTGAACGTATGGTTAAAAAATTGTAACACCAATTACACCCATTTAGCTATTGAGGTAAAACTTGGCATGCTTATATGTGTCCTACCAGGAACTCCATCGATCGATTATGGAAAAATTATAATTGGAGCATACTAAGTCGATGGGGCCATAACTGTCAAAAGTCAATTTTTCTCAAATGGAAATCTTTAATAACACTTAAAAATTACTTAAAGTTAGATTAAAAAGAAAATTGTATTAAAGTTAAGGTTATATGATGATATGGCGTTGTAATTCAATGTTGGTCGGTGCATGTTGCAGGCAAAGTAGTTGTTTGGGACATATCTTCAAAATAATACGGATATTTCTTTGCATATCTAGGATAATAACGAGGTAACGAGGAAATATAAAACTTTATTGAACCATAATGTTTGATAATTTCATTAATTTGTTTCTTAGTTAACTTTTGGGCTTAATTCCTACACTGAAAGAAAAGATATGGATTATAGTTAACAATTGTTTATTTAGATGTCATTTATTTAAAATAAATAATACATATTTTAGGTTAAACAATATTTTTTACTATAAATATTCTTCAAAATAAATCTTACTTATTAAAAACAAATACTTTGTTTGGTTTAAAAATGTTAATAGTTAATAAGAAATGTTTCATCTTAATAAATTCTTTGTTTAGTGGTATTCCCAAAAAATATATTTACTATTAATTTGGATTTTATTAATATTGAATAATCCAGACTAAAAATTAATATATGTTTGTTTCTTATTTACTTTATTTTATTTATTATGAAGTAATCCATTCTTTTGTTAAAAATCCTGAAGTAGTTTTTTAATTAATAGATATTTTATTGCGGCATTATAAAATTGTGATGTTGGCAGTGTGGGCTAGGTTGGCACTGTTGACAGTGAGTGAGTAGCAGACGTGTTTTTCTATTTACCTTGGATTGGGTGACTTTATTTCATTTCATTATTATTTTCATTTCATTTACCTATTATTTGGGTGCGGTACGAGTGCTTCGTTTTCGTTAATGTGTGTGTAGCTACTTACTACTTGACTACTTGATACTTGAGATGAGACGATAGACGCTGCGCTGCACTGTGCTATACGGTATACCTATAGGTATATACCATATGTGTATGGTGCACAAGGTAGTAACGTCAAAACTTATATACCTTGGAAAACGTAAATTTGGAAAACTGCTGATTATGCGATTTATTAAAAATCTTTAGAATTATTACCTGTTCAGTGGTGATTGCTGTGACATAAAAAATAGATCTGGACTATAAGTACGCTGAATAAACGTAAAATAATTACTGGGGTGTGATAAATAAGACACTATTCATTATAAATAATCTTTGTTTTTTAAAATTAAAACAAATATTTACTATAAACATTGTTCTCTATATTCTAATAAATTAGAAATTTTAATTAGTATGCTTTATCTATAATAAATAACTGAAAAATTCATAATAAATAAGTAACTCATAATAATATTTATTAAAACGGATCGTTATTAATAGAAAATAAAAGATATATTGATTATCAATAATCCCTTACTTGACGGTAATTAGGTATATTTGAAAAGATTTAATAAATTGTTTTTTTCTCATAAACAAAGATTTATTACGCCATTATTCAATAAAGCCTTTGTTAGGTGTCAATCAGTATCATTAATTATAAATAAACTGTTCTTTCAGTGTATATAAAAAGATATAAACAGTTAAATAAGCCAATAAATAATATTAAAAATATACCTACTATAAAAAACTACCAGAGTTATAGGACTCGAACATTATTAGGATAGATTATAGATTAGATAGGTACCTATATAGGAAATTAGGGAAATTTTATTAAAAAATATCTAAGTTATCTGCCTACAAACAATTTTGACATTGAAATAATTTTAATTTTAAAATCAGTTTAATTGTCATACATTTCTTGTAATTTTTAACAATTCTTAGATGTTAAACCTCCTACCATATATGTACCGAAAGTAGAAGTATGTATCGTACATTAGGTTAAGGAGGATTGCTACAATTTTAGTTGTGCGTCAGTAAAAAATAAAAAATATATTTTTTTTATTAAACTTCAATAGGTACAAAAGGTATGTGACCAAAAATAATTATTTTTAATGTAATGTAGATGCTTGTTTAATATTTCATTGTTTAAAAGAAAAAGACAATAAGTTGGGGTTATATGAAGATATGCCGTTGTAATTCAATGTTGGGGGGTGCATATTGTACGCAAAGTAGTGGTTTTCGACATATCTTAAAAATAATAAGGTTATTCCTGTGCGCACTTAGAATTATAGGTAACTAGGAAAATTAACAATTTTATTGAACCATAATATTTGATAATTATTTCATTAATAATTTCTCATGGTTCACTTTTTGGCTTAATAACATTCTTAACATTTTCAATTTTCCATTACAAATTATTAAATTCGAGTAATTTTATTTAAGAATGCGTTATGGAGTTTTACGGAAAAGTGCTATGGAATACTTGTATTTTATGATGCAATTCTAAAAACTAAAAGAAGGTAAACAAAGACGCAAATATGCTCTTCCAAAAGCTTGCCCTATGATCAAAATCCGTTTAACCTGATGTATATCTTCAACTGTAGAAGCAATAACTTTGTTTAAAAATTCCCTTGATTCCCTGTCCCATGTATGTATACATAATTATATACATTGTATAACTATAAAAAATCATATAGTGATGAAGCAACATTTTTTTCGTTAAATAATGTAGAATGTGTAAATAAAATAAACTTTACCTGGGTTGTAATTACTGGATGTTATCATGGACTCGACATGAGCTTCAGTTACAACTAAGCAACATACGACTATCAAAAGGAAATACCTCATTCTTCTAGTTGCTTGAATGCACCTTATCACTCTGCACTATCACTCGTTAGTAAAAAATAGGAATTTGTATCATTAATATTCTTGAATAGTAAAAATGTTCATGCATTTTAAAAGGGAATAATTAATATTGATGTATTGGTAATTAATATTGATGTAATTAATATAAAATATGTACTATTGTTAGAAGTATTTGTGTACCATTCTGCTAAATCTTGGTTGATACTTCGCAATTTAGTTATATGAAATAAATAGAAGTTTCTAAACTATAAAGCGCATTTCCTAGAAGCGTTAGATTAGAACACAAATGGCTCTAATTTGCTAGCAAATTATATGTACTAGGAAAATAGTGATTTGGTAAAATGAAAAATGTAGAAGTGTATTACTCACTAGTATATTTTGAAGTTCAATAACCCAAACTGACATCTGGTACCCTCAAATCGAAATTTCATTTAGAAGTCAGTGACATTCCTAAGTACGGGGTGGAGCATTAGAAATTTTTGTATATTTGCAAGAATGTATAAAGTTTTGTTTATACATTCAAAACCTTAAATACCTATTTTTTTAAATACCTACAGGGTGTCCACCTAGTGCGCGTAAGTCCAATATCTGGGTTAATAAAAGAGATAACTTAATTTTTTTTTCTACAGGGTTGTCTAATATCCCGAGCTGCACAAAATGAAAATATATTTACATATTCAGGGTGTTCAGTTTTTCCTGGACAGGTACCAACTTCGTTTTTCTAAATGGAAATATATATTTTTTTTTTGCTTTTTCGAACTAAACCCTTGATTTTAGTAGGACTTTCATCAGCCTTCCCTATACCTAACTTAAACTGTTTTTGAAATATTGACGGGTGAAAATTGACATTTTTGCAACTTTGACACCCTGTAAAATCTAAACGGTTTGAGATCAAGCAAAACGGTTTGCACATTCCTATCTTAACTTTTCATAAGCTATCGTTTGGTACTAATTTCAAATTTATCCAGGAATTAAAAATTTTCAAAATTTTCGGAAAATTTTTAATTCCTGGATACATTTCAAATTAGTATCAAACGATAGCCTATAAAAAGTTAAGATAGGAATGTGCAAACCGTTTTGCTTGATCTCAAACCGTTTAGATTTTACAGGGTGTCAAAGTTGCAAAAATGTCAATTTTCACCCGTCAATATTTCAAAAACAGTTTAAGTTAGGTATAGGGAAGGCTGATGAAAGTCCTACTAAAATCAAGGGTTTAGTTCGAAAAAGCAATAAAAAATATATATTTCCATTTAGAAAAACGAAGTTGGTACCTGTCCAGGAAAAACTGAACACCCTGAATATGTAAATATATTTTCATTTTGTGCAGCTCGGGATATTAGACAACCCTGTAGAAAAAAAAATTAAGTTATCTCTTTTATTAACCCAGATATTGGACTTACGCGCACTAGGTGGACACCCTGTATATAATTAATATATAAACATGGATATTCTTTATTCAAAATAACAACGACCACTCTATGAAAAACAATTCTATTCAATAGAAATTGTGGTAATTAAATATACGCGAAATAATCAAATTTTATTAAAATATAAAGTCCTAAGGTCAAAATTAACACTGACGTAGTTTTCCACATAACACTAAAACACTATACTGCACTCGACGCGAAAAACTAGTTTAGTTTTAATCATCTCCAAATGATGCCAACTTGGTTGGTGAAACGCGCGTCGAGTGCAGTGTCTTTTGTGTTATGTGGAAAACTATGTCAGTGTTATCTTCACACCAAAGCTTCCAATCCCTTTGAAGGTCAAAATTACAAATTTTCTTTTTTTATTAAAATACATGACCGTCTGTTAGAATTATGAACTATCAGAGATTATCTATCAGACTGTACCTAATGAGAACATTATAGTTTAAAAAACTTCAAAACAACGTTGTTTTAGTTGGATTAAACGTAAAAGGTTAGAAAGATGACGTCTTTTTTGCAACTAATTTTCAACTAAACGTTGAACTAACGTTAAAGTAACTATTTTAATCAACTAAAAGTGTGCATATTACTTGAGAATAACGTTAAATTTATGTTTATATTAAACGTCTTAAATACCTGAAAATATTATTTAAAATAACAAAGTATAAACAAAACCTTGATAAAACATTTAAGTTTTTGGCGATATTTTATCGTAAGATGGAGGTTTTGGATATGATGTTACAGTTCAACTAATTTTAAACATAATAATACATTATATACAGAGTGAGTTTTATGTATGGAACGCCTCAATTATCTCGGAAACGGCTTGTCCGATTTTTATGAATTTTGGTTTATAAGGGTTTTGTAATGTGGCCGATATTATTGTGGCATTTACATTGTTGTCAGATCTTTCGTTTTTCCGGAAATATACTGAAATTTGTTATTTCAAATGGATCACCCTATATATTTTTTTGTTTTTGAAATCTCTAAGAAATTTAGAATATTTTTCATGTAATGTTCCCTATACCTAATTGCCATAATTTCGGAGTTACAGCTACATTTGCAATATCTCCGCTGAAGTTAAAATATTACATCAGGGCGGCTATGTCTGCGACAAAAACAATTTTAACATTTTAATAAACTATTATTGTTGGTGTTTATTGAAAGTTACAATGGACCGTTTATCTGAGAAAGAACGAATTGAGATTTTAATGATATTAGGATATGGTGATGTGCGTAGAAGTCAACAGGAAACGTGTAATATCTTTAATAATTTATATCCTAATAGAAATCCCATAACAAGATCTACTGTGAGTAAGTTGTTAAAAAAGTTTAACCAAACTGGAGCCATAAAAGATTTACCGAAATCAGGGCGTATAAAAACTGCAACAACTGAAGACAAATCTTTAGATGTTTGTGTTATGTTAGAAGAAGATCCACACTTGAGTACTAGACAAATATCCAGGGAAGTTGATATTTCTCAAACATCGATAATGAAAATTTTACATGCCAATAAATTCCATCCTTACAAAGTAAGATTGGTTCAAGAGTTGTCAGATGATGATTTCGATAGACGTGAAGAGTTTGCCGACACAATGATGGAAAAATGTTACGATCAAAATAATCCAAATTTTTTAAATAATGTTATGTTTTCCGATGAGGCCACTTTTTGTATTGATGGAAACGTAAATCGGCATAATTGCAGATACTGGTCACGTAACAATCCTTGTTGGATGAGAGAGTCCCACACCCAATTTCCACAAAAGATTAATGTATGGGCTGGAATAATAGGCGACAAAATAATTGGTCCTTTTTTCATTGAAGGAAACTTAAATGGTCCGGCGTATTTAAATTTATTACAGAATAATATTATACCTGAGTTGGCTTGGTTATTTCCAAATCTAAGTAAGTATTCTCAATTGCCTGTTAATTTAGAAATTTTATTATTTGAAACTTTCAGACAATAACAATGTCCCAAATAACAATATTTGGGTGCAACAAGATGGAGGTCCACCTCACTATGCGCGTGACGTGAGGCAATACCTAAACGATGTGTTTCCCAGAAGATGGATTGGAAGGCGTGGTTTTATCGAATGGCCCCCGCGATCACCCGACATGAATCCTTTAGACTATTTCCTGTGGGGTCACTTAAAAAATATTGTTTATAAAACCAAACCTGCCAATATTCAGGAATTAAAAGATAGGATTACCACAGAGATAAGAAGAATTGATCAGTCAGGAATGTTACAAAATGTACTGCAAAGTTTTAAACATCGCATGGCTTCTTGTATGGATGTAAACGGACAACATTTTGAGCATCAGCTGTAACCGCCTTTACTTTATGTTTTCAAAAGATCCTATGGGATTTCTATTAGGATATAAATTATTAAAGATATTACACGTTTCCTGTTGACTTCTACGCACATCACCATATCCTAATATCATTAAAATCTCAATTCGTTCTTTCTCAGATAAACGGTCCATTGTAACTTTCAATAAACACCAACAATAATAGTTTATTAAAACGTCAAAATTGTTTTTGTCGCAGACATAGCCGCCCTGATGTAATATTTTAACTTCGGCGGAGATATTGCAAATGTAGCTGTAACTCCGAAATTATGGCAATTAGGTATAGGGAACATTACATGAAAAATATTCTAAATTTCTTAGAGATTTCAAAAACAAAAAAATATATAGGGTGATCCATTTGAAATAACAAATTTCAGTATATTTCCGGAAAAACGAAAGATCTGACAACAATGTAAATGCCACAATAATATCGGCCATATTACAAAACCCTTATAAACCAAAATTCATAAAAATCGGGCAAGCCGTTTCCGAGATAATTGAGGCGTTCCATACATAAAACTCACTCTGTATAGTGTGATTATTAACTATAAATGTGACGATTAAATGCCATACATTTTCTATGTTTCTAGACGTAGAAAACGTTTTAATTAATATATGTGTTAATAACGTTAATAATTGAGTTACAATTGACGTAGTTTTCTGGGACATTTGTACCTAGGTTTAAAAAAGATTAGAATATCAAGGTTAACTAACTATTGATTATGTTACCATTAAACGTTTTTTCTACGTCACAGTTTGTACTGGGTACAAACCGAATATTAGGTATATTTATCGTTTACGACAATACGTTGTGCAACATAAATAAATAAAAAGTAGCAAAAATACACGATTCAATAAAACTTACTTGTCTCTGTCTGAAGCAACATTTTCTTGATTTATGTTGGGCAATGTTTCAACTTATGCTGCCTTCGGCCAGTCCTCTGGTATCATCTTTGTACATACGTTCTTTACTTTTACAGATAGATCATCAACATTCTATTATTGTGATTGTATTATCTAAAGATAATGAGCATAACTTTTGTTCAGGGTATTTTTTGTGCCTCGGGGAAAATACTTAACAATAAACCTTCCCTTACGAAAACAATGGTTGCCTTGGTAAACAATTAAAAGGAACTGAGTAATCTGCTGATAAATTTTAAAGATGTAATTAGCAGCAGATGAATCAGCCTTATGCTCAGTTTTGTAAACAATAAGGCTAAGTTGAAGGATTTAACAATACTTTTACTTAATTGGAATTAGGGGTAGCAGCCGCCAGAACTTTTACAGCACACGGAAAAAATGTTTATCGAGATTAAGAAAATTCGACATTATTTCTGCATCTTGCACAACTGGTTAATTAATTATTACATATGTTATCTCATCAAAGGACTGTAAGGAATGATATTATGGAAGGAAGTTATTCTTAGTCTTAGATTAAGCTATCTAATGATTATACCCTTCAAAATGTAGTTGAGTCATGATCGGTAGGAGAGGATCAATTGAGTAGCCGGCCCGGTCACCCGACTTATCCCCGCTCGATTTTTACCTTAGCGTCACATTAAATCTAAGGCCGGTCGTACATATATGCGACATTTGTTTGCAACACGTCTGCGACATGTCGTTTCATTTTAAAACACTTGATTATTAACCGAGATTCGTACATCTGACAGATTTGTCGCGAACAAGCTCTATCTTGTCGACGACAATTTTCATACGACCGTGCATGTTCTAATTTCAAGCGTCATTTGTCGTTTATCTTGCGGTGCATGCAGTAACTTCCTAACAAATATGAAGGACGAGCCGGCTTTTAATATTAAATTCGTTAATATAGTGCTAAAATATGAAGTGTTATATGATTACAACCAAGAAAATTATTGAAATCGACAATTTCTCCTATGGTAAAATAGCTTCACGAAATTTTGAATCTTGTTTCTTGATTTTTGATCCAACTTTATCAAGAAGTCCCTTAAAGCTCGTCTGTGGTGTAGCATTTAAAAATCCCATGTTATAATTTATGTTGGATAGTTCTGTTCTTGTCTAAGTATCACTGGTTGCCATTATTCTAGTTTTTCAAAGTAGCCTGCATAGTGCTGCCTCCTAGTTAGATTCTAGTAAGGACTCAAATTAAAATTTCTAACGTAGGATTCGACGACACGACGCGTGAGCGAGAGGTTGCTGTTATAAAATAATACGATTTTGAGAGCACCCAAAATTTTAAGAGTTTGTGGTGATCATAAAATATTGGATCATTTCACCCAAATTACATTCTGGTTAGTGCAATTCTCAAATTCCTTAAGAGTCAAGCAACTTTATTTAAGGCCACACAAGATTCTAGGCCTTTTATCTTTCCATCGTCTTATTGTCCTGAGATTTTTTAATTTGTATGCAGTCTGCCCGTTGATGCTATTTAGTTTTTATTCAACATTTGGTGGCACGTCCCGGATCTATATTAGATTAGTCGTTGATATATACAGGGTGAGTCAGTTTATACTAGCAGGACTCTGGCATTTGATAGAGCACCTGATTTTAAGTTAAGTTTGTCATATAAACATATGTCAGGAATCGCTTCGTTTTTGAGATACAGGGTGTTAAAGTTTTGTTTTTTTTTTAGTGTTTTCCACACAGCTCCTATAGTCTTTAAGATAATTTATTCAAATTTTTATGGTAGATTACCTATGATGGTCCACAAATTTTGACAAATGTAAATGATTTGAAAACGTACAAGGTGATATTTTTTTGGGGGTCAACCCCCTTTTTATTGTCCAGAACTTTTTTGTGGTGCGCCACTGAGTGTTGATTTGCCAAACTTTGGATTCCATGTTCAATTTAGAAACTTTTTCGTCTTTTGCATTTTTATCGTAGCTGTAACAGTTATCGAATACTTTGAAAAAGTCTATGAAAGAATATGTTATTAAAAAAAAATATTTTCATCAAAATTTTCACTAAAAACAATTATTGTCAAACGAAAGTTCATTAATCTAAATTGTCAAAGGTTACATACTTACAGTACAACTTTTGCCACTAATTATTTATTTTTTTGTAGCATTTCAAAGACTTTTAATAACTAAGTAAAATAATTAAGAATTAATAATAAACCAAGGTCTATACATCCTGGCAACGAACAGCGCAGAGTGAATTTTTGTCGTTGGATCCTTAACACATTAGAAAATAATAGAACTTTCTTATCCAACGTATTATGGACTGATGAATCTTACTTCACCCGACGTGGGATAGTAAATTTCAAAAGTCAACATATTTGGGTAGAGCAAAATCCACGTGCAAATTCCAAAATGAGTTTAGCATTAACATATGGGTTGGAATTTTTGAAAATCGTTTATTTGGACCATATTTTTTGCCAGAAAGGATCAGTTCGCAAAACTTCTTAGAATTTCTACAAACAGAGCATCCTAATATGTGGGAAGATGTCCCTCTAAATTTAAGACAACAAGCTTGGTTCCAATTGGATTGCTGCCCAGCTCATTTTGGAGAAAATGTAAGAGCTTGATTAGACGACAATTATCCATGGAGGTGGATTGGACGTAGAGGTCCAATCGCACGGCCCCCAGGTTCCCCAGATATAACCAATGGATTTTTATTTTTTTGTGAGGGGCTTTTTTAAAGAAAAAGTGTATGTCACTCCTGTTCACGATGCTGACGATCTTAGAGAGCGTAGAAGGCATGCTTGCGAAGACATAAGAGTTCATCACTTACTTTCAACAAGAAGGTCTATTGAAACGAGATGCCGATTATGTATGGATCACATTTTGAAAATTTTAATTTGAAAATAAAATTATTTCGGGTTATTTGTAAAGTTATTTGTATTTGCCATGGTTTATTATTAGTTCTTAATTATTTTACTTAGTTATTAAGTCTCTGAAATGCTACAAAAAATAAATAATTAGTGACAAAAGTTGTACTGTAAGTATGTAACCTTTGACAATTTAGATTAATGAACTTTCGTTTGACAATAATTATTGTTTTTAGTGAAAATTTTAATAAAAATATTTTTTTTAATAACATATTCTTTCAGAGATTTCTTCAAATTACTCGACAACTGTTACAGCTACGATAAAAATGCAAGAGGCGAAAATTTTTATAAATCGAACGTGAAATCCAAATTTTGGCAAATAAGCAATCAGTGGCGTACCACAAAAAAGTTCTGGATGGTAAAAGGGGGCCTGACCTCCGAAAAAATATCACCCTGTACGTTTTCAAATTGTCTACATTTGTCAAAACTTGTAAACCGTCATAAGTAATCTATGGTAAAAATTTGAATAAATTATCTTAAAAACTATAGGAGCTGTGTGGAAAATACTAAAAAAAACCCAAAACTTTGACACCCTGTATCGCAAAAACGAAGCGATTCCCGACATATGTTTATATGACAAACTTAACTTAAAATCAGGTGTTCTATCGAATGCCAGAGTCCTGCTGGTATAAACTGACTCACCCTGTATATCCACCAGAACCTTTTATTGAACACCTATTAGATGCTGGTAAATGTATTTCCCGATAAAATGATGCCAAATTGCAGTTAAAGTCCAGATATCCTAAAGGCAAGGTATGCAGAGCAACAGCCATTTTGTTCCACCAGTGGTCACAGGAATTTCAGCTAAGCATATATTTTATTCTACCTCTAAACTTTAAATATAATAAATAATAACATTATTTTCAATTAAAATATTAACGTATTCAATCTATAACTGGTTATAATTAATTTTATTAATATTTAAAATATTTATATGTAGGTACGCAACGTATACGTATACTACTGCATAGTAACTGATTGTTATTAATTTATAGTGAATGAACATTATTTACAATAATTTCTACATCTCCCTATTTGAACGATAGTTCGTCATATGCTCACTAAAATATTACTATTAGATAACATTGAAATTAAGTGTATTCGTCAATGATATACCGAGTATTAATTTATACATATATTAGATATCGTATGTTGTTGTTATGGTAAACAATTAATGGTTGCTTGTGTATGTGTATGTCATAGCTGTAAGTAAGTAGTAATATAGGTCTCAAAAAGTTTCTCTCTATTTTTTTATTGTCTTCTCTGAGTGGTTATATTTATTAGTTACGTAACTACGTAATCGATTACTCTATCATTTATAATTATTGTTAAACTGATTGGCGCCCTGGCTAAAGAAAATATATCTACCCACTTAGTAACTTAACATATCATGCAAAAACAGAAAAATAACTCACGACCCAATGCACCGCGAAAATAAAAGCTAGTTGCCTAACTGTTGGAGAAAATTTGGGCACAGTGTCATTCTATAAAATGATAAAAATTTTGTCGGATCCTCCATCATTTCTTTTGATTGACTAGTTTTGAATATATTGCGATGTATATGCTGAGCTGAATATGGATGTATCCAAAATCTTCGCTTACTTTTATTTCTTTTTATTATTCGTACTAATGCCACTAGCAGTAATGCATCCTCATCCGACGACATGATTCACTGAAATGGACGAGGTAATTTCTTTACGACATTTGTCTGTGTGAGATGTGTCCACTACATGTCTTATCAAAAATGTTGCAGACATGTCGCGTATATGTACGACCGGCCTAAAGTGTCCAAAGTGTATCTTACAAAAACCATCAGCAATAAACGTCCAAAAATTATCTTTTAAATATGTTAAAATATTTTCATGCATAAGGCACATCCGTTTTTGGAATCGCCAATACTTTTCGATGAGTAGGTATATTTTTCTTAATAAACGGTTTTCTATTAACCCTATTACTCGTAGAAAAAATATTACATATCGTACTTCTTTCACGTTTTCAATACTCGGTTTTATTTCAACACAGTCATAAATAAATTCGTATATCGTCTACCATGACCTTTCAATAACATTAGGATTCGTCAGTCAATTGGTGTGCGAAATTTCTTTTTACGATTCCATAAAAAAAGCTTTAGTTTTTCACATTCCATTTTGTTCAACGTTGCATTAATAAACTAACATGATATTCACCGTAACAGCTTTAACGATATTGAGGTTTTAATTTTAAATAAACTGAACCAATCACCGCCCAGCCCAATATGCATTGCACTTAAAATAAAACTTTTTATCCATGGAAACTCCATCTGATTGGCTTGGCTGTGGATGCCATGGACTCGAAATACTCAAACGCAGTATAAATCCCTTTTTAATTAAATTAATGACTAGCTCCCATTTTGCAATGAATACCGTTAAACAAATTAGCCAAATTGAATTAGAGGAAATAATTCGTGATATAACGTTACGTTCTCCCATTTAGATGTAAATTGAGAGTTCATATAATTATTCATTTGTTCGTGCTAAATATGGTAAGCCAAAACATTCGAAATTATTTTGAATACAAATAAAATAAATTTTTTACATTAGCTTTACTGCAAGTGAGTCAAATACAACTTAAAAGTATTACATAAAACAGTTACCTATTATCTTTGACTCTTATTTTCGCAGGTCACTATTTGGTTTATGTATACATGGGCGGATCCAGAACGTTTCCAAGGGGGGCGATCAGCCAGGGTTACATACACGGTGTCCCACCGGAAAGGGCCGTGATCGATATATGGAAAAATACGTACAGGACGATTTTGAAAATTTGGTTATTTACAAAGGTCAATGGGGCCTACGTTTTTAAAATATTTTCACGTTCCTGGCATTTCCGTATAACCAGAAGTCGACACCAACTTACTTATTTGAAATGGAACACCCTATATATTATATCATTTTCGCATTCTACGTAAAATTCTAAAGAGATTTCATGTAGGATGTCCTATACCCTATCTTTAACTGTTTTTGACAGGTGAATATTGACATTTTGCACCTTTGACACCCTGTGAAATCTAAATGATTTCAGATCAACCAAAATAGTTTGCACATTCCTAATCTTAACTTTTCATAAGCTATCGGTTGACACTAATTTCAGATTTAGCCAGAAATAGAACGACAAGCGGTCCCGCACAGACCCCCGAGGCACTCCCATGTTAATATTTCCTGTTTCGGAAATGGACTCTTGAATCTAAACAAACACTGTTCTGCACCACGGTTCGTAAATATAGTTTACGAACCATGGTTCTACACTGGATAGACAATCAGTTATCTAGTCCAAAAATATCCCTTTGAATCCAAAGGATACGCTGATATTATATACCTTACACTGAAATGCTTCATAAAATACTTACTTGTTGTTATTGTTGGAAAGCGGCGCGGTTACCCGCAGTACTCAGGATTTTTGATCCATTGTGCCTGCCGCTAGTCGAGAACTATTGGAAGAGACCCGTGCTATGCGCATAGGCCAACACCCGTTCTAGTGGAAGCTCTCTAATGTCCTTGGGCAGGAGAAATGCTGCACCCAGATGTTTGTGTCTCATGACCATGAGGCAGGCACAGCGACAGAGGATGTGAATGGAGTCCTCTTCATCGTGCCCGCAAAACCTGCACCTTCTAGTGTCACTAAGGCCGATAGTGTTAAGGTGCTTGTTGAGGTGTCCGTGACCTGTCAGCAGTCTTGTGACAATCCTTATGCTGTTACGACTTAACGCAAGTATTGATCGAGTTGCGTTCGACCAAGGTCCTTCAATTAAGAACCTGGCTTGTCGCAGCCCAGTCCCATTCGACCATTCTTCCTCTGATCTTTTCTTGATCCAGTTTTCAATAGACCTTGTTACATAACTAGGCGAAAGCCGGAGTACTGGTTCAGTTCCTGTAAACTGTATACTTGAGCCTCTTTTAGCCAGTGCAACAGCCTCCTCATTTCCTGTTAATTTGTGATGACCCGGTACCCAGGTCAATTCTTGGTTTATCCCAATTGGGCCAGACCATTAATACCCTCTAGAACCACCCTGGAGGTGATCCTGTAGGAGATCAAGGCATGTAAAGTTGCCTGCTGTCGGTGCATATCTAGATATATGCTGATTAGAATATCTCCTTTTCAGACTTTCTTAAACACATGCAGAGATAGTAAACACTGCCGCCTGAAACACCGTGGCATACTTTCCCAAGGAAAAGGATAGTCTCATCATGATAGTAGGAAATACCTACATCCGAAACATTCTCTATATTCGTATATATAGAAATAAGGCACACCAAAGTTGATATATCATTTATCTCAAATCATATATACATAAACCCTGGCAGAGATTGAAATTCCCTGGAGAGGTTCCTACTAAAAAGTTGACCCTTTTAAATATTAACATCTGGGACAGCTTGTAGGTATACACATTTTCATATCTCTTTTATGTTAATACTTATTACAGCTACATATTTATCAATATCATACAAGGCACATTTTAGATGTCTATTCGGAGCAACTTGCAATAATAATTATTATTATTGAATATTATTAACGCACATAAAATAGAATTATTTAACACCTTATTTTATGGAAACCATTAGGAAAACACGAAACCACTAACTACTACTTGAATATTCATTATGGAATTATAACTTTTGCACTCAGCTTATATATAAGTTGCAATAAGCAGTTAAAGTTAGCGCGATAAAGACAACACAAGATCAGTTTCTTATTCCAGAAATGTATTTTATCCAGTAAACCAACTTTATTAAATATGATTGCTTCAGCATCTCTGGAGATCACTCTGATCACTGGGGGAAAATAGAGGTAACAATGATAAATAAAAAGTAGAATCTTGTCCTTTACTTTTGTATCTATCAAATTTAGTATGAATATTTATACAACAGGATAATTTTCTGCGAGGTCGACATTTCTAGTATTTTATTTTGTAAATTACTTTTAATAACGAGGTAATTTGGTTCTCGTCCTTTGAGCATATCTACAAAATCAGGAAGTAATTACTATTATAATACATAGTTATCCGTAATTTAAACAAACCTTAATTTAGACATATGTAATATTTTCCGAATAAACGAAGAAATAGTGACCAAAATAGGATCAATATTTTTAGCTCTATTTTGATTATAACTGAAGCAACAAACACTGACGCAATAAACCATTTTAGAAAAGGAATTTAGTATTCAGAAAAAATATCTTGCGCCACGGCTAATTTCGCATTTTTGAAATATGACATATTATAAATCAAATTAATCAGAAAGCTGCATGATAAAATTCAATATGGCCCCCATAAGAAAAACTAAAGTTACTGTTATTTTCTCGGAAACTATCAACTAAAAAAATAACTAACTACGCCACTGTAACGCCCTTGGAAAATCAAACAAAACCGTTCAAGATTTTTTCGATCGGACCACAAACAAAAACGTGACAGCCATTTCTAACTAAAATCTTCTATCTTCTAAACAAAATTCAATTGCTTTCTCAGCTGAATGTTGACCCACATTAAACTCTGCACTGTTTATGTTCAATTTGGAAACCAAGACACAAAGTATTAGTACATGCTAGTAAAGATAAATAACAGAATACTGGAAAAATACTTCTAGTTATTTAGTGGGGGAAAGAGTTGAGAGCCACACCCACCTACCTCTGTGGCCACCCTCTGACCCCTGCCTCACGTCTCTCATCCTTAGATACTTCCGTCCAAGATCCCTAAACAAGTAGGTTACCTCAGTTTCGAGAAAAAATTCTATTGGTTAGTTTGAGGTTACGTCATCTGGCGTCCAGAAAGCAGCGAAATTTTGATATGATTACTGGTAAATATTGCATTTCATGATGCTGAAGAGTATTATTTTACTATAACAGTTTAAAATACATGTATTGTATACATGTATACATAACGTATACATAACAAAACGTTTTACAGGTAAACATTAAACCGTAAAATCAATAAAAAATACATAACACAACTACAAACTTTCATGCGGACCTCCTAGATATGGTAGGTATATGTGTATATTAACGATGTAGATAATATCACAGTATAATGCTAAAGAAAAATATACTGTGATAATATGATATGAATGATCTATCAAATTCAGAAATCAATACTAGTAGGTATAAATTAGTTACTAGTGCAAAATACTTAAATCATACAATTTCAGAACTTTAAGAAGTGACATGAAAATTTATATATATAGTTATTTTGTCTTGTACGGATTGTAAATGGTTTGAAAATAATAGAAACGAATAACTGGAATAATCTATTAAGAATAATACATTTCCTTATTCACTTTTAATTAAGTTTTAGGTATAACTGCAGATATTTTATTTTTATTATGTAACTCAAATTATATTTGATTCATTGCATTCACAACTGGATTTTTCGGAAACCTGTGATATAACACATCTTTGTTCAGAGCTTTGGTAATTTCCAGACTATTATGGCATGTAGCAACAGCACATCGACACCCTGGCATCTTGCTGAAAGATCAAATTATTTTTTATTTTCATCCTACATAAAACATTACAGCCTCGGTCACTTTAAATAATGAGATAGCCCAAGAATTTCGGGCGGAATACTTTTTAAGTGAAGGACAACGTAATTTGACAGAAATTATTGCTGGTTTACTTACCTAAGTGCTTATTTATTAATCTATTGTAATTCTACACTTGGTTCACAAAACAGGATCAGGATTAACAGATTATTCAGTTATTGTCAAATTTAAACACATTAGGACATTATGAGAGAGACAATGATGTACATAAAAAGAGTGAGAGGGAAGGTCGCCAGATGACGTCGCTCATCCCGGTGTACACCGCAACACCCTCTCCTACAAGCATGGAACTGAGGTAACCTACTTGTTTAGGGATCTTGACTTCCGTCCACCCATGCACCGTTCCTCTTCTCTGTTTAATTCACAATTTACTTACTATCACTTGTCCTTGTCTCCAAACTGAACATATTTTTATTTGGGAATCTGTATATATGTATACGTACAAAATACTCACTGTGAAAACATTAAAGAAAAACAGAAAACCAGTTTTTTTTATCTCCAGCGTCCAGGTAAACAGTGAAAAATAAAAGAAAAATATAAGAAGGTATTTATATTTTATATTTACAGCTGAAACCTCTCAGTCCATAGACTGTGTCCATAACATCTTCGTATTAAACATAAAATTGCGCAGAAAATAAACAAGATAAATCTACTTTGCCTCATTTAGAACTAAATAATAATAAATCTTGATTAAAACATTCCGAGTCCTTTTTCTCTGTCCGAAACCCGAGAGAGTTGTTTAGCTGGTAAGCCTGATAATTCATTCAGCTATTAATAAACTTTTTTCCCGTTTAATGAGTTTCTTAGCTTAAAATGTTTTCAATTTAAAATAATATCCAGAAGAATTTTATATATCTTGGATGCATAGGGATATTCTGTTTATTTCTTCGTTTTGATTAAAATATGCATACAAATTTCAAAGAATGACAAAGTAGGTAAAAAATAAGTTATACTAAAGGAAAAAGATGGATTAATTATTAATATAGGTACAGTGTGGGGCAGATTCTTTGTACACCCCTCTTTCTCCCCGTATATTTTTAGATATAATTTTCAAATTTGGTATAGCTGAAGTGCTTATTAAAGGCCACTTTTTGACATAAAAGTTACCTTCTTTCCGCTTCTGGGTTCACCGAAATTAATAGCAACTCTAGATTTTTATATGGAAAACCCTGTATATTATTATATTTTTGAAATATGAATGTGTTATAATTTTCTGAATCCAACGATGTAACACAAATGAAATTTCAGCTGTCAAATTACTTTTTGGATTCTATTTTACTTTTGAATTTAAAGTGCCTTCTCTCAACTGTATAATTTAGCACCGATTAGCACCTACTTAGCACTACCTAGCACCCAAATTTTAGAGCTAGCACCACAGCGGTTCAGAATTTTACGTTGTTAATTTTTGAATATGCTATTCATGTAATGCTAATTTAATATCCATCTACATGCGCCCGCACCAGTGACCTTAATAAATTGTATTTATATGGATAATACATTAGTATAATTACCCCTGGGATTTTAACCACTTTCCTCTTATCTAATGTCAATAACAAATTGCTGAAGGCATGCATGGGCCGTTATTTGTAGAATGTACTACAGAACGGTTATCTCGTACGCCCTCCTACATGCGAGTATTAAATTTATTCTGTTTTCATATCAGAAGGGTTCATTTGGTTAAAATAGTAAGGTAATGGGTGAGTTATCATCAAATAGTAAATGCGTACAGGGTGTCGAAAATAAGATCTTTATCTCCCTATCTCAGAAAGAAAGCAAGTATAAGAGGTGAGAAAAATCAAATAAGTACAAAGGTTTTTGTTTTCACCTATTTTTTTATTTTTATTACTTAATAGTGTATTTATTAATAGCATTATAAATTTTTAGTAGGTATATTTTAGCGGTACGGATAGCAAACGGGAAGTAAACTTATTATTTTTTTGTCAACCACAATTCTCTATACACAGTGTCCCACATTCAATGTTACAATGTTACAGTAAATTTTTCTGTTACTATAGAACCTACTATTTATAGAACTATACCACTCATAAAGTGTTTTATAGAAAAGTTAGTACCTTAATTACCTTATCCTATAGATATATTGGAACTAATGGACACATTCGCTGGCCCACACGTTGAATGTGGGACACCCTGTATTATAAAAAATAGAAAAATGGTTTTGCTTTCCTGTTATATCCAATATGTCATATATAGTCATTGGAAAAGGCAAATTTTCTCTAATTTTACTGATTTCGTATCTCTCACAGTTTCGGAGATAGCAATAGTGGCACACGCTATTTAGGACAGCCTGTATATTGTCTTATAGGAAATTAAATAATGTTGAATATCACCATAAGTCTTTGGTATCACATTGATTCGTCTGTGTGAATTTGAGTGCCATAGTAAATCAGGGCATTTGTATACATGCGGCATTTTTATTCATTATTAGTTGATTGTGTTATCTGGCAGTGAGATAAATATTTCATTTAGATACCTATTGTGGCGAGTAATTAATTTTCACTGGAACAAACAACGCGCGTAATGCAAATATTTAAACTCTGATTAATTTTATTTAATAATATCATCATCATTTATGTACATATTATTATTTATAATAGAAGGCAATAGAAAGAGATAACAGTTATCGTGTAGTGGTACGTTTAGTCAAATGAAAGAAGCGAAAAATTTTACAGTTTTCTAGAAATGTTGCACTTTTTGCAACACTTTTTTTGCATAATTGTTTTGAAAAAAAACATTGATCTCATTTAGATGTTCCAAGAAATATATAGAAAACACTATATACAGGATGTCCACCTAGTGCGCGTAAGTCCAATATCTGGGTTAATAAAAGAGATAACTTAATTTTTTTTTCTACAGGGTTGTCTAAAATCCCGAGCTGCACAAAATGAAAATATATTTACATATTCAGGGTGTTCAGTTTTTCTTGGACAGGTACCAACTTCGTTTTTCTAAATGGAAATATATATTTTTTATTGCTTTTTCGAACTAAACCCTTGATTTTAGTAGGACTTTCATCAGCCTTCCCTATACCTAACTTAAACTGTTTTTGAAATATTGACGGGTGAATATTGACATTTTTGCAACTTTGACACCCTGTAAAATCTAAACGGTTTGAGATCAAGCAAAACGGTTTGCACATTCCTATCTTAACTTTTCATAAGCTATCGTTTGGTACTAATTTCAGAATTATCCAAAAATTTAAAATTTTCTGAAAATTTTGAAAATTTTTTATTCCTGTATAAATTTGAAATTAGTACCAAACGATAGCTTATGAAAAGTTAAGATAGGAATGTGCAAACCGTTTTGCTTGATCTCAAACCGCTTAGATTTTACAGGGTGTCAAAGTTGCAAAAATGTCAATATTCACCCGTCAATATTTCAAAAACAGTTTAAGTTAGGTATAGGGAAGGCTGATGAAAGTCCTACTAAAATGAAGGGTTTAGTTCGAAAAAGCAATAAAAAATATATATTTCCATTTAGAAAAACGAAGTTGGTACCTGTCCAGGAAAAACTGAACACCCTGAATATGTAAATATATTTTCATTTTGTGCAGCTCGGGATATTAGACAACCCTGTAGAAAAAAAAATTAAGTTATCTCTTTTATTAACCCAGATATTGGACTTACGCGCACTAGGTGGACACCCTGTATACTAGTATTTCGGCTTATTAGGCCTTTTTCAATAGAGTTTTCAATTTTTCAAAACAATTATTTTCACGATGTTTCTTAAAGAACCATCCGCTTCGAGTATCCACTTTACTTTTTTTTGCAGTTTTTCATTTTAAAGAAATTGTAAAAGGGTTGTTTTAAACGAAAGTTCATTTTCGTATAACTGTAAAAGTAAACTTAAATCAATTTGATTTAAGAGAACTTCCTATCAACTACGTCAAGATTTTGTGTCTGAGAAACCATTAAAGAAATACTTACGAGTAGCAAAAATCCATATGCCATCAGACATCCAGGCAACAGTAAAAGCTCAGTCACTTTTGAGGCTAAAATTCCTGAAAATATCTTGGTGAAAATATTAATATATTTGATGAAAAGCAACGAGGTCACCCTGACGTGGGTGCCAGACCATGAAGTAGTACAAAGGAATGAGATTGCAAACGGCAACTTCCTGAGGAATAGCAAAAAGTCACCTAATGGATGAGGGTTGAAAATGAGAGCATAAATAGAAATCTTACCGAAGATCAATTCCTCGGTAAAGACGAGCGAAAAGTCTGTTAATAATTCGCATAAAAGAGCTATGAAGCTACACGAGCTCAGTAAACTGGAAATAAGGTTATTACCAAGCCTTTTAGAGCACACACGCTGTGGTATCAGTGGTAATGGTAATTTGCAAGTTTAACAATTGTTTTTTGTAAGATAGAGTAAAACAAGCGTTTATGTCTCACCTGACACTACTGATTTAGTATGCATTTAGTATGCACTGATGTAGTATGATAAGATTTCTTTTTATTAATGTTACGCTGAAATTTCACTGAAACGTAGGATATTTGTCCATATATCTAGCTGAAAGTCGTCTTTTTTTGTTTTTATTGAAGAAATAAAATAAATAATTTTATCGTTTAAATATTAAAACTTTATTGCGGCAATTTACATATACCGGGTGTTCCACATAAAAGTGTTCAGCCTCGTATCTCGGCAACGGAAAGATATATTTTGATTTTGAAAAAAAACAGATGATAGAGCTCATCTATGGCTTCGTCACGGAGTTCAACTTGATTTTTTTCAGAGTAAATTGGAGATTTAGTCGAAGTAAAGTAGAGTCGAGTTTTCGAGTAAAGTCGAAAGAAATTTTTCGTTGGCAGGAACTTTGCAACAAAGTTTATCCGATACTTTGTTCAATTCTAAACAATTTTTGTTAAATGACTATTTTTCAAAAACTTAATAGTTTCAGAGATATCGGACCCTTCATTTGGTGAGGCCCAAACTCAAGCGTATTTTAAAGTTTCGAATTATTACCGTACACAATGAAACAATAATTAATTATCCAAGTTAATTTAATAGCTCTTTTTAAGAAATAGTAAAATAATATGTATTTCTGTAAAATATGACAAAAGTTTTTTAAATACCTAATTCATTTTGTATAATAAGTAATTCATAATTATTTGTACGTTTGTCCTAAAATAAATCCTGAATGTATAACGAATAAACTTCATCACAGTAGGTTTTGATTAGAAGGAAAGGAAAAAAAAATTAAATAAATATTATTTCACTATTTAAGTACTAAGTTGGGACGCTCAATAATTTTCGAGAGAATTGAGATTGTTTGTTTTGGCAGCTATCTATTTTTCACTCCCTAGGACCCATTTCAAGTCAATGATTTTTATACTGAGTAGTCTATATGAGATGCTTATTACGTGTACCAAAGGAGAATTTGGGACGCTCAATACTTTTCGAGAAAATTGGGATTATATGTATTGGGTGCTATCTGTTTTTCACTCCCTGGGACCCATTTCAAGTAATTCATTTTTATACTGAGAAGTTTATGTAAGATGGGGATTACGTGTACAAAGAAGATGTTGGGACGCTCAATAATTTTCGAGAAAATTGAGATTGTTTTGGGTGCTATCTGTTTTTCACCACCTAGGACCCATTTCAACTCAATGATTTTTATACTCAGTAGTCTATATGAGAAGCTTATTACGTGTACCAAAGGAGAATTTGGGATGCTTAATACTTTTCGAGAAAATTGAGAGTATATGTATTGGGTGCTATCTGTTTTTCACCCCCTGGGACCCATTTCAAGTAATTCATTTTTATACTGCGAAGTCTATGTGAGATGGGAATTACGTGGATCAAAGGAGAAGTTGGGAGTCAATAATTTTCGAGAAAATTGAGATTGTATATATTGGGTTGCTATATGTTTTTCACTCCCCAGGACCCATTTCAAGTCAATGATTTTTATACTGAGTAGTCTATATGAGATGCTTATTACGTGTACAAAAGGAGAATTTGGGACGCTCAATAATTTTTGAGAAGATTGAGATTGTTTGTTTTGGGTGCTATCTATTTTTCACCCCCAAGGACCCATTTCAAGTCAATGATTTTTATACTGAGTAGTCTATATGATCTCTAACGATCTAGTCTATAACGATCTCAATACTTTTCGAGAAAATTGAGATCGTTTGTTTTGAGTGCTATCTGTTTTTCACTCCCTGGGATCCATTTCAAGTCAGTGTTCTTTATTCTAAGTAGTCTATATGAGATAGGTATTACGTGTACCTAAGGAGAAGATTGGACGCCCAATAATTTTTGAGAAAATTGAGATTATTTGTTTTGTGTGCTACCTGCTTTTCACCCCCTGGTACCCATTTCAATTCATTCAGTCGTTCATTTTTATACTGAGTAGTCTGTATGAGCTGTGTATTACGTGTACCAAAGGAGAATTTGGAACGCTCAATAGTTTTCGAGAAAATTGAAGTTGTATGTGTTGGGTGCTAGTTTTTCACCCCCTGGGACCCATTTCAAGTAATTCATTTTTATACTGAGAAGTCTATGTGAGATGGGGATTACGTGTACCAAAGGAGAAGTTGGATAATTATTGTTTCATTGTATAAGGTAATAATTCGAGACTCTAAAATATGCTTGAGTTTGGGCCTCACTAAATGAAGAGCCCGATATCTCTGAAACTAAGTTTTTGAAAAATAGTCATTTGACAAAAGAATTTGTTTAGAATTGAACAAAGTATCGGATAAACCTTGTTGCAAAGTTCCTGCCAACAAAAAATTTCTTTCGACTTCAGCGCTATCTCCAATTTACTCTGAAAAAAATCAAGTTGAACTCCGTGACGAAGCCATAGGTGAACTCTATCAACTGGTTTTTTCCAAATCAAAATATATCTTTCCGTTGCCGGGATACGAGGCTGAGGACTTCTATGTGGAACACCCTGAATAAACAACACTGACGTATAGTTTTCCACATAACACCAAAACACTATGCTGTCCTCGACGCGCTTTTCGCCAACCAAGTTAGGGCATTATCTAGAGATGATTAAAACTGATCAAACTACGTATATATACAGTATATAATGAATGCACTTACGTATGTTTAGTTTTACTTTATACGTATTGAAAGCATTTCTACGCAAAGATATTTAAATATTTTTATATATTTATTAAATGAAACACAGTTATCTCATCGATATAAGATTATATTAATAAAATTATCACTGTTGTGTAATTTACCGACAAAGACAAATAAACATAATTGAAAATGACCAAAGCAATGTTTTTAATCGTATCACGTTTAAACGCGTTTAAAACGTTTGTTCCAGACGTTTAAACCCCGATACTCATACACTGTTGTGTACATTGCCGACAAGGACACATAAACATAACTGAAAATGACCAAAGCAATGTTTTTAATTGTATCACGTTTAAACGCGTTTAAAACGTTTGTTCCAGACGTTTAAACCCCGATACTCATACACTGTTGTGTACATTGCCGACAAGGACACATAAACATAACTGAAAATGACCAAAGCAATGTTTTTAATTGTATCACGTTTAAACGCGTTTAAAACGTTTGTTCCAGACGTTTAAACCCCGATACTCATACACTGTTGTGTACATTGCCGACAAGGACACATAAACATAACTGAAAATGACCAAAGCAATGTTTTTAATTGTATCACGTTTAAACGCGTTTAAAACGTTTGTTCCAGACGTTTAAACCCCGATACTCATACACTGTTGTGTACATTGCCGACAAGGACACATAAACATAACTGAAAATGACCAAAGCAATGTTTTTAATTGTATCACGTTTAAACGCGTTTAAAACGTTTGTTCCAGACGTTTAAACCCCGATACTCATACACTGTTGTGTACATTGCCGACAAGGACACATAAACATAACTGAAAATGACCAAAGCAATGTTTTTAATTGTATCACGTTTAAACGCGTTTAAAACGTTTGTTCCAGACGTTTAAACCCCGATACTCATACACTGTTGTGTACATTGCCGACAAGGACACATAAACATAACTGAAAATGACCAAAGCAATGTTTTTAATTGTATCACGTTTAAACGCGTTTAAAACGTTTGTTCCAGACGTTTAAACCCCGATACTCATACACTGTTGTGTACATTGCCGACAAGGACACATAAACATAACTGAAAATGACCAAAGCAATGTTTTTAATCGTATCACGTTTAAACGCGTTTAAAACGTTTGTTCCAGACGTTTAAACCCCGATACTCATACACTGTTGTGTACATTGCCGACAAGGACACATAAACATAACTGAAAATGACCAAAGCAATGTTTTTAATTGTATCACGTTTAAACGCGTTTAAAACGTTTGTTCCAGACGTTTAAACCCCGATACTCATACACTGTTGTGTACATTGCCGACAAGGACACATAAACATAACTGAAAATGACCAAAGCAATGTTTTTAATTGTATCACGTTTAAACGCGTTTAAAACGTTTGTTCCAGATATTTAAACGTTTTGAAAAAATGACAACCCACAACTAGATTCGTCAGTATAATCAATATTCTATTTCTAGTCTATAGAATATTCTCCATTTCTAGAAGTAAATAATCATTTCATGAAGTATTTAGTTGCTCATCGTCGCATGAAAATAACAAGCTATCAAATATCCCTGCACAGGAACCGTCTTGCTTTTCCAGTTATTAGTCTTCTCGAGTTGTAAACTCGAATGTCTCCGAGAGGCCGGTTTCGATTACCACCACAGAAATGCACGGATATTTGCGGCAGATTGTGTTTGTTGAGCCAGCTTTAGCCATTAACTAAATACCGAGCTAAATACCGGCCGTGTAAAAATAGAGCAAAGATAAACTTATTATTAGTGCTGCTTCTGTCTATGTAATTGAATTGAATTGTTCAGGAAGGATCTAGACTTTATTTACGTCTCTTGGTATCGAAACTACTCCAAACAATTGAATCGTTGAACCTAAACATTTAGATACTGTAAGGGCGTCTGAAAATAATGATAAAAAATGATACAGTGCTTGCTGACTCGAGTGTCGCCTGAGCCAGGTTAGGCTATCGTGGTTGTTCGATTTATTCGTTCGACTAAGTTGTAAACCGGTTTATGCCAGGTGGTGTGAACTAGCGATTGATGTGGATATGCTGGAGTAATTCAATGTTGGTCTGGACGTTTGATCGCAGAGTAGGTGTTTTCTAGATTTCCTATTAGAAACCAAATTTAAATACAATCAGCCTTCCAAATCATGCAACTGTTTCTATTTGGTATTTAATTTGGATCTATACGTTTTTCTGTAGATAGGTTATAGTTTACAATAATTAATTACTTTTATTAAATGATATAAGTCCAATCCAAAGTTAACTTGTTTAATCAAGTGTTTAGGTACGCCTTGAATAGAATACTTATAATTGTAGCTTGTACTTCTATTAATCTAGCATAGTGCATTTTCAGCCATTTTGTGTAAAATAGATCAATAAATTAAACCCTTGAGTTCCGTGGTAGACCACATTAATTTATGTAATCTACTCTGCATTTAAATTAGCTGACTTGGATCGATTCTAGAAACTAGCGTTTCTACCGAATATATTCCAAATTTCAAGGACGTTTCCAACAACGTTCAAGTAGTCTTTTGGACTCTAAAACCATTTAGAGATTTGTAGATCGAACGAAATAACCTTTACATTAATTTTTATCCCAACAGAGGTCACTCGGAGGTCTAAGATACATTTTACAGTATTTTTACTTATAAATACCTCGTATAATATTTTTTATATAACTAGCAGTATTCAAATAGAATTAGTAATTATTGTTTTTGTCTTCAAATGCATTTATATTAGGGTGTTCGTGTTAACAAAATGTATTACATCATAGGTATTTAATCTTGAACATACATTTCATGATATACATAGAATGTTCCCCAGGGTTCTGTGCTTGGACCGTTCTTTTTTATCATGTTTGTAAATTATATTCTGGATGGCTTGAATGTTTCTAATGGTCGCTTCCTCACATATGTCGATATAAAAAAATATATCGCTTGATTGATTCAATTCAGGGTTATTATTTCATCGTCTATCAATAATGAATATCCTTAATGCAATCAAATACAGTGTTTTATCTTATGAACGGAAGACTGACATGCATGTGTTTGTTTTATAATTAAATTACCAAGTTGAAGCTGTTTAGAATCCTGCTGATGGCAAGATTATCTTTTATTAAATTATCCGTAAGAATTACTTCGGATTCCAGTTTAAGCTGTAGGCCCCGCGCTCCTACTCCACACAAATATTTCACATATTCGTAATTTATAAGACGGGGGAACCTTTTTCCGACCAACCGACACATAAATAAAAATATTGTAACTATTAAAATTATTGTAAAGATTTAACAAAAAAAATCACAATTGTCTTTCATGTAGATTCTTATTGGTAGACTCATTATTCGATTTCTAAGTAGTTTTAAAAATACTCTTCTCTGTGACGTAGCTGAACGATTTTTCACTCTATAAGTGTAACCAATGTCTTGATTATTTGGGAATCAATAAATAGCTTCCCGTAAAAAATTCGTATTCCTCAAATCGTAATGTTAACATCTAATTTAAACTGCGCGGAGTGATACTAAATCATCTTCGATGTCAAAACACCGTCTTACAATAATATATCAATCATGTTATAGATTTTGTGTAATCGGTAGACTGAACCATTAACACTTCAAGTACATCATAAATCAAACTGTTTAAAATCGTTTCTTAGACGTTTTCTTTTTGACGCCACTGCACCTATAAGATTATAAATTAATTAGCTCTAAATTTGATTAAACTGTAGGCGTCACTCTTACGTGATCACAATCTAAATAGGGATAACAATTATTGCAGATGACGTTCCTAAATATGCGTATATTCCTTTCACTTTAGCCTGTATCCAGCTTCTTGGCAACTCCTCCACTGATGGATCAGTTTTTATATTATCTGCATGATAACAGCACAATCACATTGAACGGTTATTTTTATACTTATAGTGTTCTGATTTGGTTCTTCTTTACAGACTACTCATTTACTACTTTTACAATCTGCCTGCAGATTCTTCTTTAATGCCAAAACACCAACAAAATCAAAATGTTGAATTTGACGTTGAATGTACCGGGTGGCCAAATAAGAATGGACGCCGGCTGTATCTCAGAAACTACTTATCGTATAACTTTGGGAAAAAATTCTAAGAAATAAATCGGACAAGAGAAATCGCTGGAAATTATTTTCAAGTTCGTAGGATGACCGCTAGGGGTCGTAATTGCTATGACCAATCAGAAAATGGGTTTTTTTTTCAAAAATATGCCAAGTTAAGAGGTATTTTAAATAGTGGCATTGTAATCTTTGTAAAATTTGCAATCTTTTTCTTGTAATGCACTTTGCTCTATCTTTAAAAATAAAGTGGTGGGGGAAGGTTAAACTTTATTTTATTCAAATAAGGATAACTTCGGTTTCGGTTAACAGAATTAAACGAACTAGAGCTCGTTTAAAAGAGCTTTTCTTACTGAATAATCTGCAGTATATACTGTTCCTGAACTTATTTACCGTGGTGGTTAGAAGGCTCTGTTTGATATCGTAACAGTTAATGCGCGTTTTCATGAAAATTTTAAATGGCAGGCTATGTCTCTTTTTACATAGTTAAATAGAGCACAAAATTTCCAAAAAATCAGCTCAAACCGCAACTTTATATCTTCTCTCTAACGGAAGATATTACGAGAACAAGTAAAATTAGGCTGCCGCCTATTGTATACGCCTATAGTCTAATTAAAAATTATATTAGTAGACTATGAAACAAAAACTATGTTGCTTGAGTATGTTTTAAACCGTAGTTTGAGTTACTCCAAGGTCTTTCGCAATAGTTGAGTCGCAGTACTTAGTTGAGGATTAAACTCTATATAAGCTAACACATTAATAATCTTATATTCTGTGTTAATAATGTTCCCTTCGGTGCGACCTCTGCGTTGTCTTAGGTATACAGTTAGATGAACATTTCCAGTTGTTCGCAGAAGGTGAATTACTCGTAGAAAAACTTTTTTATTGGGGTGCCGTCTATCAGGATATTGTTGCGCATATACTCTCGCAGCAAGTGTAGCTTTTCTCATTGATTCAAAATAAACTCTTACCATGTCAAATAACTCTTCGTTTGTATAAATCATTTTGAAAGAAAAAACGAACAATAAAATACAATTCAGAATAAACAAGAAAACAACACGAACAACAACAAGAAAAACTCGGACAATACAAACTTAATAAAACATGATAAACGACATTAACTAAATGACATTAACATGTAACTAAAACGTTTTAATATTTTGACGTACCTATTTACCTCTTTTTGTTTCATAGCCTACTAGTACAATTTTTTATTAGACTATTATAGGTCTAGGCGGCAGCCTAACTTTATTTGTTCTCTTCATATCTCCCGTTAGAGCGACGATAGAAAGTTACGGTTTGAGCAGATTTTTTGGAAATTTTGTGCTCTATTTAACTATGTAAAAAGAGACATAGCCTGCCATTTAAAATTTTTATGAAAACGCGTAATAACTGTTACGATGTCAAACAGCGCCCTCTAGCTACCACGGTAAAATAAGTTCAGGAACAGTATATACTGCAGATTATTCAGTAAGAAAAGCTCTTTTAAACGAGCCCTAGTTCGTTTAATTTTGTTAACCCAAACCGGAGTTATCCTTATTTGAATAAAATAAAGTTTAACCTTCCCCCACTACTTTATTTTTAAAGATAGAGCAAAGTGCATTACAAGAAAAAGATTGCAAATTTTACAAGTATTACAATGCCACTATTTAAAATACCTCTTAACTTGGCATATTTTTGAGAAAAATCCCATTTTCTGATTGATCATAGCAATTGCGACCCCTAGCGGTCTTCCTACGAACTTGAAAATAATTTCCAGCGATTTCTCTTGTCTGATTTACTTATTAGAATTTTTGTCCCAAAGTTATACGATAAGTAGTTTCTGAGATACAGCCGGCGTCCATTCTTATTTAGCCACCCGGTACATCCTAAAGTGAAACCCCATACACTCTAAAGCGCTCTAGTATAGAGACCAAAGACCAGGCAAATCACGATATGAGAAAAGCTGAATAAGATTCAGAAGCTTATTTGTATAATTTAGTATTGCTAAATCTATTACTCCTGCATGTGATGCTGTAAAGGCAAGGTTGCAGCGTACCGGATGGTAATAATTCCAATGCAAGTGAAGATTCCAAGATAAGAAACACATTGATGTCAGATCGTAGAGAAGATATATATATATATATATATATAAAAGAATGATTGCATAACTTTCACAAATTATAGTTATTCCAAGTATAGTATTTCCATAGTATTAGTTCCAAGCTGAAATGTTCTCAAAAATTTAGAAATGTTTAATGAAAAATTTGCGAGAGTACACACGTAAACTCCTCTATGTATTGTCCGATAGTTAAGCTGCTATAGCTTTGGACTAGATTAGTTCAAGGTTTATTTTGAATTGTCTCCGAATGCTAAATGAACTGTCAAAACAGCTGTAGATACAAATACTATTAGGTATAAAATAAATTGGATAATATATAATGATTAGGAAAACGCTGAGGGTAAACAGCTTAGCAGCTAAGCGTTTTATTAATAACGCTACTAAGCCTTAGCCTATGCAAGTGCTGCTAAATTGTAAACCCTTTACAGGAGGACTATTTAACTCCACCCAAATAGTTGATGATGCTATTGCACTCCAGCCAGATGAGAAGTCGATTACGATATTAAAACCTTTAGGAAATTAAGAAAGAGTAGAACGGACACATAGCATTTTCTTTGTATACTTCCCAGTTTAAACTGTAAATTTAGTTAAATTCCCAGTTTAAAGTGTAAATTTTCTTAAATTCCCAGTTTAAAGTGTAAATTGTCTTAGATTCACAGTTTAAACTGTAAACTTTGTTAAACTCACTGTTCAAAGTGTAAATTTAGTTAAATAATAATAATAATATCTCTACCCCCCTCCCCCCCCATTCTAATCACAAGGATTAGCCCGAAAATCTAAGACTTACCTGGGAGAGGCCCAGACTGCCCAAAAACTAAATTTCTACATAAGTGTAATACAAGTTTTTGCACCAATTCATTGTTCATGAAGTACTCGTACATATAAGCTACTTTCAACTGAAGTACCATTTTCCCTTTCTCACAGCATTTTAATGGTCATTTTTCGTATTTCATTGTTACTATTATTCGCATTTTGTTGCAAAATTGCAATAGTCTTTAAAATCTATTGAAGATAATTATCAGTTTAACATTTTTTTTACTTTCAGATGACTTGGGTTAGTTAGTTTCCCACCCATCGGACATTCGGGCCTGACCCGACGTCCTAAATATGGCATTGCAGTGGGAGAAGTTGTCCCCCCAGGAATTTCAACAGCTCCAGGATTTGGCCGCATGTAAGTAGCTACAATTATACATAAACTAAAAACAGTGTAGAGCAAAGAAGCTTTTCTTTCCTTCCTGAATTAATATCTTAATACATGTATTGATAGTCTGGTCCCTTGTACATACCTACTAGGATATAATAAATGTGGTAAGTAGGTTATTAACGGACAGGCGTTATATATAATACTTCTACTTCTACAAGCATTCCTCCTGGGCCCAGAAAAAAATGCGAAGAATGCCTCATGGCAAAATTATCTCTCGTAATTGTGTGGTACAATTTCAAATCCACGATTAATAAGATATCTTGTTTTGTAACTTTAAGATTTATTTGTTTTTTTATCTTTTTTTGATTATTTTTTTTTGCATTACTATTATTTCGTCACAAAACGAAGTACCTATGTTATGTTCCCCATACACTTAAATTGTATAAGATATTTTTAAAAGCCAAATTGCTTTTTACAAACAATATAAACCAGTGTTAAAGAAAATATAATCATATACAAAAAAGTTACATTTGCTGAATTTGTTTATTATTTATTTACGGGTCTATGGATCCCGGCGCCTCCACCCATGTTAAAGTATAGGGCGCCACTACTACAAGGTTAAGGTTTTCGTGATCCACTAAAGCTCTTAGTAGGTCTTTTCGGCATTCACACAAATTTCAATGGGTGTAATTACAGATTGATTTTTGGTGATTGGTGTGATTGATTGATTGATTGATCTAATTTTGATCTATCTACGTAGCAACAATTTATACATATTTTAAAAATGTCATTGATATGTATACAGTGTTATTCAGAACTTATCCATAATAAAATTTGGGGATGTTCAACATACATGTAGAAATGTGGTAGTGCAAAAAAAATTTTTTTTGTCGGCTTCTGAAAACTATTTAAAAATTTTTCATTGCACGCCGCTGGATACTGGTCCACTGTAATGGAGTGACCTTGGGACTGACAATGCAAACTGACTAGCACGAAAAAAAACTTCGCAAGTTCTGAGAGTATACCGACACCCGGTGCAAAAAATGAATAAAATTTTGTTACACTAATTTTGAAGAATAGCGCTACTTGATTACTAGGTATTAGAAACATGAAATTTATAAAAAATTTGCACATACCTTGTTACAAAAGCTGTTCGAAATAATATTCCTCGACTTGTACACACTTTTGGGTACGCCTTATCCAATTTTGCCTCACTAAACCGAATGTTCCTCCTGGTTGCTGATCTTGTAAACGCAAATTATTAAGTAAATTGGGGATTTTCAGCATTTTGCTGCAACAACCACTCACAAAACCTAACTCGTAATTGATAATCCACTGGTAACAGTCCATTAACTCAGCATTACTGTACACATGAGCAATTTTGAAAATTTTACAGTTTAACACTCCTACGATAAATAAAACACCGGCACTGAGAAAGGACACAGCTAGAATGATGACTGAATAGACAATAGAAATATTCGCGACACAACCAGTTTCGCGAAACACTTCAACACAATTTGTAAGGCACGCATAAAAATTGTCCGGTAATATTGCCACGTTTGGGAAGTGCTCTCGAAAATTGTCCAAACACAAACGTTGACTGTATTGCCAATTTTCATTAACTAGCGCACCCGTTCGAAAATAGGCTTCAATCATGAAAATTTTGTGCTGTGTGGTAAGAGCGCAATGACTTGACAGATTCTGACACAACAAAACATATTCAAAAATTTAAAGTAAGACACACGTTTTACATTCCACAACCACCCTTGACCAAGATAATTTTTGATATCCCGGTATAATTTACACCCGTTATAAATAATTACTATTGTAATTATGCACATATTTATGTGCATATTTTCGTAAAAAGTTGTTTCACCATAGATTCCACCATTGATTCCACTCCACTGGCTTCTCCTATTTTGTTGGTTCTACACTGGTTAATAGCTATTAATAGTGACATTCACTACACCAAATTTCAAAACAATCCTTCCATCCGTTTGGGAGATATGTGAAAAAACTATTTTTCTCTATATTTCAACACCCTGTATCTTTGTAAGAAAGCATATTAGAGCAAAAATTTATTTGGATGAAAACTTTTCTTTGGCGAGAAGAATATTGAGTAACATTTTTTACTCCTACATCTGACTCACCCTGTATATGCGGGTTGTGGAACGCGAGTTCTACGGGTAGGTCTGTGCCTCAGGAAGAGAATCTTATGTAGTAGCTTCAGTAATTCAATTACATCTAAACGTAATATGTGTAATTACAAGTTATATATGATGTATATAGCATACTGCAATATTATGATTCACTAGCGAAGCTACTTACTTAGTACACAATATACATACACCTGTAATCTAAATTAATATCAAACCACTACAAAGGCTGTGCTAAATACGTTCAAAGATGAAATTATTAAATTATTGTACTATTAATATAAACTATTTAAACATCTACAATAAATATAGGTATACAGGGTTATTCAGAACTTATCCATAATAAAATTTGGGGATGTTCAACATACATGTACAAATGTGGTAGTGCAAAAAAAAATTTTTTGGCGGGTTCTGAAAACTATTTAAAAATTTTTAATTGCACGTCGCTGGATACTGGTCCACTGTAATGGAGTGACATTGGGACTGACAATGCAAATTGGCGATGTCACATATAGCACGAAAAAAACTTCGGAATGTCTGAGTATACCGACACCCGGCGCAAAAAAGATTTGCAGCGTTTTTACTTTAAAATAAACTGAAAGATAGATAGATGTGACCAAAGTGACGTGTCTTTAAAATGAATAAAATTTTGTTACACTAATTCTGAAGAATTGCGCTACTTGATTACTAGGTATTAGAAACATGAAATTTATAAAAAATTTGCACATACCTTGTTACAAAAGCTGTTCGAAATAATATTCCTCGACTTGTACACACTTTTGGCCACGCCTTATCCAATTTTGCCGCACTAAACCGAATGTTCCTCCTGGTTGCTGATCTTGTAAACGCAAATTATTAAGTAAATTGGGGATTTTCAGCATTTTGCTGCAACAATCACTCACAAAACCTAACTCGTAATTGATAATCCGCTGGTAAAAGTGCTTGAACACGCTGGATATGATACGGATAAAACTGAGCTTCGTGTAGTAAGCGCCACACCGTTGATTGGGATACCCCAGGCACCTGCCTAGCGATCTGATTTGTACTTATTCGCCGATTTTCACGGACCAGATTCAACACTTGTTCTCTGCTAAAATACGTTGTGGTCGTCCCGGGCCACCATCTCGTCCATGATTTGCACGTAAATTACCAGTATCACGGCCACGTTGCACCACTGCCGTAAAAGTTGCATAATTTGGCGTGTGTCGATTGGGAGATCGTTCCGCATACAAGCGCGAAGCTGCCAATGAATTTTGTTCAACTTCGCCATAAATAAGAATCATGTCCATTAACTCAGTATTACTGTACACATGAGCAATTTTGAAAATTTTACAGTTTCACACTCCTACGATAAATAAAACACCGGCACTGAGAAAGGACACAGCTAGAATGATGACTGAATAGACAATAGAAATATTATCCGCACTCCAACTCTATTGTCTCGGTCTTAACCAGGCGTTCAAGGTACAAAAACGTGTTTACTTTTTTTTTACCACAATTCTTAGGAATGTGGTATATCAAATGTCGTTGAAGTACAGTTGACCATCTACGTAGTCCTTTATAATGGTATAACTTTAAACATTGTTTACGGGAAATCCTAAGACTTTTATTATAAATATTACCAACTTTTTTGCAATAGTTTGCAGGAGCCAAACTACATATGCTGCTGCTCAACGCCTCTCGTTACAAAAGCGACATGTTTCGTCCTAGCATTTGTTTGACATATATGTCTTGGTAGATAAGTACCGAAAAGGTCTGTTAATACATTTAGTTCCGATTGATCGATTTGGATAACTCTTTACCTCTTTCATACATGTAATTTTACCATATCATATTAGATAACTAATTGGGAACCCAATTGATATACCATATCAATTGGGACTACATAACTTAAACTTCAAGCCGGACAGCCCACTCTGTTGGTCTGTTGAGTCCGGACAGCGGACTCTGTTGCCCCTTTGTAGGGCTTTATAATGTTACATCAACCTATAGGTCCCAAACACTCTTAATCTGAAACTAGGTACAGATATTTTGCCTTAGGCTTAGCGTATATCTGAAGCACCCTCTAAACCAGATAACTTTATTATGGTAGGCCCTGTTTTGTCTTATTACACACACTTGTAAAGCAATTAAGATATAAACCGTCTGTATAATATCATATTATATCTCCTCAACCGGTTACCACGTCGTAATTAGTAGATCTTGTGCGAACTGCTCCCCAGCCCAGGCAACTAAAATACCCGTGAGATTAGTGGGAGAAAGACGGGCATATTTACATTCATTTATTATAGCTGGGGGTTTCTATAGGAGTCCATAACTACATCGCGGAAAATAATTATGAATATTTCATGAAAATTAATTAAAATGATGTGTTTGCTAGTGCATATATAAAAGATGTAACTCCTTTATATTCGAATTTGTTCTGTAATGTATTCTTTGTAGAATACTGAGCCACTGCTAGCTGGCAGATAGTAAATATTCATAACTTCTCGTTTTTGGCTGCGCGCAATTTGTTTTTAGACAGAACTTTTGAATAATTAAAACCACTACGACTATCGTTAGGAAAACTAAATCACGATAATATACACTTTTGCCTGCAGTTTTTTGTTTTTGCTGACTACGCCAAGATGATCCATTAAAAATCTAATCTAGTTATCCATTTCAAAATTCCCAAGTGAAGTACCAAAACGCTGGAAAAGCATTCCAATAATGAGGTTAAAAAATCCCATTATTATGGGTAAAAAGCGAGATTTATCTCAATGCCGCAAATGGCCAATTTCATTTAAAATAAGTGCTGGCTCATCCTCCGATGCGGTCCTTTTCTCTCTTCGTCGCTTTAATAGTTTTATCTGATAATCTGTTTATTTGAAACCCAAAATAAATTAGCTTTATTGCTACAGTGTATTATAAAAACCATTGGAGCAACAAATAAATAAAGATATTTTTCTACAATCTTGCCGAAATTATAATTTAGTTTTTAGAACAGGTTATTACAAAGGCGTGGAGGGGTTACTAAAATTTAATATACTAAGTTTAGCAAAACGGTTAATAGATAAAATTCTATTTCTCGAATTATAGAAGAGTTGCCAGTATCAGACGTGATAGGCTCTCTTTATGAAGGTCTATGCTAGTACCCCACCGAAAGAAATGATTGTCACCAACCCCAGATCGACACAACATCCCCTAAAACTCGAAATTTTGTTTATCGTCGGCTACATATCAATGATGATTAAACTTTGACTTATAAGTCGGAGTTTTGTTTCATTTCGAGTTATTAAGTCGACATTTCAACAAATAAATTTTAGTGACCATTCCATGTCTTCATAGGTAATAGTAGTAGTAGTATATAAACTTATACTACATATAGTCGTTTTAAATTCAATGACATATACAGTGTGACAAATGATAAGTGACAGATTTATGGTATACCCCTCTTTCCCCCCTTATTTTTTTAGATACAATTTTCAAATTTGGCATGGCGGAAGTACTTATTAAAGATCACTTTTTGACATAAAAATTATCATTTTTCAACGGAAGTAGTATCAACTTTCGATTTTTATTTGAAACATACCCTGTATACAGGGCGCCCTATTTCTTGACCCGTTGCATGGGTAACTTTTTTATTAGTAGAGATACAAAAACGCTTAAATGAGCAAATTAGTGCAGTTTCGTATTAGTAATTCTACGGTAAGGCGAAAAATTATATACGGGGGAAGGTTGAAAAGTTATTGACAAAAAACGAAAAATCCAACTTTTCTATTATCCCTCGTAGCTCGTTCATTTGAAGAGTTAGAGAAAAATGCTTCACATGTTTTTTGCAGTATTTTTCATGTAAAATGACATGCACTTGCTACTTTTTATATATCTCGTAAAATGGTTGAGAATCACAGTAAAATATATTTTTTTTAAATGTAATGGATAGGTGGCTGTGACATTAACCGAAAGTCCCCTTTTTTCTCTTTCAGATGATATAACATAGTCCATATTTTATCCTTACAAAAGTAATAATAATCGTTGTTTTTAAAGAAAGTTTATTGTCACATCAAGAATGCTATGGAAATAAAACAAAAAATAAGATTCCTGATATTTTTAAAAACGTCTAGTTGGCATTTAATTATTGACAGATCATAAGTGACATTTTTAGTTTTTGTTAAGTAGTTTATTGTTTATTATTAATACTGCATACAAAATAATAGTGTTGCAAATATGTACACCAACGAAGAGAAAAATGATATGCTATTTTGTTATTATAACCAAAATCGAGATGCACAAGCTGCAGCGAATCTTTATTTTGAAACTTACATGGAACGAAGACAACCCCATCATAGAATATTTAAACAGCTGGAAAATAATATACGATTATACGGTTCTTTTTCAAAGCCTAAGGATGAAAGAAACTTCAATGAAGACACTGAAATAAATGTTTTGGCTTATGTAAATTTTAAACCTGATTCTTCAACTGCAGAAATTGCACATCACTGCAACACTTCCAAGGAAACTGTAAGAGCTATTTTAAAAGGTAACAATTTAAAGCCTTATCATTATTCTATATGCAATACTTTATATCCAGCTGATAATCAAAGAAGGATGACATTTTGTCGATGGTACATTTCAAAATGCGAAGAGGATCTAGACTTCTGGAAAAAGATTTTATTCAGTGATGAAAGTAGATTTACCAACAATGGTATTTTTAACCGCCATAATAACATAATGTGGTGCCGAGAAAATCCACATCTTGTTTCTGAAAGAAGAAATCAACGTCAATTTGGGATAAATGTGTGGTGTGGAATTTTTTGTGGCAAAATTATTGGCCCATATTTTTACGAAGATAATTTGAATGCGAATAATTACCTTCATTTTCTAAGTAATACTCTAACAGAGGAATATTTAAATGAATTACCACTTCATATTTTTAGAAATCTTAAATACTTCCAACACGATGGAGCACCTGCGCATAATTCCCGCGAGGTAAAACAATATTTACATGAACAGTTTGATAATGTTATAGGAAATAGAATGGATATCGACTGGCCAGCGCGAACACCTGATTTGACCCCCTTAGATTTCTTTCTTTGGGGGTTATTGAAAGATAAAGTTTATGTGACAGCTCCTCTAGATATAGAGGATCTAAAAGTCAGGATTCAAGATGCAATTAGAAGCATACATGGACATACAATAAATAATGTTTTAAGAAGTATCCAGAAACGTTGCTTACTATGTATCCAACAGGATGGTGGTCATTTCGAACATTTACTTCAATATAATTAATTAATTAATAATTTCTGTTCTCAAAACATTCTTTTGTTCCATAATCCATAGCATTCTTGATGTGACAATAAACTTTCTTTAAAAACAACGATTATTATTACTTTTGTAAGGATAAAATATGGACTATGTTATATCATCTGAAAGAGAAAAAAGGGGACTTTCGGTTAATGTCACAGCCACCTATCCATTACATTTAAAAAAAATATATTTTACTGTGATTCTCAACCATTTTAAGAGATATATAAAAAGTAGCAAGTGCATGTCATTTTACATGAAAAATAGTGCAAAAAACATGTGAAGTATTTTTCTCTAACTCTTCAAATGAACGAGCTACGAGGGATAATAGAAAAGTTGGATTTTTCGTTTTTTGTCAATAACTTTTCAACCTTCCCCCGTATATAATTTTTCGCCTTACCGTAGAATTACTAATACGAAACTGCACTAATTTGCTCATTTAAGCGTTTTTGTATCTCTACTAATAAAAAAGTTACCCATGCAACGGGTCAAGAAATAGGGCGCCCTGTATAGTTATATTTTTGTAATCTACGTCATTTTTTGAATCTAACGATTTAACATAAGTGACATTTCAGCTGTCAAATAACTTTTTGGGCTCTATTTCACTTTTTTGGAATATTCAAGGCACTCTAAATTCAAGAGTAAAATAAATAGTGTCCAAAAAGTAATTTGACAGCTCAAATGTCACATACAGAGAGAAATATAAAAATAAAGAGAATGTTTGATTCTTATGAGCAATTTGGCGCAGAGTTTATGAGGTTCTGCGCAAGCCAGCCACGCATGGAGGCGCTAGCGTCAGTAGAACTAAAACGAGTCACGTGATACGAGATAGAGAAATCATAGAAACGAAGGACAAAGCTGTTGACGTTTGTTTGCCCATGACATTGCGGCATCTAACCCCGCCAATTCTCATCTATGATTACGGCGAATGCATAAATTTGAGTTAAGTGTCTACATAACACAGGTAAATGGGCTTTTAATTCTTTAATTTGTTTAATTGTAATTTTGAAATTTGTCTATTTAAATTCTAATTAGTTTCCTCTTAAAGAAAAGTCCCTAAAGTTATATATTTTTATATAATATATCTTTGATTTAAAAAAAAAACACTGTAATGTTGCAATATATTAATAAAACCCCATTACTGACAATAGTTTGTTAATTAGTTTTTCCCTTATAAACAAAACAAATTTTAATTTCATTAAGGCTATTCTTAGGGGAAGATTTTAAACTGTTGTGCAATGTTTTTCAAACATCCAGTGCTTTTAGGTATTTGCTATTGAGTTATATTTACATATGCCTAATTTAAAACTAATTTGACAGAGACAAATCGATTGCAAATCGACCCACTTGTTTGCAAAAATTTGTTTTAAGGTGAAAATTTCCTTTCAAAAATCAACCTATAAAATAAAAATTTAATTTAAATAGCCCACCTTTCCTCTATCGATAAAACAGGAATATGTTTTATCTACATTAAACATTAGAGAAAGCCCCTTAATGTCGCATGGGTCAATTATTGTTAATTGTCATTTCACGTAGTGCCAATTTTTATATTATATTCATATTATATATCATATTTTTATATTTCTCTATGGTCACTACATAGGTATATTATATCGTTCGATTCAGAAAATGACGTAGATTTGAAAATACAGTTTTTTCCATATAAAAATCGAGAGTTGGTATTATTCCCGGCAAAAGTGGCATAACGGTAATCCATATATATATTAAAACGCGTCGATTCTATCTCGCTCTAAATTCCGTCGCCGAATCCGGAAAGTTTCAAAGCTATCTCCTCCGAAGGGGATCGCGGAGCGATCCCCGCGGGCGACCAGAGGTCGCCCCCGGCCTTTCTCCAATGCGTAGGGGTATTTTCGTCCCGTTTCCTACGCGTTTTCCCAATTTAAACGCCTTTTCAAAAAACCTGTGCAAAATTTTCGTCGATCGCCGTTCGGCGAGAGAGATGCGGCTAGCACCGGCGTTTGTCCTCGCGCCTAATGGTCCCGTCACGCCTGCCGAAATACCGACTTTTCGCGGGAGTCCCTAGACTCTTTTTCTAATTTTACGGCCTCGAGACCCGCTTCACGCGAAAGTTCCGTCCTTTCTCTAATCCTTTGAGATTTTTTTTCGAGGCCGTACGTCCACCCCTTCTACGTCTATTTCGTCTTCGAAAATCTCGAGTCGCATCCGTCTCAACTTCTATCTCATTTTATATGCCCATGTGAGATCGCACTAACGAGACAAGCACCTCCCAAGAAAACAGTCAAATTAATTAAACTTCAGGTAGGTTATTTTCTTACAAGAAATATTGCTAACGGAATCGATTGTACTAACTGCCAAATACTTGTGTCAGGGTAAACTTTTGTCAACACGCGGGATAGCGCAATGGGACAGTCGTAGAATTCAAAACGTTATAATGCGAATTTCGAGAGTTCGAGTCACGCTGGAGGCAATTTTCTTTTTACTTTTTAATTCCAATTATTTATTAGTATTAGTGTTTAGTTATTCTGTTTCATTATCCGTAGCTTTTATTCTTTCTGCACGTAAAGTTTGGAATTAATTCGTTCATTTTGGCAGTCGTTTAAATTCTTCATTTTAGCTTACAAAAGTAAATATCTACAATATTTTTGTTCCCATTGATAAAATTGATAATAATGTTTACTGAAAAATAAATTCTACTTTCAGCACTTAAAAAATTATGATGTTTTACCATCAACAATAGCGTACCCTTACAATTCAATAAAATAGTAAAAAAAAATCGTTTAGTATAATTACACCACCATTCCTGATACATTCCTGATACAAAATTTCTTTAATATGTATTTTCTTTAAAATAATATTATTCTAGATGCTTTTGTCACCCGAAAGGTGACCTCAGACTGCAGGCCTGGACCCCTGGTAGGGCTAGAAATAATGGGAACGAAAATCGCGATAGCGGTTTTCTCCCATTTCTAGTTTTTATGTTAAAAAGTAACATTTAACATATTTCCGCCATGCCAAATTTGAAGTGTATCTAAAAAATAAGGGAAGAAAGAGGGATGAATCTGTGTCGCACTGTATTATTGCTCTGTACTCATACACGAATGCAAATAAACCTTGTTTGTCCACGTAGTCCACATTATCCTACAATTTCCGCGCTTCGTACTATAACCACTAACTGTTTGTACATTTTGTAAAGATAATTAAATTTATTTTCATAGTATGTAATATGTACGTTGTTCAGCAGGTGCAGTAAAGGCGAATGTAATTTCTAACGGAATATATTATGTTTTTATGAAAATGTTTATGAGAGGTGACTGAAGCATTTTATTCAATGTAGAAAGATAAAGTGGTAATTTAAACGTGAAATCTTAATCAAATTATTTACAGTTACGTTAACTACTCGATATACACATTAACATTTAACGTAAATAAATATAATGTAAATTAATGCACTCACAAATAGTGGCATTTGTTGACGGTACGGATAAACGTAGCGTTTTAAAATTAAATAATATGATTTCATCTGCCGAACCGGTATTTTCCGGTATATTTCAGAAAAAAAGTATCGTATATAAAACTTAGAGGCTTTTTAATAAAGGGTTTTTTTAAAGGGTTTTGGAATTTTAAATCTAGGATATTCATCTTGATTTCATATAAGCAAAAATGTCTTCAGCTTTTAGTGTACGTACCTAATTGTCGGTTTCATGGAAATGTGTCTATTTCATTAAACTATAGAACACATCATATTGTCGTTTTTAAGGTTCATCCAATAAACTTTCTATAATAACAGTAATAAGATGGTAATAGAATAAGAATAGTAGAGCCAATAAAATATGTACTACTCATTAATACTGGAATTGCAATAATAATAATGTTACAAAATCGCCGACACAGTGCACAATCTGGCAACGCCGCCTCTGGGGGTGCCAGGGACTACCCCTTAAGGGCGAAGTCTCAACCCTCTCTCTAAGCCTTCAAATAAGGGAGATAGGCCCTGTTGCCAACATTTCCTGGATGTCACCAGCGGTACTCATCGAATATCCCCCGTATAACTTGGGTGTCGATTAGTTATTGAACTGCCCTGGTATGCGGATTATTCGTAGTATTCAATGGCAATTTCTACGAAGATCTAGGAGCCTAGTTTACCTATATAGAGGTCGCGGCGTGCTGACGAAGAAGTGAATCTTAATCAGGCAGCGATCAAGATACGAAGCAATACTTAAGTGAAATAAGTGCGATTTTCGAAGTGTTTTCGGTGTGTAATTATTTATATATTGTACAAGAAGTGTTGTATGGTGTCTGAAGTGTTAAATAAAGATTTATACTGTATAAAAGTATCACTCATCTATAGAACCCCGGAACGAGTAACAATAAAATGTCAAAATTGTCAACTTTGTTACTTCTACTTTATTACTTTTTAAAATAAAAATTCAATATATTTACTAGACAACAAGAAAGCTAGTTTAGTTTGAAGACTCACTCATAAATTTATGTATGTATAATATAACAGGTTTGAGCAAAACTCCCGGAACCGCTCGATTAAGGCCGAAGGGAACTTCATATCAAATTCGGGTTTTCGGCAGGAATCAACGAACTGTATGACGTGTATTTTAGGTCCGTTACTTCATCATGGATCCATCCGTTTGTATGGATTACATAATGTAATTTTGTAATAATAACGTAAAATGAATATAATAATCGAATTTTCATATCTTATTAAAGATTTTAGTTTTAAATTAAAATTAAATTAAATTTTAAATTAAACGTTCAAAATGAAACCCCTTCACGGTTTGACAATGCCCTATAGTTTTTCCAGAAGCTCCCGTTGACTGTTTTCGCAGGAGTTGGGTGTAATAACAGTTCGAATTCTATTTTCAAGTTCAAGGAGTGTGAGACGTTTTGTACGATACACCGCAAACTTCAAAATACCTCAGAAATTAAAATCAAGTGGCGTCAGGTCGGGTAATTTCGCTGGGTGTAAATGAGGAATAATATTGTGACAAAAAAGCAAGATAAGAAGGTGAAAAGTCGACAAACATTTTTGGATGGACTGTCAACAGGGTTCAAGGCACATTCAAGAAAAGGGAGATGATTAATAGTCATAATAGTTTACGCCCTTTTTTAGATAGGTGACTATCCCGAAGATATTAACGCATATTGTTATACAAATGATTCCTCCGGGATCTGAAATTCTTATGGATATTCAGTGGGTTCAGTAGGTTCAGTGTACAGTGTGTCCCATTTGCGTTGTCATCGCTAGGTAACGTTCAACTGTAAGTCGGAAACTAAAGGTGCTATTAGAAAATTATAATTAGAAACTACAAAATTCTACGGCAATAAAAGGAGAGTACGCTCATGAAAAAGTTGATATTTTTTTGTTAAAGAAGTTGAGTGTCTGAAATAACTGAAACTCAGTTTTTGGGCATAACTCATAAACAAAAAAAAGGTAGCGGAATTTTGATGACATCATCCATTTTCTCTAGAAGGAATAGTCAAGGCTCGTGAAAACCGCATTTCTCTATCTGTAGTAATAACCGAAATAACCCATAAAGACACGGAAAAGGGGGCACCCTGTACATGAAAACTAAATACCTAAGTAATGTCCAATAAGGAGTCAATAAATTTACCATTATGTACTTCTTAATGTGCAGATATCTTTTATACCTTCGCAATAATTAGGTTTATTGATTATCTATTCTTTTATATTTTTCTTGGATGACTAAAAAATTGAAGAAGCTTGTGTAATTCTACAGATTAGTTTTCTACTAGACATGGATCAGGATAAGTAGTAAAAACAAAGTAGTGACGAAAATGTTCCATAGAGGAGAAAGTTCATTAATCAATGAGATAGAATATTTATGAATCAGATAATTTAGATGCCAACAGTCTGATTGATTGTTATTTTCTTAATTTATAACAGATCAATAACTTCTGGATTAATTAATGAAATATGTTCTATTTGTGTTCTAATAGAGATCACTGGTGGACTATCATTGATATAAATATTTTAACTCGATAGAATTAGTGCAAATTACATTTTCGATTAAATAATTATTTTTGTTTAGAATTTTATTCGAATGATTGACCAAATTTATTTTTCTTATATGGTTCAGTCTATGAGATGGATACAATTGAAGAACTTGTGATTTTGGATAATACTCTATACCGGGTGTTCCACATAAAAGTCCTCAGCTTCGAATCTCGGCAACGGAAAGATATGTTTTGATTTTGAAAAAACAGATGATAGAACTCATCTATGGCTTTGTCACGGATTTAACTTGATTTTTTTCAGAGCAAATTGGAGATGACGCTGAAGTCGAAAGAAATTTTTGGTTGGCAGGAACTTTGTAACAAGATTTATCCGACACTTTGTCCAATTCTAAACAATTTTTGTTAAATGACTATGTTTCAAAAACTTGATAGTTTCAGAGATATCGGGCTCTTTATTTGGTGAGGCCCAAATCAAGCGTATCTTAGAGTTTCGAATTATTACCTTGTACAATGAAATAATAATTATCTAAGTCAATTTAATAGCTCTTTTTAAGGAATAGTGAAATAATATGTATTTCTGTAAAATATGGCAAGAGTTTTTTAAATACCTAATTCGGTTCATTCAACACGCACCAAATTTAATGAAAATTTACATAAGAACTATGTCCCTTCAGAGGAAAATGTTTGAATTACATAAACTAAGAAAAAAAATTGAGTTTCATGTAAATTTCTAAACAATATGAAAAAATCAATTAACAACAAATATTTCTTGCTTTAGAAAATTATAATAATTGCATAATAGTTTCGGTAAGTTACTGCTAGATGACACTACTGTCAAAAAGTAACTAAATTATTTAGGGATATTTTGTATTTAGTTAAAATAAACGGCTACAAGAACCGACATGCTTTACTACATGACTTTTTTGTTAACATTTTCTGTAAACAGACTGTTTGAACGCTAAACAAATACGATGATGTGGTGATAGTTCTTATGCTTCCTTTCCTTTATGTATATAGGTAATTATATAAACTAGGCGAAATACATAAAATATAAAACTATATAACGATTAACAAACCCATTATAAACAAATACTGCATATTAGCAGCGTATAATTTAGACTGACGTGTTGTTTTGATTTGCCTTTTATCAAAAAAATACTCGGGAGGATTTATTAATAAAGATTTACAATATAATTTGGTAGCTCGTTAAATTCAACTAGGGCGCGTACAGATGTTGTCAGTAAAGGCTAGGTGGAATTCTGTTGTTTTCACATTCAACATATAAATGTAAAATATGTATGTGCAAATCCCATTTATTAGGTATAATAGGGCTTGTAAAAGTTTACGTTATAAAATGTAACGAAGTTTATGTGTACTTTGTGTATAATTTATTTATGAAACTTGCAAACAGGGTAATCAAACTTTTTTTTCATTTCATTTTTTTATAACAATTTTTTTATGCTTTTTAGGAGATATTATGTCTGTCTTTGTCTGGTTGTTAGAGCTAAAATATGGGGTCATCATAAAGTAAGGGGTCTACTTTAAAGACTTGCTAGTAACAAAAAGTAAATGGAATCCAGTTGCTTCAATAATTGGAGTTTTCTGTATCTATGGAAATCAAAAGAGTTGTCATGTCAACTGCTGAGACAAGTGTCAGACGTAATCACTGCGATTTAGAGAATTGTTCACAAAATAAAACTCACGTAAACGTAAATTGAAACCATTTTAACTTTAATAACTTGGATCTAAAAATAAGAATTGGTTTAGTTCAATGTTATTACGAATGCAGCAGAAATTACACTGCTGGATTACGAAGATTTCGTACGAAAATGGGTTTGAGAGCAGGGCCATGTCAAATTAAAGTGTACCGTAATTTGATTAGCAGATTTGAAAGATCAGGGTCTGTAACCGACCTACCGAGATCAGAAATACCAAGGATTAGTGATGTCCAAGTTGCAGAAGTTCTTTGGGAAAAACAAAACATAGCCCAACACTGTGAATTCGATATCAAAACGATTGCAAATGCTATACTCCACGGTTTCGAAAATTTTACGCAATATCCTGAAAATTTAATTTTTCTTTACAAATATTGGCTCAGATGGAAATTGAACCCGAATGGTTATCCCGTATTTTATGAACAGATGAGGCCCATTTTTATCTAAATGGTGGAACCAATACTCAAAACTGTCGAATATGATCAAACAGATAATCCACTAGAAATCGTTCAGGAAGGTCTTCATGACAAGAAACCACCGTTTCACCATTTGGTGCTGTTTCACATCTATAATTTTATCATTGGACCATACTTTTTTGAGGAGATACAGAATGGAGAGGCCGTATCTGTAACTGTTACTGGTGAAAGATACCTGCATGTTACAAAATTATGCCATTCCACGGATACAAAACGGTAACGAAGGAATTGAAAACATGATTTTTAGGCAGGATGGTGCACCCCCGCATATTTACCGACCAGTTAAAGAGTTTTTTTACTGATGTTTTTCAAAATCGTTTTATAAGCAGACATTTTGTAAATTCATGGCCTCCAAGATTGTCTGATCTTAATCCAGCGGATTACTAGCTGTGGGATTATTTACAAAAGTTGGTGTTTAGAACACGACCAACAACGCTGGAAGAATTGCTGGAAGGGAGCAAATTGCTGCAATTCAACCAGAAATGCTGAATAATGCTGTGTACAATTTCGAGGAACGGTTGGTGATTGTACAGCAGCAAAATGAACGACATATCGAACATTTGGGATAACCTCTGTTGGACATAAGAAATCCCATTGTTTAAGCAATCGAATTTCTTTCACATTCTATTATTAACTTGATTTGTTAAAAATACATAATAAGCTGAAATGTATCCCTTACTTTATGATAACCTTGCATAACTTCAACTTCTCTGTCCTTCCATATGTATTCGGGAGTTACGGAGTGCTTTTAGAGGCGAATAAAATGAATAAAACATCGTTTACGGCTTAGAAAATACGTTTTTTTGCCGCTGTTTTGTTCTCATGTGTAGCACGTTAGCGGTAATGCATATTTCTGAACTTTCAGCATATTAACAATCGTGCGTGTTTTTTTATGTACGCGCCGTCACTGGTGACTTTGGTTAGATGTTTCTTATCTATGAATTCAAAATAATTGACATAATAATAATTATTGATATAATATGTAGTGATCGAATCAATAGGGTGTAATAACGGGAAATATAACCATATTTCAATTGGATTAATAATACAAATTATAGAAGAAGGTTCAGGGTCCGGATTCTGATTCTACGATACGATTTCAATGACGACACGACCCCAGTTTTCGATATCGTCAGTACGATTGTGTTTAAAATGATTCCGGTTCACTATCGTTTCGATACCCAATTTAAACGCGAAAAAATAGAGATTCTGTTGGCAACACTGCGGTTTAGGATTGATTTTTGACTTGTATTAACCTTACTTTGTTTAGTTTTGTTCACTTTAAAAGTTTATAATTATATAAAAATCCGACCAAATACATATTTGATATTTGATCGGAGATATAAAACGACAATCGTGGTAACTCTAAACTGGTTCATGATAATATATTTTATTTATGAAAAGTGTAAGTGCTAATAAATTCGTCTTTAATTATAGAACTTATTAATCTTATCATATTACCTATATTTAATGAACGAGCTCGATGGCACGTTGATCACAATGAAATACGAAGGCAAAATAGGAGACTATTTGACAACTAACAACCCATTTGATTTGCCTGAACGAAGGTTTATCATGGGTTTATCGAATTGTTTTGTTTAAATAAACAGTTAGTTGAAGAGTTAGCAGGAGAGTTTACAAATTTTCCTGCTGCTAAACTTTTATACTCTTCTACGAAATTAATAAAAATTTCCCAATGTATATCCTGTATTTTAAAGGACATTGTAACTAAAGGTGTTGTCTTTGCTAAATGATTATGCTCCACTTTTTTATATCAATGTACATATACCTATCACAACTTATATTTATTTGTATAAAATAACAAATAACCACCACCGTATTAGACAAAGATGCTATCGTTTACGCTGGACGACACCTCCAAAGCTATCGACCATTTTTAGGTTAGATTACTCGATACTCGAGGAGTCGATTTCCAAAGAGAATCGCTATTTGTACGATTCGATATCGTATCACTGTCGTATCGTCATTACAGAATCGCGGCCCTGATTAACATATTTATTTTATACGAACTAGAATAAAAAATATCTTTTTTCGAAAACTGTTACAAAATGTATTATTATCTCTATTTTTATTCTCTTTTCTGTCAAATGACACATTAGTGAACACTGACGTAGTTTTCCACATAACACCAAAACACTATACTGCACTCGACGCGCGTTTCACCAACCAAGTTGGCATCGTCTGGAGACGATTAAAACTAAACCTATGCTAACATTGTGTCCTATTTATACTATTTCTACGGTTCAGTGAACCGTCGCAACTGCCCAGTGAACCATCGCGATTGATCAGTGAACCGTGATTGACTAACCAATAAAGCGGGCTATATGGGACTGGCCCTCTGTCACCATTCATACTATTTTTACATTTACCAATTTCAAAACTCTCAAAAGCATCCAGCTGTCAGGAATTTGTTACATTCCTAATTAGTCTTAAATTGCTACTATCTATTCTATGGTTGTTCTATATTGAGCGCATATTGCCCATATTGAGCGACACTAGACTTATCTCTTCTACCATATTTGAGATGAGGCATATGTTTCTTGAATCTAGTTTGAATCGACCTTCTAGTTGGTCCAACATACTTTTCATTACAGTCTTTACAGCTAATTTCGTAAAGCCCTGACTTCCTTAGTTTCTATTTTGTCTTTTGGTTTGCCTAAAAGTTGTAGTTTATTTCCCGATGAATAAACCACTGACATACATCTTTAAAAACTTTACCAAAACCACGGGTGAAACGACGATCATTTGGAATAGTTACGAATTTTGGATTTTCTCTTTCATTTCTCTCAAGCTTAATAGGCGATTAATTAAAAAACTGAAACTCGTCATTTTGTGTTGAGCGCAGTGGTGAGAGTCCTTATAGGGATATATCTTAAAGTACTGGTATACAGGGTCCTGCACCACAGCTCCCTTCTTTTGTAGCTCATGAACCGGTGCCTTTATAAATTTAGTTCAAATTTGACTGCAAACTATTCGTAGAGAGGCACATTTTGAAAATATTTTCAAATATACAGGGTGCTCTAAAAACATGTACCATACTAAAGTTATGTTTTTTTTAATGGAACATCCTGTATATTTTTTCATTTTTGGATTCTACAGAAAATTCTAAACACATTTCATGTAGGATGTCCTATACCTATCTTCAACATTTTTTTGCAATATTGACAGGTGAATATTGACATTTTTGCAACTTTGACACCCTGTAAAATCTAAGCGGTTTGAGATTAAGCAAAACGGTTTCCACATTCCTATCTTAACTTTTCATAAGCTATCGTTTGGTACTAATTTCAAATTTATACAGGAATAAAAAATTTTAAAAATTTTCAGAAAATTTTAAATTTTTGGATAATTCTGAAATTAGTACCAAACGATAGCTTATGAAAAGTTAAGATAGGAATGTGGAAACCGTTTTGCTTGATCTCAAACCGCTTAGATTTTACAGGGTGTCAAAGTTGCAAAAATGTCAATATTCACCTGTCAATATTTCAAAAACAGTTGAAGATAGGTATAGGACATCCTAAATGAAATGTGTTTAGAATTTCAGGTAGAATCCAAAAATGCAAAAATATATAGTGTGTTCCATTAAAAAAAACATAACTTTAGTATGGTACATGTTTTTAGAGCACCCTGTATATTTGAAAATATTTTCAAAATGTGCCTCTCTACGAATAGTTTGCAGTCAAATTTGAACGAAATTTATAAAGGCACCGGTTCATGAGCTAGAAAAGAAGGGAGCTGCGGTGCAGGACCCTGTATATACAATTTTAAGGAAATTAAGAAGAGAAATAATTCGGTTCGTGTGTCAAAATTGAAACTCTGAAATTTTATTTATCCGAAGATTTTTTTAGGAACTTGACTCATCCATACTTTAACTTTTTAATGTATATTTAAAATAGTTTAATATAAATAGTGTACGACAAATTTCTCGTGTAATATTTCATTATGTTCAGTTTCCTTTTCGTTACTAAGAACATAACCTCGAGCCACACATTATACGTCAGCTATTTATTATTGTAAAGGCCTCAGTATTAACATTAGAAAAGCAAACAAAAAAGTAAACATGACGCACTTCGATTTGTTTATATTTATATTGTCAGGTCTCTGTAAATGTACTTTACTGTTGATTTTATTTCTTTAAAAATAGTCTTTGCTGTTTATATTTTCTTTAAAGTTACTACTGTTTTTAAATAATAGAGAATGTGCTATTTTCGGCTAGACAGACACATTGAATTTTCTCTCTAACGTCTGATTTTGATATAGTGTCACTGTGAGACACTATGACAATATATAAAAATATAATATTCCAGTTTGTAATAAAAAATAATTAAGTTAAATGGCAATGCGTGCGGAATAACCAAAATGAATTTTTGCTTTTCAACCAAAATGAATTTTCGCTTTTCATCAAACTTAATAGATACTGAGAACTTAACTTTGACTTAAATAGGCGTCGATACTTCGTATTAACTCATCTAGCCTTAACAACTTCCTTCACAGAAAGTGTTATACCATTAATTGTTTTCTTCGATCGAATGTAAATATTTCACTATTCTTTCAGGGGTACCACAGGAACCTCGTATTGAGTTGATGCAACTTCCCCACTTCTATCGTGTCTCCTTAGCTTGTCTTAAACTTCAGGTTTCAATAGGATTTAAATCCGGGGAACCTGCTAGCTAGTTAAGTTTTTCTATACCAACTTCAAACAGGTAAATACTTAGTGAAGAACTTGCTGAATCAGGAAGTCATAGACGATAAAAGATTCAAATGAAACTACGCCATTTATCAACACTACAGTATACCTCCATGCAGACTAATAATAATAATAATAATAATAATAGTTATAACGCAGTTGTAATAAGTAAGTAATAATAAGCCTGATGTAGTCCTTCTCGACCACCAGCTCAAGACAATGTTTGTTAATAAATTGGATACTGGAAGAGGATGGTTCTTTATGGAACATCGTGAAAATAATTGTTTTGAAAAAAACACAGTGCTCATTTAGATGTTTCAAGAAATATATAGGAAATACTCTATATACTAGTATTTCGGCTTGTTAGGTCTTTCTCAATAGAGTAAATGTCTATTACTAAATATTTCCAAGGGCATTTTAGTTATTTATCTATTTAACTAACCGAGTTGATCTTTCCCATCTGGGAAACCCCTAGTTTTTAGTACTTTTTCTAAGAACGAGTTGTTTTGAAAGAGCAGGAGAAACTGACGAAATATCGAGACCTTCTCTTCGAACTCCGCAGACTTCATCCAGAACATACTGTGAAGCTTGTGGTTCTGATAATAGGGGCCTTCGGTGAAACAAGAGGTACACTACTTTCGGAACTAAACGGCATGCCGAAATTCGGCAGATCTTCTAGCCGGAAGAATGCAGAAGGCGGTCATTGTGGGATCACTGCGGCTACTCAGAACCCACGATTCCCGGACTCAGTAGTTATTCAGCCTACGGACGTGGGGAGTAGCTACTGATAACCACCAGCGGCCAACCCTGAGAATTGGAGCCTGGGAACCGGTCGACTGGATTTTAACAAAATAATAATAATAATAATAATTTATAAGAAGACTTTATTTATAAGTAAACACAATATAAAAATACAATTTTCTTTATGAGAGACGAAATTTATCTTGTTAGGTATACAGGGTGTCCACCTAGTGCGCGTAAGTCCAATATCTGGGTTAATAAAAGAGATAACTTAATTTTTTTTCTACAGGGTTGTCTAATATCCCGAGCTGCACAAAATGAAAATATATTTACATATTCAGGGTGTTCAGTTTTTCCTGGACAGGTACCAACTTCGTTTTTCTAAATGGAAATATATATTTTTTATTGCTTTTTCGAACTAAACCCTTGATTTTAGTAGGACTTTCATCAGCCTTCCCTATACCTAACTTAAACTGTTTTTGAAATATTGACGGGTGAATATTGACATTTTTGCAACTTTGACACCCTATAAAATCTAAACGGTTTGAGATCAAGCAAAACGGTTTGCACATTCCTATCTTAACTTTTCATAAGCTATCGTTTGGTACTAATTTCAGAATTATCAAAAAATTTAAAATTTTCTGAAAATTTTGAAAATTTTTTATTCCTGTATAAATTTGAAATTAGTATCAAACGATAGCTTATGAAAAGTTAAGATAGGAATGTGCAAACCGTTTTGCTTGATCTCAAACCGTTTAGATTTTACAGGGTGTCAAAGTTGCAAAAATGTCAATATTCACCCGTCAATATTTCAAAAACAGTTTAAGTTAGGTATAGGCACAGCCTGCTTTAGTACTAGCCATGAACTGAAATTGGCAACACCGCTCCACGCCGATCTTCTAGTCCGATTCCCGACCCACAGCCTCTCTAGTAGAGAAGGCTGTGGCCGATCGTATTTGACGTGCATTCCCAATTTTGTTTGTAATATCATCAGTACAGAATTTTCCAGGAAGAATGTATGATATTGAGAAGTTTTTAAATGAATACTCTATTATGTCAATTAAAACCAATGTACTCTGTCGAAGAGCTGAATATGTTCCAGTTGTTAGATGGCCATTAAAATTTAATTCTTGCCATTTGTCTAACCAAATGATGAACTTTTGAAGAAAGTTTAATCTGAAATCTGTGGCAGAGTAAATAGGTTTTGCCCATTCATTTATTTTCATATCTCCTACTACTATACTGGTACAATTAACAATATCCCACCATTTCTTAATTATGTCCAAAAAATCTGCAGTACCATTATAATTATAATCTCTTATGGCGGCTATTGTTGAATGATGGAAAATATTGTCCACTAAGAAACCTTTTGCCTTTCAAGATTTGTAGGAAAAACAGTTTTAAAGTTTAATTTGTAGGCTTTCTTGGCAAGCATATCTTTCTCTTTGGAATAGACATCACGAATATCTTTAAATTTAGCATACTTAACTTCGTAGGTATTAAAATCGGGATATACAAATGTGTTGTCAAGATTTTTTAAATTTAACCAATTTGATTTAATATTTTTAAAAATATGTACAAAGTCAAAAGTTAAAAATATTTTTTTATTCGTGTTGGCAGGATTTGGAATAAAGCTATTACATTTTGTTGTGTTTACTTTATTTGATTGAACATTTAATTTCGCATTTGATTCTGAAAGTAAACTGTTAAACATTGTCCTGTTGATTCTATGATTATCTGTTATTATACATAAAACTTCAAAACCACAATTCTGAACCATATTAACAACATTTTGTGTTATTGGAACCATTTCTTTGCCTGTGATATTTAATACGGGTAGTAATTTTACAATTTCACAAAAGTTTCCAAATGCTGAACAAATCATAAAAGATAATATTGTCTTCGCGAATTCTACATTCTCTTTGTTACAAGCTGTACCGATTATGTTTTTTGCACGATAATCTAATCTGCAATTAATATATATTTCATCAATTAGAATTACTACTATCTTGTCAGTCTGTGTAAGTGAAGACGACATATTAACTAAATAGTGCTCATTCTTATTTTCTTTATTTGGAGAAATGTCCATTCCAGATGAAAGATACTGCAGATAACGCTTAGAAGGTAAAATAAAAAAAGTCTGTAACATATTGTATGTAGTAGGAGACTGAATATAAATCATAAATGCCATTATTATAGTGGAGGCAGAGTATTTCCTTTTTAACTTTGTCATTTGGTTAATTTGATCTACGATAATGTTTAATTGTTTAGAATATAAAAAAGTCTCGATATCGCAAAAATCTAAAGCTTGTTTTAAATACAGCAACGCCTGTTGCAATGCATTTTGAGTATTGCTTGTTTCTAAGTTACTTGAATAATAGGTATATTTAAATCTATCTAATAAATTTTGGAGTTGAGACCATCTCTTAATTTTCATATCAAAATCTAAAATCCACTTTAATTCATTAAAATACAATTCACTGCGATTTACAAATATTTTAACTGTTAGGTCGTTATTTATTGATATCTGATTTTCAATTTTAACTATTTCACCATCGAAATTTATTGTATAAAAAATTATTTTAGATGTCAAGACTTTTATATTCCAACTTTCTCCAAGATTAACTTTTTTCGAAAAATTATTTATAAAATCATTGTAATTTGCAATAAGATCTGACTTTTCAAAATTTTGTATCAACATTTCATGTTGCTGAACACTGTAGGCTGTTAGCGCCTACATTCAGGATCTTTTCGAACAATCGACTTTTCCTTTGACATATATTTAGGCAAATTTGGGAAAATAGATGGGATAGCATCCGCTTTTAATTTTGCTTTGCAAGCAATCATTGTTAATGTACCGTCTGGTAAAAGATGACTGTCTAGTTTAACGACATCATTAGGATCAAAATGTAACTCACAAACAACGGAATATTTTGTAGGTGACCATTCTTTCCTAGGGATACGTTTGAGCCATTTTTGTTTAAATGTGTCGTCCTTAGGGAATCCGAAAACACTTTTTACTCCTTCACTTTTTACAGAGGAATCGTAATTAGATTTACACCCTGGTACACAGCACCGTGCCGGCATTTTCACTATTCAAGGTTAATTTCACTTCACCTCCAACTAATAAATAGAACATGTAAAAACTCAGGAAAATGATATTACATATCAAATTGGTAATACACGGCACGAATAATTATCTCTTATAATTAAACGCTATTTAACACAAATATATAGGATGATTTAATACCACAAGTACAGACGCACCATTTACCAAAACTGTATCGCTCGGTCTGAAATTAGGACGGGATGCAGTGTTGCAATTTTCTCAGTTCATGGCTATTACTAAAGCAGGCTGTGGTATAGGGAAGGCTGATGAAAGTCCTACTAAAATCAAGGGTTTAGTTCGAAAAAGCAATAAAAAATATATATTTCCATTTAGAAAAACGAAGTTGGTACCTGTCCAGGAAAAACTGAACACCCTGAATATGTAAATATATTTTCATTTTGTGCAGCTCGGGATATTAGACAACCCTGTAGAAAAAAAAATTAAGTTATCTCTTTTATTAACCCAGATATTGGACTTACGCGCACTAGGTGGACACCCTGTATAACATAATGGATTTAAATGAATCCACAGAATAATTATCCAGTGGAGTATGATTTGGGAGTTCTCTAGGCTTTTCTGTTTATTTGCCTTGCACATTACCGACCTGAAAAGATTCAAGTTTGTAAAGCTTTCTTTTTAAAATTAAACTGGATAGTTTTTTGACGTGGAGCTATTCAAATGCTTGCCGTAAAGCCGTTTTCATCACTCAGTCGATTTGCTATATAATAAAACCCAAAGTAAACTTATAAAGCATATATCTGAGACCATCTAACCTAAAATAAACAGTAATATTTTTATAGGCTGCCGTACGGACAAAACAATATTTTCAGAATTGTCTACATAGTATCTTTGTGCGGCATAGTGTAATTTATTTATTTTATTGGGATCTTACGTTGAATTAATAAATAAATCAGAGTAAATTATGTTATTGTTATGGTTAAAAGTGAAAATATTAGCTACGTAAATTTACAATACAAGACTTTTATCATTGACGCATTGTATATTGTTTTAGTTCTGGATATTATTTACGTTTACATATTAACGCACGAACATTGACAAGAAGCCGAATAAAAGTATCTAAAGCAGATGAGTATTTCTAGATTTATGCAAATATATATATATATATATACAGGGTGTCCCGAATTGCAGTGACCAAACTTTACCAGATGATAGAACTTTTGAAAATAAGTAAAAAAGTTCATATAAACATGGGTCGAGAAATGCTTGGTTTTCAAGATACAGGGTGTCAAAGATTTTGAAAAAATATGTATTTTTTTAATTAAGATCCTTAATTGTAAAGATACAAATTTGAAAATTGGCATGATTATTTCTTACTTAGTGATGCCTTTTTAGAAAAACATCTTAGAAAAAAAAATTGTTTATAACCCTATAATTGGGGGGTCCGACCCCTTTCGTCCCCCCCAAAAAATTTTCCGCGTACGTCTATGATATTAAAACTGTGTTCGTAGGATAGAAACTTTGATTTGCAAACTTTTATGTCTCTTGATATTTTTTGAATTACCTTTAACTTTTTTAAATGTTTTACATGTTCGTAATCAATGTCAATCATAAACTTTTGTCGTAAATCATAAGACAGCATGCAAATTAAATTCTTTATTTTTTTCCAATATAATTTAAAACTTCTGGAGGTCAACAAATGAAAATGTACTAATTAAAACTAACTGAAAAATAAATAAGTAATTGTAACAGGCCGTATTAAAATGAACAATATGTTTTCCTACAATTTTTTATAAGTTTCTTCACATGATGAAATAATAATTCCTATTTTACTAGAACAAACTTATTACATAATTAAATAAACTGACTAACTTAGATAAAATTAAATTGTCCTGAAAATTATTATCATAATTATATCAGTTGTTCGAAGTGTAATCCTTCCACTTCAACACATTTTTGGCAGCGGCGCACAAGAGAATGTGTTGCGGCATTAATAAAATTTTGGTTCGCCCTCAATTCTTCACAAGCTTCCCGAATCTTTTGGATCAGTTCTTCTCTGGTGTTTACAGGGGTAGCGTAAACTTTGTCTTTTAAGTAGCCCCAAACAAAAAAATCTACAGGTGTCAAATCGGGAGAACGAGGTGGCCAGCCTATTGGCCCTAATCGACCGATCCATCTTTCGGGAAAATTATTGTTTAACCATCTACGGTTTTCAATAGCGTAATGGGCCGGCGCTCCGTCCATTTGAAGCCAGCAATTATTTCTTAAATTTAGCGGAACGTCCTCAAGATAGTCAAAAAAGCTATTATTTAAAAACTCATGAAATAATTGTCCGTTAAGACGTGGTGGTAAGATATGAGGACCGCAGAAAGTACCATTTATAACTCCGCACCATACATTTACACAGAAATCCGTTTGAAAAGCCGTAGGCCTGATTGTGTGAGGGTTCTCATGCGCCCAGATTCTTGAGTTATGAAAATTTACCGATCCACTACGTGTAAAGGTGGCTTCATCGGTCCAAATGATTTTCGACTTAAAATCGGGATCTTCTTCAACAGCGTTTATGAACCAATTACAAAACTCAACACGTCTCTCGGCATCACCTGGTTGTAGGTTTTGTACTGGTTGCATTCGAAAAGGTTTTCTGTGATCGTTTTTCAGAACTCGAAGCACTTTATTTTTGGAAACATTAATACCTCCAGCACGTAACTGTTGTACAGCTCTTCTTACACTCAATTTATTGTTGTCATTAAACTGGGCCAAAATTTCATTTCTTAGTCTTTCATTTCGCCGTACTTCATTTCTTCGATTTTTTTGAAGGCCAAGATTTCGAAATTTCATATGCGTTTGAGTAAAAACTGTTTTTGACGGCAGCCTTCTGTTTGGATATCTTCTATGATATTCGCGTACGGCGGCAGTCGCATTTCCATTGCAGTATCCATAAATAAAATGAATATCAGCGTACTCCACATTAGAAAACTCAACCATTTTTTTATTTGAACACTTTTATTAACTAAAAAAAACTCTTCCGGAACATAAGTATACCGACTTGACAAACAACTGTCATTTGGCCTGATTGTTTAATAAAATCATGGCACTCTATTGAATTGAAGTGTCTGCCCTTACACTAAGCATGTATGAGAGGAAAATGTATGACATGGATTACAAAAATGCAAAATATCTAAAAAATAGAAGCTTAAATCGAAAAATATCAAGAGACATAAAAGTTTGCAAATCAAAGTTTCTATCCTACGAACACAGTTTTAATATCATAGACGTACACGGAAAATTTTTTGGGGGGACGAAAGGGGTCGGACCCCCCAATTATAGGGTTATAAACAATTTTTTTTTCTAAGATGTTTTTCTAAAAAGGCATCATTAAGTAAGAAATAATCATGCCAATTTTCAAATTTGTATCTTTACAATTAAGGATCTTAATTAAAAAAATACATATTTTTTCAAAATCTTTGACACCCTGTATCTTGAAAACCAAGCATTTCTCGACCCATGTTTATATGAACTTTTTTACTTATTTTCAAAAGTTCTATCATCTGGTAAAGTTTGGTCACTGCAATTCGGGACACCCGTATATATAGACATATACAGAGTGGCCTACAAATTTAAGTAGTGTTCAATATGTTCAAAATTCTTTGTCTCACATAAAAAAACCAAAACTACTACAACCTACAAATTACAAACAAGATTTTTCTTAGCGGTAATCATAAATATTATTATTATATATTGGAACTTCGTTTTTAAAATTATTATGATATATGAAATTATGATATACAAGGTGACCCAAACAAAATAAAAATAAACTTAAAGGGGTTTTAGGGGACATGACAACAAACCTTTTTTGTTTAATAAATATATATCCGCAAATGAGCCGTTTGGGCTGTAGACCAATAAAATGTTTTAAATAATTAAAGAACTCTAGAAGACACCAGCAACAATTTTCTGTAAAGATGTAGGCTGGTATTGTTGGAGAGAATCTAATAGTGCACTTGCTGCCTGCTCGTTTGAACGCAGATACCTATTTATCTCTATTTTCTGCCAAAGTGTTTTGCCTCTATCATTAGAAAATGTCTCTTTAGACATTAGAAATAACATGTGATTTCAACATGAATTGGCACCTCCACATTTTGGTTTGAACGTACGCCAGTATCTGGACCAGCAATTTCCCCACCGATGGATTGAAAGAGGAGGTCCCGTGGCCTGGCCAGAACGTTCTCCCGATCTCAACCCCCTGGATTTTTTCTTTTGGTGTCATCTGAAATCTTTAATCTACGAAACGCCTACGAAATCTTTAGTCTATGCCTATTCGTAATGAGGAAGAACTCTTACCAAAAATAATGGCCAGTTGTACACATGTAGAATTATTCCCGGAATATTCCATGGGGTCCGCGAATCAATGAACCGACGATGCAATCTTTGTATTGAAGCAAATGGTCAACATTTTGAACACTTATTGTAAACCATTATATTTATAATATTTCCATTATAACTATTTCCATTTTGAACTCTTAATTACCTGTCGGTTACATTATATAAAGTACATGATGATTTATAATTCGACATTATTTTTTTAAGTTTCTATTCCCGCAGAATCATAAATAATGTCCTTAAAGGATACAGTTGGCATGTAACCTCAGAAAAATCGTTATATGTTTATGACATTTTTATCACCCAGCAGAATTATTATTTTCGGTTTCCTTTCGACAAAAAAGAACGGATCCACTTTAGTTCTTTACGTCAAACAGAAACATCATGAATAATTTTGCACGTGTAAACAAAGTAATCAACTGCTACCCAGCCCTGTAACCTTTGAACTTTCACTTTATTCATACGTAATCAAAACTTTTCTCAAATTTTTGCTCGCGCCGCTGGAAATTGAGTGCAGATAAATTAAGTGATGTTACTTTGTTAAATATAAATACACTACCTAAATGAAGCTTGCTGCTAAACAAAATAACATGAAACTTCCTACAACTCCAAAGTTTGCCCAAGTAAATCCCTTATTTATTTTAACCAACTCCAAAGTGCAGCTCAACTAAAATTACTCATAAATGCAATCTCGGAAAGTGAATTAATTTTGAGGAAACAGAATTAGTGTGCGTTCCACATGAAATGCAAATAACTCGGGTTGTACATGGTGTTGGGCCCAAAATGGAAGGCCTCTCTCATTATTTAAGTAACTATATAATATTGAGATCCCGTGAATTGCGTTTCCAGCGACAACTTTTAAATCTAATATGTCTCCGGGTATAATAGAATAAAATAAATTCTAGTGTCGCAAAAATGTAATATTTTGAAGCTACTTCAGATTTTGTTTTCCATTATTTTCATTGTTTTCACTTCACTAAAATATCTGACGATATAATTTGGAACTATAATAAGTACCTTTACCTTCTAAATTTTTTCAATTTCTTTATCAACCGTAAATTGTTATCAAATTACTAATACGATCGTAACAACATTTAAGTACATACCTTAGATGTATTAAAAAAGCAAAATATATATAAAAAGTATTTGAATCCAATACAATAACGAGATGTAGAAACAAATTCTACTACTTGACAGATGGGATGTACATTCATACCATACATTAGCTTGGACTATGTTGCGACAACTATCAAGAGGTGGCGCTATAGCATAGGGTTTTCGTAGGCAAAACGGACCTATTGTGCTAAGTACTGGGGTCTTTGGATCTTTAGGTATGATCACTTATATTGCACTAACGAGATCATAAAAAGATCGAAACCGGCCTGCAGTTAGTGACATCCTACGATGTGAGGTGCAAGTATTTCCTCCTAGTTTTCATTACAATCCGAATCCTTGTATTTTGATTCTAACTGAGACAAAATACGGCAAATTTTTGCTTTGTAATTCAGCACTCGACGAGGCATATATCCAGGAGAATAGCTGTTTAGGCTTAATTTGTTTTAGTCCTTATTTAAATAAGGCGTTTACAGATGGTGGATATAAAGTAGATTCGTACAATTCGTAGTTATGAAAAAGTACTTGTTTTAATACCGTAAGATTTATTTCCAATAACCGTCGCGAGAAATTTGTTAGATACATAGTTTATCAGCAGGACCCTTTCTTTCAGTTTACGTTAAATTAACTATTATCAAGGCTGTTTACTTTTTATGGCCTCCGGGCTCCCACGATCCTACGTTTTAGGCGCCTTATTTATTTCTAAAACATTCGCCGGACATTTTACCACCAATATAAACGAAGTTTAAAAGTTGTGTTTATGTCTGTAAGTGCCGATCAAGACTTGCAAATATTTATCTATTTATATTAAATTATCCCGTCGGCCTTAGGCCGAGATATTTTAGAGAAACCTTAGACTCGAAACAAGAAAGAGCGATTCACGTACAGGGTGGGCCAAATTTGGAGTTTTATCTGAGATACCGAAAAAAATATTTCGATAGAATACGCATAATCCCTCTGCAAATGAAGAATTTTAGCTCAAGCTGGCAACGCCGGAAGAAATAACATATTTGGTATACTATAAACATATTTATTTGAAGCAAGATGTCGAAAACAACTGCTCCACGGGCTATGTGTCCCGACTGACATTTTTTACATCCTGAAGTAGTAGTATGTTTCTCACCACTACTAACATACTATAAAATAGTTTCGCATTTAATGCTAATGGCAACAATGGCATAGGAATTCTTAAAAATGTTATAGAATTGTACGTCATGTATCTAGCCCCATATCACATACATAATAAATTGTTGCTTGGAACAAGAATGTTTTCCAAATGTTCAGAATGAAAGATGGCTCTTGAACAGACACAGAATACTTACTTATTTGCTCTTGATCGCTGTCTGATTAAGACTGACACCGGCACGCTGCGACCTTCATATAGGTGAACTAGGCTTCTAGATCCTCGTAGAAATTTCCATTAAGTACTCACGAATAATCCACATACTAGGGCAGTTCAATAAATAATCGACAGCCAAATTATACGAAGGGTACTCGATAAGTACCGCTGGTGACATCCAGGAAATGTAGACAAAAGAACCTAGCTGCCTTATTTGAGAGATAGGTTATTTTGAACGTGAACCGTGAACGTTAAAAACCGTTAAAACAACGTGAACCAACAGAACATATTTAACAAGGATGACATAAAAATTGAGCGTTGGTACTGTTTAACAGTTTTGACAAGGTGTGGTTTTGACAGTGTCAATCTGACATGTTATGTCAGTTTTTATTTAGGAAGATCGTTCTAGAATTTTTAGCCAATAATATCCATGACTGATAAGTGCATACGTCATCAATTAACTTTTTTATTATATTACGAAAAAACTAGCGATTCGATTTGAAAAATATTTGGGAATAGTTTTCCACTGAAAGAAGAATATTTTAAAGCCAAACACGTACGTTTAATTAATTTGTGGTGGAAAGGCCAGTATCAGAATCCGCTCGAATTTCGTCCACCCTGAATATTCGCCGACATTAATTAGCGCGGTGTAAAATTAGAAGATAACGTTTAATTTTAGCCGCGATATAAGTGCGTACGCGAAAGATGGTTTTATAAATAGGCCTTCCAGACCTGACGAAGTGGAAGTAGCAACCAGCGGTTTGTATTATGGAGAAATACATATATCTAGGATCAAAGCGTTCCCAAGTGCAAGTCTTTCACGTGACACTCAAAAATATAATGGAGGCACTTTGCACTTTTAGTTTTTAGTTGGTTATTTTTTTGTGCAAAATGACACGTAATATATAGTAACTAGCCTCAAGTACTATATATATCTTCATACTATATATTTCTGTCAGAAAAAATAGTACGTACCCCCTGCTTAAAAAAAATATATAATATGCATACATATGGTGGAAGGTAAAATGTGAAAGTTGCATAGCAAACTAATAAAGTCGCTTTCGTCGTAGGTATATCTTTTAATTTAAAGTAATCCGAATTTTTCATGAATTTTTAACATACTGTAAGTATCTGAAAAACGGATTAGTTACATTCTGTACGCGTGAATATAAATTGTTTTGTATTTAAATTTTCTTCAAAAAAAAAAAAAAACTGGAAGTATGATGTGATCGTGAATTGATTGGTTAATTTTAATTTTAAAAAGCAAAACTTCTATTCATTTTGAAAAGTAACTCAGTAACAGTACAGTAACTCAGTACAGTAACTCAGTATTTACTCAGTAACTTCTAACTATTCATTATGCTAACTAAACAGTCAAATTTGATCGCACTGGTAAAAAAGACAAGGCATTCTTAATATACATTTATAGTAACTTGTTTTCTTATGTTTGTGTAAGGAATACTCACTTGAATCTTTTGCAATGGTGTGTTTTCCTATTTTTTTTTACATCGGCAATGGAAAGTAGTTGGAAAAAGAAGAGATACGTATTTCTGGAATTTTAATATTGGGTTCATTTAAGTCCATAAATTATTTTTTTAGTGTGCGCGATATCTATGTGACGTCACTAAGCGAAAATTTAAAATTCGCGCCATTTTTTAGTGATTTCTAGGATATTATCATTTGTGTGGTTGGTGTCACTGCGTGACAACTTTACTTTTATTTATATTTGAATTGTTTAGTTAGGGTAAACATGAGACATTGTTTTTAGTTTATATTTTTTCCTGTGAATTGTTGTCTCTGCCTGTGACTGATTACAAGTGTATTTCTTAGTAACAGAAAAACATCGTAATTTGTAAAGGTAGTTTTTGAATATATTTAATCGACGTTGCAGTAATACTGTTAAGTTAAATACTAACCTTACATTTTTCATCCCTTTTATTTCTGAAAGGATTTATAGGATCTTTATCATAAAAGGATCTATAACCGGTAAATTGTCAGACTTAGCCTCTACAAAACCTTGCTCCATGTTTAATAAAAGTTTAGTTCACAAGAAAACAACAATACAACACGTCAAGTTGCCAAGACAAACACAAACAGGAAATTTCAAATGTCAATTATCGAAATGTCGTTTGTCGTCATTACAAACTGAAACTAGCCACATATTATCAGTGTGGCCTCTTTATAGATACGTATTCCCTAGTTTTCGCTTAGTGACGTCACGAATATAGAATAAAATTTCAAAATTGAATTAAAAATTTTCAACCGATTCAATCTTAATAATTTTTATCCTAATAAATATAAAAAAAAAATATATTTTATAAAAATACAGGTTTCCACTTTCATTTCGATCGAAGGAAAATACCCCATTTTAAAGAATCTTGATATTAGCCTGTATTTTCATATATTATATTCAAATACATGTACCGTTGGAGGTAAAAGCGTAAGAAATGAAACATCAAAAAGCTATATAAAAATTTATTAGTTTTAAAATAAATTTAATTTGCTCTGCCATCTCCAGATGTTCTTTGTTTACACTGATCTTTGTCTTTTATTAATTTAATAACACTGTCATCATCGGCGTTCATCATTAATAGTATTTATGCCCGTTTGCACCGACGATTTTATGGAGAGCTTAGGCCTAAGGTCTACTTAAAAATGAAATTTCTTTTGCACCAATATTTAAGCAAGGCTTATCGGTTCCTTAAATTCTACTTAACTAAGCCCCCAAATTTGCAGGCTTAAAAGTAAACTTAAATTTAAGTGATGTAACCTAACCTATAAATTCTATGAATATATTCTAAAATTTTCAATAAATTTGTAAATTGAAACATGGACATGGAAATTTTTGAAGATGATATGGATATACTCGTATTAGAAATAATCTATTATGGTTTTCCTAGAAAAGTATATGTACAGGCATATCCTTTTGAAGATTTAGACCATTTAACGTTTTTCAGAAGGTTCCAACTTAAACATACTGTTATTCAGTTATTGGACCTAATTGAAGAAGATTTTGAGTATGCTAGTGACAAGTAAGTACCTATACTTACACAAAATATACATTGTTAATACCAAAATATCTACAGTATTTATAAATTTAGTTCTATAATTGTGCCTTAAAAGACTTTTTACGAAACTCCATCAGTTTTTTTGGTATTCAATTACATCTTTATATTTCGAAATTATGCTTAAAAGCAAAGATTTATCTTCTTCAGAAAAATTGGCGGATCTTACTCGTTTTGCTTTTTTATTATCCTACATCGTTTTTTTTTGCAATAATTCCCAAGTACGAAGTCCTAGTTCTAACAAAAATATTTCTTTGAAAAACCAAAAACACAAAAGTGAATTAGATGTAGAAAATTAAAAAAAAATATAGTTTACGTTACGTCACGTCGGTAAGAAGGTTGGTGGTTAATAAAAGTAAAAGACACTAGGTATAATAACCTTAAAAGTTAAAATTTCCTAAATAAAGAAGCCTCTGTACAAAGGCCCTTTGGCTTAACAAAGCCAAACATATGATTGCGTGGTGCAAGCTAAAGTGATTTAAGAGTTTCTTAAAATTTAAGCTCCGTTTAGCTAAGCCTTACATAAGTGACAGTCGGTACAAATGGCCATTAGACACATTTTCTACGCGTTAATAAGAGTTTTGAATGTTACTTGTACTTTATACCGTTTTTTAATCACGTCATTTTCGGGAATTTATATAAACTAAGAAATTTTATTATTAACCTTTTTGAGATTTACATTTTTAAGGAGATATTTATTTTACATACAGTCTGCTGAATACATAAATGAGAAAAACAGGGTATCTCACAAGCAACTGCGTCCATCGATATCTGGGAAAGTACTAACCCGAAATATTTGAAAATTTGGCAACATGGTAAAGTCTCTTCTAGGGCGAACGCTTCATAATATGTTTAACTCTCCACCACCTCCGGTTATATTGGAAGTCTACATAAACTTCATTTTTTAAATGGGACGCCCTGTATATTATTGCATTTTTTGGATTCTACGGAATACTTTAGGATCAATCTATGACATTCCCTATAGCTAGGAGTTAAGCATTTTGAAATAATATTTAAAGAAAAAAAAATGACGTAACTGTGTCCGCAACTTTTTAAAAATATATATGTTCAAAAATATTATACCAAGTGTTGCATTTTCGCTGTTACATTTTGGAAATGTCAAACAGCCATAACTTTTTCAACTCGAATGGAATACCCTGTATTGTTTCAGTCTATCTTATGCACATTGAAATTTTCTTTCAAGCCATTAAGCACTATTAGGGTTGTGATTATTACTTATTTCTACTATTTTGGCAGTTTTCATAATATGGAGAATGTTATCAAATTTGCCATGAACATAAACATTTCAAAAACAATAAAATCGGTGGTGTGTTGTGTCTGTACCGGGATATCAAAAATTATCTTGGTCAAGGGTGGTTGTGGAATGTAAAACGTGTGTCTTACTTTAAATTTGAAATAATTATGGCACTGCCACACTGACATCATCAATAACCTACAAATTTCATACCTATTTATTTCAGTTTTAAAACAATAATTAACTACAAATAATGAAATAACGATTTTAGTAAAACTAAATCGTTATTTCATAATTACACAAGAAAATTACAAGAATTCCATAATTACAAGAAAAACTAAATTACAGTAATTGTTGGAAATGTCCCCCGTTTTGTTCGATGCACAAGTTGACGCGCCTCCTCATGCTGTGAAAAGCGTTTTGCACCATTTCTGGCGTTATGGTTGCACATTGCTGAACAATTCTTTGTTGCAGTTCTTGCAAATTATTTACCGGAGTTGCGAAAATCTTGTTTTTTAAGTAAGGAAATATAAAATAGTCCATAATTGTCAAACAAGGTGTTCTCGGAGGAAACTCAACTTCTGTATGCAAACTTATCAGCCGGTCATCAAAAAACTCGCGGAAAAAAGCAATATTTTCTCGTGTAGTATGTGCTGTTGCACCGTCATGCTGGAAATAACCGTACCGAAGTTCATCATCGTTTAACTGTTGCACAATTCAGCCAAAAAGTTGTGTCTGTACCTTTCAGCGTTGACGGTGAAATCGAAAAAAATTGGCCCAATTATTCTTCTGCGAGAAACTGCCATCCAAACACCAATTTTTTGAGCATGTAGTGGCGATTCAGTAAAAACATGAGGGTTATCATTGCTCCACATTCGCATATTTTGAGAATTGATGTATCCCGAAAGGTGGAACCACGCTTCGTCAGAAAAAAAGTTAAGTCCAGAAGATCGTCATTCATTAAATTATTGACAAACCAATGGCAGTAAGCAAGGCGTCTGGGGGGAGTCTGCGGGCAGAAGAGCTTGATGTGCTTGCATCTTATATGGATGCATGTTCAAGTCTTTCTTTAAAATCTTATGACATGTTCCATAAGAGAGTCCAATTTCCTGAGAAAGACGTTTCAAAGGTTTTGCAGGCTCCTCTTCCATACGTTGACGAACGTCATTGACAACTTCTTCTGTACGAACTCTTGGTCTACCAGCACCTTTTTTATGAGTCACACAACCAGTTTCGCGAAACACTTCAACACAATTTGTAAGGCACGCATAAAAATTGTCCGGTAATATTGCCACGTTTGGGAAGTGCTCTCGAAAATTGTCCAAACACAAACGTTGACTGTATTTCCAATTTCCATTAACTAGCGCACCCGTTCGAAAATAGGCTTCAATCATGAAAATTTTGTGCTGTGTGGTAAGAGCGCAATGACTTGACAGATTCTGACACAACAAAACATATTCAAAAATTTAAAGTAAGACACGCGTTTTACATTCCACAACCACCCTTGACCAAGATAATTTTTGATATCCCGGTATAATTTACACCCGTTATAAATAATTACTATTGTAATTATGCACATATTTATGTGCATATTTTTGTAAAAAGTTGTTTCACCATAGATTCCACCATTGATTCCACGCCACTGGCTTCTCCTATTTTGCTGGTTCTACACTGGTTAATAGCTATTAATAGTGGCATTCACTACACCAAATTTCAAAACAATCCTTCCATCCGTTTGGGAGATATGTGAAAAAACTATTTTTCTCTATATTTCAACACCTTGTATCTTTGTAAGAAAGCATATTAGAGCAAAAATTTATTTGGATGAAAACTTTTCTTTGGCGAGAAGAATATTGAGTAAAATTTGTTACACCTACATCTGACTTACCCTGTATATGCGGGTGTGGAACGCGAGTTCTACGGGTAGGTCTGTGTCTCAGGAAGAGAATCTTATTTAGTAGCTTCAGTAATTCAATTACATCTAAACGTAATATGTGTAATTACAAGTTATATATGATGTATATAGCATACTGCAATATTATGATTCACTAGCGAAGCTACTTACTTAGTACACAATATACATACACCTATAATCTAAATTAATATCAAACCACTACAAAGGCTGTGCTTAATACGTTCAAAGATGAAATTATTAAATGATTGTACTATTAATATAAAATATAAACTATTTGAAACATCTATAATAAATATATACTTATAGTAAATATAAATTTTATAGTAAATTGTCAATTTCTGAATATTTGTCAATATTTAGAATAATTGTATTGAGTGGATTACTTTTGCTTATTAAATTATATACAGGGTGAGTCAACGAAAAATTTCATCCTCGATTATCTGTCAAAGTATTTGTTTCCATGGAAAATGCTCAGATAGCGATTTTTATTTGAAAGTGTATATATTTTTATAGTACATACTGAGATTTATACTATGTGTCCCAAAAACAAGAGGCTTACCACAACTTATATTTTACACCGGGTTTCCCATTTCATTTGACTAATGGCAATTAACATGGGCTATTACATTTCATTGAATTTTATATTCCCAGTGCACACTATGAGAAATATTGCTAACGGAATCGATAGTACTAACTGTCAAACACTTCTGATTACCAAAATACTAAAGCGAAATGCTTTTTTAATTAAAATATCAATAAAAATTCGTTTTAAGTTAATAGACGTAGTTTACATAACTGTTTTAAAAGACATTATTAAACGTCATCCGGTGGACTAGTTGGTTGAGCGGCAGTGTTTCAAACTGGACCGCAAAATTTTGCAGGTTCGATTCCCGCCAGAGACAACTTTTTTTTTTACTTTTTCATTAATTACAAATTATTAGTGTTTATTTATTCGAATAAATATGGTTCATTGTCTTTACCTAGTTATTCCAATTAGTTCGTTTCTTTTATCTTTAGCTAAAGCTACTATCTTATAAAATAAGTAATCAACAAGCAACATATTTTTTATTTATTACATGCACTGTGCTTTTACTAATAATAGTGTACTTATCTCTGCTAATAGTACTACATATTATACCTCGATCTGGATATTGAGTTAAACAGTTACAGAAGAACTGTCGTGAATTAGTAATAGGAATTTTTTTGAGGAGTTTTTTTAAAATATATTCTTATTTTTAAAAATTCATAATTTTGAGAATTATAGTTTTTATTTAAAAAAAAACTATTACTAATTCACGACAGTTCCTCTGTAATACTGTTTAACTCAATATCCAGATTGAGGTATAATATGTAGTAACTATTAGCAGAGATAAGTACACTATTAGTAAAGGCACAGTGCATGTACCTAATAAATAAAAAATATGTTGCTTGTTGATTACTTTATTTTATAATATAGTAGCTTTAGCTAAAGATAAAGGAAACGAACCAATTATTAAAACATGTTTTATTTTTTTTTTTGATAAGCAAATATTGTGACTTTCAAAAATAATAACTAGGTACAGACAATGAACCATATTTATTCGAATAACTAAACACTAATAATTTGTAATTAATAAAAAAGTAAAAAAAAAGTTGTCTCTGGCGGGATTCGAACCTGCAAAATTTCGCGGTCCAGTTTGAAACACTGCCGCTCAACCAACAGTCTCTTAAAACAGTTATGTAAACTACATCTAGTAACTTAAAACGAATTTTTATTGATATTTTAATTAAAAAAGCATTTCGCTTTAATATTTTGGTAATCAGAAGTGTTTGACAGTCAGTACTATCGATTCCGTTAGCAATATTTCTCATAGTGTGCCCTGGGAATATAAAATTCAATGAAATGTAATAGCCCATGTTAATTGCCATTAGTCAAATGAAATGGGAAACCCGGTATATGGAACACGCTGTGTATTTTCACAGATTTGGATAGAACGCCCTCTCACGAATACATTGATATAGGGTTTGAAGGAAATAGTTCTAATAGTAAAGTAGATATGATTATAAATGGTTACCATAAGAGTAAAGTATTGGAAAAAGACTTTTAACTCATTATTCTTATAGAACACTCTTTCATATATTCATTCTTACAACTACATCCATTAAAATTGGATCTGCTGTGGATAACAATTTTAAGAAAATTTCTATCACAAAGACATTACAAGTTGTTACACTCTTGATTATCTTAATGATGCCACATGGTTACACAATAACGCCTCTTTTATTGAGGACACTTAACCATACAATATAATTCTCTTTATGTGACGGTTCCACGTAAAATTATTATAATACCTCAGTTCAAGTTCTACACTCAAGTTTTACACGCGACATAATTTAACAATTTAATTAATAGCTTTTGTTTATCTGCAGATATTAATCAACATCTGAGTTACTACTACACAAGGGATTAGAAATGTGTCGAGCCACACCTGGTGGCAAAATCAATTGGGATAATTTGCTGAGTAAAAAATTGGGCTGCTCTTAATAATGAGTTTGAATTTTAAAGGCCAGTTTACACCTGTATCACTGCGTCCTTGGGCCGGTGTTATAAATAAGAACGCTGAAACACCATCCCTACAATTTCTTTGTTGAGCTGACATAATATGTTTTATGTAAGATCATGCTAATGGCAGGTGGTTTGCGTTAAGATAGTTTTCAATATAATATTCTGTCTATTAGAGCAGAGCTAGATGCATTCTGCATTCAGAATACATGAATTAAATCAGCTAAAGGGTTTTCGGAAAGAGGTTGGGAACACATTGACAACACCCTACCGGAAGACACTGACTTCCGCTTGTATATATAGGTTGATGAAACATATTTACTGTATCTGCCCTGCTAGAAAAGGGCAAGTTTTGCCAGAGGATCTGGACAAATTCCCACCCAATAAGGTAGTTAAAGGTTCGGGAGTGGAATTCTTGTTTTTAAAAACTACTACAAAAACTATTAACACATTTATTTGTAAATCTGGAGTACACCACAATTTACAGAGTTTTCAGTAGCATCTCGGAATCAAGGTGGTGCCTAGGTACTTGAGATGTAATTGAAGCGGGCTTCTCCACAGGGTTGTCCAAGTCGAAGAGAGGTCCTGGACTGCTCACGTTCCAGGGTTTCCGTAGTAGACCTTCTGGAGGTCAGCTTCATTAAGATTCTGAACACTACGCCTTCAAAACTCATGATATAAGAGGATGCATTGGAAAGTATGCTTCTAGTCTAACACACTACTCTTGCTTTGACTGACACATACTCTATTACATCTCTATGTATTTTTAAGCAAAGGTTTTATGCTAATTTAGAATAGAAAAAAAGTCAATGTCATTGGAAGAGTAGGAATAATGAAACATTCTACACCCCAAACTTTACAGTTTAAACAAACATGGCCATCTGGCATTTCTAATCGCTATATACGAAGATGTTCAGGGTGAGCAGTATTCATCCAAATCCACATAGGTATCATGTAGGCAAAACATATCATATCGTAATTAGAATATGAATGTTTTGCGTGTGTAAGGATGTAAACAATATACACACCTACGATAATGGCGGCCTCGTTAATTAGCTGACGTCCTATATAAATATTAGTGCAAGGGTTATGCTGTTATCTCTAATAACAATAATGGTACAAGTGGGAAATCTATTTATGGATAGAAAATTACAACCTTATGATCATTCTAAATAAAGGTGTTTACTTTTATTTACAGTCGATCTAAAAGTTTTGATAGTCCATTGACCGGCACACATAAACAAACATCGCGCTGCATTGTTGTCAGACTTACTTTTCAAATTTCTCCATCTAATTCGACGGTACTATACAGTGTGGGTGAGTTTGCATTACACACTCAGTAACTTCGTAAATGTCAAGATTTTAAAATTTTTCCAAAAGTACTTCAAAGTGATTTTTTGTGGTCTTTTCATCCCTGTGATTAAAAAGGCTCTCATTAAAAAAACAAAAGGGCAGTGGCATGTACAGTGATTTTTTAAATGGAACACCCTGCATTATATTTCACAATTTGAATTCTATCAAATTCTGAATATGACATCTTGTATTAGTTAGGAACAATACAAGAAATTATCGGTACTACGCCACGGATTGCACAATTATTGAAAACAAAGCATGCTTGTGAACAGTGGTGGCTGGTGAAGTTTGGGAATGGGGGGCACAGGGGAAAAAAATGCGCCGCAGGCGAAAATTTTGCACTTTTCAAGGTCAAACACCTTAAAATTAAAAATTCGTAGAGCAAAAATATTTGCTTGAAGAAATAGGTTTCGTTAGGCAAATATCCCTTTTTTGATGCGATTGACAGAAATATGGAAAAATTATTTTCCATATTTCACTTCACACGTTCACTTTCGACTGTAGTCATAGGAACTGTGCACAATATAGTTAATAGTTCAACCGATTCCGAAAACGTCGTAAGAAAATTATTTTTATTTAACATTTGTAATAAAGCAACCGCACCACTATGTTGTATGAAATCATCTCTAGAATACATTATATAGGAACAACTCATTTTTTAATTTGGTAATGTTGATCTTTGGAAATAAGGCACACACTGTTTTAATATGTTCCAGAGGAAAAACTATTCTATAGTTGTTAAATTTCTCCTTTTCAAACAAATTGGCTATAGTTAAAAAATCAGTAAATTGAAATCTCTCACGTACGTTCATTAATATGATGTCACATATTTCTTTGCACTGCATTACCTTTGAGTCTCCTACAGTAACTTTTCTCTTTTTTCTTAAATTATCCACAGAATGTTCTGTTAAAATGTCAGCATTATTTATTAATTCTTCTGTATTATTTCTTAGACATCGTATAGCAGCTGTAAACGAGTCTAAATTATTTCCAACAGTATTATCATCTAGATAAAACTGTTACAGTCTATATGCCTCCCCTGTAACTGATTGAAAAGTATCTGTACTCCGTTCTGTACCGTCTGGTCGACGGGGCACCGCCCATTCAATAACGTAACATAACGCATTAGAAAAGACGCGCGAGAAAAATAGAAGCTGTGTATCCTTTTCTTGCGCGTGCAAATAGAAAAGAAAAAAGAACAGGCACACAGCGGCCGTGCCCAGCCCAGTGGACACACGGATTACACAGACGGCGAAGCGTGAAGCGGTGTAGACGCTAGACGGATATGTATGCACCAAATAATTAAATATTCATGATGAAAAATTAATAAAAAAATCCACCAAATTATAATAATTATAAAAGTTTATAAAATATCACAACATTCACAAGTCTTATGTGCTTACGCATAGGGCACGTGCCCTTGTGCCCATTATGACTAGCCGCTACTGCTTGTGAAGACAAAAGTTATGCAAATAACTCATAACTTTGTTAATGATACTATTTTCATTTATTTCAATAAATATTTTATTTCAATTGTACAATCCATGGCCCAACCAAAGTTTACACATAGTAAATATTCTGTAAATTTTGCTAGTACCGATAATTTCTTGTATTGTTCCTAACTTGCATATTATCACTTTTAAGAAAAAATAAAATACAGGGTGTCCCATTTAAAAAAAAATACTGTACATGTCGCTGCTCTTTTGTTTTTTTAATGAGGGCGTTTTTAATCAGAGGGTTGAAAAAAACACAAAAGTCATTTAGAAGTACTTTTTGAAAAATTTTAATATCTTGACATTTACGAATTTACTGAGTGTGTAATGTAAACTCATCCACACTGTATACATGTTATTTAAATTTACGGTTATCATCACATAACAGATAAATATGTTTTATGTGGTTAACATTAAATAACATTATAACTTCATTATATGAATCTGTATGAAGGGCGCACAGAAAGCTTTTACAACCGTACACACCACTCTCATCCAAAATTAATGTTCTATGTACTATTAGTACTATATTACTATAGTTGTACATACTATACCTATTATCAGATATTATACATACAAGTGGCCTAGGCCGTTTTTCTGTCAAATGTGAAAATGTTTTCTTTACTGACTAAATTTTCATATTTTCTCATTTCTCGAGCTGAACGACTCTTCTTAAAAAAGGAGCAACGCCGCCCAACATGTTGGTAGTGGATAGAACGTGTCTCTGTTCAACTCATTAAAAATGCTGCCTCTTACTGGGTTCATCCACCATCTGAGTAGAGTTGAGGCGCGTACAACGGTTTGGGTACTTCGTGCGCATTTTTTTTTTCGTGTTCGTGGCGTCAGGTAGTAATTTTTTCATATTATTCATTGGCCTCTAATTCCGTGAAAGTACATAAGAAAAAACTGTATATTGATATATCTAAAGGAGTGTCTATTTCTTCAACTTTGATCAAGAACAGAAAAGCAAAGAGTTTTAATTGCATCATAAGTTCTAACGGGGAACTTAAGATCTTATAGGTTAAAGGAAAGACGAATAATATTTTATAATTAATTTCTCATATTTAAAATGAAAATAAAAAACCGAATATAAACTTTTCCTAAATTCATCTTTTAACGATGTATGAGTATAATGAAATATTGAATTAGAGAAGAAAGGTGCACTTGAAACAGCTATACTAGGTGCTGAAAGTAACTTCAGAAGGTTATAACTATTGACAATGTATTTGAAGGGGATGCCGAAAACAACTACTGCACGGCCAATATGCCCCAAATTAGTAGCACAGACCCAAAGAGGGCACTACGGTGTGTTTCTCACCACTACTAATATTGACAATGTATGTTTGAATATATTTTTTTATCAATATTAAGAGAAATAGGGTGGACCTTAATACGGCGCCCTCAATGAACCATTCTAAAATGTTATTATTGGTCTAAACAAGCACTAATAGAATTGAAAAAGCTTATTTCAACTTTTGAAATTATACCTCGTAAAACTCAATTTTCTGTACTTACAAATATTTATATGGTATGGTGGTACATATGAACCAATTTCTGTAAAAAGTCCTGCCATTTTACGAATGGAGTTTTAATGGACTCGTAAAACATTTTTTCTATCCGGAAACCTATTGACTAAAATGCTATTTTGCTTTGGTTTCGGCCGTGTGGGTAGCGAGGGATCATAAAATTCTACCTAATAAAATTGGGTTTTACTGGAGTGTGTGTAATAAAGTGGCGAGATGCGTGTTTGTTAGTTTTATTTCTCTCCCAATCACAATTTTATAAGTAACTCTAATCAAGTTTTGAACGGGAAATAAGAATGCATTATCCTTTACATACATTAAAACTGCGGAAATAACCCTAAAACATAAAAAAATGAATAAAGTGGATACTCGAAGCGGATGGTTCTTTATGAAACATCGTGAAAATAATTGTTTTGAAAAAAACATTGATCTCATTTAGATATTCCAAGAAATATAAGAAAACACTCTATATACTAGTATTTCGGCTTATTAGGCCTTTTTCAATAGAGTAAAATGTCTATTACTAAATGTTTCCAAGCGCGTTTTCATTATTTATTTGTTTACGAGCACCTACCCCCGATTGATTCTACCATCTGGTAAAGCCCGAGTTTTTAGTACCTTTTCCAAGAAGGGCAAAAATGTAAAATCTATCTGCTCATTCGTAGTACAAGGATCTCTAATTAAAGATTTTTTAATTTCCAATTGCTCCAACAGATCTAAGCGCTTTCCTTTCTTTTCACGATGCAGTACCTTTACATTTTGCTGATCTATAAAATGATTGTTTTCTATACAATGCGTCGAAAATCCTGAATTTTTTGCGTTATTTAGTATGAATTTTTTATGTTCTTTTACTCTAATTTCAATACTTCTACTGGTTTGACCCACATACACGGCATTACAATCCACGTAGTTAATTTGGTATACTCCCGATTGTTTTAATTTATTAACCCTTTTTTTGTTGTTTATCAAAATCCTCCCGATAGTACGCTTGTTGACACTAATCGTTTTACACCCGTTTCGTTCTAATCTGCGAGCTATTTTTTTCACTATAACCTGGGACGTGATTAATATAACTGGAGGTGCCTTCTTTTCCCCGAATATTGTAAAACTCCCAACGAATTAATTTCCTCCTCTTGTTTTTTATCATGTTATCTATTAGTTTTTATTTATATCCGTTGTTTCTTGCAATTTGTTCGTACTTAATTCTTTTTCAAAATCTGTTTTTTCTAGAGGAAACATGAAAAGCCTATGTATTAAACTATGGAAAACCGATTTTTTTATTTGTCAGGACTGCTGCGGACTTGACGGCTGATATAATTGCGTCGGAAGTTGTTGGTTTTCTGTAAACCAAGAATTTTTTTTTTATTGTATGTAATTGTGTAAGTTAATAGTTCAAATGAATATTGTAATAGTTGTAACTCAATATTTTTACGAAATTAAGAAATACAGCACTTGAAGGCATTTTAGACATCGTTGCACAATTTTCTTTGTACGTACAAACTGCGTATCTTGTTTAGATCTGAAGATAAAGAGAGGTGTATATTCTGTTGGTAAATGATCTGCCATCCTAGTACCAAAAGGTCTGTGTTTTGGTGCAACTATTTTGATCTATTAAAACAGGTGGGTGATCAGGGATGATCAGGTGGGTTGACAGACGGTTGATCATCAACCAAGTTGTCGTGTGTACGTACCGATGATGGGAGGAACGTCAGTGAGAAATTAACATCGGCTGATGGTTGACTGTTTCCCTAACTAATGAGGTTTTTCAGGTTTCCTTCATTTCAGCATTAAATTGTGGTTAGGGCTTACCGATGTAAGTCGTTAAGATGTGCAAATCATTCTATATAAAATATTCTAGAAAAAATTCTTTATATAACTAAATAGTATTTTCGTATACATTAATTGAATATGACACTGACGTAGTTTTCCACATAACACTTGGTTGGCGAAACGTGCGTCGAGTGCAGTATAGTGTTTTGGTGTCAGGTGGAAAACTACATCAGTGTTATCTTCACAGCAAACGTTCTAACTCCTTTCAAGATTTCAAGGTTAATTGAATTAATGCTTTTTCAGATTCCACGAAGAAATTGCAAGATGTCCTGGTGGAATTCTGCGGTACTGGTCCTCCCTACAAACATAATCCTGATGGGGTAAGTGAAAATGAATAGTTTTATAACATAAAATATAAAATCCTGGGTAACGGTCCTGGTAAACTTATACAATCCTTCTAAAATGAACAATTCTTACGATACGATATTGTTTATAAAGTAATAGGTACCGAAGCATTTAACATTTAAAGATGTAATTCAATTTGTTTCAGTTACTTCATTTTGGAAGTAGTTGAAACGGTTAGCTAAAAAAAAACTATTCGACCAATACAAAGTCGACAAAAGCCTTGACCAGCATTGAATTACTCCGACAAGCCGCTGGGAATGATATACTACCTTCTAGGATATGCAGCGTAATTCAATGTTGGTTGTGACTTTTGCCCGCACCATATTGGTTTCCGTCATTTCCTTTCAAGCAATTAATTCGTCTATTGAACGATAGTTCACCACTGCTATTATAATAGAAGAGTTTTACAAAATATGCACTGAGAAAATTCTATTTATTAAACCACTTTGCTAAGAAAGCCTTAGTAACATTTTTGTCAATAATAATTATCTTGTTACTGCGAAAACCTTTTAATAATTACAGCATTTAGACACACTAAGAAAACATAATGTGGTTTTGCTAAAAGGGTCTTTTTGCCACTATTGATTATCTTGCTACAATAATTGATGTATGTTATTACCCTAAATATACACTTTTTCTTTAAAAGTATTATTGTGTGTAGTAGTTATTTGCCTTTATTAATATTGGTTATTAGATTCTACATATACCAACCGTAGCTAACTAGTACAACAGTAATATTCCTTGATTTTTACTGTAATTAAAGCGTTTAGCACAGTGCTTTTAATTGTGTTTACTAATAAGCTTAGCTGTTCCCTATTTTATTGAAGTTTCTGCTACGATTATAACATTTTTATTAGCTAAATAAATATATAAAATAAAAAAAAAATTAAATAAACAAAATTTTATTAACAGCTCATACATTTTAGTCTCAGTGTGTAAGAACCAATTTCAACTTCAAGTGCCGACTTCAGCGTTGGTCGGAACACATCTAGTAATATATGTATACAGGATTATTCAGAACCTATCGAAAATAAAATTTGGGGATGTTCAACATGCATGTAGAAATGTGGTAGTGCAAAAAGAATTTTTTTTGGCGGGGTCTGAAAACTATTTAAAAATTTTTCATTGCACGCCGCTGGATACTGGTCCACTGTAATGGAGTGACCTTGCGACTGACAATGCAAACTGGCTAGCACAAAAAAAACTTCGGAAGATCTGAGAGTATACCGACACCCGGCGCAAAAAAGATTTGCAGCGTTTTTACTTTAAAATAAACTTAAAGATAGATAGATGTGACCAAAGTGACGTGTCTTTAAAATGAATAAAATTTTGTTACACTAATTTTGAAGAATTGCGCTACTTGATTACTTGGTATGAGAAACATGAAATTTATAAAAAATTTGCAAGTACCTTGTTACAAAAGCTGTTCGAAATAATAAATATTCCTCGACTTGTACATACTTTTGGGCACGCCTTATCCAATTTTGCCGCACTAAATCGAATGTTCCTCCTGGTTGCTGATCTTGTATATGTAAAATTACTTAAAAAGTTAAGTAATTTAAGTAAATTGGCGATTTTCAGCATTTTGCTTGCAACAACCACTCACAAAACCTAACTCGTAATTGATAATCCAATGGTAACAGTCCATTAACTCAGCATTACTGTACACATGAGCCATTTTGAAAATTTTACGGTTTAACACTCCTACGATAAATAAAACACCGGCACTGAGAGAGGACACAGATAGACTGATGACTGAATAGACAGTAGAGATATTATCCCCACTCCAAACCGGCGCGCCCGGCGCAAAAAAGATTTGCAGCGTTTTTACTTTAAAATAAACTTAAAGATAGATAGACGTTCCAGGTACAAAAAACTTGTTTACTGTTTTTTGTCGGAATGTGGTATATCCGATCTCGTTGAAGTACAGTTGCCCAGCTACGTAGTCCTTTATAATGGTATAACTTTAAACATTGTTTACGGGAAATCCTAATTATTTTTATTACAATTTTTTTGGTGATATCGATTTCTTATTTAAGGATGCACATATCCTCAAAGTTTTTTATATAGGTTCTGAATAAGGCTGTATATTTTTTTATTTATATAATTATTCTAAAGTTACGTAAAGGTACTTTATCTAACAACATATTCAACTTTATCTAACTAATCAATGTAGCTGGTTAGAAACAGAAAGGACTTCTGCGTTATATTATCTGGGTTATATTGTGGAAAATGAAATTTGCGAACTACTCCAGAATAACAAGCACAAAAATTAGTATTACAAGGGGTGACCTTGAATTAACTTCCGCTCTCTTCTGCAATGTCGGTGCATGGCATCATGATTTGCTTGATTAACTGTCCGATTTCATCCCCCTCGCGGACTAATTTAGATCGGATTATAATGATTTATGGGAAGATTACGCAGGGGTTCAATCTGACGCTTCAGAATAAAGCCTCGTCTAAAAGTCAGCTTCCTTCTATAATTCCATGCAATTTGGCTCAGAAATATCGTAACAAGGAAAGTTCAAACTCCACAATATCTCATATGGGGTCCAATCAGCACGGAGTAGATTTTTGTCTTTTTTTTTATTTCATTCATCACATTCATTAATTTATTTCATTCCTTATTTTATAAAAAGGCCAGCCTATTGCCTATTATTAGTAACTTCTCTAAAGTTTTTTGAAATTATTCTACATAAAAATATTTATTTTCACTGTAATAATATAATATCACCATATCAACATGGATTTATGGCTGGTCGGTCTACTGTTTCGAATCTTGTGGAGAAAACCCAATTTGTTTCTGAGGTATTAGATAGGGGAAATCAGGTAGATGTGATCTACACTGATTTCTCTAAAGCGTTTGATTGTCTCGATCATGATTTATTAATTAAGAAACTTAATTTATTCGGCTTGTCTGTTCCTCTTTTGAAACTCTTGCAATCTTATCTTGGCAACAGATCACAATTTGTACAATAACGAGGTCATCAATCAGTTATGTTTTCTCAATTATCGGGAGTCCCACAGGGTTCTATTCTTGGCCCCTTACTCTTCGTAATATTTATTAATGACATTACTCAAATATTTGATGTAAATTTTTTACTTTATGCTGATGACCTGAAGTTATTTCTTGAAATCAATTCGGTTACTGATTGTGCGAAACTGCAAGAAAACCTAAATAATTTAAATCTTTGGTGTGAGATTAATAATTTATTTTTAAATGTAAGTAAGTGCAATGTTATGTCGTATTCTAGGTGTAAAACCACTGTAACTTTTTCCTATAAACTTGGTGGTACTGTTTTCAATAGAGTTAATAGATTCAAGTATTTGGGTGTTACTTTTGATAACATACTGTCTTTTGACGAGCACATACAGTTGACTTGTCAGTCTGCATTTAAAAGCCTGGGTTTTGTTCTGCGTAATTCTAAAGACCTTCGATGTCTGAAAACTATAAATTTACTCTACTCCACATTTGTTCGTTCTAAACTGGAATATGCCTCCGTTATTTGGAGCCCTATTTATAACACACATGTAACTCAGTTAGAAAGAGTGCTGCGGAGATATTTAAAAAACTTACACTTCATTACACATGAATTATATCCTCCGCAAGGTGTGCCTCAGGAAACATTTCTATCTGAATTTAATTTAAAGAGTTTGCATCAAAGAATTTTAAAAATGTAGATTCGCTAAAAGCACTTTATACCACATTAATTCGACCAATTTCTGAATATGCTTCAATTATTTGGTGTCCTAACTACTCTATATATATTGACAATCTGGAAGGGATTCAACGACGTTTCTTAAAACTGGTTGCTTTTCGAGTTGACGGGCATTATCCTCAAATTGGTTTTCCTCAGGCTGAACTTTTAAGTAGATTTTTACTTGCTTCTCTGAAGGATAGACGTCACCTTGCTTATTTAACTTTCTTATATAAATTGATACATAGCCATATTAACTGTAGTCATATTTTGGGCATGCTTAGCTTTCGCGTCCCAAGAGTTGAATCGCGGCAGAATAACTTTTTTTATTTGCCAACAGTGCGCACTAACGCAAAGAAATATTCTCCTTTACATAACATGTGTAATATTTATAATGAGATGACCTCTCCAGTTGATATTTTTTCATGTAATATTAGTAGCTTAAAAAAAATTACACTCTGATTCCTTTTTTGTCCGTATTCTGTATAGTGCAGTAATATATTATGTATGTTTTATTTAATGTTTGCCTTTGTATTTTTTCGTATTATGTTTTTCTCTGTACCACTTATTTTTTATATATTCGTTGTTTTGTAATTTTTAATATGTATTCGTATTCTGTAATTGGGTCATTGACCTGTTGAATATTGTATATATAAATAAATAAATAAAAATAAATAAATAAATAAATAAATTTTATAAAAAGAATGTTTGCTTAGCTGCTATTTGCATGTTTTCTTTCTTTCTTTCTTTTTTATCAGCGTTTTTTGTGTTTATACTTTGGTACCTCCCAACTTGTAGTTCCTTTAAATTTAGTTGTATATTATACTTGTCATGTTATGTTTATAAGTGCATCATCGTGTATTTTATATAGTTTTAAGTTTTCTGTTTTATGTTTTCCTTATCCTGTAACTGGGACTTTTGTCCCGTTGGATATTGTAACTGAAATAAATAAATAAATAAATAAATAAATAAAAAGGGGCTATGAAAACGGAGTGCTTATAAATAAAGGAGGTACCTAAATGTAGGTGCTTTGCTTCAGTTATCCTTAGATAAATAGAGAGGATAATGTTACCGTAGATCGTCGAATTAAAATGAGAATTTTTAATGCTCCAACACTTTTAACGCTTAGATGAAAGAGAAGCAGTAGCATTTTACAATTCAGTGCTTTTATTTGGTCAAATGCATTCTAGTACTCCTGTAACAATTATAATTTGTAAAAAATTGTATGTCTTGAAAAATTAAGCTTATAATCTTCACTAGAACATTCATGACTTCATATAATATTGGTCCACTCTTTACCCTTATCCTTAAACCATTGCAATAACCTATAACCACTGCAAGCTTACAAATTATATCAAATTTATAAGATACAAGTCTATAAATGTAAAAAATGAATGTTATGTAAGATTGGATATCACTTCTTCATTTTGTTAAATGTACGGCTCAAACAAACGCAATTTATCACACACAAACTGATCCGCTTCAACCGAAAACTCGTCTCCGACAAATTTAATAACGCAAGACAGAAATTAAGTACCCGGGAGACTTTACCGAATTACAAAAGTATATTCAGTGAAGAAAATTGCCCAGTTATATTCTCAACACAAATTTCTCCTTTACTTTATCTTACCCGAAATTGTCTGCGACAAAAATAATTGTGTTTAATACTGGCTAATTACTACTTTGTCAAACTAAACGGCCGATCTTGTGAATCAAATATTCATGAAATGTTGGCACACTTAATTTTGTACAAGAGGAATCTTGAACTAAGCTTTAATTAAACATAATTCCAAAGAGGAATCCTAGACTTATCTAAAGCTGTTATTGCCGAGTTATTACTCTTGATTTATTAGATGTTCTGTCACGTTCAAGAAATATTAAAATAATAAAGAAAATAAACCCCCGCGTTAAAATAATCTTTCGTGAGTATCTGTTTACATACTTGTCTTTGATTAGATACAACATAAGAGAGCCAATTAAATCGAAGCCAGAAATCGTTCACACATCCTCAGGTAACCAAACTGGTAAAAATACTGAACTGCTGAAAAAATAAAATGCTGAATTTAACTGTTAAATATATTAAAATAACTCTCATTTCATTCTCACAAATAAACTAAAATAATTTTTTATTTAGCATACGCTATTTATTACGATCTAAACAAATACAAATAATCTAAAGAAAGATGTACTTTAGCATAATACTTGTGACATTCTACACTGCATTTATGTCTTAATAATGTACAAACCTAGAACCTGTCGGATAAATTATTGCTCCGCTACAGTCGCACAAAAAAATTACCAAATTTTCGTTTTTTTTTAATATGTCAAACACAGGCGCAGATAGACATCGAAACAGATTCAGGATCAGCATGAAAATGTCTAAAATATTCTCCATTTAACCGACTTTCTATCTCTTATAGTTTCCAAGATCCCAATGGTAAGCATCGAATTTGTGACACATGGTGTAGTTTTCGACAGACATATTTCGAAGTTTTTTGCTCGTCTTCAAGGAAATGATCTAGGATAGCCTATCTTCTATCTATTTTCCGACAGATATCTAGGGTGTCTGTCACAAAACTCTGAAATTAAGACCACAATACTGTACGTTATTTTCCATTTTCATACTACGAGTATATTGTGTCAAATCATCGGGTTTCTGTTCTACATTCAGCACATTACTGTGTCGACTTTTACTTTTAATCTTATATATCCACACTAATCGCAACCTTTTCTTATATAACTAGTTTAGTTTTAAATATTAAATTTCTTCACTTCACTGTAATGAAATGCCAAGTATCTATTGTCGTTTGTATTTCATATAATATTTTTTCCACGACACTGTTACACTCAATAAAATTTCTATAACCACCTTTTATAATGCAAAAGAACAGGTCTGCGCCACATTACACATACTTGTCGACTTTTGATAATGGATGGTGTGGTGAGAAAGAGGATCCTCATAATCCATCACTGTGTCGGGCGGGGTTTTTGCCCGAATTGCACTTCACTGACAATTTGAAGGAAGAACATGTGCCTAAATATAAAATATGAGCCATTTTACTCTTCGGAAACTTCCATTATAAAGTGTGGTGTAAGTGATTTACAGTTCATAGTTGGAGCTCTGTACATGTAATTAAAGGAGGTACTTTAGAATTAATTCCAGTAGCGTTACCGTAGTGGTATAACATAATTAACAGGGTTAAATATAATTAAACAAATTTGTTTTATTATGTCGGAAAGCGTATTTTACATAGTGGGAAGTTAACGTTAAGTCAGCGCAAACCACTGCAAGGCCACAGGGTATCACACTGAGATAAAACAATGCATTTGCCCTATGTTTCAAGTTTTATTTCTTCTCCCTCTAATTCTGTTTCCGTCCTTAGGCCAGAAACTTGCGCAGTAGGGCGATTGAAATCAAACCGGTACGTATTCGCCCATATAATGGCAGGGGCGCCTTTTAATTTTATTTTGAAACACTTAAATGATCGTGCCAAGAAACATTCTAGTTACATTAAAACAATGAAAAAACATCTTCATAACGGCTTAGATTTTAGTTTTCTGGGAAAGACAGACGTAAGGCAACAGCGCAACAGCTTGATAGTGCGTATCGTGAAAATATAAGACGACAGACTTATATTACTATTTTGTCTGTGCTTATGTATCCTTTGACAATTGTCATTCTGTTATGGAAACTGGTACCTAAGGTTAAGTTATAATAAAGGTGATATTAAAACTGATTAAAAAGTGTTTTGTTACTTTATTACATTTACATTAAAACATGATATTTTAATATTCACCTTAAAATTACATTTTTTTTTTATTAAAATAAAATACAAATTTAAAGTCAAAGCCAGAATTAAGCAAAGTGGAATGACCTCGCTGATCTGGTAAAATGTGGTGATGCATGGGTGTGCGTATTCTGTTTTAGCATTGGGCACATTTCAGTTAATATATACTCGTATATATACTATTCTATAGAATACTTCTAGTATATGCACTTCCACTTTTTTAACTAACACAAATAAGTATAAACACTGACACAAAGAATAAATACACTGATAATTTTACCACAATTTTTTACCGTTAAGAAACGCGCGCGAAATAACCCAACATCACGCCATTGTTTCCCTACTACCTCGAGCGCAGTCGCTTGTTTGTTCCTGATTCGACCAATCAACGTCGTTGAAGCTCAGGGAAAAAAAAGCGTAAATGCAAGAATATGTATGTTAAATAAGGATGAACAGCTTGTCGTCAACTTTACGACTTTCGCAATTGCCACGTATTCGGAAATTTGTTGATATTATTAAGTAAAACACAAATTAAACATTGTGTTTGGTTTAATAAAGTACAATAGGGATAAGGAAAGTTAAAGACAAGCAAAAAAATGGGTAAATAAGGTAATTAATACGTTTCCTGTTTTAAATAAGAATACTTTAGAAATAAATGTGACAACATAGATCTACTCTTTTTCCGGTCATTGCACTTTGCTTAATTCTGGCTTTGACTTTACTATATAGATGTTTTTAAGGTGCAGAGTAAAATGTAAAAAGTAATAAAATAAATAATTTGATTTGCCACCTAGCACCATAGCAATAAAACGAAAACCTAACCAGAAAACCTATTGAGATATTGCACAGGTATACAAAGTTTTCATTTGGTAGGACATTTACACGCATACGACATATGAGCTGTTTTTTTTCAATTATATGCCGTTTTACGTAGTATTCGACTCGAAGGCAAGAAGGGGGTGGTCGCCTCCCCCCATTGGCGCCGCCCATGATTATTAGGGGTATAATGAATGTGTCCCCAAATTTATAGAAAAATTGTCTTGGTGTATCATTATAACAATCCTACAATTTAAAAATGTTCAAGTTATTACTATTAAGAAAACAATATTGCTAATTTTAATATGATATATTTTCTCTATATTTATGTATTGTTACACATACACATATTATAGGCACATTCAAATGTTTTATTATTTCCTATACAGGGCGCCCTATTTCTTGACCCGTTGCATGGGTAACTTTTTTATTAGTAGAGATACAAAAACGCTTAAATGAGCAAATTAGTGCAGTTTGGTATTAGTAATTCTACGGTAAGGCGAAAAATTATATACGGGGGAAGGTTGAAAAGTTATTGACAAAAAACGAAAAATCCAACTTTTCTATTATCCCTCGTAGCTCGTTCATTTGAAGAGTTAGAGAAAAATGCTTCACATGTTTTTTGCAGTATTTTTCATGTAAAATGACATGCACTTGCTACTTTTTATATATCTCTTAAAATGGTTGAGAATCACAGTAAAATGTATTTTTTTTAAATGTAATGGATAGGTGGCTGTGACATTAACCGAAAGTCCCCTTTTTTCTCTTTCAGATGATATAACATAATCCATATTTTATCCTTACAAAAGTAATAATAATCGTTGTTTTTAAAGAAAGTTTATTGTCACATCAAGAATGCTGTGGATTATGGAACAAAAGAATGTTTTGAGAACAGAAATTATTAATTAATTAATTATATTGAAGTAAATGTTCGAAATGACCACCATCCTGTTGGATACATAGTAAGCAACGTTTCTGGATACCTACTTCTTAAAACATTATTTATTGTATGTCCATGTATGCTTCTAATTGCATCTTGAATCCTGACTTTTAGATCCTCTATATCTAGAGGAGCTGTCACATAAACTTTATCTTTCAATAACCCCCAAAGAAAGAAATCTAAGGGGGTCAAATCAGGTGTTCGCGCTGGCCAGTCGATAACCATTCTATTTCCTATAACATTATCAAACTGTTCATGTAAATTTTGTTTTACCTCGCGCGAATTATGCGCAGGTGCTCCATCGTGTTGGAAGTATTTAAGATTTCTAAAAATATGAAGTGGTAATTAATTTAAATATTCCTCTGTTACAGTATTCCTTAGAAAATGAAAGTAATTATTCGCATTCAAATTATCTTCGTAAAAATATGGGCCAATAATTTTGCCACAAAAAATTCCACACCACACATTTATCCCAAATTGACGTTGATTTCTTCTTTCAGAAACAAGATGTGGATTTTCTCGGCACCACATTATGTTATTATGGCGGTTAAAAATACCATTGTTGGTAAATCTACTTTCATCACTGAATAAAATATTTTTCCAGAAGTCTAGATCCTCTTCGCATTTTGAAATGTACCATCGACAAAATGTCATCCTTCTTTGATTATCAGCTGGATATAAAGTATTGCATATGGAATAATGATAAGGCTTTAAATTGTTACCTTTTAAAATAGCTGTTACAGTTTCCTTGGAAGTGTTGCAGTGATGTGCAATTTCTGCAGTTGAAGAATCAGGTTTAAAATTTACATAAGCCAAAACATTTATTTCAGTGTCTTCATTGAAGTTTCTTTCATCCTTAGGCTTTGAAAAAGAACCGTATGGTTCAGTAAGTTTCAAAATAAAGATTCGCTGCAGCTTGTGCATCTCGATTTTGGTTATAATAACAAAATAGCATATCATTTTTCTCTTCGTTGGTGTACATATTTGCAACACTATTATTTTGTATGCAGTATTAATAATAAACAATAAACTACTTAACAAAAACTAAAAATGTCTCTTATGATCTGTCAATAATTAAATGCCAACTAGACGTTTTTAAAAATATCAGGAATCTTATTTTTTGTTTTATTTCCATAGCATTCTTGATGTGACAATAAACTTTCTTTAAAAACAACGATTATTATTACTTTTGTAAGGATAAAATATGGACTATGTTATATCATCTGAAAGAGAAAAAAGGGGACTTTCGGTTAATGTCACAGCCACCTATCCATTACATTTAAAAAAAATATATATTACTGTGATTCTCAACCATTTTAAGAGATATATAAAAAGTAGCAAGTGCATGTCATTTTACATGAAAAATACTGCAAAAAACATGTGAAGCATTTTTCTCTAACTCTTCAAATGAACGAGCTACGAGGGATAATAGAAAAGTTGGATTTTTCGTTTTTTGTCAATAACTTTTCAACCTTCCCCCGTATATAATTTTTCGCCTTACCGTAGAATTACTAATACGAAACTGCACTAATTTGCTCGTTTAAGCGTTTTTGTATCTCTACTAATAAAAAAGTTACCCATGCAACGGGTCAAGAAATAGGGCGCCCTGTATACCCTTAACTATCCTTGTCTGACAAAAAGGTACCTGTGAAATTCCAGATGTTTGTGCATTGGAAGTACCTACATATATCTCTGTGGGTAATAAAACCGAAACGCGTAAAAGTGTTATTGCAGTGGGATTTCACAAATTGGTGGTAATTTTTCCTTACACCGCTTAAAAGCCTGCCAAAACTGTAATAAATCCATACAATACCCTGTGGTTGTCTACATCTCCGAGAAATGGCGAAATGGTCAAATAACGGATAAGCCTGTCGTATATCATCATCCTGTCAGTCGGGCCGTAAGCAGAAGGAGCAGGAAAAGCTAGACGAGTCCAGGATCACCTTTAAGCTGCCATTTCTACGTCAGTCTACTTTCATTTATTTCAAGATCGAAGCTGATATGAGAAATGCCCGCTCGCACATGTCAGAAAGTTAGATATCGTTAAATATACATAAAAATATAGAGTTACTTTTGCAGACTTGAGAAATCTGTTACGAGGGATCAAACGAAAATCCTAGAATTCTTAAAACTCTTTCAAGTGAGGGGAATCAAATTCGTAGCCGTAATCACTTTAACGAAAGTAACTTTACGAGACTGTACTTAAAATAAATTCAATTTACTATATAAATTAACATAAATAAGATAGATCGAAAAAGAAGAAACATATTAAAAAATGTTTATAAGAGAATCATAAATAATTTTGGACTTTGGACAGCAAAATCTAATTTGTAAGGGAGTTTTCAAGGAATTGAATTTTAACATTTAATAAACACCGGTAAATATCACAGTAGAGATACCGGACAGGGATGCCTGCTTCGAAAATCTTAATGCTCAGGTCTCGAATGGGCTCGTATGGTTTACGGATGGGTCCAAGACAGACCAAGGCTCAGGGGCGGGAGTTCGTGGCGTGTGCCCAAGGGCGAAATTATCTTTCTCTTTAAGAAAGTATGCCACGGTCTTTCAGGCGCAAGTGTTTACTATCCCTGAGAGTGTGCACAAAAGTCTCAAAAGAAGATATTCTAATCACCATATCTAGATTATGCACTGATAGTCTGGCGGCTTTATATGCCTTGATCTCATCCAAGATCACCTCCAGGGCGGTCCTCTAGAGTGAATTAATGGGCTGGTCCAATTGGGCCAGAACAATCAAGTAAAATTGACCTTGGTACCGGGTCATCACCATATAACTGGAAATGAGGAGGCCGATGCAGTAGCTGGAAGAGGCTCAAGTATTAAGTTTACAGGGCCCGAACCAGTGCTCGGGCTTCCGCCCAGGTATATACAAAATCCATTAAAAACTGGATCAGAAAGAGATCTGAAGAAGAATGGTCGAACGGAACTAGGGTGGGACAAGCCAGGCTCTTAATTGAAAGCCCCTGGTCGAACGGAACTCGATCAATACTTATGCTAACAGCTAAGTCGTAACATTATAAGGATTGTCAAAGAACTATTAACAGGTCATGGACATCTCAACAAGCACCTTAATACTATTGGCCTTAGTGACACTAGAAGGTGCAGGTTTTGCGGGCACAATAATGAGGACTCATACACATCCTCTGTCGCTGTGTCGGCCTCATAGTCAAGATACACAAACATCTGGGTGCCGCGTTTCTCCTGTCCCAGGACATTAGAGAGCTTCCAGTAGAACTGGTGTTGGCCTATGCGCATAGCAGGGGTCTCTTCCAATAGCTCTCGACTAGCGCCACGCACAATGGGTCGAAAAGCCTGAGTGCTGCGGGCGATTGCGCTGCTTCCCAACAACAACAACTCCAGTAAATGCAAAATTCAATTCTTAAGCAGCAATTAGATATCAAATAAACTTTTTTCAAACCACTAATGCATTTTTGGTAGAGTAAATTCCAAAGAATGAAAAGTAATTTAGATTATGACCGACATAACCCTTTTTTATTTATTTTGGATATTTTGCTAGGCACTTTTGAAAGTATAAAAAATATTAGAAAATAAATTCTTGCCCCGAAAAGAACGGTATGTTTTTGGAATGAAAAAATGTTGATAATTAATAGTATATTATGTAAACATACACATAACTTTGTTGTTTACGTCGGAAATGTCTATTTCCATTATTCCATTGTAAAAACGCAGCACTCGAAATTAAATAAATTATTGATTAAACAATTAAATAAATTAAATAAATTGAAATGAAATACCTTGTGCCTTTGTTTCCAAATTGAAACTATTTTTATTTGGGGACCTACAATATGGTTCGTACCTTAAAAATAAACTTTTATATACATGTCCAAACCCATCTTATGTGTAATTGGTCGTAATATATTATATACACAGGTACATACGTTAAAATTTTACAATATCATAAAAATAAAGATGTTTTATTATTACTCTTTTTTATTATAAAGCACTCAATATATGAGGTTGCTTTTACTAAAATTGCATGTTTCATTATTCTACTTTTTACGTGTCATATGGCGTCTGTTCTTCAGTCGCTGTCGAAATTTTACAGCTTTGCAGCTGACGGAACGGATACTGCCTGCTGATGGTCAGGACGAATTGGGTAAATTGTAAATACACTCGTGGAAATTGGAAACGACTCACCTAAAACTATAATCATTTTTGTATATTTTCTAAACGCTTTTATCAATTCGACCAAATTTTTTTTTATTTCATTAAGCCATTATTGGACTGTAATGGACTGTAGATCAATTGTCATATAACACGGTTAAAGAATATCTACAGGGTGATGTGTAGGAACGTGTTTAGGAAGTGGGGAAATAATTTTTATTGTGTCAAACGATAGTTTTATTTGTGCTATAAAAAATGTTTTTTAAAAAACCTTTCTACCTAGATTGGTTTCCAAATTATAGCAGTTTTTGTAAACCATTGCATTTGTGACTGATCACAGGTGCCGATTTTTTAAAATAAAATAAGTTGGCTTTGAAATGAAAATTGATCCTGTCACCTAGCAATAATCTGATTATAATTAAAAAATCATATACAAAATTTAAGTTCCTATTTATTAATAAAATAAAAAAACATGAAATAGAAATGTTACAAAAAAAAAATAATAGTACTAATATCTGGTGGGGCCTCCACGAACTCTTATAATTTCATCATATATATCATTAGTTCATCCTGACAAGGGACAGGATCGATTTTCATTTTAAAGCCAACTTATTATATTTTAAAATATCGGCACCTGTGATCAGTCACAAATGCAATGGTTTACAAAAATTGTTATAATTTGGAAACCAATCTAGGTAGAAAGGATTTTCAAAAACATTTTTTTAGCACAAATAAAACTATCTTTTGACACAATAAAATTTATTTCCCCACTTTGCGTGCATCCCAGATACTTGCTTATATTTTGGTAAAAAAAACACGTTCCTACACATCATCCTGTACATATTCTAAGTATAACCGTGTTCTATGACAACTGACCTACCCTACATTACAGCCCAAGCTTGGCTTAATGAAATAAAAAAAAAATTGGTCAAATTGATAAAACCGTTTAGAAAATATAACCGTACAAAAATGACTATAGTTTTAGGTGAGTCGTTTCCAATTATTGTTCTATTAGTGAATTAAAATTTATCAAGTAAGAGAGATAAAAGCATGATACAGAGACTGGGGAATAATCTCATATTTCACCTATTTTGTCTTTTTACACCGAAAGAAGTGAGCTTTATTCATTATGAAACTTTTAATGTGAAAATAAAACGGGCGAGTTTTGCACACAAAACACATATTGCTAACACAGGTGGTAACACAATTTTTTAAACATTTCTTTATTTAACAATTGTATAGGGTATTCCAAATATGATTCACCACCTCCTTATCTCGGAACTTATGAAAGATAGAGAAAAAACGTAAATACGAAATTTACGGGTTTTTTATTATTTTTTTTAATTAACTAATCTCATATACACAGGATGTTCAGTTTTTCCGAAACAGGTATCAACTTTAGCTTTTCAAATCGAATGCCCTATATAGGTATTATGACATTTTTGGATTTTACATAGAATTCTAAATCGGATTTATATAAGGTTTGTATTAACTGTTAAAAATTTATAGTTTTCGAAATATTTCCGATTTTTGTAAAAAATTGACGGATGTAGACACATTTTTGAACCGGATTTATTATGTAACATTACCTTATATATTTTTTAAATTTGGTGATGGTGAACACAAAATAGTGCAGTTTGACCTGCATATATCAAATCTAAAATTATTTAATGGTGACCAGAATCCTAGAACCAATATCAGACTTTTGAATTACATTTTTCACAAAAATTTCAAATGGTACGCCTTATCAGGATCAAAGTGTCTCCCTTAATCAATAAAATATTTTTCTTGTACTAATTTGTATTCCATATATAGTTTTTACAGCACTCTCTTTGTAATTACTTCTAACAATTTATATTATTGAATGTTTAATCTTTCGGATGCATCTAATTTTCACCAATCAGATTTAAAAGTAAAAAAACACAAGTTGTCTTTGGTTTGCGATTGGTCAGATTAAGTGGTAAGTTTAAAATGAGTGAAATAGTCATAAAAAATGCTTTATTTTGCTATTTTGGTTTTCAGTACCTACTTGTGATCCACTTTCAACTCAGATTTGTTGTTTAGATTTATTATTTATTTATCAAAACAAACCTTAAAAAAATAACAGCCAACGGAAATGAAAAACCGCTATTATTGACTCCCTACTACTCCTAAACAATTGGATTTAAAATTCTGGTAAAATATACTCGTACATCATTATTTTTTGTAAACATCGATCTAAATTTGCGCGATGGCGAATGCGCTGGTGTCGTTGTCAAGATTTACTGCTATTCTGCGCTGTGCCATTTTCCACAAAAATTCTGGTCGTTCTCTGTAATAATTCTGCAAGATAAGGTTCGTCATATTACTAGAACATCCTGCATAAAGGATATCCGCGGTAATGCTTTTGTAAAATGGAAGCTTGTAAAATTATTGGGGCTCTGTATCATGACGGCGGGAAATGCAGTCTAGTATTATCTCCAGTCCGCAAGGCAAGTAATGTCAGTGGCGTACCGAGAGAGGGAGCTAGATGGCTAGATAGCTATTCCTGGCCCTAGTTCCCCAAGCACTTCCAGCAAATTCTTTACTAAGTTTCAACATTCCTTTTTATGTTCTATTATTTCAAATTTAAATAAAAGCAAGAGATTCTTGGTATTTATTAATAGTATAATCTCTGGCAACTAGATTCTGCGCATTCTCCACCGTCCCCACATTCTACACCAAGTAGGATTTAATTTTTTTTTGCAAGATTTGCTGTTATTTTAATAGGTATATATAGTCCGTCGGAAAGCCCGGTCTAGGATGCACAGAAAAAAAACCGAGGTATAACCAAATGGGACCTTCACCATTTGGAAAATCATATTTTTTTACATGGAAAATGGAAAATCATATTTTTTTACATGGAAAATGAAATTGACGACTGTCTCCATTGGTCGAGACCAGAAATATAGGCAAAAAACTGAAAAAAAAGAGAAACATTTTTTTTTAACTTTGAAGACTCATAACTTTTTTTCTAAAGAATGTAGAACAACAACTTTTAATAATACCAAATTAAATACTGTAACTAGACGTGGGTGCAGCGATCGCGATGGGAAAAAATCACCGTCTAGCCCGTCGCAGAGGCATGCGCCCCGACGTTTAAAAGCCGCTACCGATTTTATTTTTAAAAATAAACCATATATTAATCGAGACAAAATGAAGTCCATTAAATTGCGCAGTTTTTGAAAAAAAAAACATTCAAATAGCTCTTTGCATAAGAAACTTATGGCGAGGTGAGTTTAAAAAATTTTGGCAATTTGTTGTCTTTTTCTAAATATTACTGTTTTTTTAATATAATTTATAATTTTCTTTTAATGAAATATATACCGAAAGAAAGAGAATTGAATGAGGAATAGAACTTTAAAAAAATTGTTGTTCTACATTTTTTAGAAAAAAAGTTATGAGTGTTCAAAGTTAAAAAAAATATTTCCCTATTTTTCCAGTTTTTTGTCTATCTTTTCTCTCGACCAATAAAGAGAGACGTCAATTTCGATTTTCTATGTAAGAAAACATGCCTTTTCAACTGGTGAAAGTCCCATTTGGTTATACCTCAGTTTTTTTAGCTCCGAAACTAGAAGGCTTTTCGCGGTCCATCCGACGGACTAATAGTATATTTTTGTTACATCGATATTAAAGAATAAGTAATAGATTTAAGATCATGTTATATTTGGATGGACCATTACGATTTGTGTCCTCTAAAAAAGCTATGCGCTCTCCCCCTCCTTAAATGTGTCAGCACGCCACTGCTTATTACGTACAGCTATACTGTAAAAAGTACGAAAAATTGCTGTTCCCTGAAAAAACTTATTTGATTATATGATGCTGCCAGAGTGTTGTCTGTATCTGTTCACTCATAGATAGGAAGAAGTGAATATTTCACAATAAGTCTTATAATATCTAGCATTTATTTTTTGGGCTACATGTTAATCCATAAATGGACAGGGTGCCATAATGTCATATTTACAAAAAAATGTCAAATACAAAAATTGTGAATATTTTTATAGATGATTCGACGAGTCTTAGAAAAAAGCAATCGAACATCAAAAGAACATCGAATTAAAGCAATTATTTACCGGAGTTCAAGTTTTTTAATACAACACCCTAACACGTTCGAGGTTCTTTTCGGAGGTCAACGACCTCTAACAAAAATGTAATTGATTTTTTACACCTATTGGAAAGGCCAAATTTCTTTGACCGTTGTCACATATTGGAATCCAATTGGAATTTTATTGGAAACTGATAATTACAGTTTAAATTTTCGTAGGATAGGTTGAATTAACATTAGTTGTTATTTGACTATCCCCCTAACTAATGAAGTTTTCCGGGTTTCTCTCATCCCAGCACTGAATAGTGGTTAAAACTTACCAATGTAAGTCGTTCCTCAGGAGAAAATGTGGGCTACTGAATAATATGCCGCTCCCTCTCCCATACAATTCTCAGACTTCCCTGGTGAATCCCTGTAATTAAAATGAGGGCTAGAGATATTATTATTATTTTGCTTAGCTTGAAAATTGTCATAGTTTAATACCTAAAACGTTATACATGTTACACCCATAGAAATTATAAAAAAATATAAAATGCTTTTATGGGGACTGAAAATGGCCATCCTATGGAGAAAACGTAACTCTAGCAACTTTGGTTTTCTGTATAGGTAGCTCTGGTCACACTAGTATCTAGCTTCGCATTAGCCGCCGGGTGGGAAATTCAAAAATTATGTAATTTTACATGTGACCTAGATTATTTGCAAGCAATTGTAATTTTTGTCATAATATTCACCCATTTGCAATTTTTAGCTAGGAACATGCTAAATAAATACTAAATGGCCGATTACATTATATTATTATTAATAGTAGAATAATGCTTACCGAAATTTTGGACAGATTGAACTGTTAAAGCCAAAATTTGCACAAAATCGTTTTATTACCGAAAGGCTATTTATCTCACTATAAACTAAAACAAAATAGTTGTTCAGGGAACACAATAAAATATAAAGTATGGTATGGTATGGTATGGTAATTATCAACAAAACGGTAAGTAAAGGGTTTTTCAATAGGAACGCTCGATGTTTGGCAACAGCGTATGACGAAGTCGGTAGTCAAACAGGTTGTATCTTTGACGGACGTATTCAGTTAGTCTTTACATTTCATTATTTAACGCTATACGATTCAACAACGCCTCGAAATGGTTAAAACTTATTATCAAAATCAATGTTCTATTCGGCAAACGTTTTGTTCACTTCGGCCAATTTATGGTTTCGATGGTCGTCCTTCAGAGTCCACAAATCGCCGTCTAATAAATAAATTTGAAGCAACCGGGTCGCTGTTAGATCAGACAACGCCTGTACGTCAACGAATCGCAAAATATTGCTGCAGTCCGGGAAAGTGTACGTCACAGTCCATAACAATCCATTCCACGTCGTGCTCAAGAACTTGGCCTTTCTTCGACGTCAGTTTGGCTAATCTTGCATAAGGACTTAGGGTTTCACCCTTATAAAGCGCAATTAACCCAAGAACTAAAGCCCAACGATCATAGAAAGCCGCTTGCATTCGCTGAGTGGTCGCTAGAGCAGTTGGAGGTTGATCCTAATTTTGGACGAAAAATAATCATGCGATTTAACGCCACTGGATTTTTTTCTCTGGGGCTTTGTGAAATCTCGTGTCTATGCCGACAAACCACAGACGGTTGCCGCCTTAAAGGCCAACATCAGACGCGTCATTGGTGAAATTGAGCCACTTCTATGCGATAACGTCATCGAAAATTGATCTCCAGGATTCGAGTCACCAGGCGAAGCCGCGGCGGACATTTAGCTGATATAATTTTTAAAACATAATGTGCTCACATATGTTTTAAAATAAAATTAAAAACATGTCAGTTTAACTTATACAATTTGTTTTATTACATTACAAAGATCGAGCGTTCCTATTGAAAAACCCTTTACAACAAATACACAAATAAGGTGGAGGCCATAAAATAAACAAGAACAATAATTAACACAGGCTCACACCTGACAAACGTCAAAGGTTCCTAACTTAACACTTAATTTAAATTAAGCCCTACCAATATTTACAGGGTTGTATCCCATGGTGAGGTGTGAGAATTCCCAGAAAATTCCCTAAAGATACGTTTTCTCGTGTTCTGCGCAGAGTGGTTATTTTTGGATGTGTCATATAATGGATCATTCTATATTTTTTATAATGTCTATAGTTACACCCTATAAACTAGTCACCATTCGGTCATATGAAATATAGTTTTTCTGCTTGCAGATAACGTTTTGAATTGAAGTCCTCTGATAAAAGTTACCCTATTTGTCAGGATGGCACAGAGTTTTGCCTCACTGAGAATTTAATCAGCCATTGTTTCTTTATCTCTGATGTGTCTATTTTTTCATTTTCGGGTCGAACCGTTATCCGACTAACTCACTGCAGCAAATTGCTTGTCACGTACGTTGAAAGTCGGATTGGCTTCTAACGAATTTACTCAATCGCGCTCGGATTGAATGAAAGTAGCGAGCCAATCAATCTTTTAAAGTCAATTTGAAAACTTCTGATTTTATTTGTCCTTGCTTTGAAATGGTATTTAATTCCAAAGCTTATTAAGAGACGTCAGAAAACTATATGAATTTTAACTGAATATTAGATAAATATATACTAAAAACGTCAAAGGAGCTATATCCAGCAAACAACTTGAAGTTTTATAAAAATATGCAAGTATATTCTAAAATCGTAAAGCGAAAACAATTCCATTTTAAAATTACAATTTTGTGTCAATCTCAAATATGATTTTTATTTAAATAAAAATCTTTATAAGATTTTGTGTAAACATTTCATAGAAATATAACCGACTTCTTTATGTTATTCAACATATTCTACCAGTATTACAATGACATGCAAATCTCCAGCAAGAATTTTAAATTGTAAATACTGAATCTGATTGTGGAAGAGCAGGTCCATGAATGTTATTACCATATGAAATGCGCAAACTGGCGGGAAAATTGCCAAATGTTTTTTCAGTTTAGAATTTATGATGGGAACACAAGGTAAAAAGTAATACCATTGACTCGCCATGCCATAGAAATATTAGCACTGACTTTGAAAGTTTCATTGATTGTTAAATTAATGTAGCATTTTAATAATAAAAAAATCTGATACGTTATGTTATTATTTTTAACGGTTCAAAATAAAGATATGCAATAATTTTTAGTCAGTGATTAAACTGATTAGGGAAAATATCGACAATTCCAAGAGGACAATCGCATTTCAACAGTTTCACCAACTACAAGTTTGTTACCATCTGATTCAGTAGTTGGTTTTAATTTTGGGAGAATTTAATCTATCATAGCTTACAACAGAAAAATCATGACGATTTATGATTAATTTTAGATAATTGCAGCAAATATTTTCCATAACAGTTGAAAGACGCAAAAATGAATTCTACGTCAACATATGAATAGAAATACACTGCATTGTATTTAAAAAATATTTTGACGGTGTAAATTTTCTCTAAAACGAAATAATATTTTTAACATCGCGTACATAAATTGGCAATACTGGCAGATAATTCAAAATTTCAAAATTAAATAGTTAATAGAGTGTTTACGAATATATAAGTGTATATTTTTAGTAGTGGTGAGAAACACACCATAATGCCCCCACTTTGGGTCTTTGGATCTGTCTGACAATTATTTTCAAATTGACAGACAGATAATGACCTGCTTTTCCGCAGGCACCATTACAATACTGACCTCTATTGTCTTTGAGGAAGACAATCCTACTTATTTATTTGAAGAAGATGCCGAAAACACCTACTCCACGGACAATGTGCCCCGACTGACATTGCATTATTTCGGCATCTCCTTAAAATAAATAATAACTAGTGTTATGTCGTTTTGTTATCATTTACATTTGCTAGCTGTAAACTATATAATATGTATATGTGGGTATAGTGTACCGTTGGCAAATACGTTTTACATCAATATTTACATTTAGACTGAAATTAAGCTATTCAACTTCAACACTTAATATATTTGAACAAATATTGTTCCAATGTATTTACTATGAATTATAGTTTTAATTTATTTTATTTGAAATCTGCAGTTTAGTAATGTGTTTTATTTATAATATAGAATGAGCCTTGCAATTAGATTAGCAAATCACAATAATAACTTAACTTGAGATTTACAATAGTGTCACTGAAAATTGAATAAATCGTTCATTAATTAATTTAGGTGTAAAGGAAATGGGATTATTCTTCATTGGAATTTCAAACTTGTTTTCGTCAGAATTTATTTTCCAATGTTTCAAAATGCAGACGTTATGCAAAAATTAAAATTTTATTCGAAAATTAACACATCTAATAATAATATAACAATATACTAATATAATAATTCCGCTGTCTTTGAGGGTGACAGATGCTCATTTTTTACTGAAAATGTACGAATCGTCAACAGAACAACAACATAAAGTGAGGTTATAAAACGAAGTTAATAGTATATCGTGGGAAGCCATTAAATGCAACTCGAGTATGAATTTCAGTATCCAGTAATAGGTAAAAGACAATTAAAAACAATTTATTCCAATATCACACTAGCTACGTACGGTTTTAAAAGTTTAACTATTCAATTAACATTTGACATTAGGCAAAATAGTAATTATTGCACTTTATATAGTTTCTAGTTTCCATAACCACGACATTAATTTATATATTTGTGACGAAAGTGATTCATTTTCATGACTTCCGACGTAAACAGCTATTTTCTCTAAATTTATCTCTATCTTGTGTCTGTGGAAAAATATAATTTGAACTTTACATCACGTCTGATTAAAACATTTTGATGAAAATGCCTTGACCCGCAAAAGCACCAACAATCTATGTTAGATTGTCTACATAGCAGAAAGGAACAAATAGCAGTAGTTTAAATACCAGGACGTCATAAGACGTCATCATAGGACGTCGTAAGAGATGACGATGTAGATTCAATAAAGGATCTGCTGTAGACAGGCAAGGACCAACTAAATTTTAGAGGTCGGTAAGATTTATATTACTTTTATTGTTACTAAGCAGAATATACCTTTTCAGGGCGTTTTCTTTTTCTTACCTCTACCAAAAGTGGTATTCTGGTGAATCAGCAACAGTTACTGACGTTTAGCTTTAAGTAGGTTTGTTGATACATATACGCTCTGGAACTTCTGAAAAGTAAGTATATCTATAGAACAATCAGAAGAAGCATAAAAAATAGCATTTCTTCTAAGTTGTAGTGGGATATGATAAATAATTGGTAAATTTGATATTGCAGTCTAATTAGAATCAATAATAATGGTGCTGAGGTCGCTAGAACTAGTAAAATAGGTTCTGTATAGGAGAAAGATAAAGCAAAGGGACAAAGATATATTGGATATGCAAATCTAAATCAATTGGTGATTCCAAAAATGAATGCGCCCTCTGCATGAAAATATTTGAACCTACTTAAAAGGTAATTTTTGGAGGCTTATTGCTGATGTAATGATAAATAACACGTATTTGGGTTTGTTTAACGTAATAATTCAGTGGTGCTTGTGATTTTTTGGTACTACAAACTTAAAAACGACGTGGATAGTATTTGCACATCTTTAGTTTTACATTTTAAAATGCCATTCAAAAGAAATCAGCACAGCACAAACTGCCGTGTTTATGGGTGTCATTCCTCAAAATCTGTCAATAGAAGTGTTTAAGATTGAAGATAGGTAAAAGTTTGGCCCTAGTATAAGAAACTGTTTCTCATTCATTTCTCCAAAAGGCATGTAACAATTTAATAACAGGGAACACGTTTATTTACACAACATAACCACTTTGTTGCAGTTTGTCTATACGTTTCTATTATTAGTCTTAGAAAAGCAGAACATATTTTAATTTAAACATTATTTAACAAAAAACAAGCAGTAATATGGTATCACCATACAGTTAGGTATCTGTTTCAATCCAAAAAAATCATATAATTAGCAATGAAGCACTTATGGGACGTATGACTGCTTTTACCACTCTTTTTATCCTTCATTTCACCTTAACTAGCACATGAAGTCATTATATTTATGACAATTGAATGCTAAATTGCTAGATGATGTGATATGAAATGGAAAATTTTTACTCGTCTTCCTCCATATTTGTTTACAATTTGCAGCGCCCTCATCGGTAATCTGAATCGCCAACAGCCATCATGTAGCAGATACATATTAGTCATAGCTTGATTACGATACAGAAATCTTTATTACAATACAATACACATTATTAATTAAAATACAACATTATTTGCAGACACAAATATCTTTTTAATTTAAATATAAATAAAATACAGCGTATATTTAACTCCGTGTAAAGTTTAAATGTGTTTGTTAACAGTGATTCAGAATTTAATAATCATGGAAACAATTTCATAAGATGTGTTTTTTTTGAATGAATGCCATAATTTGCTCGACTTACTTCATAATGTTCACTTTTATTTAATTTTCTTTTAATATCCTCAGAACAATGACAATATTTACAGAAAGAGCGAATGTATTTACAATTCTTTATTAAATATATCATCAATTCGATGTTCACATGAAAGAAAATTTAATAAACTTGAAACGAATCGCCCTTATCTGAACGAGTCCCCTGCGCAAACAATAGCACGCCTGAGGTGTCCTTCCGCCTGTCTTCCATAATAATTATAAATGGAACGGAGAGGGTGGCGAAAGGTAAAATATGAATCGGTATCACTTAACCAGAGCTGTCAGAGGACATCTCTGTCATTTCCACAACGTTATATGCGCAACCACTCTCCTTGAAGGTGTGTGGGTTTGTATTTAAAAGGGTCCGAGTTTTAGACTTTTTTTTAACGCGGACGTACAATCTGGTGAAAATCGGAGCAAAAACTATTTATAACTTGACCGAAATACGAGCACATATCGCGTTAGTTTTTGATCGTTCAGCTATTTTTATGATGAGGAGAGATATAGAAGAAGAACCCGTTAGGAAACTAATGGGTCGTCAGTCACTCAAATCACTAAAACTTCTTCAAAACATATCTCAGTCGGTAATCCTCACCTAGAAAGTGCAGTGTGTTCCTGTGAGTCCTGGAAAATATAGGACTTGCTTCAAGTTTTAGGGTGTAGCTAGGTTTTTAAAATTATGTTGTTTGTAGGAACATTTGTACCACCAGCTCACAACACTCAAACCTTTTAGGCTATTATATTTGCCTTGATAAGGAACCAAGAATCCTGAGAAACCAATGCTGCATCATAAACCAACCACAACTACTGGAATCTCTTATATCCTCAGATGTCTAGAAAGTTGCATCGAGGCATATGTAAATTAACAAATCACAGACACGTTAGACAAGATATGTATGTATAAGAAATCCTTTAGTCTTTCAATAGAATTTAGCTCAATGACTCTAGGGTACCTATTGATATATCCAGGATCTGATAGTATTTTTATGCATTATAGGTGTAATAGTTGGTTGCTTTCTCCTTTTCTGTAGAGTCATTCTTCTAATGATCCATTAATAATATCTTTTCCTTCATTCTAATAATAGCATTAGCTGCATAACTGAGACTTGTATAGGAAAGGGACAGGCTTATTATAATGGTGGATATACTTGAGCAAGTGCAGAGATGCGGAAAACTTAGTTAATTAGGGGGGAAGTCTAACAGATCTATATTAATCTCCCACATTAATATCTGGTAGGTGTTTTTTAAATTCTAGCTCGCAGAGTTGGTTACTGTTCCATCTCTTTGAGCAAACCTTATATACCTGTCAATAAATTAATTAAACACTGGTTGCTCTATAATTGAACCAGGTACCCTTTATCCTAAATACCAAGACTCTTATCTATTAGATCTAGAACTCCAAATCTTGTCATATACTATTACGGACCTCTAGTACCCTGCGGATCAGTATCTTTGGTTTTAATTATACTATAGTTATTAGTTCAGTTCAGATTTACACGCTTGCTCTGTCTTATAGGATAACGCTGCCATTTCCCTGGGCTGAGTTCCACTGTTCTTCCAAATTTCTGCTGTTTTCGGAAGTATTGGTTGTTTCTATTCCAGTTTGATTCTGAGACCCATTCTCTATGGGATTAGTGTGCGGTTTTGGCTAACTTACCAGACAACTCATGGTTCACCATGGAACACCATTTAGGATCAATTTAACCTGCCAAGGCCACCTCCACTGTACGTTCTTTTTTCAGTCTTTATTAACGAAAATTATGTTTCAGAAGATTTTATTCAAAAAACAAAAACAATTGTTCAGTTATAGGTACATATTATAATGTGTCATAAATTATTTGAAAACATTAATTCCGCTCTGGTGGGAAGTGCACACAGAAAAGTTCCAATCAATTATTATGCAAACTATAATCCCAATGTTACAAATTTTATGCGTTAGCGTTTGCCCTTGAGCACAAACAACACACTATCCAATTTCTGCATGTTTGCGACATAAGTGCAACGCAAATAATTATATATTATTTTAGTTCCGATGTACGTACTGGCTATTGTAACTTGGGGCCATATGTTTGGTCGGAATAAAAATATAGCAGCCTATGAGTCACCAGTCAAAATGTTTTATTTATAGATGAATATCCAATATGTGCATCTCAAGGCGGGTGTACATTATATTGACGGCTGTAAAAATAGAAGAAAAACATTATATACGGAAATGAAGTCTTCCTATCATCGAATTGGATCTCTAAGTGTATTGGATTTCTATTTATTTTTCAGTCGGAACTCAAATAAGCCACTGGATGCCCTAAAATAAAATATGGTTCGTAATAAATAAGTAACATAAACATATTTTTCTAAATATATAGGGATTGTGCATGTATAGGCAGATATAATAATAATAATAATAATAATAATAATAATAATATATTTATTTTCCAATAGGTCAATACAATTGAATAGGAATAGTCAAATATACAAATACACATACCTATAACTACTAGACTAGTTATTGTCCTTAATCTAATTATTAAAATATTCGTTTAGAGTATAAAAACATGCATCAGTTAGATATTTTTTCAGTCTCCTTTTAAAACTATAGATAGAGGGACACATTTTAATTTCATTAGGTAACCTATTGAACATTCTTAAGCCTAAACAGTTGGGTGTATTAAAAGATATCTTACATCGGCCGAAGGGTACATTAAATAGATTAGTTTGCCGAGTATTAATCGAATGTATTTGATATCTGTAGTCGAACTTACTTTTATTAATAAAAACGTACAAACACATTTCATATAAAAACAGAGAAGGCAACGTTAAAATATTATAACGACTGAATATATGTCTACAAGATTCTCCAACTGACACTCCTAACGTACACCTAATTACTCTTTTTTGTGCAATAAAGACACCGTTGGAATGGCAAGAACCACCCCAGAAACAGATACCGTATCGCAAACGTGACTCAGCCTGTGCATAGTAGAGCTTCAACAATTGGTCCATCAGCAGAACGCTTCTAATGTTGCGAAATTGATATGAGATTGAATTTAACTTCATAATCAACTCGTCACAATGGTAACTCCAGGTTAGACATTCATCTACAGTTAGTCCCAGAAATTTTACAACGTTTGTATTATTAATACGAGTATTGTTAATATTAATGTCAATATTACCACAGTCCTTCTGTCGATTGTGGAATCTAATAGCTTGGGTTTTGTTGACATTAAGAAACAGAGAATTTTGAGTGAACCATTCACACATACAAGACATCAACGTATCACACATCACAGATAATTCATTATCAGATTTATTTGAAATTATTACCGACGTATCATCGGCATAAAAGGTTAGAAGTGCAGATTCTGTCAACTTATTTAGGTCGTTGATATATAATAAAAATAGGACAGGGCCCAACACCGATCCCTGTGGCACTCCAATACTTACCTGTTTTGCTTCAGATGATACATTATTGATACAAACATACTGTTTACGATTCTGAAGAAAAGTCGAAACCCACTTCAAAGGTGTGCCTCGAATACCATATTTTTCCATCTTTTGCAACAAAATGCCGTGATTAACGCAGTCAAAAGCCCTGCTAAGGTCACAGAAAATTCCAACAGGGCACTCTCCGGCTTCTATAGACTTAATAATACGATCATAGTATGAATGCATAGCAGTAGAGGTCGACCTATTCGACATGAATCCATGTTGATTATTGGACATGATATTGTATCTGTTAATAAATGACAACAACCTATCTAAAAATGCATGTTCAAATACCTTGGAGAATGCTGCAGAGACGGTAACTGGCCTATAATTTTCCACGAGACTCCTATCGTTCTTTTTGAAAATCGGACTTATTTTTCCTATCTTTAGGCTGTCTGGAAAATAACCATCAAAGAATGATAAATTAACCAAGTAAACCAAAGGGTGTATTAAAATATGTAAAGATCTTTTTAAAACATATGGAGGAATCTCATCAAAACCTGAAGAATGCTTGTAATTCAGTTTTCTAAAAAGTAACTTATATAGTTCCTCGTCATCAAATGGAACCAAAAAAAATGAATTAATTTGGGTCTCCATTCTATCAGTGAAACGTACAGTGTCAGTAGCGGCCGAAGATTGAATTTGATCAAGAACATCTTCAGCGACACTGTCAAAATAATTACCAAACAAAGTAACAATATGTTTAGGGTCTGTGATAGATATGTTATTATCTTTAATACAAATTTTTTGTGACTTTAAATGAACCTTATTGGACAACTCAGATACAATTCCCCAGGCTGTTTTTGAAGGATTTTTTGAAATATTTATTTTTTTTTGATAATAACATTTTTTAGTTGACTGCACCAACTGATTATGTTTTATTTTATTAAATTTATAGGCATCAGATAGTTCAGGATATGATAACTTTAAGTAATACAAATCTTTAAGCTTTTGACTGGATAGTCGTACTTCATCATTGATCCACCTTTTATATTCTCTATTAGTACGGCCATAAGCGCGCCTAGGAAAGTGTTTGTTAAAATAATACATGAATAAGGCTACAAAAGAACTGTAGGCATCATTAACATTCGTATGTAAATAAACATCGTCCCAAGTTACCATTTTAATATCATCCATGAAACTATTTATAGCATTATCACAAAATGATCTACTTACATTGTGTGAATTAACATTTACGGAATTTTTGTTTGGAACCCAATCAAATAAAATCGTTCTATGGTCCGAAATGTTGTTGTCTACTACACACACAATTGATCCATCTGCAAAATTACAAAATACTTGGTCTATTGTTGTTATAGTGGTATCCGAAATTCTGGTGGGCCATCTTACCATATGGGTTAAGTTAAAACTAGACAGAACATTACACAACATTTTAAAATCATTGGTAGGAGTCGTATAACAATCGAAATTAATATCGCCACAAAGCAAAATATTCATATTTGGTTTATATATATAATTCATGACTTCTGTTAAACGATTTATAAAAATATGTTTATCACCTTGTGGGGACCTGTAGCAGCAAAGTATTACTGTACTGCCAATATTGAGCTGGCAGGATATAGCACATATTTCGAGATGCTTGTCACTACAATATTGGTTTAAATCAATCTTTTTCACAGTAAGATTATATATAAGTAAGATATATATGCGTATTATATATATGTATGCGATATTATATATATGTAAGATATATATGCGACTCGTGCCATCAAACCCCATGAAACTAACTCCCGACATTTATTTACTTTCATATACCTACAGAAGTACAGCAAATAAAAAAGTAAACAAGTTTTCTATGTGTTAATAACACTTTTATAAAATTTTAATGAAACACAAGGAAAATTAAACAGGCAAAAATACGAATCGCATTTAAAAACTAGAATGGTATGTAAAATGTAAATAATACTATTATAAAGAAGAAATTAAATTAAATTGAAGTTTGTTATTTTTGGTAGCAGGTTCACTAGCTCCTTCTTCTTCATGCTTTTCATTTCGGCAAAAATAATCCTGACACTAAACTAAAGTTAAAATTACATCAAATAATACTTAATTGAAGTAAATGAATAATATAGTGCTTGTAACTTGTAACCATACATCTGCTTTGATAGTGTTGAGTGATACGTATGGTAGGTAAACAGGCAGATAATTAAATTTCGCGTTGTTTAGGTTCCATAATTATAAAAATTTAATTATAAATCTTTAAATTTAGATAGATGTAATTTTAGTGAAAAAAAATGAAAGATTTCTGTTGAATCCTTAACTATCGGAAGGAACATTTTTAAGGAGAGCCTCCTCTCCCTTGATCCACCATTGTTAATAATTATAGGTGCATTATTATCAATGAGTTTAAATTATAATGAATCATTTCAATCAATTCAATCAACGCATTTATGCGTTCTAGCCCAAGTAGCGGAATAGCGATACATATAAACAATTAAGGTGCTGAAATTACACTTCGTTTCTGAAAGAGATTATTAGAAAAGAAAAAAGAAAGAGAATTATTCATTCAATAATTTATTGATTTGGTAAACTAAGAAATATCACTGATTTGCAGGATTGTGAAGGATATTTATGGTTTATTGAACTAATAAATGTATTCATGCGTTAATTTTGTTCTCAAAAACCGCGGGAATAAGACGTCCAACAAGATAAATGTTTCATCATTTATTTTTAAATTTGAAATACTAAATAAATCTATCACATAACCAATCATCATTGTATAAAATTTACCATTTACCATTGCAATTTGTCATTTATCATTGCAGATAAATTGGTAATGCTCAAATACTATGTTCTGTAAGGAAGGGAATGCAAAAGAATTATTATCTTCCTTAGTTCAAGATTTATACCAGAGACAGTGGCAGACGAACAGGAATATTGAACAGGAACAGCAGGAATACTGAAACGGATTATAATCAAGCAAGCTAGGAAGAGAAGAACTTTTATTATTTATTATCATAGACCATTGAGTAACGAAATTAAAAAAGTTTTTATTAAATGTAACTTCAAGGTTCAAATAAAATACTATTTTACATAAATAAGTATCGAACTTTCTTCAAATGTATGGAAGTATATTTTTATAGCGTTGGAGTTTGTTAAGGACGCCTTCCCTCGCCTGAAGAGTGAACATTTACATCGATTTTCATTTTCACTACAGGGTGATAGATTATTTCAATATGGCACATCAAATAAAATCGAGTAATGGTTGAAATTTTTTATAGTCACTTTTATAAAAATTTGTGCAATGTATTTATATATATTACAAATAATAATAATATGCTTATCTCTCCTCCACACCAGTCTCTGACGTCCTCTTAATCGTTGCGACAATAAAGAAGGATAAAAACATTATTTAAATTAAAAATGTCAATCTGACAAAAATACTTTTTTATATAAAGAGTTCTTATCGTACAAACAATCTACAGAAGAAGAGTTGAGGATCAACTCGAAACGTATAGAAGAAAGCTAGTTAAGTGTTTAATTTCTTTTAAATTTTATTATAACTATTTTATTTAGACATATTTTAGAATATGACATTTAATATTATAGAATTTTGTATAAAATTGAAAAACCACTGATAAAATTTAGTTAATATATCAAATAATATTTTATCACACAAACAAGGCAAACTTTAGAAGTTTGCCTTGTTACTACACTTTGAATATTTAATTTGTATGCTTCTGGTTTTCTGCTTTTTGTTAGTTTACAGGTGGTGTAATCCCAAAAAAACAAACTATGAATTGTAACCACATTATTATTATTATTATATTATTATCTATCCAGCTATACAGCTACTGGTAGCTTTCTTCTGCTTAGAATTATTTTTAGTCTGCTATAACATTTTTCGTAGCAACACCATTATGAACCCTTCATCTGGAAGCATATTTTATAAATAATCTAAAACGTGTAGTATACTTGGAATACAGACAAAACACTAGAGTATTTTAAAAACCTTTTCATGTGAAAAAGTGTTTATAATTATATTTTTTAAGGAAAATAGTCGCAGTGTCTCTCGAAATACCTGATTTAGACCAACATATGTGTTTGTATGGTACAAATCTTCGGAGCGCCTTGTACATTTTAAAATGTGTTCTATGATGTACCTTGATAAATTGTTCATAAGTGTATCACTAAAATGTAGTAATATGTTAAATTTTGTGGTAAATTTACAAATCGTATAAGTACTTCAATTACATATTCAATTTCAGTGTCAGATAATAATAGAAATATGACACACAAATAATGCATATAGATGAAATCTTTTGTTGAGTAAAAGAACATTGAATTTTTAGCAGTGTAACCAAGTTTGAGATCAGGTATATTGATCGAATTCTCAGAGAACACATTTTTCTTCTTGTCAGTTGATCGACTGCGGCAATTTGTTTCAGCAAGGGCCGAGATGATGAAAATGTTATAAAATTACCAGCGTAACGAAGATATTATATTTTTAAACTTCTTCTGCCTCTTGACTTTTAATAAATTACGATGCAGTCAGATACAGTGGGGCAAACGTATTACTCAGACCTCTGATGGGACATCATTGATGCGAATAACCGAATTTGCAACAACAAAAATAAGATTGGTAAAAGTTCTATCAATATAACGAACAGTAGCCTTGTGTATATCTCAATAAAAAATATGATATACAATGTGTCCAGTTTAACATGAACTGTATGGTCCTCTCAAAAACCATTACAGATACAGAGCTATTTAAATTGGGAAAAAGTTGGGCAACTTTATTCCTCCCAAAAAGAATCCAAGATTACATTTTCAAAAATTCCTTATCTTAAGCATATGCAGGGTGTAATTAAAAAATGTGCATTTGATATAAACGTCCATAGCTTATACATATCATCAAGTTTTCAGGGCAAGGATAGTAGGATTTAAAAATTGGTTTCTAAAAAAATTTAGGCCTACTAGATTTTATACTAGCATACTGAATTTTTGTTTTTCTTATGGGCGCTATATTAAGTTTTCGCATTAATGAAAACTCCCTCGCGGCGATTCACTGATCAGTCGCGATGGTTCACTGAGCAGACACGACGGTCACTGAATCGTAGAAATAGTTTAGGTACTTATACATAGGACACAATAGGTTTGTTCTAGCAGCAATCTCAAACGGTTCCCAATCGTACGGAGTTTGCGCATAGTAATCCACGCGTTCTAGCAAACAAATCTCGGATTTTCGACTATTAGTGAGATGTTCTAGCAACAGCAAAACCCCGTTTACAAACCAGTCGAAAACCGTCAAAGTAGTCCACAGAAATTCCTTTGGATTTTCAGTTTGTGACATGCGCAGAAGTTCGGGATATCTGCCGCTACGTGACGATAAATTTATGTTATTCAGTTAACCTATATTTTTAATTTTTTTGTTCTCTTGTTAATTTCTGGATTGCAGCAAACTCTGGGGCAGTGGACTAGATTCACCCGTAATATTTAAAAAAACAAACAATACATTTATATCGAACATCAAAAATTATAACCTATACATTTATACCGATATTTGACATTTGACGCATTTAAGTTCACCGGTTCAACACAGAACATCGGAAGAGTCACGGAATTAGCTTCAAAGCGTTCTAGCAAATTAGAAATCCCAATCCGTTTGTAACCAAGTCTTAGGACGAACATGCGCAGTTGGTCAATCCAATAACTGGCTTCCAACCATCCGAAATTTCGTGCTAGAACAAACCTAATGTTAGCATAGGTATAGTTTTAATCATCTCCAGATGATTTCAACTTGGTTGACGAAACGAGCGTCGAGTGCAATATATAGTGTTTTGGTGTTACGTGGAAAACTACGTCAGTGATATCTTCACACCAAAGGTTCCAACCTCCTTCCAGATTCTAATACTGTATAATGTAATCGTATACACTACAATTCATGGATAATCGTCTCTCCTCGAGTATAAATTATCCTAAAAATTAAACACCCATTTTATCTTTCTTCCACCGCTATGCTGTAACTTCAACTGGGGCATCCGTGACCTGCAATCAAGAGTGAGATCTTAAGCAACGTGGCGCCTAGTTTCAGTTTAGCTCATATGCGAACTTAAAGGCTTTGATATAACTTAAAGGTTTAGTCATCTTGTTTGTATGCAACACTTCGCCATCTACTAAGAATGCGTTTATACTGATAAAGTCGCATTGCAGGGTGATGTATTATCTCTCCAAGCAAAAGGTTGCATTATCTCTCCAAGCAAACTGTTATAATATGGATTCAGTTTCCGCATTTATAATATTATCATGCAAGTAGGCACTGATCAGTGGCGGCTTGTGAGATTTGAATATGGGGGGGGGGGCGTAGAAATAAAAGCATATTTCAAGGTCAAACCCCTTAAATTTATAAATTAGAAATTCGCAGAGCAAAAATATTTGCTTGAAAAAATAACTTTCGTTAGACAAATATCCTCCTTTTTAATACGATTGACGGAAATCTCGAAAAAAATTATTTAAAACAATATTTAAATAGGTTTTGATATCTAAAATAATATCTAGATATCAAAAATGTACATATACGTTACCATAAAAAAAGCTGTAAACGAGAATTCAGGAAGCAGGAACATAACTATTTTGAGTTTTTAGATATCTGTTAATTAAAAACGATATGGCACAATCACAAACTCAAAAGTATTTTAGTTATTCAATTCATAGTTATCAAACGACACATTGAATTATTACGTAGGTAAACAAACTTCATACAGTTATTTATACACGGGTACACTCACATTCTAAAATTGAAATCAGCTCTACGGTCTTTCATAGAAACAAATTTTTCCATAACTTTTTCATCGAAATTATTTATTGGGCAGCAACCCCAATTCTTTTATTTGTACTTTATCTTTCAGTGGAAGATTTGCAAAATTAGCTCTAATTATACTACTAACAGTATTCATGTTAAGTAAAATATAAAATTGTCTTCTCACAAAAATTAAATAAGTATTTTAATAATGTTAAAAATATGTAATGTGTTAAAAATATGTTATAATGTTTAATAATGTTCGCGTAGGGCCGCGAAATAATTGCGGCCAAATCTGCATAATATAAGCATATGGAAAGTATTTAACGAGTCTAGTCGAAAAGGAGATCGGGTCGGTTGCCATAGTTACCTGGGCCGCGACTCAAAATGCGGCCACAAAGCTGTAATGCTTTGCTCTTTGCTCACTGTGCGGTGTGCTATGGTCATCCAGTAATGTGGACTGTGACATTATAAGTACGATAGCTCAAGCGCTCGAGCCCTTCCTATTAATAGTTTTGTACCACAGTAAACATATTTTAATATTTGCATTTAATTTACAATAATGATAATAATAAGGATTCCTTTGGTATTATTGGAGGAGGGGCGCGCGGCCATGCGGCCTTAAGGAGAAGCCGCCACTGGCACTGATGTCAAGTTCCTTTATTAATTTAAAAAAATTAACTACCTACCTGAAATTAACCTACCGTTGTCAACGAATATGCTTAATTATTCGGTTTTGCAAAACATAATTTAAATAATTCAACTAGAATATATTTGCTAATTTTAATATATCTTTATTCTTCAATAACATATTGAATATCCCCTCTAAAGAGTGATCATGACTTTTGATGTTTGCTGGAAATACGCCAGCAAAACATTCTCGGTGATATTTCACTCTCTTATCATATCATCTTTTTTCAAAGCCACGTCCGCCGTTTTATATTGAGATCTGGACTTTGCAGGTATATCACATCCATAGCTGATCTCGTAGACTTTTATATCTACAGGGTGACCCATTAAGAATGGAAACACTCGCGTACAAAATTTGTTTATGAACCGATTTGAACCGGATTTTTTTTTAAAGATAGATCTCCAAAAGCTCTGTGTTGATGCAAAATTTGAAGACGAAATTTTGATTTTTAAGGGCTACTACGAATTTTTTTAAGTGAAAAATAGCAAAATTTTGTTAGCGATTTTTTTATAAAAAATCTGACTACACCACTGGATGTAGGAGCCCCTCGAATGCATTTGTACCAATTTTTACGAAAAAAAAATTTATTTCTAAAAAAGTTATGACAATATCGGCATAACCAGTGTTTGCCTTTGTCGGTGAACCTATTCTTTTATAAAATTAGAATAGAACCCAAAGTGAAACAAAATTAAACAACTTAAACACTGATGTAATTATTACTAAGAACCATAAAAACCAGTATACTTACACAAAATAAACAACAATTGATAGGTAAGTTCGTCAAATTATTATTATTTCGTGGTTATTATGCCAAAACTTATAATATTACCTTCTTAGATAAAAATAACTGCATTGTAATTTTTTATTCAAAAAGTGTGGATCAATTTGACAGACTGATTTTTCATTTTTAAAAATGTAATTTTCTAATCATTACTCTTTTTGTCAATTGTTGTTTATATTAGAGTTATTGTTGGTTATTTTGTGTATACTGGTTTTTATGGTTCTTATTAATAATTACACCAGTGTTTAAGTTGTTTAATTTTGTTTCTCTTTGGGTTCTATTCGATTTTTGTAAAAGAATAGGTTCACCGACAAAGGCAAACACTGGTGATGATGATGTTGTCATAACTTTTTAGGAACAAACTTTCTTTCGCAAAAATTGGTACAAATGCATTCGAGGGGCTCCTAAATCCAGTGATGTAGTCAGATTTTTTATAAAAAAATCGCTAACAAAATTTTGCTACTTTTCACTTAAAAAAAAATTCGTAGTAGGCCTTGTAAATCAAAATTTCGTCTTCACATTTTGTATCAACATAGAGATTTTGGAGATCTATCTTTTAAAAAAAATTCGGTTTAAACCTGTTCATAAACAACTTTTGTATGCGAGTGTTTCCATTCTTAATAGGTCACCCTATATAGGCTAATGTCAACGTAGGATGAACGCTATCACTGTTGAATTTATATTATTTAATTTGCAATAACAAAAACATTTGTCGCCATTGTGTGATAGGCTCTAACCACCATTCTGTGCTGGAATGAGGGAAATCTGGAAAACTTCATTAGTTAGGGGGACAGTCAAATATCAACCGATTTTAATCTTTCACATTAACACCAAGCTGCCATTCTTCCCATCCTAGGCCATCGCCAGAATGGTTGTCAACCCATCCCTGCGAATTGTAACGGTCTCGTTTTTAGTAACTAATAAAATACCTTTCTTAGTTGATTCAAACTAATATTTCTTATCTCATTCTGTGTTTTTACCTTCTTGTTACACACACCAATCCTGTATTTAAAGTATTATATGTATTCGGTGTATATTGAGTGATTATAATCCCAACCTATAGTGAAGTTGGGATTATGTGTTTGTGCGCTAGGGCTATCTCAATACAAAGTCCTAGGGTTGCATAATCTAAAGTTCAAAACAATATAGTGACGCCATCTCGTGTTACGAACGTGAGCGGATGGACATAGAAGGGGAACGAGGAGGAAACAAAGAAAGAGATGGCGAAGATTGGCATTGGCGAGCAGGTTCGGTGAATTGGGCAGCTGCCAAAGTTTGAAGAAAAAAGCTGGAAAAAGCAAATATAAAAGATGAATTAATCTAAAGTAACCGAATTCTACTATTCCCTAGTGTGATTACGAGAAAATAATGATTTCAGTACGTTGATTTGTGAATTGGCAGCAGAACGTAATGAACAACGTTAACCCCGAAACCAACTGTTCTTATGTGAGTACTTTATTACTTATTTTGGAAGTGCATCTTAAACCACGTTATACGTATACCTTGCCTAATTAGACTACCTTACCCTATGCATAGGTCGTGTGTGTGAATGAATTTAAGGATCCTTACTATTACCTCGCGGACAGTAAATATCTAAAAACTGCATTTTTTGGTAGATCTTTAGTATAGTCAAATTACATTTTGTTGTCAAGCTTTATTGCTGTAAAACCTTAACTCATTTTTGTACATTTGAGTATGTATGTTCTAATATTTAGATTTAGGTGTGTCTTTTATGTATGTACCGTTCGTAAATGTATAGTTGAGAAAATTATATTAAAAATTAACTTTGTTCTTGTCAAGTGTTTTTTTGCAATTGTCTTCACTTAGATAGGAACTATACCTTTACTCTGTACCATCAAAAAAGATCAATTGATGGCACCCAAGTTTGGCATTACTTCACTCTGCTCACCCGTGATAGAGAGTTTCATCGCTATAATATGTATATTTTGTACCTTTATCTAAGAATCATAAATAACGGATGTTGTCGTTATAGAATAAGCCTTAATCTATAGGAGTAGACAATGTAATTAAAAATTGTCTGTGCAATGGGGATTTGAACCCACGATCTCTGGGTTGAGCGATCGCGACAGTAAACCCTGAGCCACCGGTTAAATTTATTTATTTACTTTATACAATAATTTGCTATATCTAACAAATATCTGAATTGTTTCTTTTTTGTGGTTACTATTTTTTATGTTGAAAAAACCATTTTTTATATCTCGATCTTACACTGAAACTACTATGCATGTATAACTCGTAGCTCCATATTTAGTGAAGAGGAAGATTTTCAGAGGAAATTAAACTTGATAATAAACTTTGGATGGATGCTTTTCGAGGTTAATAGAATATGTACTATTAAAACCGCTATTTTGAGAGAAAATATCCAGGGACTTTATCAAAGGAAATTCTGTTAGGTTTAATGTTCGATCCATAAAACTTATTACGAGTGAAAGGAGCTGCAGAATAATGTACACACCGAAAAGTTGAATAGATATCGAACGACTTGTGCAAGCAAATTTAAATATTAAATTCAATCGGGAATTTTTGGATTTATTCCCGATAACATAATAACTTCTTCCAAGTCACCCTCCAGTTAAATCTGAATAGAGGAGGGATTTTAGTTCCAGAGAGGCAAGTAGACTCGGTTTTTCGGTCCTTTCATTATGTTTACACTTCATTAACTTACCCTGAAAGCCCATAAAAAATTTCATCATTCTAAATGAAATATTTCTTAGTTTTCATTCAGTTTTCGCTCTCAACATTAAAGGGTCGTTTTGATGTGACGATGAGGGGTGTTTGCCAAAAACACAACCATTGTCAGAAAATATGCACAAATTAGTATGTATTTCTTGAATTTATTCCCATCACATAGCACAGAAAACTGTGCAGAATCCATTTCTTAAATCTAAATAAAAAAATACACAGCTGTTTAAAATTTATTCATAGTTGTAAATAAAAAATCAAGCAGGTCACATTCCGCTTATATTTATGATTCATGCATAGATTGTAATTCAATTCATGCAATTTTATGATGTTGCATCCTCTATTGATAGCTAAATAGATTCAATTCATTCTCTGCATTTTCAAAAATTTTAGATAAGTAATTATATTGTTATAAAACACTCGCAAATAAAAACGCGTATACATATTATTTGAGTCGAGAAAAGTATTTTTGTATTTTTAATCTTATTCGGCAAATCCTTCAGGTCAGCAACTCCTACTTTTGTTCAGGTTTTCAGAATTTCAAATACTTGTGGGAGGAAGACCAAGAGCTAATAGCTACATGGAAAAACTCCTATCAAGACTGTGAAGTATGATTCAAAGGACAAAGCTGAACAGGGTACTCTAAATAGGTTGGGAGTGCCACAATCTAGTTTAATAAAAAAAAACGAAGATACGAAAACTGGCTAGATTATGAAACAATACGAAGAATTTAAAACTGGAAAATGTGCCTCATATATTTGGAAAACAGTATTTATTTTCTGCCTGTTGTATATGACTGGTTATAGTAGGTACCTAATAAAAAACAGGAGACTTGCAAAGATTTAAATAAAGTGAAGTTCATTACTAATGGATAAAAAAAAATATTGAACGGTAGGGAATCATTTCTCAATTTATGTGGGATTGTGACTCACACAAATATTTTATCTAGGAGTATTAACAAAGCTGTATTACTTCACCCAGCAGTTTAAATACTTAACAATTTTGCATTTAAATTACACCGGGCAGTTTAGACAGTAAACAATATTCAACGGCAGCTACGTGATCCCATTAAAATGGCATCACATAAATTGTAACGGAATTGATAATAATCTTTACTGTCTTGAAGTTTACTCTATAGAAAAAAATGTGAAAAAAACATAGTTCTCATTTAGATGTTTCAAGAAATATATAGAAAACACTCTATATACTAGTATTTCGGCTTGTTAAGCCTTTCTCAATAGATAAATGTCGATTATTAAATATTTCCTAGTGCATTTTAGTTATTTATTTATTTACCTACTCCGATTGATTATTCCTATTTCTGGTAAAGCCCGAGTTTTTAGTACCTTTTCTAAGAAGGGCGAAAGTGTAAGGTCTATCTAATCATTCGTAGTACAAGGATTTCTAATTAAAGATTTTTTTATTTGTAATTGCTCTAACAAATCTAAGCGCTTTCCTTTCTTTTTCCGATGCAGTACCTTTATATTTTCCAGATCTATAGAATGATTGTTTTCTATACAATGCTAGTTATTTAGTATGGATTTTTTCTTTAATCCATATTAAATAACGTAAAAAACTCAGGATTATCGACGCATTGTATAGAAAACGATCATTTTATAGATCTGGAAAATGTAAAGGTACTGCATCGGGAAAAGAAGGAAAGCGCCTCCATCTGTTAGAGCAATTAGAAATTAAAAAATATCTAATTAGACATCCTTGTACTACGAATGATCAGATATATTTTACACTTTCTCCTTTCTTAGAAAAGGTACCAAAAACTCGGGCTTTCCCAGATGGAAAGGATCGACCGGGATAGGTAAATGGATAAAGAACTAAAATGCCCTTGAAAATATTTAGTAATAGACATTTACTCTATTGAGAATCCGCAGTGTCGACACCCCTAGAAACAATATTTCAAATTTGAGGCATTTTTGGTTTCTATGTTACGTCTAACGCAGGCTCGTCGTGGAATACCCTGTAAACAAATTAAACTGTAACTATGTAGGTATCTTTAAAATGAGGTAACCTATATCTGGTAGTATGGAAAACAACATGTGTACTATAGAACCAGCATCTGGGTTGTAATTCAATTACTCTTCTCTGCTGTATCTGGTACTTACTTTGCTTTTCCCGAGATGTTATACAGCTGGATCAAACAAATCGAATGCTGGAAAGAGAACGACATTTATATATGTACACTTAAAATGAACCGATATTTGTTACTTTGGAATGCGAAAGACGACATTTGCAGTAAATACAAGAACAGAAAGACGTCCTTTCTGTTCTTGTATTTTACCAGAAGTGGGATTAAGCATATGGAAAAGTAGCTCGATATTTTTTCACGCTTCAGGCTGAATTGTAAAATCGCTCTAAACCAGGGCTTAAGGGTTTGAAATGAGTGCAGGTGGTGCTTCCCTGCGATTTATTGGATGGAAATATAAAGCGGATACGAGAGACATGGTTTGATAACTGAAATTTATGAACAGATATGGAACGATATTAAAAAAAATGCGTATACCTGCATCCACTTAATTGCTTCCCCGAACGTAATAAAAGTCTAATTCTAAATGCCCACTTTATAAAATCCGTAGGTAGCCGGATAATATCCATATTTACAGTCGACCTAAAAAGTTTCGATAGTGCATGGACCAACATCAATAAACATCGCGCAGCATTATTGTCACATCGCATCCAAAATTAATGGTGTATGCACTATTAGTACTATTGCTATAATTGTACTAAATTATGATATAATATTGTGCATACAAGTCGCCGAGTAGGCCGAGTTGTTTCCCGTTTTTCGGTCAAATGCAAAAATATTGTCTTTACTGAGTAAATTTTATATCTTTTCATTTCCCGAACAGGACGACTTTTCTTAAAAAAGTGGCAAGGCCGCCCAATATGCCGAGTGGTAGTCAACTCAATAAAAATGCTGCCTGCTTCTTATACTGGTTTTATCTATGCACCACCTTTGAGTAGAGTTTAGGTGCGGAGCACGGTTAGGGTACTTCGTACGCATTTTTTATTCCTGTTCTTGTGCTTTCTACTGTTTACTTATAGCTCGAAATAAAGTTTCGCGCCAGAAAAAGAAAGAAAGGTGTCCTTTCTACGTCTTCTACGTATCGCTGATTATTATTTATCATTTACAAAATTCAAAGCTATTAAATTTAAAAGGTAGCTTTGAAAACATTCCACGCATTACATAAACCCTTTCATGTCTTAGGCTTTTGTACCTAAGTTTGTAGACTTTCTAAATTAACTATTGTAAATGTAGTGCTTATGTAAGAAAGCCAGTCGACCTGAAGTTTTCGTATGTACAATAACCTGCTGAAACATTACATGGCATTACCATCAGTAGTTTCAGTCTCTTACAATAGTGTACATTATTAATATCTTCATTTTTCAAGCCTTTTTATCTGTAACTGCATACCAAAATGAATTATTTATTTTTCATTAGTCATTTGACCATCATATATTGATGGTCAAATATTTTTTTACCAGTATACTTTTAACATATTCCTAATTGAAGAGATGGTATCATCGGCATGGACACTGATTTTATTAGGGCTGTCTAAAATTAATGTGTCATGTATATGTAGTTGACAAACAATCGGTGTGTTATTATAACTATTTATAATCACGCCCCTTCTGGCGGAAATTGTGATAAAAACAATGCATAAACTAACACTTTCCTGATTATGAATATAGTTAGTTACAAGAAGGGTTGTTTTGAAGTAAAGAGTCCGCCACTGTCTAAAATGAAAAATAAAAAACTCGAATACGTTTAGCGCTTGTAAAGAAGTATGTGTAAAATTATTAGTAGGTATTTCAGTAATATAATATTTAGGAATATGATTCTAGAAAAATATTCTTATTAAAAATAAAAATTATTTAATGCCATCCGAACTTTTCCTTCATATCTTTTATATATCTAACAAAAAAATAGCATAAAATATATAGGGAAAAGTTTACGGAATTACGCATAGCGTTCTCTTCTTAAAATACATTTTCTTTTATATTTCTTATAGTTCGTTTATTACTTTCAAAATAGATTTTACTATAAATAACAGAAATTACAGTTTCCTATATAAACGGGATGACGAATCGCGGTCGTTCCTGTACGGGAAATCATGCCCAATAAAAAAGGTTTATGTGCTATCTGACCTAATTATTTGTTATAATACCACCCGCTTTATTGTTTTACTTGTTTAGTTCTATGGCAACGCTAAATTTAGTGATGGTTTTGTCTAGGGCTAACTTGAAATTGATATAATCCCTCTGCACCAGCAACAACAACAGGAAATTTAGGGTATTGTATAACCAGGCGCAATTTCTGTTTCTGAGTCCAGGGGCTCAGTGGGAATAATAGCGATAAAATATCATCCCTCCGTTATTATTAGACAATGCATTAGCGAGGAGAGATATGTTACGGTTTGCTGCCCTTGGGCCTGGGCTGGAATCGTGGAAGGACTACTACTATTAAAGATAAACTTTAGGTTTGTTCTAACAAGAAAACTCTGATCAATCCCCAATTGATTGTAACCACAATATCTGCGCATGCGTTAGTAGAGACAAATTTGCAACTAATCAGAAGTTTGTGATGGAACAACTGACAAATCTGACAAAGAGTAAAGAGTGGCAGTCTGTGGGCTGGATTTATTGTGACTTAACCTCATTTTTAGACACAAAACGAAAACATTGGAGTGTTTCATAGATAAGAAAAGAGTAGATAATGTCTGTAACTTATTTGTGGTGCATTTTCATGATTCATAGTTTGTTTCTTTTGGGATTACACCACCTGTAAAATAACAAAAAGCAAAAAACCATAATAAAAGAGTGTTTTATGATTTGTAGTTGTTTAGAAAACTTCACATAGGCTTCTAACATAAAAATACTTCAGTACCTAATCACAATCAGCATGAATAATAATAATGCAGGTAAGACTTTACTACTAGAGATGAATGTCATTTCATTTAATTTACTGCGCATGATTCTGATTCAGAATTCCTAAAAAATCCGCAAACTTTTCTGATTGTCCACAAACCAATCATAAGCCATGATAGAACAGAGTACTGTCAATCAGGAACCAATCACCGATTTCCTTTTGGGTTTGATGGAACGGAAAAATTGCAATTCTTGTTAGAACAAACCTATAATTTCTTATAAAAAAAAAACGTTCATTGTAGTCAATTAATGAAATATTTTATAGATCCGTGGCCACAGTAGTCGATCACAGCCCAGTCGTCAGTAACGAATTTGATATTTATATATCAAAATAAAGGAATATTAGAAGAATTTTGAATAAGTATTTAAAAAATAGAAAAAGAATATTTAAACGTCAAAATTATTCTGATATTCAATGTTAGGTACTTTACACTGCCTGAAAGATGTTTCTTTGTCTGACTATCTTCACATTGCACTTCTCTCGACGCGCGCTTCACTAACGATGCTAGCATCCTCTGGAGAATATTGAGACTAAAATCTTGTATTGAAACACCAAAATGATGTTCTTCTCTCGACAGGTATTTCGATATGTTAATATCTCTGAGTATAATTAAAATAAAGGTGATAAGCTGAGGTAAAATATTTTAAATTCAACCATCTCTATATAATTCTAACATCGTTTTATGTTTTATGCCGAAAGTTTCAGTCTCCAAGAGCGAAACTGTACTTTTATTTGACTCTTCTACTACTTTTAATAAACCCAGTTTTTGAAACCTGTTTAGTTCTTGCGCAGGAAAGAAAAGTTGGCAGTCTATTACGTCTATTCAAATTGCAATCAGTCAAGTGAATGGATATCTACTGTGCAGGTATTATTAAAATGAGTTTTTTTGACACTGCATAAAACAGATTGCACATATTTCGCATATTATGTTAGAGATTTCGATGACTTAAAATCTTGAGAACTTTTATCAAAATGAGGAAATTCTTCAAGCTGACTACTGGACCAAAAATGTTTAAAATAATGATACGTAAATGTATCAGATGTGTTAGATGAAGAGTAGTTGTCCAGAGTTTTCAATTTCATATGTAAATTGAACTGGTGCGAAACGATTGTTCAATTTAGTAACAAAGTTGTCAATATAAGTGACTTTTGTATCAAACACTGCAAATATATCATCCACATATCTGAACCAAACCCTGAGGAAATACTCGAATTCTTCTTTTGCCTCCGTTTCGAATCTGTTCATGAAGATATTAGCAATGAATAGTGACAAAGAGTTACCCATTGCTGTACCCTCATATTGTTCAAAGAAATTACCATGACCAAAGTTGAAGATATTCTTTTACTACATCTTGACTGAAATTTTTGATTCGAGTAGATCCCTAAGATAGTTCAAGGTAGGTGGTATAGGAACACATAAAAACAATGAACAAACATCAGAAGAGATCCTTCACCTTCTTGCAACTGGATATTTTTCACCTTACTAATGAAATCATTGAAATGAGTCACTGAAAAACTAAGTGGTGCAATGGGTAAACTTTCGAACTTCGCTGTTGACCATTTTGATAGATGGTAAGTTGGCGATCCACTTGATGAAAGAATAGGACGCACCGACTTTCCTGGTTTATGAATTTTAGGCAAACAGTACAATCTAAGTTCACTGAGTTTACTAAGTTCACTGAACATAGTGTAATCATCTCCAAATGATGCCAAGTTGGTTGGCGATTGGCACGTCAAGTGCAGTATAGCGTTTTGGTATTATGTGGAAAACTCGGTGTTATTTAGAAAGTAGGCTTTGAAGTTTTGACAGTACAAGATTGGAAGCGTCTTTTTTGTTCATAATTAGTACATCTTTGTTCTTCTTGTAATAGTATTTAAACTGTCTTCACTGTAAGACGCAGCATTTTTTAGTATATGAAATAATACTATACTCAGTAAGTGCATTGATTGTTGCACTTACTAAATGGTTTGTTATAGTACAATATTACTATTATGTAGATCAGTAATTACATTTATATTTCATATTTCAACTGTTTCAGAACCCTTATCTACATAACTAGTAATTTTTCTAATTAGATATCCTTTGTTTATTTGCATACTAATTGTAGTGCTTTTCAACCGAACGTCTTTCCCTTTTCCTTTAGGCTAACTGTACTTTTTGATTATAAAATCTTAACGAGCAATTTGAAATGCTAACATGGAACAGGCAAGTGCAGGATGAAAGCAAAAGTATAATAAAGAACTCAATTAAAGTCAGGATTGTAAAAACAATTGTCTTTGTTCTTTTATTTCGTTTGTAGGTACATTCTTAAACTCAACTCCGTAAAAATATTACCTATTTATTACATTTTTTATTTTCTACAAATATACATGTACAGGGTGATTCACTTTCGAGTGTGTAACATGGGTATCTCGCTTATTATAAAAGATAGACTGTAGGTTTAAATTCGGCAAAGTTGCGGAATTTTGTGCTCAATAAGTTGGCGCAAAGAAAACCCCCATATCTGCTTTTGTTTTTGAGTAAGAGGCAAAAAACAATTTTTTCCGGTTTTCGTTTTCTGGCCATAACTTCTATATTTTTGAAAATAGTGGCGTATCGTTTTCACATTATTAGGACAATTGCTTGAGACAAATAGGATGCCGTAAATCGTTTTTTAAAAAAATGTCACTTCTATTGTAAATCATCGTCAACTTTATTTTTTCTTATGGGCGCCATATTAATTTTTCTCATATTTGAATAAACCGATTTTTTCTGAATACAACAATATAATATATGTTAATATTTGCCTAAAAAATAAGGGCATTATGAAGGAAAATAAGTATTTTTTTTTAAATGTCTAGTTAGCCATGGCCATGACAGTCAATTCTTGACAAACCACAAAAGTCACTTATAATTGTTATAAACTGCATCTGTGGAGTCCTTTTTACATTGACTAACGATGTATACAACCGAAGAGAAACAAGATATTATAGATATTTATTACAGATGTAACAAAAATATAAACAGAACAGTTGAAGAATATTTAAACACATATCCTAAAAGACGACAACCATGCAAGAGATATATTACTTAACTGCACTGTAATTTAAGAAATTATGGCAGTTTTTCTAAACCAAGAAATAGGTATGGACGTATAATTTCTTAAATTACAGTGCAGTTTAGTAATATATCTCTTGCATGGTTGTCGTCTTTCAGGATAATATGTGTTTAAATATTCTTCAACTGTTCTGTTTAAATTTTTGTTACATCTGTAATAAATATCTATAATAGGTATCTTGTTTCTCTTCGGTTCAATACATCGTTAGTCAATGTAAAAAGTACTCCACAGACCACAGATGCAGTTATATAACAATTATAAGTGACATTTGTGGTTTGTCAAGAATTGACTGTCATGGCCATGGCTAACTAGACATTTTCAAAAAAATACTTATTTTCCTTCATAATGCCCTTTTTTTAAGTAAATATTAACATATAATATATTGCTGTATTCAGAAAAAATCGGTTTATTCAAATATGAGAAAAATTAATATGACATTTTTTTAAAAAACGGTTTACGGCATCGTATTTGTCTCAAGAAAGTGTCCTAACAATGTGAAAACGACACGCCAATATTTTCAAAAATATAGAAGTTATGGCCAGAAAACGAAAACCGGAAAAAACCGGAAAAAACCGTTTTTTGCCTCTTACACAAAAAAAAAACAAAAGCAGATATGTGGGTTTTCTTTGCGCCAACTTATTGAGCACAAAATTCCGCAACTTTGCCGAATTTAAACCTATAGTCTATCTTTTATAATAAGCGAGATACCCATGTTACACACTCGAAAGTGAATCACCCTGTACAGATATATTTAATTAACCTAACTCTAAATATTGTTACGCCGTAGGCGCACAAGGGGGTAACTTAGAAGTAAAACACTTGCTTTATTATAAAAAACTATTTAATTATAAAAAGGTGATTATTGGCTTGCAGTACAATTAGTGAAATTTTAGTTTAATTTACTGGTGTGATTGACAAAGTAGTGAAGGTAGAAGAAGTAAGTAATGATACAGTAACTATAAAGTCCTACTTACATCTTTCCAGACTTTGGAGGCACTTTGGGGAGATGGTCACTGTTAGAAAGCCAGCACAGAACTACCCTGCCTGGTTTATGACCCTGTTTGGTTAGGAACCAATTGTTCCGCAATTTTTCCTGACTCTACAGTTTTGCCAGTTCATTGGCATTGGACTTTAACAGGGTGACATTTCATTATGAATAAAACTGCCAATTTTAAAGTATTGAATTATTAATATGCTACTTAATTTCTTATTTCCTTTTTACTGTTGTGACAATATTTCGTGAGAAAGGACGCCCATTGCCTTTTCTTAGTCTTAAAAGGCAATCGATCTCCTTTTCATAATATCTCTTTCTGTAAGCTTGTGTTTCATCTAACACCGTATAACAGGGAGCAAATTTATTTAAAAATATTTTTCAGTCATCGGGTTGTAAGTGTGGCAAAAGAAACTGGGTTGTATTTTCACAATGAAATTCTCTGTAATTTCACAGTTTTTGATATTATAAAAATTTTATTATGTATTGTAAAATTGTTTTGTTTTGAAACTAAATTTAATGATCATTTATATTCTAGTACATACTCACAGATTGAAACATTACATTTCAATTAACTATAACATAAGAGTTAATTATACATGCATGGCAACTGAATTATTGTTAACAAATTAATTAAACGATTCGAAGTCGAACTATAAAAGATCTCTGGAGAAACATTATTAGTTTTACAGACAAAATAGTTTATTATGTTTTTATTTTGTACTTTTCTATTAAAAAAAAATAAATAAAATGGAGGAAGTTACTAATTATATTATCAGATATTATCAGATTTTCCTTATGTATTTGTAAAATGTGCTGTAGTCAACCTTGCTGAAATATTTGTAACCAAATTTGCTGAAGTCAACCTTTTTTGAGTTATTGGCGAAAAACTGATATATTTGAATTTATAGACAATTCAACGCTACAATAAAAATATAGTAAATAGGTATCGACTTCTTGTATACCCGGAAGTGTAAAAGTATTTTTGAAAAATATTTTCAAAAATTATTTTTTATCTTAGGCCATCGCCAGGATGGTTGCCAACCCATCCTTGTGAACAAGCCTTCATTTACAAGTAAACAATTTAATTAAAAATTGTCTGGTGGAATGGGAATGGGGATATATACATATACAGATCGATTCAGCTTGTCGTGACACACCCTACAATATTTTAATACTTCTATAGAGCGCTTTCTGTTAGAGTAACGAGGATAATCAACCATAAAAGAAGACATTCACAATTTTGTTCCGGAATGAGATATAGTAGAAAACAGGAAATTCACCCCAATCGGCCATCGGTGATTCGTTTATCAAAAGTGGACATGCCGTGACCTGACAATCTGGTGAGTTGTGGGCGAGCAGGCAAAAAGTGGAATTTTATAAATACAAGAAACTCGAGGAATTTCCGATAAACGAGCCCATTTGATGAAATACGGAATATTTGTGAGCTGCTAAAATATTTTCCGAGTTGATTTAATGTTTGCAATTCAAGTTTAGTTTTTTAAGTAAAATTCCTTCTTGTTTTTTTTTTCAAATAATTGTTCAAACCATATATATAGGGTTATTTTTTATAGAGCATTCACTGGCGGTTAATGGTGAACATATGTTTATCCAACACAATTAGAATATCTCATTAATATCAAGTGTAGGGGTAGGGAAGTGTGATGATAGCCCTACTAAAATTAAGAATTGAATTTGAAAAATTGAAAAAAAATATACCTAGGTTGACATTAATACCCTGTACAAGTAAAATCATTTTTAATTTATGCAATTCGAGATGACTGGCAACATAGAAGAAAGAAGAATTAGCATAACTCTTTTATCAAGTGAAATATAAAGTTCCGCGTATTAGATGGACACGTTGTATGTATTCATTTTAGTTTATGTCGGAATAAACTACAAGTTCTGTTAAAAATCGTATCTATATCAATGTCATTAATTCTCATAAAACAGTGATCATAATGACATTGCTTAGAAAATAGCGCCTTCTTTGAGACTCATGAAAGCAGATGACAATTGTTGCCTAAAAGTATACAGAGTATTTTGAAAATTAATATAAAACACAGAGCCTTATTAATAATAAAACTTAGAATGTTCTAAGACGTGAATAGAATGTAACTAATGAAAACTGCATTAATAATACCATTTAAATGCATGTTAACGCTAGAATGATGTTAAATCACTAGTTATCAGTTTGGGTATGTTTTACAATAAGTTAAAGTTAACCTAAAAGTTTGACAAAAATGGCAGCAGTTTTTCTTTTTCCTCCCAATTAACAGATCGAGAACGTTTTTCTGAAATATTATATAATTTAATGCGAAATTTTCCGTATTTATATGTCAGTAACCTCAATAATTATATAAAATTTTATTATGGCATGGTTACTTATCGAATTCATTAGGGAGATTTTGAACCCCTTAAATTTTAGCACGTCGTTATCGTCATTCTGAGCATGTGCAGTTCCAAAAAGAGTATCATTTTTGGCACTGCGCGTGCTCAGTATAACGACTGCGATAACGATAAGGTAAAAATTTAAGGTGTTCAAACTCTCCCTATTATAAAAGGCAAAGTTAATGCTTATCAAGGGCGGATCTACCATGAATTCAAATTTTACATTAGCAAAAAGCAAAAACGTAATTTGTTAAAAAAAATATAAACGTACTTCACTTAAGGATATTTTATTAAACACTTCTATTTGCTATTTCATATTTGCCCAAAGAAAAACGTACCTATCTAAATGCACAGATAATTTCTAATTTCACATTTTTTAAAAATGTGGTTCTTTGAGATACTCCCCCATGTTGAAAAGCTAAATCCGCCCTTGATTGCTTATTAACACAAAACAGTCTTGACACAAGACACTTGTCAGTCTTGTCACTTTGCGTAAATGTTTGTAAATGCAGATTAGATTTATTGCAGTGAAATTAGCTCTATGTATAGAATGAGATGTTGTCACATTAACTTCTTATTTAGCATGCTGTTAGTTACTTGTCTATAAATATTTAATTATTAATATGAACTACTTAGATTGATTTAAGAATGCGGTTAGTGGTCATTAGTAAACTTGATGTTATTGTGATTATTATTAATATGGGTGTAACTGTTCGAAGGACTCCTATATAAATCTGTAAAACTACATACTATTTTTCATACTTTTTAGGGAACATGAACTATGTCAAGAGTTCATGATCAAGATAATAATAATTGTAGTAATAATATTAATAATTTATCAACTTTTCAAATTTTTAGATATTCCACTTGGAGGAAACGAAATAATGTATAAAAAAATCTACTTTAACTTAGTTTTAAAAACTTTAAATCGATAATGTCGACCCATTGATACTCTGTATATTTGTCTAGGCCATCAGGCACTAACAGAAAAAATGCCAAAGCGTGGAGTAGGGTTCAGTGACAACGCCTCCGGTGCTCATCCCCTAGGGGACGACCTAGGGCGGCACGCGGCACTCGTTCGTTACCATAGCTATGCGGCGGTGTGACGTCAAAGGCGAAGCCCAGCGGTGGCTTGTATTTCGTCGGTGGAGGCGTCGCTGACGACCGACCTGCTTCTGTGGACCAGCATCAGGCGATGTGCTGGAGATGGAGAACTGCGCTCGGAGGGGAGAGACTCGTAAAAAATTTGGTCCAAAGAGACAAATTGGGACAAAGATTGCCTCAAAAAACACTATCGGCGTTGAAAACAATTATTACTCGGTAAATTAAGAACACTTTATGAATTCGTTTTATGTTTCTGCTTTGCATGAAAGACAGATTTTAATATCATATAAATTATTTAGAAATGTTTTATAGTGTTATTCAGAACTTATCCATAATAAAATTTGGGGATGTTCAACATACATGTAGAAATGTGGTAGTGCAAAAAAAAAATTTTGGCGGCTTCTGAAACTATTTAAAAATTTTTCATTGCACGCCGCTGAATACTGGTCCACTGTAATGGAGTGACCTTGGGACTGACAATGCAAACTGGCTAGCACGAAAAAAAATTCGGAAGTTCTGAGAGTATACCGACACCCGGCGCAAAAAAGATTTGCAGCGTTTTTACTTTAAAATAAACTTAAAGATAGATAGATGTAACCAAAGTGACGTGTCTTTAAAATGAATAAAATTTTGTTACACTAATTTTGAAGAATTGCGCTACTTGATTACTAGGTATGAGAAACATGAAATTTATAAAAAATTTGCAAATACCTTGTTACAAAAGCTGTTCGAAATAATATTCCTCGACTTGTACACACTTTTGGGCACGCCTTATCCAATTTTGCCGCACTAAACCGAATGTTCCTCCTGGTTGCTGATCTTGTATATGTAAAATTACTTAAAAAGTTAAGTAATTTAAGTAAGTTGGGGATTTTCAGCATTTTGCTTGCAACAACCACTCACAAAACCTAACTCGTAATTGGTAATCCAATGGTAACAGTGCATTAATTCAGCATTACTGTACACATAAGCCATTTTGAAAATTTTACAGTTTAACACTCCTACGATAAATAAAACACCGGCACTGAGAGAGGACACAGATAGACTGATGACTGAATAGACAATAGAGGTATTATCCCCACTCCAACTTTATTTGCTCGGTCTTAACCAGTCGTTCCAGTACAAAAACGTGTTTACTTTTTTTTACCACATTCTTAGGAATGTGGTATATCAGATGTTGAAGTACAGTTGCCCATCTACGTAGTCCTTTATAATGGTATAACTTTAAACATTGTTTACGGGAAATCCTAAGACTTTTATTATAAATTTTTTTGGTGACATCGATTCCTTATTTAAGGATGCACATATCCTCAAAGTTTTAGAGATAAGTTCTGAATAACCCTGTATAAAAAAGTGTTATCCTTAATGTTTAATTATTAATAGCTCATTCCTAAACGTCACGTCTGACGTTGAATTACCCGACCTTGTAATTTTTATAACACGATTTTTCTATTCTACATGTATTTACCATATCCATATGAAATATGATAAGTGTTTTAAATAAGCTATCTCGTTAATTATAAAAGATAAAATTTCGATTTTTCGATTTTTCAACTCAAGTACATTTTCATATCTTGATTGTCAGTGGAGATAGAAGAGAATATCAAAACATATTATCAGATACTTTATTTGAGTAGAATCCAGTGGCGTGCTCAATTTTTTGCTGCTAGATTAAATTTTGAGTTATCAACTAAAATTATGTTTTTTTAAATACTTACAAATCATAGTTGACTGTGAGTTAGTTAAGATTATTCTTCCTCTTTCTACTTGTGGCGAGCCTTGATGATTCTCGTATATTTTATATAACAAATAAGTATTATAATCTAAATTTTAATTTAAAATTAAAAGTAAACCAAGACATATTATGTATAGTACATTTTTATTATTATTTATTGGCTTATTTTTAACTGCTTACACCTTTCTTTATACAGTAAGTCCATAAAGTTCCGCATAAATTTATTATTTTGAAAATGGTAAAGTTTTTGAAAAATTTCTCGGGCCCGTCGATTTTGCGCACTCTGGCACTGCAACTTTGTTGTCGCAGTAGCAATCTGCTCCGAGATGGTAAAAGTAACAGTGCCGGCTCGGAGCTAAGGATTGTTAACTGTTTACAGGATTGCTCGATCCCTATACTACAATGTAATCCATAATTGTGACGTTATCAAAGATCCAATAAAGCAATCTGTCAAAGTCAAACTGCAAGCGCGAAAGCGGAATTTGAATGTAAAATTCTCAAATCAATAGTTAATTATTCTTATATAATACCGTTGTTGTTTGTGTTTGTGGGTAATAGCAAAGAGGAGTTAGTTTATCCTCTTTGGTACCTAATAGTTTCTGTATATACCTATAATAAGTAATTGCATAATATTTTCCTTGGTTTCGTTATGTTCTTTAATTCTGCGTCTACCAACAAATTGAAATGATATGCACATTTGATACAAACTATCCGAGTATATTATTAAAATAGGTAAGCATATGCATACTTTTTTAATTATGAACATATTCGGAAGCAGAGATTCTGTAGAGAAATATGAACGGAAAAAGTGTGATGTTGGGTTATGCTGTAATGTTCAAGATATATTTTGCGGTTTTAAGTGTATATTTACGTAAATTTGTTAGTGCTTATCTTTACCATCTTCTTAATAGTTAAAAGATACTTAAGGATGATTAGTTTTATATCTAATTAATAATGTTAACTGCTTTTTTACAATAAACAACATGTATACTGATCGCAGCTATACTATTGTATAATGCACAGGACAGGGCTGGGCAGATTGCTCTAAATAGGTTGGGAGTGCCACAATAGATCTTCTAGGTCGCGGTGGACCAGGCCAGGGGGTCGACTCCTATATAAATCTAATCTAATCTAGCCAAAATGAAATTGCAATTCTTATATCATTTGCCAATAAGGCTAAAATAATTAAAATAAATTTTAAGCTTACTGTAGCAAAAAAAAACGTAGGCATCAGTAGTAAAGTTAATATCAAAAATTGGGTTAAGATTTCCAGCAAAGATAATTTGTTAATAAATATATTGGATACACTCACACAATCCTTACCTGTTAAATTTGGGAAATATGTTTATTAGTTATTAAATCTTACAATTTATACTGTTATTACAAACTTTAATAAATAATAATCATTCAAATATGAAAATTCTCTTGCAAATGTGAAATATATAGGTATATTTGAAATATATAAAATATATTTTGACTTTGACAGTTCGATTACATGGATCTTCGATGACGTCACAAAGGCGGATGACAAAATTGAGCGATCGAGCAATCCTGTAAACAGTTAACAATCCTTGGCTCGGAGCAGCAGTTGCCACTCGGCACGTCGCGGTATTTTCAGTGCGTTTACAACACACATATAGTTTGGTAGCAGTAGCACTTGCACTGCTGGCTATGTGCTGCTGGCACTGTTAGTGCTAGTTCGACTTGGTGATGGGTAGTTCGCGAACGAACGAGTTAAGACGAACGTTTCTTTGTAGGGAACTAAACGAACTAGTTCGCTGATCTAAAACAAAGTAGTTTGTTTTAGATCAAACTACTTAGAGTAACTATTGTTACTGCGATCTTACCGGAGCATTCGCACTAAGCGCTGCTCCAGAAAAATGGCAGTTTAGCACACCACTAAAAAACTTATCAAATTAATTAATTGGTAGTTCAAAGATATTCATTCATTCAAAGATACTTATCGCTTTGTTCGAGTCGCTTGAAGTGTTTCGCACGAGATTTACTAATTATTGTAAGACCTGATTAATATCAATCGGGCTCAAAGAAAAATCCGTAACTCCCTAAGGTACGGTACGGAAGAGGTTCGAAGTCTCTGAGTATAGGGACAAAATGAATTTATTCTTGCTTTAAATTGAATTTAGGTAACACTTCGAATGTCCAGCAGTATCTTCTTATTTAGCTCACGTCTATGGCTACGGTTTATTTTTTCCTTTTTTTATTTTCTCTTGCCATTAGCCGCGCTCCAGGCCGCCATTGTGCGCGCGGAATTTTTACAAGTAGAGGAATTTTAATTATTGCATTGCGATTCCGCATTACGTCTTTGATGTGGTTCGTTGGTTCTCTGCTGTCTGCTTTAAAATTAAAATATGTAAGCTTTATTCCTTTATTATATTCAATGCAGTATAAAAACTCTTATTTTGTGTTTCCTTTAAAATATCCCGAAAACATAATTTCAACAAAAACTGAGTAAAATATACCAAATAAATATATTTTAAGGAGGGCTGGAGGACATGTAACAAAAGGCCTAATTACAACATAAATTTATTTTCCTTCGTCTTAGAGATTCAGTTTCCTTTTAACAGTATCTCAGATTCATTTTGAAATTGAAGTACCTACGTTTTGCTTAAATTATGCATATCAGTAATGTTTATATAGTAGGTATAATTATGTCTACTGACAACTTGACATTGACCATTCACAAACTGTACTAGGCATTTTGATATTGTGTTTTGTAGTAGGTTATCGATCAATTCCAGTCAGAGTTAGATTTAAATAGAAATGGTCATGTAAATTGAATTCTGAAATTACCGATTCAAAACTGAAACACTATTGACAAGCACTAGAAGCAGAAAACAAAGAAAGAATCACAGAAAATGACAGTGTGTAAGTGTTGGCAGATAATATAACATCTTGCTATGGTGAAAAATATTTAAAGTGAGGAATAAAAAAAATATGTACGGTTATATTTTGCCCTGGAAATGGAATGTATAAGTGTCTGAAAAGTACTAGAAGGGCAAGGGAACATTAATTATATCGCAGATACATTTAATACCGTACATGATATTTACGGAAAAACTCTAGTATCTTTACTCTCTTATGTTGACTAAGAAGAAAATACTGAATCAAATACAGACCATTACCTATTTCTAAAGACCTAAAACAATCAATTAGCCCTTTCAGAATCGAATTGAAATGCATGGCCGACCTCAAAAGTGACAACGAGATTAAGGAAAACGAAAATGTTCAATTGGATAATTGAATTTCTACGCACGAATTCGCTAATCGCAACGAACAATTCGCCTAGCAATTTGTTTCATTAGCGGCACCCTGAGCTGCGCTATGCAGCTGCTTTCAATTGATTGTAAGACACAATATAACACAAATAAAGGAAAAAATACTCGAAAAATAATTAACAAAAGGGCATAAATTCTTACGGAAAAAACGGCTTTGGAGAGAAAGTTGAAACCCGGCGTGTGGGTCAAAATGGCTGCTTCACGACCATACATTTAGAGACATAAAAGTTTCGATATAAATGAATCAGGTGATTTTGAGAAATTAATATATTAATGGAGGCTAATGACAGGCCATCCAGCTTTATAAAATGAATAAAATGGTTTGCTCAACAAAATGAGAGAATTTATTTTACGCCTTATTGTTTCTAGTTCTTATTCAAACCTGCACAGCTGGTAAATAGAAAACTACGAATGGCTAAGAAAATTCATTTAACAAATTCAATTTTTTCGATTTATTTCCTATAGAGCAGGCATCAGGCTGTAGGTTCCGGCGGCAAACAGCCATGGTTCAGTTTCGTAAAAGTTTAGCGAAGGCTTTGAGAAATAACTTCCGGATATATCGATCGCTCATCTACTCGTATTACAATTTACAATCTTCTATCCTACCACACTTTACTGATATCTGGATTTCCTTCTATGTATAATCCTTGTTCATTTTGTCTGTAATTTAATCAGTACATCATTTTATTTATAAAGTATTCACAAAACTTAGAGTTAACTTAAAGTGGGCAAGAATAATCAGCAAATCTTTCGGAACTTGAAAACGATATTCAATGTATTCCTTTTTTTAATTTTCAAATAATTTATCTAGATGTAATTTGTGAGAGTCTAAAATAATTATTTAAGTTTAAAAAGTAGAATAGATAAATACCAAGACTTGAATGTTCTGGTCCCAGATGCCAAGCTTGCAAACATTCGAGAGTAAAAAATATACGATACAAGCCAAGATGGATGCGACTTTTTCGTACTACTAGCAAGATTTTAGAGAATATTCCAAAAAAACGAATTTTTACCTATTAATTAAAGTATTTTTCACGTGCATGTTTATTTGATTTAAGTCTATTTTTGCTGTATATTGTGCTAATAGTTGTTTTTAAACGAACGGAAATAAAACTATATTTTGTTTATTTTATAAATTGTTATTTATTTTTGTTATTTAAAAACTGTCTGTAGATTTTATGGCATAAATCTAGATGTTCTGATAAGATAAGAGGATGATATATATTTCGTATTAATGTTTAAAAAAAAGCATATACTTATTACTTACATTTCTGCTTTGGCGTCTCTTATTTTAGAGGCGTCAATTTATTCTTATATGTTCCAAAATTTAACATTTGCAAATTATAACTCTGGGCTGTAACAAAATATTCTTCATACATTTCTTCTTGGGGACGAGGTGATAAAAATAATATTATTGTGAAACCAAGTAATTCATAGACATAATATGACAACAAAATGAGACCAATCATTAATTAAATTAAAAAGCAATGGGCCTTTTCCACTAAATTGAATTTTACTATTTTATTAATATCAAACGTTATACTAGTACATAAGTAAAGGTAGAATCAACCCAATTTATTAAACAATTGTAATTAAGCGAAGTTATCCAAATACAAAGTGACCGGTCTTTATGAATAATTTCAAACTGCGCGGTTCGCTGACATCACACTCCAGTAGCCAATAAAATGTAGACAAGTTAAAGAACGGCTCCACGTTGCCACATATAATTTTGCTTTTTTCTTGGCAGTTCATATTTCATAAGTTCATATTTGTGACGTAGAAATCGTTAACCATTTCACTGTCAACTCTTGGAAGGTTGTCTGAATCAGCCTTAAGATATCCCTCTTCAATTGTATTCATTTTAAATCAAATTAATCAAAACACAAAACAAAAGTTAGGTTAAGCACATTTCACTTGACAGAACACAAAATGCAGGGCAGCCAACAGACAACAACGAACTGGAGTATGACGTCAATGGCGCGTTATTTGAAATATATGGTAATTTTAACAATTTTTTCAAAATATACCTGGTGAAGAAAAAAATTAAAATGCCTAAAAAAAGATGCTTTTTAGGCATAACTAAGTATATATTTTATAATAAGCGAATAAAAAAAGATGTGGAAAAGGCCCATTGAATGACGCCACGAAGGAATTCATCGCATTTCGCTCTGGGCTGCCAATCCCAGAGCGAAATGCGACGAATCGCAAATAGGGAAATTATTCAAATAGTATATTTGAATTTTAATGATACCATTATTATACATCAATATAGACAATCCTTTTTATATCTTTCTTTATATAGAAAATATATCGAGCATGGAGGTTACGGAAAGGAATAGAGCGGGTAATAGGGAGATATACTTCTGGTTATTTATTTATTTATTCCTGTGGTAATTCCTTTAGTGGCCACAGCAAAAATATTCTTGAAACAGACAAAAGACAGTGACAAATTCTTGTTGTTCTACATTAGACATTCTGTTACATTCTTTCTACGTCTATTGGGGTTGATTTCATTATGTTTATCTTCTTCTACGTCACCAATGCCTTGATTTGAATTTAAAATGTAACGATTCCCCAACGCTCCCTCGGATTATTAACAGGTCATTAGATTTGCTTATGTAGCCTCCTCGGACTCCAGATATTTAATTAAGTCATTCTTTTTAACGCGATGTCGTCGGAACGCCTTCCCGGCTATTCCTCGGTCGTAAATTAGAGTAATATAATTTCATCGCCACCTCATTTACATTAAACCGTCGGTCCGTCTCTAAAAAGGAACATCGCGCTATTTTTCCAGGCGATGAGCTTCTAACTGCCACAGGACTAGAAGCCGCCGCTTCATGTCGTCGTTATTAGTCCTGCAAATTCGCACTGTAATTTTATGATGTAGTAATGAATGGAAGTTTGTACGGGGTGAGTGAAATTCGATCCTGACCATTAGGATTCCAGGAAAGATTTTCTCCCCATTTGATGAGGGTTAAAAACTAACAACAATTCACTATCGTTACTATTTATACCCTACAATATAGTAATAACTACCCTAGACTTAATGATTTTTGTCTATTTGTATATATTTTTTATACAGAATCGAATTTTATACGATACTATAGTTAGGCTTAATTTTTGATCAAAAATTGGAAACAAATGCGGTGATCGAGTTAATTAAATTATTGGGTCTAATTTTTCCAAATATTTTCTTGCTATTGAAAATATTTCTTATTTCTTCATATACTTAATTTTGATATCTCTCAATTGAATCACTATATTTGGTTTCAGTTTTGGACCTAAATTATTTTAAATATTACCTAATAACGTCCTAGTGACGTGCATATACCATTTGATTTAGTATAAAAGACTATACATTAGATACAAAAAATTAGGTCCATAATTGAAAAAATAGAGCTGATGGTGGGCAAGACCTGACGAAACGTTCTAATAAAAAAATGCTACTGCCATGTTGTGAACTATAAAAACGTAATAAGAAAGTTTTATTCACTATATAAGTGTTATTCACCGGGCGAGGCGGTGGCTCAGAGTTTAGTGTCCCGAACGCTCAACCCAGAGGTTGTGGGTTCGAATCTCCATTCCACCAAACTATTTTCAATTAAATTGTTTACTCGTAGATCAAGGCTTGATTCCAGGGATGGGTTGGCAACATCCTGGCGATGGCCTAGGATGGGAAGAATGCCAACTTGGTGTTAATGTGAAAGATTAAAATCAGTTGATGTCTCCCTTGACTGTCCCCCTAACTAATGAGGTTTTCCAGGTTTCCCTCATTCCATGACTGAATGGTGCTTAGGCCTACCAACGTAAGCCGTTAATAATATGCCGCCCCTTCTCCCACAAAAGTCTCGGATTTTCAAAAAGGAATTTAATTTCTGCACATTCTGCAATTTTTGAAATTTCTCTCGGTCGAGAACGTTTTCAAATCGAATTTGGCTTACCGTACATATTTGGTAGTCATCGACAGTGCAGAAGGAAAAATAAAAAACGAAAAAGTCTACAGTTTTTACCCTGAAAGCTACCGAAAGCCGTAAACAGAGTCATCAGACAGGAATGTGCCACCATATCTAAAGTTGGACCTTTTTTATAAAGGGTGGGATTCGTATCTCGCACGATAGGATCTCCTATAAAGAGTGAAGCAAAGGGAAAATTACGGTAAAATGGGTCATTTTACTGCTCAATTATTTGGCGTTTAGAAATATTTAGCAAGTAAAAGAATCCGATTACTTTCTGAGATATCAGCAAATACCCGTGCTATAGAAATTTTGATTTAAACCTTGTGTGGATTCATTTGAATTGGTATGTAAAAACTAGTTACCTAGACCAAACTTCTCGCTCTAGGAATGGTACATTCAAGTTTTATAAGTGATGTTTCGTTTCTTTTAAATCGTCAACTCATTGTAGGGTTAAAGAATATTTAAAAGAATAAATTAGTCTCCGTTCTTTTAAATTAATATCTCTGGTACTATAGAACTTAATAAAAAATATTTTATATGTTTATTGTGCTTATATTTAAAGTTAAATTAACGTTTTTAAAGATATTAGCATTGTTATCAAAACACTTCCAGTGAATGATGGTCAAGGATACTCTGAGAGTTTATTAAATAAAAAATATAAAAGCTTCAAGTAAACGGTAATTAAATGTCTTGACAACAGGTAACTTTAAGTATACCACATGTTACATGAAACTTGTGTGAAGAATGAACCGTATAGGAACCGAAGAACTATGTACAGGGTGTGCCATTTAAAAAATGTAGACAGTTTGTGCTTCACAATTTTTGTGATCACCTTATATAACATATAGCACATTCACATAATACATTTTTTATATAAAACATTTTTTAGTAAGTTCTGTAATAGGTACCAGAGATATTTACTATAACATTTAATATGTGGCACCTAGTATATATACACAATATTATGTATAGGTTTGTTTTAGCTATATTATTACTTATTACTGAATATTACTTTTGTAATGAAGATTAATAACTACTCACTACATAAAACCCGCTAAAACTTTTTTTATATTAAAATATATGTTACTTTATTACTAAGAACTTCGTCTATCCTCTGTCTTACACCAGACGATTAATACACGCGTAGCCTCCGTTCTCCGTTATACAAGAGGCTACGATAATGTCCTCTGTGACAAAAATTGCCGCTTTGAGAGTACTGTAGTTTACTACTCTACCTTGTTCTACAAACAGGGTTTGGACAAAACTTGCTGGTGGTAAAAAAATGTGGTGGTGTAGAAAATGTGTAGCCGACCTTCTATCCACACTCCTGCACAGTTTCAGACTATTATTACAAAGCTTCTTGTTCAGAAGTGCTACAGCCGAGTCTGGCTTTATCCACTGTGTTTTTAATATGCCTTTGTCAACCCCTCTCTTTGATACCACGCGACTTAATGCCAAGATGTTGGTACCGAGCCCTAGTTGCTATAATTTGTTACTTCGCTCAATTCGTAGATTTACTCAATTTTTATTGGGTTCGCTTATGTTTACGTTGTCATTCTGTCCATTCACAGTTGATTTATCGAAGTGCTTCAGACAGTTGTATACTGTTCAACTACAAAATATATATCTAGTTAGTATATATCATCGAAGGCCTTTGGTGATTTTAGTTTCATTATGTTTATACCGTACAGGCGAGGACATAGAAAGTCTAAAAACTATGCGATCGGATAACATGATGAATGATGACCACCAGAGGCACATTATTCCATCCAGTGGTAGGGTAATAAACTACAGCGCAGTACAAATTAAGTGTATTAATCACCTGATGGGATGTAAGATAGGCAAAGCTCTTATCACTATACGTCTTCCGACTTCATAAAAATTGCTAGTTTACAAATATATTAGATCAGCGTGAATATTTAGTAAGAAAATTTCGGCTTCAACCAAGGAATTTATATACATGGAACGAGCCGCCATTTTGATGTCACATTGCTCCCAACTTCTACATTTTGTATTGGTACACCTGACCAAGACCCTAGAATTCTAGTGTCTTTTTCTTTCTAATCTAAAAATTCAATGGTTCAAATCTTCCTAACACGGCAACAGTGGTATGGGTAAATTTGGTAAATAGTGTTTATTTTGTATTTTTGGCGTCTTGTTGGTTTATTTTATTGTTATTCTCTCGATTTGATTCTGTTTGTGTGTTTATTATTGTATTCCTTTGTATTTGAGTATTGGACTTTCGTAATTATTCCAGGTAAATTCGGATTTTGAATATCAAACTTAACAAGAATTGAAAGTCTTAAGAGACATGCAATCATAGTTCCTAGCTAATATAATAGTAAATTATGAAAACTGCGAACATAAACAATACAAAAGATAAGCTAGGATAGTTAAAGTAAGGTAAAGGATAGTTAAATTTTATATGCATAATGGATTTTAATTATTTACTTTTCTAAACGGGTAATGGTGTATTTTACATAAATAATGTGAACAAAAGGTACGTAGGTAGGTACACAAAATATTTCGTTTGTACCTTCATCAATTTTATAAGAAAGTTTGGTGACGATATATTTTATTTTTCACAAATAATTGTAATTAAACTATAAAATATGAAACATTTCTTATACCTATTTAGAATTTTTCTTGGCCTCAAAAGTTTTACTTGCTGCTGTCTGTGATTTTTATTTGTTATTGCTATCTAATTGAAGAGGCTAGGTTAATACTGTTAAATTCCCCACAAATTTTCAGACATCAAAATGGCGGATTTAAAATTGGAATACTCGCGCAGCTTTGATAATCGTTCCATGTATATAAATTCCTTGGCTTCCACATACCACTTCTATATAACATTTTCTGGGAGTGTTTTTGTATCGCCATCACCTGTGCAGTGCCGTACGTTTCATTTTGTAGTTATACCTTTGCTCTTTTCTAATTATAATAATAATAATATGCTTCTACTTTTCCACACTCCACTGCTATCTTGATTCTGTATAAAATTACCGTGAAATTACTTGCTGAAATTACTTGCTGGCTGACTGGACTATTATATACGATTCTTATCTCGCTATCTCTGAATCCACCGTGGCACAATTCCACTGACGTCATAGTGACCTATATCGTGACCAAGCCACCCAAAATGGCGGAGGCGCGTACGTCTGATGACATCACCCTTATCAGCCGGTAGTGGATCTCGAGTACGGAAATGCCATTACCTATTGATTAACGGATTTAAGGTTATACTGTCGGTTAGGCGATGCCTTAGAGATGTTCAGATTCCCTTTATGTTTGTTTTATGGCGGAGTTCTTAACGCAATCTCGACTGTAAACTGAGAGGCCCATTACAGTTATTAACCGATATGATCTAAGTGAGTGGGTTTCTGAACTCCTTGGGTCATTTAAGGCAGTTAAAATGTCAGAGATTAACGATTTGAGTTGTAGGAAATTTCCGGAGAATACAATTTATTCAATAAGAAAAGGTCATTTTATTAATACTATTGTGCCATTATTGGGTATCAGCACAAGAATAAAAAATAATTACATTTATTCTTATGATATAATAATAATAATAATAATAATAATAAATGCCTTTATTTTCAACAACAGACCACACTACATTACAAAACTAAATAAGTATGTTCATTGAATCTTATCAATCATTGAAAATAACAAGGGGAAGTTCACAAATGTTGTGCTCTACCACTTAACCCTTGACAAATAGGTAATACATTTTTGTCTGGTAAAAAAAAATAATAATAATAATATGAAGACAAAAATTTGAGGATTGTACAGATATTATACATACACAAAAAAAACAATCATAACAAAGTAGGTACTTAAATATGTAAAAGTTATTGATTAGTAAAAAGAAAGTCTTTTAAACATTTTTTATATTTGGTTTGTGAATATGATTTGAACTCAGTAGGAATAGAATTATACAGCTGATAAATGTTGAAACATCCTTCAAAAAAAGTCGTTTTATGAGCAGGAGGCGAAATGGATCCCTTATTCCTTATATTAATGTTATGTACATCACATCTAAAGGTGATGGTAAAAGGTTTATTAGTTAAAATAATTTTTTGGTATAAACAGAGTGTATGCAATGTTCTGCGATTTTTCATGTTTAGCCATCTCATATCAGTATCAAGTGTTTAATTTTCCATGTTACATTTCAGGCATTGTACATTGTATCAATTTTTCTTCGGTTTTCAGAGGCTTTTTGTAAAAATTAGATAGTAATTTGTCACACTATGGGCCTACCCTGAAAACTTATAATTTTTGCTATTCCATGTTTATTATATCCGGTTTTCTGAATGATACTCCCGTTTTCTTACTCCTTTGTCTTTTTTATCATTATTAATTTTTATTATTCTGTTATTTCGTAAGTATAGTTGATAACATTAGTTGTACATGCACTATAATCTACTAATTCTATTATTTCTAGTTGTGTTTTCCAATACAGTAATTGTGTTTATCCCATAGGATACAAAATAAATAAAATACAATAAGTAAATAAATAGTTGTCCAGCTCTGACAGGACAGATTTGCTACAGTTACACGAAGCATTTTGTAAACTACCATCAGAACATTCTTCAAAACAATAATAATATAGTTAAAAATAATAGCTGGACATAAAAGCAACCCTTCAAATTGACGATACATTGATTTGAGGTTTAGTATTACTGTTAGCATTACCATAACTCACCCGTAATAGACCGTAAAAATAAAATATCCCTATGATACTTTGTCTTTACGTAGAGGAAATGCGGTCTATTCTATCGAACGCACATTTGGCGGAGTTGTTTTGCTCTCAGCGATGTATCCGACTCCCATAAAAAGTTCCACAAAGTTGCCAGTCCGCCCTCGCGTGATTCGGCCCGTTTATAGTTATTCTATGGAACGAAATGATTGATACATCCTGGCTCTGCTCTAGAAACAAAATGGCTCTCGAGTTATCAGTGTTATCATCGGCCGGATGGTAGTAAATTTCAAGGTTAGGCAACTTTGAGTATAGCTTTAAACATTTGAAGACTGTTCTTGCTTTCTTCCATTGATATGATAACGTTCTTTCATTAAAATATATATTTTTATTAATTAATAATTTAAATAAAAATATAGTCGTATCTCTTAGATGTTCTCATTCGATATACAGGGTGAGGATTTTTATTTGAAGTGGGACACATTTTACAGTATTGACATTTCTACAGGGCCTTCCAAAAAGAAGAGGTTTACCACAACTTATACTTTTTAAACAGAACACCCTGTATATTTTTACAAATTTGGGCAGAACGTCCTCTCACGAATACACTGATATAGGTTTTAATAGATATAGTTCTAATAGTAAGGTAGACATTACCATAAATGGTTACCATAGAGTAATGTGTTGGAGAAAGACTTTGTAGTGACTGTAGCCTAGCAACGAATCGAATTCTCTTTCTAACTGATTATTCTTATGGAACAATATTTTCTGTATATCTCCCTCACTAGTAGAGCTATATCCATCAAACCCTATATTAATGTATTCGTGAGGGGACGTTCTATTCAAATTTATAAAAATACGCAGGATGTTGCATTTAAAAATATAAGTTATGGTAAACCTCTAATGTTTGGGACAACCTGTATAAATGTCAATACTATAAAAATATGTTCCCCCTTCAAATAAAAATCGACCTCTCTCTGGATTTCCTTGGAAACTAATCCTTTGACATATAATCCAGGATAAAACTTTTCGTTGACTCATCCTGCGTGAATGTTCATGTCCTACTCTGAAGGCATACATTTGAATATTTGTCCTCTTTGGTCCTTGTATCAACCTATTACCTTAAACCTCCGAAAGAGCTGTGTAGAAAGACTTTAATTTAAATTATTTTATGATTTAACATGGTTTAACTGCAAAAAACGTTGATCCTGCAGCATTCTCCTTTTCTTTATGACCCTGCCTCACAACTATGTTTGTTTTAGAGTAACAACTAAATCTAGATCTAGAAAACAACTAGAACAGATGTAGAAAAACAAAAACATTTAAATGGACTTTATTTTACTTATATACAGGGAATTATTGGTCCCTGGTTCTTTGAGGAAAATGAAGTCGCAGTGACAGTGAATTCGGACCGGTATGTAAACATGATACAGGATTTTTTTCCACGGCTAGATAAGTTTGACTTAGGGGACATTTGGTTCCAACAAGACGGTGCAACGGCACACATTTCAAGAGCATCGATGGCTGTTTTGAGGGAACACTTCCCAGAGCGCCTCATCTCAATTAGGGGCGATTTGAAGTGGCCGGTCCGCTCTCCCGATTTAGCCCCTTGTGATTTTTTTCTATGGGGTTCTTTGAAATCCCGTGTTTATGTAAACCGTCCAAGGACCCTACAAGATTTGAAGACATCCAGGAAGAAATTGCCAACATAACGCCTGCTATGCTGGCAAGAGTCATGACAAACGCCAGAAATCGATTTACTCAGTGTATGGAGAATGGGGGACGTCACCTATCTGATTTGATCTTCAAAACTATGTAAAACAAAACTTTAGGCATGCGCCTACATTATAAAAAAACAAATAAAAATGTTCTGATTCATACAATGGGTTTTATTAAGTTTTGAAAAAAGGAAGTTATGCTGCCGCACCCTGTAGATTTACATTATGTAACTTCAAGATAGGTAAAAGTTTATATTATGTGCTAAATATACTTAAAAATGTTAGTAAAATGACTCTGTATGTGTAACAGCTCGGTAAATTGTACTTTATACAAAAATCGTAAGTTAGCTTGATACTGTAAAATGATACTTGCAATTGATTCCGGTTCCTCTTGGCAATGCTGAAGATTTCAGCCCACGTAAATATACTCCACTTGCCTTAGTTCGCATCATGATAGTACCGTCAGCTAGTCTAACGAGCTTCCCTAATCGATTCTGGATACTATAATCGGGACTAATTAGTCACCCCGGGGCCTTAAATGACTTCCCCCTTATTGCAAGAGGGCTGCTGCTTATCTTGCAGATATGCAGTGAGGTTTGGTTTATTAATTTGCCCGAACAGCAAGCCTTCCATAGATAATACAGATTCAAAAATTAAATGTTTACAGTATTAAAATGGATGTTTTAACACTTTTAAGATCATATTTAGTTAAACGTGTTCTATATGTTGAATATCAGGGAGTAAAGTAATGTGAATTTGTGGTCAGCTCTGGAGTTTCTCACACTTCCCACCTGGGCTATATGCTTTTTCGACTCTTTATTGATGACATTTGTGATTATATAACATCGTGAAAGCTGTTGTTTGCAAATGATCTTAAGATCTTCGCTGAAATCAATAACACTCGGACTGATATGACTTTCAACGTGACATAATCTTATTAAATGATTGGTGTGTCAATAATTCATTATCGTTTCATAAGAAGTGTAAAGTAATGCCTTTTACTCGCGTATCACTCACGCTGATTGATCACTTAATCGTATCTGAGAGACCAAGGATTTGGGGGTCATCTTTGACACAGAGTTAACTTTTTCGTCGCATATAAATAAAATAAATTGGGAAGCAATTAAAATGCTGGGATATGTTATAAGAAGTAGCAAACAGTTTTCCTCCTTAAATCAATAAGCAACATCTATTATTCCTTTGTAAGAAGCAAACTAGAATTCTGCAGTATTGTCTGGAATCTATACATGGTAAAATACATAAGTTGGGGTTGGTCAACAGTTGTCTTACTAGATTCACCTGTTTAAGTAGATACTAAATATAATCCAATGATCTCAGAGAGCCCTCGAGGTTATTTAGTATTAGTGTTTTATTTAAAATAATAAATCAGACAAAAGTTTTTTAAATATCTGTTGGTTTTCGCATCTATTGTATGGGATAGTGAAACAAATGAGTTTTTGAGAATCCTGTGCAGTGCAGAAGGGTCAAATATATAAACAGAAACATAATTAATTCCAGAGATCTTGTGGACCGCTACAATATTTATGTAAAAATTGTATTTTTTCTCATCGGCGCGGCGCGAGATTATATTTCAAACCTAAATAAAAGTAGTATCTGCAACAAAGATGCTGTAAACAGAAAATGTTATATTACGTTCTACTATTGATTTCCCACGATATAATAAACGTGTTGGCTCATTTTACGCCCTTAATGATGTGGCGTCTTGCAATTCTCCGCATGTAGCAGATACACCGTTCTGCTGCCAAGTTATCTCTGGGAATTCGGCATCGGTTTTGTATGGAATTGTGGGAAATCGAACGACGTAACTCCTTCGGCTCGATGTTTTGACAATCTCCGTTATAGATTGCAATGTCGAATCAAATTATTCGACAGAAGCGAACAGCATCTTCTCGGTATTGGATGAAGGTAATGCGACAACATTATGAATATACACAAGCTTCACAAACGGCAAATGTGGATTTCAACAGATACGGCGTCTAATATATTGGACTCTTTGTATTAAAAGAAAGATTTGAGAGGTTTTTCTTCTAATGGATATAAGTGGAACTTTTCTTGTGAAGAAAAAACCGTTGCGAAAGTTTTGAGGAAATGAAAATTGATTCTTGTAGTTTACAGATTGTTTCACAGATAACTGCGACTTATAACTTCGGTGATAACTGATATCTATGAAACAGTTAGTGTCCGTCACGGTATACAACATGGAGTTTTTTTTTATAAAAGTATGTTTCTAAATATTACATTTTCACTCGTTTTTCTACTTCGGCTGGCAAGAAAATAATATTGGATGCACATCTTAATAATTATAAAACCAATAATTTGTTTCTCTACTACGTGGTTACCTTAAGAAAAGTCATTAACTGTGAGAAAGGTAATTTTGTTGATTTCATGTAATAACGAAATAAAGTGAATCAGAAGAATTATTAACCAACGTTGACACTTAAGAAAACTGATTAGATTTTGATTTTGAATTTGGTAGTAGCCATAACGTATCCATAATACTGCATACATGTAGCAAAGAGGTTAGTGAAACATTGAAACTAAAAATTCATGAATAATTTTGTGTCGCATCATATTCAATTCATTTCCAACGAACTTTCCTAGGGTGTATAATATATAGGTCCCCAAATATGATTAATATGGAAACAAAAACGCATTATATTAGTACACGATAATTAAAGACAAACAATATAATACTGGAAAAAATACTTACTTCCAATTCGTTATTTAGTGGGGGACTCAGTTGAGAGCCACGAACTACCTCTGTGGCCACCTCTTTCAGCCATGTCACTTCTTCCACCCATAGATATTGATACCTCGGCCCACCCATGCACCGTTCTTTTCTTTGTTTAATACATACTTTACTTATTATCGATCCGTCCTTGTCTCCAAATTCAACATATTTTTATTTGGCGATCGGTATATTTCGATGTCTGTAACTTATTGGTGGAGCAACTGTACGATTCGTCGTAATTGCTTTTAGAATTACACCACCTGTAAAATAATAAAAACATATTCTGGATTACTTCGCAGCTGGATGTAATGTTAGAAGAAATTACGATGTTGGTATTTCGACTTTTTTTAATTGATGACCATGCCATCATTAGTGTAGAAATTACTTTTTATTCAGGATTTATCTCATATTATAAAGTCCTTTCAGGACGACCTTATTTTAAAACCAAATTTTATGAATCATTTCATTTATATAACAGTTTAATAATTTTTTGTGGAAGACTTTTGTAAGTAGTCTAATCCTCTCAGCCCCCGAAAACACTGCAGCCTCCGGAATTTATTGTGTTATTCTCTTATTTTATAACATTTTCTCCAATAAACTTGCAACTTGCATCAGGTTGTACAACCTCATCATGGTTGAGAGATACCCTTCTGGATCTCATCTTGCCTGTCCATATGGAACCTATCCTCAGTGATCCAAGGTTTCATATTGACAAAAAATATATTATGATAGGTAATATTGCTCCCCCTCCTGCATTATCTGCAGGTCCGGTTCCTATTATACAGTGTTATTCAGAACTTATCCATAATAAAATTTGGGGATGTTCAACATACATGTAGAAATGTGGTAGTGCAAAAAAAAATTTTTGGCGGGTCTGAAAACTATTTAAAAATTTTTCATTGCACGCCGCTGGATACTGGTCCACTGTAATCGAGTTACCTTGGGACTGACAATGCAAACTGGCTAGCACGAAAAAAACTTCGGAAGTTCTGAGAGTATACCGACACCCGGCGCAAAAAAGATTTGCAGCATTTTTACTTTAAAATAAACTTAAAGATAGATAGATGTGACCAAAGTGACGTGTCTTTAAAATGAATAAAATTTTGTTACACTAATTTTGAAGAATTGCGCTACTTGATTACTAGGTATTAGAAACATGAAATTTATAAAAAATTTGCACATACCTTGTTGCAAAAGCTGTTCGAAATAATATTCCTCGACTTGTACACACTTTTGGCCACGCCCTTATCCAATTTTGCCGCATTAAACCGAATGTTCCTCCTGGTTGCTGATTTTGTAAACGCAAATTATTAAGTAAATTGGGGATTTTCAGCATTTTGCTGCAACAACCACTCACAAAACCTAACTCGTAATTGATAGTCCACTGGTAACAGTCCATTAACTCAGCATTACTGTACACATGAACCATTTTGAAAATTTTACAGTTTAACACTCCTACGATAAATAAAACACCGGGACACAGAGAGTACGAGTACACACATAGACTGATGACTGAATAGACAATTGAGGTATTATCCCCATTCCAACTCAATTCGCCCAGGCGTTCTAGGTACAAAAACGTGTTTACTTTTTTTTACCACATTCTTAGGAATGTGGTATATCAGATTGTCGTTGAAGTACAGTTGCCCATCTACGTAGTCCTTTATAATGGTATAACTTTAAACATTGTTTACGGGAAATCCTAAGACTTTTATTATAAATTTTTTTGGTGATATCGATTTCTTATTTAAGGATGCACATATCCTCAAAGTTTTAGAGATAAGTTCTGAATAACCCTGTACAACTCTATCTTGTACCCAACACCTGTAGCAACTTGTACCACCTGTGGAAGACCTATAACTGTGCGAAGCGTATTCCAGATTAGCAAGACAACTTCTTCAGTCTTTCAAGCTGGTCCTGGGATAAGTCTACCATTTTGAAAGTCAAAAGAAAAAGTTGTAACGATTTAGTTATAGTTACATTGTTTTGTCTTAATAATCAGCCGGCGATTCTGAGGATTCAACAACTTGAGTGCGAAAGTTTAAATTTTATAGATGCGACTTTTAGAGAGACTTAATTAAGAAACCTGAACACATTCTAAATTTAACAAACGTGCCGTGTTCCACTTTAAATTTATTTAGTGTCTTTTGTGAAATGTATTTCCCCTTATACTGCTCCTTCCTTTATACCCTACTGAAATATTCAGCACGAAGCAACATGAGAACGAAAACAAAACACAATTGTAAGGCAATGCATTTATAATAAACTAAATAATATAGAGCTAGTGGCTATGGACTAAGGTTTCTTTACTCTCTTTAGGCCTTTGAGTTATTTAATAATGAGTTAAATGGACCAAAAGCAAATAAATATCCAGTATTCTGGGAAATAACATGTTAATTAAATCTTTAGTCATGCATTTGCTTTTATATATCGACATAACTACATTTCTTATACTAAAAAAACACATGCGGGAAAAAGGTTTCTTTAAAACAGAAAATAACGGGTAACTAGTCGGTGGCTCTGAACTTCTTTTCTATGGTTCAGAGAACTAACTAACATCCTGTATAACATAATGAGTTCCTGTGAAAGACTAAGAGAAGTTATCGTATCCTCTAAAAGACCATAAAAGAAGAATATTACCTATCTCTTTATACATAACAGAAAAATTTAGGATTAAAGATTCATCTGCAAATGTCGTTTCTTTTTAATTATGAAATAATTCCAAACAATAGAAAATAAGTAGGTGTTGTGGGGTATCACAAGACTCAAAACTTAATGAATATGAAGTTGTAACGCTTTTTCTCGTCTCCAGCTGTTAAAGAGGTATCAACGAAAAACGCACAAATGGGACACCGTAGATAACAGATAAAACAAGCGAGCAATGTGCTTGATCAAACCGTGTCGTCTATGGGTGTCTTTAGTGATTTGCTCTAGTGCTGCTCCGTTTGCGCTTCCTCCCGAAAGGTTTGCCAAAAGTGCGTCACACGGCATAAAAATAATTTATGTCTCAATTGAGCAGTTTAATAAATAAATATTCGCTACGAAAACAAGTTCGCGTTACCAGCGTGTTTGTTTTTTCGAACGTACCATAAATATTGTCAAATAATTTATAATTTTACAGCATTCACGTGAAATATGGGTTTTGCATGAAGAGGTAATTAAGTAATAAGATCAACCACGCCTTCGCCTAGTTTAGAGACAGTTTTAGAACGAATGTTTATGTTTTCGAAGGCAACAGAAAATTGTTTTCAAACCGCGATTTTAATGGATAATCTGTGCGTGCGGTACTTAATGTTCCGAGCAGGATCTGACCGTAAAAACTGTTTTTCGAAATATATGTACATCTATAAATTATTGCAGTGATGGATTCCATATTGGTATTTACGAAATGTTGAAAACAACTCTAGATTTTGTTTACGAAATTTGTGGCTATCATCATCAAGTTTGTGAAAAACTGATAAATGTTCATTTTTAACCGTTATCACTTCTTATTTTGTTTAAGGGATGAGACGATTGGGATCTTTTTTGGCATAACCAGATTACATTAAAAGAATATATATCAGTATAAAAAAAAAACGGATTCTCGTCGAACTCATCTTATTTTTCAGTTCAATCTACCTAATTTTTAAAAATCTGCTTTGAAGCAGATAAAAAAAATGTGATTTTGAAACACATTTTTGATACATTTCAAAGAACCAGTAGTTAGTCTTCCTTTTGGAACAGTTTTCAATAAGGCGAAAAATGAATAGCTTCGATTTCTCTGTGTTTTATTATAGAAACCGGTACTTATTACGAAAGGACATCGTATGAAATAATTTTATAATTACCAGTTTAAACTGTCAATTACACATAATTGTCTGTTTAAACTGGCAATTATGTATAATTGACAGTTTAAACTGTCAATTATACATAATTGCCATTATAAACTGTCAATTATACATAATTGCCAGATCAAACTGACAATTATCTATAATCGATAGTTTAAACTGGCAATTATAAAATTATTTCACACGATGTTTTTCATAATTGTCAGTTTGATCTGGCAATTATACATAATTGCCATATTAAACTGTCAATTATACATAATTGACAGTTTAAACTGGCAATTATGTATAATTGACAGTTTAAACTGTCAATTATACATAATTGCCAGATCAAACTGACAATTATAAACTGTCAATTATACATAATTGCCAGATCAAACTGACAATTATCTATAATTGATAGTTTAAACTGGCAATTATAAAATTATTTCACACGATGTTTTTCATAATTGTCAGTTTGATCTGGCAATTATACATAATTGCCAGTTTAAACTGTCAATTATACATAATTGCCAGTTTAAACTGACAATTATCTATAATTGGCAGTTTAAACTGGCAATTATAAAATTATTTCACACGATGTCCTTTCTATGCTTTCGTAACCTATATCTAACCTAACAAATATTATCTATCGGAAATTTTAAAACAGAATTATTCAGAAAGAGTTCAATTTTGTCGTGTCTTTGGTTTTTAAATATTTTAAATTATAAGCTAGAATCTTTACACGTTTTATCCACAGAAAATTGGAGTTTGGGTGGGAGTGAGTAATTGTATGTTATAGGTGGGCCAATATTTTTCTAAGCCTTCCTAATTGGAGCATATTTATACTCGTATTTATGTTTATATTCATATACACAAACTTGCATCATGCCCATATTCTTTATATCCATTATATTTTAAACTTACTTTTAAGCATATGGTTTATTGACGTACCTAACTTATTTACCTTCCGTATACCTTCTAAATGTAATAATGTTTTATTCAAATTATACATAATTATATAAGTTTTTTGTGTAGATTTAGTATTAGATGTTAAGTACCTATTCTGTTACTACTTTGTATCCCCTCTATGGCCCGTCTGTTGGATTTTTGTAATAAATAAAATAAAAATAAAACATTATTTCAGGTTTCAAGTTGAGGTATTAGTTTCCTCGTATTTTTATAATTACATGATTTATATATTTCATTTAAATTTTGTGATCATAGTTGAACAGTAAATTCAATAAATATCTTTCTTTAAAAATTGTAGTTTTGTTATTTACAAATGGTTAATTGCAATAAATAGAAATTATTTTTTGTTTTAGCCTAAATCTAGACAATGTTATGGAAATGTCTTCATTAATATGAAAATAAGGTTTGATTTTCTACATTTTGAACACTTAATTGATAATTTAATATTTGACTATAAATTTTAAATCAATGAAATAAATGTACAAGCACACATATAATTCTAAACGATTATAAAACAATAATATAACTTTTTATCAGTGTAAGCATATTTATTTTTCTAGTTGAACGGCAAACGTAATGGTGCAACATTCTGAAAAAACCCACATCACTAATCTCGCCGCTTGGTTATAGTTTACTATAAAACTTGTTATTTTTCCGCTAACGTCCATGAAACGGAGGTCAGTCTCTGGTGTATAAATTATTCTCTTCTTTCTTGACGCCCAATACCAGATGCACGGATAGTCTTTTCTTCTATTTCCGTTGCAATTGACGTCATACCGTTCGCTTTTGATACGTCATTTTATACACAAAGCATAATATTTGCTCGAGGATTATCGACCGTTTATATGGGTCACATCTAAATACAAAAGGATTGTAGCCGTCTATATCTAATTTTTATTGTTTGCCTCAGCCGCTGAAATAGCAAGGTCGTCCAAGAAAAGGCTAGGGTTCAGAAATACACGCTGGAAGGAGACATTGGGATGTGCCGGTGGTCCTTCGAAAATGCGGCCCCATTTTTATAAGATTTCTATTTTATAAACAAACAGTTTCCTTAATTACTGATTCTTTTAATAAAGTGGATACTCGAGGCGGATGGTTCTTTATGAAACATCGTGAAAATAATTGTTTAAAAAAAACATTGATCTCATTTAGATGTTCGAAGAAATATATAGAAAACACTCTATATACTAGTATTTCGGCTTATTAGGCCTTTTTCAATAGAGTAAATGTCTATTACTAAATGTTTCCAAGCGCGTTTTCGTTATTTATTTGTTTACGAGCACCTACCCCCGATTGATCCTACCATCTGGTAAAGCCCGAGTTTTTAGTACCTTTTCTAAGAAGGGCGAGAGTGTAAAATCTATCTGATCATTCGTTCTTTTACTCTAGTTTCAATACTTCTACCGGTTTGACCCACGTACACGGCATTACAATCCGCGCAGTTAATTTGGTATACCCCCGATTGTTTTAATTTATTAACCCTTCCTTTGTTGTTTATCAAAATCCTGCCAATAGTACGCTTGTTGAAACTAATCGTTTTACACCCGTTTCGTTCTATTCTGCGAGCTATTTTTTCACTATAACCTGGGACGTGATTAATATAACTATAGGTGCCTTCTTTTCCCGAATATTGTAAAATCCCCGACGAATTAATTTCCTCCTTTTGTTTTTTAGCATGCTATCTATTAGTTTTTCTTTATATCCGTTGTTTCTTGCAATTTGTTTGATTGTACTTAATTCTTTTTCAAAATCTGCTTTTTCTAGCGGAAACATTAAAAACAAGCTTTTAATGTTTGTTAATACTTTGTTACATTTAAAATTAGAAACTATACTTAAATATTTTCATATAAGACGACAGGGTGATTGATTTAACTGAAAAAATAAGTTTTTTTGGAAATAGTCGAGAAAAACAAATTATTTTAAAAAGTATTGCATTTTTACTTATTTTTTCAAGAAGTTAGGGTAGAAAAACAAAAAATATCATTACGACGCTTCAAACATTTTTCATCCAGCAACATATATTATTTTTATGTCGCTCCCAAGATCCTTTAATGTGTTGAATATTTTTCCTATATAACATGATTTTTTTTATGTTTCCATCATTTAGTTTTACTTGTATCGTTACTTTGTTAATAAGACACCATCTTAAAAATACCTAAACCTATTAAATTATACCCTATAATTTAAGAACTTTGCGGTAGTCCTTTAATGCAACAGAAAAATTAAAAACAGTTGTCAAATTGAACTAGAAAGAGCATTGCAAATAATCTATATAGCTGAATATGTCGTTGCAATAATTACGAGATAGAAAAAATCACCAGAGGATTGCCCATAATTTTCATAAGAAAATGTTATATATAAAAACTAATTGTTTTGAAAAAAACATTGATCTCATTTAGATGTTCCAAGAAATATATAGAAAAAACTCTATATACTAGTATTTCGGCTTATTAGGCCTTTTTCAGTAGAGTAAATGTGTATTACTAAATGTTTCCAAGCGCGATTCAGGATTTTCGACGCATTGTATAGAAAACAATAATTTTATAGATCAGAAAAATGTGAAGGTACTGCATCGTGAAAAGAAAGGCAAGCGCTTAGATCTGTTAGAGCAATTAGAAATAAAAAAATCTTCAATTATAAATCCTTGTACTACGAATGATCAGATATATTTTACACTTTCGCCCTTCTTAGAAAAGATACTAAAAACCAGATGGTAGGATCAATCGGGGGTAGGTGCTCGTAAACAAATAAATAATGAAAACGCGCTTGGAAACATTTAGTAATAGACATTTACTCTATTGAAAAAGGCCTAATAAGCCGAAATACTAGTATATAGAGTGTTTTCTATATATTTCTTGGAACATCTAAATGAGTTCAATGTTTTGTCAAAACAATTATTTTCACGATGTTTCATAAAGAACCATCCGCTTCGAGTATCCACTTTATATAAAAACTATTTAAATTTAAGGGATCTTTCGGGCGAAATAATAAAATATGTATGTTGCTGGAAGAAAAATGTTTGAAGCGTCGCGACGCCTAGCGTCATAATGATATTTTTTGTATTTTTACCCTACTTTCTTGTAAAACTAAGTAAAAATGCAATATTTTTTTAAATATTTATTTTTCTCGGCCATTCCCCAGAAAAACTTATTTAAACTTTCAGTTAAATCGATCAACAATCGATTACAATAAATGTGAGTTTTTATGTAGTCCTTCTACGCCTTCTTGGTAAGGATTGCAAATTGCAGTCGAATCGTCGGCATAATTTCTGCCTTCCTTGTGTGACAATTTGAGTAAATTTTCACAATTTCTTTCTCTTTTTCGAAACTACCTTGAATAAAAATGATAATTCTCAACAATATCCAGAGTGAGTAAATCGTGGGTGGTTATAATAAAATTATCGTTAGAAATTATAAAATAATTTAATATCCTTCCGCTTAAAATTCATCGTTTTAATTGAAAAGTATTCCTTAAGTAAAGCGAATAAACACGAATTCCTCGCCAGGGCAACCCAACCAACCAGCTTACTCACAAAAACAAGTTTATTTGTTCACCAGAACCGGATAACGTGCTGATGCAAACTTTGTCAATGGCTTCCTTAAAACTTTCTTAAATGACTTTTATGGTAAGGCATTTTAGTAAGTTATTTGCTTCGAAACTTCCTAGGGAATAAATTACGTGCCCCTGTACAGCAATCAGGTCTGTAAATGTTAGAAGTCTACTCTTTCGCAATATCCGAAGGTATACTTTAAAATTATAGGAATTAATAATGGCCTTTAGCTTCACCTCATTAGTTAAATGGAGAGTCATTGTTAATATATTAAAACCTTGCCGGGGGTTTCTATCCTGCCATACCCAAAGAACTGGTTTCAAGCTCCTCCTTTACAATTAATATTTAAATCAAACGTAAAACTTAAATAGTAATTTTTACCAAAGAAACAGAAAAGGATATTAAAATACATTATTTTCCAAATCAAGAAAATGTAAACATATATACAAAATATATAGACAAGAATATAAGATAAAAGTTTTACATTAAATTTATTAGAATCCCTAAATATATTTAAATTCACTTAAATCCGATAAGCTTTCCATTAATTTTTTAAAAAAATATCCCCATATACAGGGTACCCATTATCTATCTCCTTACATGGCTAACTTTGTTAATAGTGGAGATAGAGAATTGGTTAAACTAGCAAAATTAGGCAGAATTACAAGAGGAATTCAGTGCCTCCTTCAAATTTAATTTTAATTTTCAACTTTTCGAGATATTTTGAAAAAACTGAAAATCGCCAAAATTTTTAAACTCAAATATCTCGAAAACTATAAAAGATACAAATAATATAAGAATACTGTGTGATAGTGTTTTTTACGTGGCATTAAGCGGTGATATTGAAAATTTCACGGACATCTTAGATTTCCAGAAAAAAAATAAAGTTATGTTTTTTTAAATTCCATAGTTGGCTATGGTATCAATAAAAAGCTTATTTTTTTCTGATTTCAAAAATATAACATTTAATAAATCGTATTTTTCTTCGTTTGTTTACATTTCACAATAACTATTTTAAGATGAACGTTTAATTTTGATGTTTATAATGTGACTTTAGTGTGATCTGACATTTATATTTTATTGTTGTTTACTGATCTACGTTAGTTTTTCATAGCTTACTATGTTAATAAATTATTGGTTCATTACAGTCAACAAAAGAAAAAAGAAAGTTATATTAAATATTATATTTTTGAAATTAGAAAAAAATAAGCTTTTTATTGATATCATAGACTACTACAACTATGGTTGCCATTTAAAAAAACATAACTTTATTTTTTTTCTCAAAAACAACGATGCCCGTGAAATTTTCAATATTACCGCTGAATTCCACGTAAAAAACACTATCACACAGTATTTTTTATATTATTTGTACCTTTTACAGTTTTAGAGATATTCGTGTTTAAAAATTTAGGCGATTTTCAGTTTTTCCAAAATATCTCGAAAAGTTGAAAATGAAAATTAAATCTGAAGGAGGCACTGAATTTCTCTTGTAATTCTGCCCAATTTTGCTAATTTAAACAATTCTCTATCTTCACTATCGATAAAGTTAGCCATGTAAGGAGATAGATAATGGGCACCTTGTATAACGCTATAAAATAATTGACACCTATTTCACTGTTTTTGCGAAAACTAAGCACTTTTTCCGCAGAAAAATAAGTCTTCTAAAAATGGCATTGTGTCGTAATCAATGGTTATCGATTAGTTGTAAGCACTTTCAATGAATTTTACAAGTTGGCAACACTATGTTAACAAATGACAAATAACACACTATAAATAGTACCTAAATTACTAAATTATTCAACTAAAACTTCAAATAACACAATTGCAAACAGGAAAACACTAAAACGACGGTAACCATCAGAAAATATTTAACAAGGATCACATAAAAATAGATCGTGGTACTTTGACTTTGGTATGGTTTAACAGTTTTGACAAGCTGTGGTTTTGACAGTCACACACGTCTTAATGTCAGATTGTATTTTGGAAGATCTGTCTAGAACTTTTAACCAATAATATGCATAACTCATAAGAACGTCATCAATTAACTGCTTCTTAAATTATGAGAAAACTAACAATTCGTCTTGAAAAATATTTGGGAATTAAGTTCTCCGTTGAAAGAATGATATTTTAAACCAAACATGTACTTTCAATTCGTTTAAGGTGGAAAGGACTGCTTTTCCAGTCCTTATATTAATTCTACTGCATCAGCTTTCAACTTAACTCGGAATAGTGTGGCAGAATGTTTTCAAATTCATTAATGTAGCGAACAGGAGGTATTAAAGGTATTTAGCAGAATAAAACCAAAAAATACTGTGGGTCCCTAACTTTTTTATTATGTGATTGCGCCAGCGTGCTTGCGTTTCCTCTTTCAATTACATTCAACCAGTGACTATAGAACTTTCTATAGTCACTGATTCAACTTATTTCTAAAGCTTACGGCAGTTGCTTCACTCCTAAAACTTTCCAAAATTATTCTAGTTCGCAAGAAACATACACAATATTTCGAGACAATATTTCTGAAGGCCTTAAGTTACAAAGCAGATGGCGTCTATCCTGCTCTTGGATTTTTCCAAACTGAATTATTGCATAGATTTTCATTGTTGAAGTAGGCTAAAAGATTTTTGAGTTTAGAAGATTAATTTTAGAGTTTACAATAATTCTTACCGTTGCATCAGATGTGTGATAAATATAATAAGTTTCCAAAGTTTTTATAAAGCTTAACTATTGACACTCAAGGCGGGGATTAAAACTTGACTAAAACCGACTAAAATACGTTGAAAACATGTCTACATGGGTCCAATTTTTAGCTTTTTGTAAGGAAATTTGATCGTTAATTAATGATCAGCACATTAACGTAAGATTCTAGTACATGCTGAAATGATTTATAGAAATAAAACTGCCATTTTACTATATAAAAATTTTAGGTAGGTACATGAAAGTTGCTTAAAATATGCACATATTCGGATAACTTTCATGTAGTCAACTCTGGAATTGACAAAGAATGTATTATAACTACATTGTTATTGAAACGAAAAGTCTTATTAAGTATCCATTAAAGGAGGGGCCCAAACGTGGGTGATACATAAATAATATAGGGAAATTAATGAGAAAATGTGATTAAAACTTAGGAAAGTTCTTATTAAACGAAAGAATTTAATCTCTTATAAAGTTTTAATAGAAATAATCGAGTTTCAATAATTTTCTCTCCAATTTGTCTTCGTTCAGTTTTAAGCTGGTTGTTTAAGTTAAACTTTCATAATATTAGAGGAAAGTAAAAAGATCGTGCAATAAATGTTAAAAATATAGCGAATTGTTACTAAATAAAGTCATAGCAACGAAACCGGAGTCCTATTAGCTTTAAAAGCATTACGAAACTTTCATTAAATTAAAAAGAGCATTAAATATAGATTGTACGGCTATACGCATACTATACAGGGTGTCCGTTTTTAGAGGGCCATCATGGGTATCTCGCTTATTTTAAGAGATAGAAGGCGCAGTTAAATTAAGGTAAAGTTGCGCGTTTTTAAGCTTATCATCAATAATTCTAAAATATATTGGATATAGGTGGGATAGTTTACGAGATATCGACAAAATAACGGAAAATTTTGATTTTTATATTTATTTTTTAACATGAAATCCGTTACGTACGTAGACCAACACAAATAGCTTTGCGTCAGAGATCGATCCACCCACAGATGCGCAGTGGATACGACAAGGACAAAAGTGCATATAGCCCATATATATAATACTACTATATGGAGCCTATGTAATCTTTACCATGTTTCTCAAGTGAAGCCAAATTAGAGTAGTCCAGAATCATATCTATTGTCTCTTTCACGGAGAAAATACCAAATACTCATGCGCAGCAAACCGCGGGAATTTTGCTCCATATACTGTAGAATACAATAAATTAACTTTATTTTATATTGTATTTTATCTACATATAACGGTTTTTCAATCTTGTTATTAGGATGTTCCCGTATTTATCAAGTTTACCAAAAGAGTGGATGCAGTTTGTATTTGAAAAGAAAATTTTAAAAATACATAGGTACTTCAGGTACCTATGCGACTTCATATGGAATATTTCCTTCGCACAAAAGACAAAACCTCGACTGAGTTTTTCGTTTCGGCATTTTGCGATATTTGTGGAATTAAATTAATGAAAATGAGGTACAGTATAATTCATATACCTAATTCACTACATATTTAAATTTACAAAATGTTCTTATATACCTAAGCTTGCAGTTGCGACTGTAAAAATATCGTCGAAATAATTTGATGAGCAAATGTCTCTAATCACTAATAAGTCTAATAGGTATATGAACAAAACTAAAAGTACAAGTTACACATAAATAAAACACTTCTAAAACTGCCGGCTCTACGAAAAACACAAATTTATTTTCTGTGAAATACAAACATACCTGAAATACAAAAGATAAACTGAATCTCTTTAATAATCTGTGATAAACTGTGACATAATCACATCACAAAACACATATCACAAAACACATATCACAAAACACATACAGGGTGTCCCAGTGTGAGCGAACAAAAATTTACCAGTGTGTAGGCCAGACCAAAATAAGAATAAAATTATTATAAAAAAAAATTCTTCGCTGCACGCCTAACGAGTTCCAGGGTGTTATTTAAAAAAAAACAACTTTCCAAGATAACTTAAAAACTCGTTTCGTAGATTTAGGTAATATTTGGATGACGTGTACATCTATTAAAGGTCATTAAAACTATATGGTGTTTGTTTAACTCTAAACTCTAAAATCATTGCATATATTTTTCTGCATAAAGGAATACAGTCGGTACTTTACACTCAATTTACTCGAAAATGATTGATTTTAGAGCTGTGTAACAAGAGCACCTTTTTTGTTCAGAATTGATAGCCGATTAAGGAAAACTTAGTTAATTCACGAAAAAGTAGGATATACAAGAGTTATGAAGACAAAACCATAAGGAAGAGTAGACCTAGGCCACCACAAGTGTCAAAGTTAAACAAACACCATATAGTTTTAATGACCTTTAATAGATGTACACGTTACCCAAAAATTACCTAAATCTACGAAACGGTTTTTAAGTTGTTTAAGTTAAGTTATTACGGAAAATTGTTGTTTTTTACAAAATAACACCCTGTAACTCGTTAGGTGAGCATCAGAGAAATTTTCTATAAGAATTTTATTCTTATTTTGGTCTGGCCTACCCACTGGTAAATTTTTGTACGCTCATACGCACACCCTGTATATGACAAAACAAAAGCCCGGTCTTTCTTTACTTTCGCGCCACATTGAAATTCTTGGATTGGATTGGACAACACTTGGGCATGTGCACAGGAACATTTGTCCGTGAAAGAGAACGAAATATATAACTCCATCTCATAAACCGGCTTCAAGAAAAGCTCGAATAGCTCAATATAGTAGTATTATATATATGATATAGCCGTTACCCTACATTATAGCGCGTTCTCTCTCAATTCTCGCGCATCAGTGCTTGAGGCAGACGCAAAGTTATTTGTGTCGGTCTGTACGACAGTTTTAATTGAAATATTATTTAGACACTTTTTTAGCAGAGATCCGGATAAGATATTACTTTTTCAACGACATACAAGATGGCAGACAAACTGTCAACTTTTTCAGTATAACACTACAAATAAACAAAGTTACTTAAATAGAAATTTCGTATACTAACTAAAAGAGCTAGCTTATCAATAAAATGTATTAAGTTCATATTTAAATAATACATGGTCAGGGCTTCAAACCTAAACAAAACACAATAATTGTTTTGAAAAAAAAAACATTGATCTCATTTAGATGTTCCAAGAAATATATAGAAAACACTCTATATACTAGTATTTCGGCTTGTTAGGCCTTTTTCAATAGAGTAAATGTCTATTACTAAACATTTCCAAGCCCGTTTTCGTTATTTATTTGTTTACGAGTTTACCTACCCCCGATTGATCCTACCATCTGGTAAAGCCCGAGAGTGTAAAATCTATCTGATCATTCGTAGTACACGGATTTATAATTAAAGATTTTTTAATTTCTAATTGCTCTAACAGATCTAAGCGCTTTCCTTTCTTTTCACGATGCAGCACCTTTACATTTTTCTGATCTATAAAATGATTGTTTTCTATGCAATGCGTGGAAAATCCTGAATTTTTTGCGTTACTTAATATGGATTTTTTATGTTCTTTTATTCTAGTTTCAATACTTCTACCGGTTTGACCCACATACACGGCATTACAATCCGCGCAGTTAATTTGGTATACCCCCGATTGTTTTAATTTATTAACCCTTTCTTTGTTGTTTATCAAAATCCTTCCAATAGTACGCTTGTTGACACTAATCGTTTTACACCCATTTCGTTCTATTCTGCGAGCTATTTTTTCGCTATAACCTGGGACGTGATTAATATAACTATAGGAGCCTTCTTTTTCCCGAATATTGTAAAACTCCCGACGAATTAATTTCCTCCTTTTGTTTTTTAGCATGCCTATCTATTAGTTTTTCTTTATATCCGTTGTTTCTTGCAATTTGTTTGATTGTACTTAATTCTTTTTCAAAATCTGCTTTTTCCGGCGGAAACATTAAAAGCCTATGTATTAAACTATGGAAAACCGACTTCTTTATTTGCCAGGACTGCTGCGAACTTGCTGGTATAATTGCGTCGGAAGTTGCTGTTTTGTGGGTGTTTTTTTCAAAACAATTATTTTCACGATGTTTCATAAAGAACCATCCGCTTCGAGTATCCACTTTATTACACAATAGTTTGAAATGAAAGTAAATAATTAATGCATACTCTTTATATATTTTGTTTTCCAACATTTAATCGATACATTTTCTAACTGACATCGAGATTTCATGTATATAAACTGTAATTAAAATCACTATACTTCATTATTATAAAAGACTTCTCGGTGCGAGTATTTACACAAATTTGGAGGATTCTTGCTTCATATGCTTTTATTGAGCCTTGGTGGCGCACTTTACTGCAAGTGGGTATTTACATTAAACTTGCTGAGGTAAATTGCTAAATTGTGTTGATTTACATAATTGCTCTCATGGGAACCACAGGTGTAATTGGACTATTATCTCCAAGTTATCCCATAACATACAGGCACATGAATATATCCATTTTTATATTGGATATTGTGGTAAATGAATAGGTTGAGTATAGTACTTAAAATATACTACCTATAAGAGTATAATTACATTTACTGATTTTCGCTCACCGAAAAGATAAATTCTTTGCCTCAGTAGCCTTTTATTGGATTTCACATTATCTCCCATATCTTTCCCCACTGATGGCTGAACGCGAAATCCCCGGAAAGCTATGTTGTAACAGAGCCTTATAAGTCCTTTGAGAGGATAAACAAGCATGTTTTATTTTTATTCAATATACGAAGGATTTTGTTAGTTTCTGTTTATTAGTCGAATTTTCTAAATAGTTTACTAGATCATAAAAAATATAATTGTTTAATTTTTTACTTGGTGTATTTGTTTAGGAACAAAAATGATAATTCATTTAGTTTGTAAATATATTTGAGAATTATATCTCCATAATCTTAGAATCATAAACAAACTGTGCCATAAGAGAGTGTGTGCATGAGAGTATTGGATTTTTTACTTTAAGATATTCACTCCCCTGTTCCTCATGCATTGCTATGGCACGTTTCTTTGGACATAGCCTCTTGCTATCAGGATATCAATTCCCACTTATATTAAGAAGTTCATGAGACTTTCTATTCTTCATAAATATGTAGACACATTTCTATTCATATGCTATACAAGCCTGCATGTTTGACAATATTGTCAATAGTCAGGTAGCGATCTGGTTCGCAGTTATCATTATAACTGTGACCTGTCGTCCCAATAGACGAAATTATTATTCTGCGGTATCATTGCTATAGTTTGATCCCGTTTTGAACGTAGAAAACCATCATCAAATTCATCTGCGTCCGTCTGTATGTATTAACAAAAAGGCCCAAATATTAACAATAAATTAAATTTAATTAACAAAAATAAAAAACAATTAAGAAAACAACAGTAAATTAAAAAATAATAATGAACAGTTAATGGAACAATAAACAAACTGTAGCATATGATACATCATTGAACTCACAAGGAAAAATGATGTTGAGTAATGTAAAAATATTAATGTGTCCGTATTATATTAGAAAAAATGAAGTTGATGATGGTTCTGAAGAGATGAAAACAATGCACATAGCATAAAAAGTTGATATGAGAAAGTGTCCTTTTTATTTCAATAGATCTTCAAATAACAAGCTTAGAATTTTTCAAAAACGAATGTCTATTTTTTTAATTATCTCAAAAACTAATCATGTTAGCCTTGATTTTTGGGGCATATTATTGGCCCCCAAATTACGCAGCTTTGTCTCAATTTAACCTAGTCTCTATCTCTAACAGTTTCCAAGATACCAATCCAATTTGAAAAACACTGTAGACCCAAATTTCGAAAACATAATTAATGAACAATCAAAATTTCATTTGTCACACCAACTTAGCACGTCTAAGCAATAAAAGATTAATAAATTTGTTTATTTTTCTGTTACTTGTAACAGAGATTATAAATACTCAAGAGTATTACGTGGCCACCTTCTAAAACATGTCTAAGTAATTCAATCCTAGTTGGGGCTTTTGCCCGTGCGAAGTAGTTGTTCGTACGTTCTCTTTTAACTCATTTATACAGACAACGCTAAAGTTCTTCGATCTAAAATTCCCAACGAATGGTAGACGCAGACTCACCTGTCGCCACGAACCTGTAGAAAACTAATGTGATTTGAATTATATCAAGAATGATACACTCTTCAATGGAAAATGTATCAAATTTGCGAAGATACATAAAGTTTCAATAATATATTATACATATTTATGTTTTAGGAACATTCTATTTTTTGGCGAATGCGCCAATGTTGATGAATCTTGAAGTATTTTTTGTAAATTTATTATACTACATCAATTACTACAATTCTGATAATACAATATATCAAAATTAGAACAATTATTTCAATTACTCCAATTCAACATATTTTTTATTTCACAACTAATTATTACAAGTATCATTATAACAAATTTAATAATACGAAAATACGGTAAAAAACTCTGACTGTGTTTCTTCTGAAAAAAGGGAAAGTGTAACAAAGTGTTTAGAGAAGCGGGTAAGCTATTCAAGATTTAATAATCCGGTAATAGCAGATTTAATAGCAGATTTAATAACCGGTCGAGTGATATATGACTTGAATTTGTGCCCCGACTATACAAAGTATCTAAAAATATTTGAAGCGATGTCTAACCATTACTAAATATATTTAAACACAAGTACGCACTTGTACTTCTATAATCTGAAATATAGAATATATAAGAGATCATTTTTCAGGAAACAGAAGAAACTACAGACGACATACTACCTACATATTATCTTATAGTTTTTTAAATTTGACATCACGTCAAAATCAAGTGGCTTGAAAAAAATCTAAGGGAGAAAAGGATTCTAATGCCGCATTCGTAGTAGTACGAAATTATCTTTTTTGTATGAGTGGGTGTCACGACCACTACTTGAGCACATCGAAACGAATTTAAAGTCGATGTATGTAATGACGTTGTATTGTACATTTATTACTGTACACTAATGAGCTAAATAAATTCGACTAACCCCTCCGAATGTTTGTATTATTCAAACAAGCTTCCAAATCCGGTTAACGATGCTTTGTAAATCAAAACACACGCGTATACTGTGTCTTCGTTAATTATACGTTGCGACGCCCCTTTGTCGGTATCGGTAACGATCTCGAGCGCCAAACAGCCAATACCAGTCACTTTGTATTAAATCGTTTGCACGGAACAGCAGGCGGCGATGTTTAGAAATAAGACTTTCTCAATGGTCGAAAGAAAACAGTTTTCTAAGCTACGCTATGCACAGCTTAGAAAAAAAAAAAAGGAAATTAGTTATCCTAACATATATAACGAACGACACTTATACTTATCTACTAATTAACTAGAATAATAATAATAATAATATATAATAATATATAATAATAATATCTCTACCCCTTTTTCTAATCCCAAAGATTGGCCCGAAAATCTTACTTGTGTGGGAGAGGGGCAGCGTATTATTATTTCACGGGCCTCAGGAAGACTTACGTTAGTAGGCCCTAACCACCATTGAGTGTTGGAATGAGGGAAACCTGGAAAACCTCATTAGTTAGGGGGACAGCTAGACATGAACTGATTTCAATCTCTGACATTAACACTAAGCTGACATTCTGCCCATCCTAGGCCATCATCCCATCCTTCCCATTCTTCCCATTATGGGCCTAGGCCCAGCCAAGATAGTTGCCAACCCTGTGAACAAACGTTTAGAATTTAGAGTGCCTTGATCATCCCTGATTAATTCTTATAGACCATCCATAAAAAAAATAGAGTTGGCGTCAAAAACATTAAATTTCTGTACTTACAGGGCGTTAAAATTCTTCAAAGTGGATATAGAGCTGAAACTAGTTTTTTTAAATAGTACTATAATGGTACTAAGGTACCTACCATTAGAAAGTAAAATTAATGAACAATCTACTCTTTATTTGTAGGATCAACAGAACTGAAATTACAGTAGTACAGAAAAGGTACTCAATTCAAAAATAAAATAGGCTGAAAGTAACAGCTGAAATGTCACTTATATTATATCGTTGGATTCAGAAACTAACGTAGATTAGCTAATAGTGACTTATCAGCTTTGTTCACTATTGCGACAGATCACTCTCTAAAATTAAATAGCTCTAAGTCCTCCGTTTTACTTATTGGCCGGAATACTGTACTGGATGAAGTTACTCATTCAATGCATATATGTATAAACAATGAACCTCTCATTGTCACTAGAGAAGCTAAGAACCTAGTTGTAATCTTAGACTCTGATTTGAGGTTTAAGTCATTAGTAAATTTAATGTTAAAAAAATCGTTTCTAAAACTAAAACTTCTATACGGTAGTCGACATATGTTAAATAAACAAATCAAGATTCTACTGTGTGAGTCGATGGTCTTGTCACAATTTAACTATTGCGACGTTCTTTATAATCCTTGTATAGACAGTAGGGATATATCCAGGATTCAGAGAATGCAAAATGCTTGTGTCCGATTTATATGTGGCATTAGGAAATATGATCATATATCTAACGCTTTCAAAAGTCTGAAATGGTTATCAATGAAAACTAGGCGAAATTACCATGTATTTTGTTTTTATCACAAATTGATTTCTACAAAAACTCCTCCATATCTTTATAGTAAAATAACATTCAGAACGGACGTGCACAACATTAATATAAGAAATAAAGGTTTATTATCCATACCTAGACATAGAGCCACTTTTTTTTAACGATCCTTCTCCCATAATATAGTGAAACTGTTTAATGAACTAAGTGTTACCTCAGTGCCCTCATTAGCAATGCCAATGTCAATGTCGCTTTACAGATTTAGGATATCTCTCAAATCTTACTTAGTATGTAATGAAGTACATTTCATTTCGCCATTAAAAATAATATTTTACCTGTATATAAGTCACCCATACAACGTCGTAAATAAAAGAACTACACCCGACATAAAATGTACTATTTCGACGTCTAAAGTAGAAGCCAAAGGCGCGCGCATCTTTTGGTGTCCACGCGAACAAATTTCACGCGCTAAGAGTTTAGTTGCTGAGCCGCCGTCCGAGGATCCAGCCGTACTAAGACATCACCACGAGTTCCTGTATACAGATTTGTACCACAAGTAAGTAAGAAATATTTTACAAGTATAAAAATCGGCATCGTGAAATTCTCCTAAGTATCAAAACAAATTGGGACTTGTGTATTTTTCGCCGTCTGTCCACCTGATCCAATATTTTCAGAGTCCGTAAATTGCAAATAGAGAAATTCTTATAAGGTTCAAAATAAATTGTGACTTAGACAATTTGTCAATTAAACCAAATATCCTTCAAAGTCCACAAGACCGTGGGGACTTGTGATTATTTCCAATTTAGTAGTGTATAAGTATAAAATATATAAAAGTCCGAGATTTCACTTCTGCGCATGTCCGAGGGTTTCGTAGAACCATATCCAGCTGGCTGCAACTCAGACATTCAGTCTGTGGCCGCCTGACAACGAAGCAAGACCTGTCCGCTGCTACCAGAAACTAGAGATAAAGTGAGTAAATAATTACAAGTCAGTAAATTCGACAAAGTGAAATTTTTCTAAGTATAAAAATCATTTTATACTTAAACGATTTTGTCAACTAAATTGAATATCCTTCAGAGTCCACAAGACCGTGGGGACTTGTGATTATTTCCGATTTAGTAGTGTACCAGTATAAAATATATAAAGTCCGAGATTTCACTTATGCGCATGTCCGAGGTATTTGTAGAGACATATCCAGCTAACAGCGATTCAGACATTCAGTCTGTGCCCGCCTGACATCGAAGTAAGACCTGTCCATCTACACCGCTGCTAACCAAGAAAGTGAGTAAACGATTACAAGTCAGTAAATTCGACAGAGTGAAATTTTTCTAAGTATAAAAATAATTTTATACTTAGCCGATTCTTTCGACCAAACCGAATATTCTTCAAAGTCCACAAGACCGTGGGGACTTGTGATTATTTCAGATTTAGTAGTGTACAAGCATAAAATAGCCAAAGTCCGAAATTTCACTTCTGCGCATGTCCGAGGTTTTCATAGAACCATATCCAGCGAGCAGCGACTCCGTTATTCAGTCTACCACCGTCCAGCACACGAAGCAGTCCTGTCTACCACCGCTACCAGCACCAGCTAGAAGTAAGTACCGCGCAGGTCTGGACACTTGGTAAAATTCATCACCTGCTGTCTAGGTATATAAAATTATTCTAAGTCGATTAGAATAAGGTAGCTAAAGTTTTCTAAGTGGAATAATTTGGTAAATGTTCAAAGTCGATAATTTCACTTCTGCGCCTGTCCGAGTTCTCTCTGGTACCTTACCCAGCAGAGAACGACTCCGTTATTCAGTCTGCAGCCGTCCAGCTTACGAGGAAGTCCTGTCTGCTACCGCTCCTACTACCAGAGAAGAAGTGAGTAAATCTGTCAGAGTCCACAAGGTTTGCACTTAGTAGAATTTCACTACCTGCTGTCTACTACTTCGAAATATCTACTAAGTTCCTGACCACCGTTCTGCGCATGTCTAAGCCCAGTTAGACATCAAAAGGGAGTAACAGCAGATACAGAGAGGAGTCTTCATCGACCACCCGGAAGCAGCAGACGTGCCCAGGAGTCCTAGGACTACTAGGAGGAGCAGGACTAGTAAGGAAGTAAGATTTGTATATAGTAGGTCTGGAGATAATATATGTATAAAAGGTTTATTGGTGTATTATTACTATCTGTTGTGTGAAGTCTAATTTTCCCTATCGACCGACCTGGCGTACCGTATCTTCACTGTAGCTACCTGAGTAGTGGTGTTCCTACACTGTAACCAGGAACTGGCGCCCGAGACAAAATAAAAGAGAAACCGAACCTCGGGCACTAACGTGACACTTCCTACCTGTGCAAATCGGGAAGTATCCGTCACAAATCAATAATCAATTTTAAAATACCTTTCTCTTAAGTATTTAAATTTGTCTGCTGTATATTCTTGTTCAAGTTACAACACTTTCTTTCAAATTTTTACTATAATTTTAAGTCGTCGATTTACTTTAGGATGCGCGGAAGAACAGTACTCTGCTGACGCAGTGAACTGAGCGTTATTCCCTTTTGTTTATATGCAATATTTTTTTTTATTTTTTCTTCTGTATTACATAAATGTTATTGTAATCTATATAGATAAATAAAATTATTATTATTATTATTATTAGTATTATTATTATTATTATTCCAAAAATATAATAATATACAGGATGTTGCATATACAAATCAAGAGTTGGTATTACTTCCGGTAAAACTGGAAGAAGCAAAAAGATAATTTTTATATCAAAAACTTACCTATAATAAGTACTTCCGTCATACCAAATTTGAAAATTGCATCTAAACAAATAAGTGATGAAACAATACTGAATACCATGAATCTGTCACACTTTATAGTGATAAATACAAAAGGTCGATACCATGTTTTAATAATTAAATACATTATTCTAGTTACTTACTAGATAAGTATGTGTCGTTAGTATAACTACGGAGATAATTTAAGTATAACAACTATACACCTGTCGGTTTCAAAGTGTGTACAGAAGTCGTTGACAATATTATTAAAGCGCAAACACAAACACAATGCAGTTGCTTCAAAGCTTGCAAATATAAACCGTGAGGATGTTTTCCTACTTCAGAAAATGTTGCCTGCAGCTAGCTTGGAAATAACTACTAAGATGGCTACGTAAGCAGCTTAAATTTTCACTCCTAAGACGTCAGGTGTACATTTTGATGGAATATAAAATACTTGTGTCTGACTTATGCGATGCTTGAATATTTTCAGTTTTATAAAATATCAGCGTTTACGAGCAAAGTTTAAATATTCGTTTTACCTTTCAAATTATGTAAATTTTATATCTAAACATCCCTTTGAGAAAATCAACATTATCATTTATATTTTATTTAAAAGCTAAAACGAACTTCACCTCTTTTACAAGCAAATAACGAGTTATACAGACAGGATCTTTACCTCTGAAAACAAAAGATAGCAGTTCGGTAAATTAGAAAAGAATTATAAACAGTTTTGGTCAATCAGCAAAGTAGGATCTATTGGAATCAGATTTGGTATATTTTATAGCAATATAAAAAATTATACAAGAACGTGGGTCAGAATTCAATTTACTCCTCGAAAATATCTTTCTTTGTTTGAGAATAACAAGATAATAATTGTAGCAATTAATTATAGATTATATCAGAAGATGGAAAATATAAAAACTGATAAAGCACATCCAGTTAATACATAAAGAAAAAATGTATTACGTACACATATCTGACACCTTATATAAGTCCAAATTTGTCTATACTCATAAAATAAAATACAAAGTGGCCCTATCACTCCTCCTTTATTTCTTATAATAATATTTAATATTTCTACCGCTCATTCTAATCACAAGAATTACCCCAAATGTCCGAGATTTGTGCGGGAGAGGGCGATATATTATTATTTAGTAGGCTGCGCAATAGCGTCTCAGGAATGACTTACTCTGGGAAGCCCTAACCACCATCTAGTGCTGCAATAAATGAAATCAGGAAAACCTCATAAGTTAGGAGACAGTCCAACATCAACCACTGTTAATCTCTCACATTAACACCAAACTGATATCCTTCCCATCCTTGGGACGCACGTCAGGATAGTTGCCAAGTCTTTCCTACGAAAAGCTTTAATATACAAGGATACAATTTAATTAAGATTATCAGTAATAATAACAAGTAATAATGCTCCAAAATATTTTCAAAACTTTATATTTTTGAATAAAATAATACTGACGTTCGTTCATAAAATAAAAAATAATCAAATGTTAAAAATCATAATAATTAGAAATTTCACATATTCATATTGATAAACTATTAAGGGCCGGTTCTACAATCCCAGTATAAAGTCTGGAATAGTAATTCTCGGTATATCTTATCCCTCGGAATTATTCGGAGTATAAAAATGCGGACGTTCTACATCACTTGTACAACGGCGGGATAACTATACCGAGTATAAACGCCGAAAAAGCAGGTAGTAGACCCAACGCACAGATTTAGTCCAAAAGTAACTGAGAATGCAAAGGCGGGAATCAGTTTGTTTTAACCTTCGATACTTCGATCAAATAATATAACCTATCACAAGTTGTAATTTACATACATACTAGTAGCATTTTTTACATTTTTACTTTAATTAGTTTCAAAATAGGAGAGAAAAAAGATGAATGTTCTGGTGATGAACGTATACCCAAAGAGAGAATAGGAAACTTGCGTTTCCACACGCCATATGTTCTTTCTACACAATTGTACGAATATGCGGTTCATTGAAAATAACTTCTGCTGGTGTATTTGGATGATTTAAAGGTGTTACTAAAATATTTGTATTGCCATACTCGCTATCTCCTAATACACTACAAGTGTTAAATTCATTACTTTGTAATCTGCCCTTGATTCGACTGCATTAAAAATTGCCTGGTTACCTATCCAGGCCACCGTGCAACTATGTTATTCGAAGATGTGGATCACAAATACTTTGCACATTCCAGGAGAAATAATCTTTACGGTTTCGGTACATCACTGGTTGATTCCCATCTGGTGACTGAATGCCAATTGTTTCAAGTAGTTTTATATAAGTTCACGTAATGCCGCTATTGCCTCAGTTACGCCTGTTACAATACCAAGAACAAATATAGGTTATGTTTCTGAAAGGGACAGAGCTACGAGATAACCAATAGAAAGCAAGAATAACTATATTCCGAGTATATCTGGCCGAGTTCGTAGGTATAAGCTATTCCATAGTTTATCCCCAGAATAAAGTTATACGGCGATTGTAGAACGCTCCTTTCAACGATATTCTAAGTATAACTTTATCCGTGGTATATACCTGCTTTGTAGAACCGGCCCTAAATCAATGAATTACAGTATAAATATGATACTGAATTCTCTCAATATAGTTTCCTGTGAGGAATGATGACTTGGACTTTATACTAAATCCAAGCACTGAGGGACTACTACTTTGCAGTCACCCAGTCTCGCATCAGACCCCTGCCTTTTTTATATACCTGGTAACCGTTGTTGCCATCCTAACTCGCATTCACCGTTGATGGTTGCGTACCCATACGTACTCTCCGTGCAGTGAGGTTCAAAACTCTGGAAGGCCCCAATAAATAACTTTCAAAATATTGTTTTTTTGCAAAAACGCTCAGACACGTCAATTTTTGATTCTACTTTTCTGTATTTTTGAGGTATTGATTTATTTGTAGAGTGACGTACCAGTGAGGTGCAAAAAAAAATTTTTTTTTAAATGGCAACCCCAATTTTTTATTCGGAATTCATGAAAAACACATTTTTTTACGTATCTTTGACTAAAACTAACCTAATTTTTGATATTTTATTTCAATAAATTGCATTGCATTTATATCGAAAAATTTCTTTTGTAACCCTATAAAGGTTTTTTCTGTAAAGTTTTAGTCAAAGATCCGTAAAAAAATGTGTTTTTCATGAATTCCGAATAAAAAATTGAGGTTGCCATTTAAAAAAAAAATTTTTTTTGCACCTCAGTGATACGTCACTGTACAAATAAATCAATACCTCAAAAATACAGAAAAATAGAATCAAAAATTGACATGTCTGAGCGTTTTTGTAAAAAAACAATATTTTGAAAGTGATTTGGGGCGTTCCAGAGTTTTGAACCTCACTATATACAAGTCATAATTAAATTGAAAATTGTTGGGTCCGTAAAGATGGAAGGTGCTTAGCTCTAATGAATTTAAAGACCAACAGTCTAGACCTCTCTGAGCTTGATTCACTATTCATTAGCTCGATATACTGTGTATATAGGGTGCATTTCCCATGAATTTATAGTAGCTACCTATATTTAAGTTCACAGTATAAAAATATTCAATCAATAGCCACCTACCTAGATATCTACCTATCCAACAAAACAGATAATGAAAGAGCCAGGGATAAATTTTATTGACGCCCCTTCCTGACAAAACATCTAGCGGCGCCTATGCATGCCATTTTGTCAATCGTGAAGAATCATGATAAGAGCTACTATAGTCAATTACTGAAGACCTGTCCCGTGCCATATCGCTGGTGTCCTCGTATTTTAGCGGAAAGAACTGCGAATGATATAAAACGCTTCTCTTTCAGCACATTCCGCCCCTATAAAATATTACCCAGCGAAAGTCGTTATCCCGTGCGTAATTTCACGGCGGCAACCGAAGAAGTGAGGTGTTAAAAATGAAATAAAACTGGCGTGAACGGGCACAAAGGGCCGTAAAAAGGCTGCACCGGTGAATGGAGACGCGGCGTACGATAATACACCTATGAATTTAGCCGAGGGGCAGATATTTATTAAATGGCGGTCAAATGATTTAGTAAAATATACTACTGAATGTAGTTGGCTTTGTGTTGCGAAATAAATATCTAGCTGCATGATCAGGATAGCTGTAGGGGCTGGAACAACACCACCTATAGACTATAGGTGGTGTTGGCTGGAATCAGCTGTAAGCACGGAATATGATGTATGTATAAATATGGCTATATAGTTTGCTTACTCACTTTGACTGTTATAATCTTATTATTTCGCTATTATATAACCATAGTATTATAATACTCCACCAAAATAAAACAAGTAAATAACGACTAAGTTACGCGAATCAAGTCAGTTTTCTTAAGACAATGTTGACATCATTCGTTCTTTTAATCAAGGTTCAGGATTACAAAAACATTTGATTTATAATTACTAAATGAAATTAAAATAAACCTCCGATCAAATATGTATAGATAAGTAATTGCCTATTTGTCAGTATATAAAATAGTCGTTTCCAAGAATAACAAAAAACACAACCTCAATTTCATGAAATTTCCTGTTACAGTGCCCAACGGCATGGGCGCCTATGTTTTAAGGGGTGAAAATAATAATTATAAAACTAAAAGTACAAATTAGTATATTTTATTTTAGTAAATACAAAGTTTAAGATTTGCATATTCAAGAACAAAAATTTATACACATATGTGTATAATATTTACTACACTATTTATATAGTATAATATTTAAACTATTAAAAAACAATTGTACAATCATTGACGATTCCTCTCGCGATTGCCGATTCTACGTTTATGCATGGTTACTTACCTGTGCAAACCATGCCCATTGGTGATAGTCACAAAATCTTAATAATTTAGGCGGTAAATTAAAATGGCATTTTTTTATTGGACCAAATGCTTGGGCACTAATGTAAACAAAAAGCCATTGTTTTAAATATTGTTGGTCACAAAACTTTGTTGCTATAATTTGTCTATATAATATTTGGCCGGATAAATAAACATTTAGACATCCAAAGGAAAATACAGGTATTCTTAATGACATATTTATACAGGGTGACCCAATAGTGTGACAAACTTCCATAACTCATATTCCGTAATAAAGAAAACAAAAATATTTTAGGATCTCATAGAGCCTAAGAGAACGCACACTCTAAAAATATATATAGTCATATGGGGTGCTCTATACACCGGGGCCATATCAAACTTACGTTTTTCTAAATGGAATGTCATATTTTTTTATTCCATATTTGATGAATTCGATTCATTTTTCCTAATTGGCCAATATAGAGTTTACTACGAAGACGTAGAAAGGGCCATATCGAAAATTTTTCTTCAATTTCATACATTTCAGACTTTAAACTCTGAATTCAAACTTTATACTCTTATTTCAGACTTTAAACTATCAATTCAGACTTTGAACTCTGAATTCAGACTTTGAACTCTGAATTCATACTTTAAACTGTGATTTCAGACTTTAAACAAAGATCGAACGTGATTGCATGATAAACGTCAGATATACCAAAAATATATTAATACGTAATAAAACTATCAAGCAAAATCAACACGTTTTCTATCTTTTCTATCGGATAATGAAAAACTGATGACGGACTGATTGTTATAGGAACGCTGTTTGTTCGTTAACTTTTTCTTCAAATTGTATGGTTTTAATTATTTCAATAAACAATTTCAGGTATGATATATTATGTTATACTGCTGAAAAGAGAAAAAGTGTATATTCAACTATTGAAAAATGCATAATGTTTAATTAAAAAAAGTTGAGTAGCATTCCCATAACATGAAACAAATTTTGATCAGTTTTTCATCATTAGATAGTGGATTTTTTCCGGTTTAAAAACATATAAAATTATTTATACTTATCTTCAAAGATAAAGGATAAATTTAACTGGGGAGCTCTGTGACTTACAGTATAATATTTATCGTTTACGCATCATAAAAATAAAATTAGTATTCACATACTTTTAATATATCCATACCGTAGATTTAAAACATATCGCTTGACTGATTCAATGCAGGACTGCGAAATTATTCAACAAACATTGGAACTTGTTCGACAACAATCGACTTTCCCTTAATCCAATCAAGTGCAATGTTTTATCTTATGGGGCCAAGACTGACATGCATATGTTTGTATATAACATCGAAAATATTGGCTTACATATACTTGACTTAATTAAAGATTTAGGTGTGTACTTCGATCCTAAACTGTCATCCAATCAATATATTGAAAACATTTGCGCGTTTTCATTTAAAAATCTTGGTTTTGTGATAAGAAACTGTAAGGGATTGAAGAATATTAAAAAAATTTCTTTATTGTATCAAACATTTGTTCGAAGCCTAGAGTACGCATCAGTTGTCTGAAATCCTACCTACAATACCAGTATTCAACAATTAGAGAGCATTCAGCAGAGGTTTTTAAAATCTGATATGTATACACTTGATGATATATACAAGGTTTTATGTTGATGGTGATGAAAGATGATGAAAGAAGATGATTGAATCAGTTTTAATCATCTCCAGATGGTGGCCACTTGGTTGGCGAAACGCGCGGCGAGTGCAGTATAGTGTTTTGGTGTTATGTGGAAAACTACGTCAGTGATATGTTCACACCAAAGGTTCCAGCCCGCCTTCAAGACTTATTTGCTTGGTATACCCTCATATAGAATGTGTGTCAATTATTATTTTTTTATTGAAACAGCTTGTGATCTATTTTTCGGCAGTGAGAGATCAATTAACAAAACTCATGAGTTTTGTTAATAATAAGGACATTCATATAAAAGTGAACAGTACCTAATCCTTAAAACAAACTATAAACTATAAATGTTTCCATTTAAAGGACTCCATTCACATCCTCTGTCGCCGTGCCTGCCTCATGGTCAAGAGACACAAACATCTGGGTGCAGCATTTCTCCTGCCCCAGGACATTAGAGAGCTTTCACTAGAAGGAGTGTTGGCCTATGCGCATAGCACGAGTCTCTTCCAATAGCTCTCGACTAGCGGCAAGCACAATGGGTCGAAAGACCTGAGCGCTGCGGGTAACCACGCCGCCTTCCAACAACAACAACAAACTATAAATGTTAACGACGCAGGTTGTTTGTTTGGATAGCTAAAATTAAATTCTTAATTGAACGCGATTTTTGCGCCTGCAACGTTATTACATTCATATCTTCAAAATACTACTAGACCAGGCAAATCTCATTTTTTCAATGAAGTTTAAGGGGACATTTATTTTCCAATGGGAATCGATAGGTTTTATGTTCAGAAACAAATATATAAAAATCCCAAAAAATCCGTTGTGAGCTAAAAATGTTATCTTGAAAAAACATGGCCGCCCCTTAAAATTTTTGAAAATGAAATATCTTCTTATCCCTTGGAACAATTTTAACATTTTTTTTTATTTTTACAGGATTTTAAGCTTAAAAATTAGAAAAAAATTATATTTTCATTTAGATATACCTATATCACTATCTAACTTTACAATCTAGTTAACTACAAAAACTCAGTCATTTAAAAGATCCTCGTATACATATATATTTTTTTTGGCAGCCATTTCTACATTTACAGTCACGATATACACACAGAAGATAGGATGTTGTGCGAAGTGGGCAATCCTTAATATGACGCGTTACGTCACTCAGACAGTGCTTTTCGTTACGGGGATACGCCTTTTGTGCATTTTTCGCAAAAGATGTTTGTTATGGTTCGTTTTATAACTTAAAAATATAAAATGTGTCAATTTCGCCACAGTTAAATGAGTATATGTAATTCATATAACTGTGATTTCGCGAAGCTGAGCTGTTAAACACATTATTCTTACTGCAAAATTTGTTCCTCTAAGGTTTTCGCCACGAATTTCGGGAGAACTGTACAATGTAGAGTAAAATTGTATATACACTATTTTGTAGAGCACAAAATATACTACAAGAAAGACTATGGGAGGGTATTATATGCACAAATATAAACACAGCAGCAGCAGTTTTAATAATGTGGGGTTTTATTAATACAGTCAAAATTTTATTCTTTTTTTTTTCTTAACCAGTTTAATTTATTTACTTTTTATATATCAATACCTAATGTTTGCATAAAATCAAACAATCTCCAAGTAAAAAGTATCATTATCTAACCAAAACCTTACGTTTAAAGGATTGGAAAGTAAGGACCATATAGGTATATCAAATATGCCAAAATGATGGCTTACCCAAATATTAAAAAATATTTACATATGCTAGTTTATTATTGTCCATAGCATTCGGACTTTTATATTTAAATTATCTCATAATCTTAAATTTACCAATATTTAATTTTAAATAATTTAAATTAGACAAGTTCACCAATTTATTTACTTATTAATATTTTCCTGGATTGTTGTTACACCGTTCTTGACGGTATTTACAAAACACGCAATTTAAAGTATACAATATACATAAAAATACAACACATAATTCGATGATCGAAAGTATGATGATCCAATTCCAATCCTTTAAACTTAAGGTTTTGGTTAGATAAGGATACTTTACTTGGAGATTGTTTGATTTTATGCAAGCATTAGGTATTGATATATAAAAAGTAAATAAATTACACTGGTTAAGAGAAAAAAAGAACAAAATTTTGACCGCATTAATAAAACCCTACATTTTTGAACCTTGTATTGTATTTATTTTTGTGCCTATAATACCTTTATCCGGGGCTAGGAAATTGCCTATCCATTGCTGTATTTGAAGATAGGTCCTGAAAATATATAAAAAAAAATTATTTGCTATTAATGTGATCACCATTTGAAACTACCTTAAAATATGTTGCTTTCGTTCAACTTTCGTTGGGGGAAGAACGTCCAAATCAAAAAAATTTTTCGAGCGTCCGCTTAGCTATACCAATGTTGTAAAGCCTATATCGTTCTTCTATAATGCCTCGGGATCCGTCTAATCCGTACATAAAGGAGACAAATTTATAACCAATGTTTAGTAGTTCATCTAGATCCGCATTCTTATCACTGAAGACTAACAATTTGTCATACATGAATGTATGCTTCTTAAACACCTTAAAAATAACGCGAGCGGCCATGTTTTTTTAAATGCTGACTTTAGCTCACTTCCGATATTTGGGATTTTTAGATTTGGATTCTATGATAAGAGAGCTATCGTTTTCAACAAAAAAAATAATGTCCGCAAAAACTTCACACTTGACGTATATTTCTTTAAAATTTGCCTGGGGTATACAGTAAGTTATGCTTAAAACAAAATAGCACCAACAAGAATTTTGCAGTAAAAAACCCCGACCAACATTAAATTACTCGGGCATATCCTAGAAGGTGTAGCTATATCGTAGTAGCAGTAGTTTTCACCTACACTATGTGTAAAATAAGAAGGTGTATATTTAAAATAACAAATGATACCCTTAATTTTCATCTCAAATTATACAGGATGTTCGAAAATGTCTTCATTATTATGTTAATTATATAAACGCGGCAATGCCGCATTGATTTGAATCAGGTTGCAGTTGGGTACGAGCTATTTACAGAGCATGATGTGATGTTCAATTGGAATGGAGTTGGAATGTTCGAATGGAGTACAGTAGATAAGTTTGAAAAGTTACGGTCCATTTACGGTCATTACGGTCATTATCGGTTCCACCGAGCAGGTGGCTCAGGGCGTAGCGTCTCGATCGCTCAACCCAGAGGTCGTGGGTTCTAATCCCCACTCCGCCAAACAATTTTTCATTAAATTGTTTACTCGTAGATCAAGGCTTATTCGCAGGGATGGCTTGGCAACCATCCTGGCGATGGCCTAGGATGGGAAGAATGTCAACTTGGTGTTAATGTGAGAGATTAAAATCAGTTGATGTTTGACTTGTCCCCCTAACTAATGAGGTTTTCCAGGTTTCCCTCATTCCAGCACTGAATGGTGGTTAGGGCCTACCAACGTAAGTCGTTCCTGAGGCGCAAATGCGGCCCGCGAAATAATAATATGCCGCCCCCTCTCCCACACAAGTCTCAGACTTTCGGGCTAATCCTTGTGATTAGAATGAGGGGTAGAGATATTATTATTATTATTATTATTATTATTATTATTATTTATTAATTATCAGAGAGTCTCCCAACACAGGATATTAAAAAAAATTGTAGAATATGTTTCATATTAACAAAGAAAGATAATTACACGACGGAAAAACACCGCCAAATTTAATGGCGGCGCTCACATTGGTTTCTAATTGCAATTTAGATCCACATCCACGTCATCACCCTGCCATGTACTCGCTAAAACAGAAGAGAAAACAAGTGAAACTGCGAGCTCATCAGCCGGGACAAGCTTTATAATGAGCCCTAATTTCAGCGGCTGAATCAACAACCCTTTGGACCGCGCACCCCTAAACACATGGTGTCATAGGGATGCTCTTATGCAAACCATCTCCCTTTTTAATCTAATTTAGTACCCATTCAAGCAAAGTGTTAATTGAGGTGCACATCCAGCGAATGTGTTGAAAATAAATGGTAGAATGGGGTATTGAGGATACGAGATGTTTATTTTAATTAAGTATATTAGTATACCTGCCAGTATGTTGTTTTGGTATGGAATATACAATGGAGTAGCGAAAATGTTAACATGTGAAAAATTTTATATCATATGATTAGTCCAGTACATTATCTTTGTTTTTGTGCTTCTGCATACGTTTTGAACACATTGTGAAACGAATGACGTACATAGATTTCAGGCTGAAGTTTTAGAAAATGAATAATTAATAATCTGATATACTGGGTAGCCCAACAAAACTGTTCCACCTTAAATAACTGGGTAATGGGTTTTTACGATAATTATAAGATGACGTCACATTTAGTAATTAAGTGCAGCCAATAGAATAACCTAGCCAGCACATTGCGTGGTTGCCTTTGCACTGAATTGAAATTATTCAAATTAATCGACATTTGACATTTGACGTTTTCAAGACCCGATACCAGCTTTGTTTGATTTAATTTTTTTGTGTTGGAATCGACTGAAACTGTATAAAAAGATCTTTTCAGAACTAATAAATTGACGTTACGTTGTGCAAAACAAGCCAAAATATTTGTTGAGTTGCGCTCAATAAATATAGAAATATGTGCTGAAATAAGATATATTGTTACGTTATTAGTTTGAAAACTGGTTCTTTAAATGCATATAAAAATAAAATCACAATTGTTTTACAGTCACTATTCATTAAACACTAAATATAACAAAAGTCAATCGATTTACAGTTTTGACTCTACAAATATTTATTACACGTATTTATATTCACAAGTATTCATTTAACTATTCGACAGACGGAGATACAACTAACTGCCTGAGGACCCGTGTGCGTATTTATATATTATCTTCAGTGACTCACGTCTGTTGAAAAAAAGGACCGCTCCATCTCGAACACACCAGAAACGTCGATTGGCGGACGGGAAGACTTTCGTCGTTCATACTGGGTATCGTTCGCGATGCTTCGCGGCAATTGTGCCGAGCTACAAACGCTACAAAGCCTTTTTTTGTGGCGGACAAAGTGTTTTGAATGTCCTATACTTATCTCTTACCATAATTAGCATGTAAAGATATTAGCATATAAAGAAAAAAATCTTGGCAAAACAGATGAACGGCAACTAAAAACGTGAAAAGTGTATAACTGGCCGTAAATTCAAGGTTTAAAATAAGTGTAAACCGTCAACCTGACAGTTTACAATTGGGTGTAGAAAATGAGTTCTTCAGCTTAACAGATGGTTAATGTAATAAACAAAAACAAACAACTACGAGTGTAGTAAGGATTTCGTTGCAATCCAAAACATTGTATTTTTGGTTCTAACGTTGATAGACAAAATACGCCAAATTTTGCTTTGTATAATTCAGCGCTCGGCGTGGCAATAGCCAGGAGAATAGCTGTTCTGACCTAATTTGGTTCAGTCCTTATTTTATAAGACGTGTTTATAGATGCAGGATATGGGGGTATCCTTACTACAATCGTAGTTGTTTGTTTTTGTTAATTGTTAATTTTGTTAGTTTACAATTGTTCATCATCAAAAATGTGTAATTGAAATTCTCAGTTATTGTATTAGAGAAGTAATGTCAATGTCAGTGTGTCAATCATTTTCTCTTAGTGTCTAATTTTTTTAGATAGTCGGAATGTCAGTTAAACGCATATGAAAACGGCGAAAATAAATAGGACGGTATTAAAAGGATTCGCGGAAATGTTTATTTTAATTAAATAACTCTATGTATATTGCTTTGTGAGTAGATATAATGAGGTGCTGGAGCATGTTTGAGCGTTGTGTAATTCAGTATTCATAATATTTCAGTCCAGTAATTTCCCCTCGAGTTGTTTGTTTCTGCGTGTCTCATTATAAGCTGCAGTTTTGTGAAAGGTTCAGGTATAAAACATTATAATTAAAGATATCTCTCCAAATGCGAGCATTCTTAGTGCCCACAGAACTGGCTAACCCCTGTAGCTTTTTTAATTAAGGAAAAACCTCATCTAATCCTAAAAATAGTTTTTAAGAATGTTTAACAAAAGCACAAATTCCATACCTATTTGTACCATTTAGTGCAAAATATTATAGCAGCAGATTGTCAAAAACATGAAGGAATACTATGAAGCATCAGTATTAAAACTGACAGTTTTAATAATCTCCAGATGATGCCAACTTGGTTGGCGAAACGCGCGTCGAGTGTTGTAGAGTGTTTTGGTGTTATGTAGAAAATTACGTCAGTGTTACCCTGTATATGTTCATATCAAATATAATCTATATAAATATATGGACGAAAATCGATAATGTGCGATCAATCCAAAAATAAGAATATATAACTACCGGGATATCAAAAATTATCTTGGTCAAGGGTGGTTGTCGAATGTAAAACGTGTGTCTTACTTTAAATTTGAAATAATTATGTCACCGTCACACTGACATCATCAATAACCTACAAATTTCATACCTATTTATTTCAGTTGTAAAACAATAATGAACTACAAATTATGAAATAACGGTTTTAGTAACAAGAAAAACTAAATTACAGTAATTGTTGGAAATGTCCCCCTTTTTGTTCGATGCACAAGTTGACGCGCCTCCTCATGCTGTGAAAAGCGTTTTGCAGCATTTCTGGCGTTATGGTTGCACATTGCTGAACAATTCTTTGTTGCAGTTCTTGCAAATTATTTACCGGAGTTGCGAAAATCTTGTTTTTTAAGTAAGGAAATATAAAATAGTCCATAATTGTCAAACAAGGTGATCTCGGAGGAAACTCAACTTCTGTATGCAAATTTATCAGCCGGTCATCAAAAAACTCGCGGAGGAAAGCAATATTTTCTCGTGTAGTATGTGCTGTTGCACCGTCATGCTGGAAATAACCGTACCAAAGTTCATCATCGTTTAACTGTTGCACAAATTCAGCCAAAAAGTTGTGTCTGTACCTTTCTGCGTTGACGGTGAAATCGAAAAAAACTGGCCCAATTCTTCTGCAAGAAACTGCCATCCAAACACCAATTTTTTGAGCATGTAGTGGCGATTCAGTAAAAACATGAGGGTTATCATTGCTCCACATTCGCATATTTTGAGAATTGATGTATCCCGAAAGGTGGAACCACGCTTCGTCAGAAAAAAAAGTTAAGTCGAGAAGATCGTCATTCATTAAATTATTGACAAACCAATGGCAGTAAGCAAGGCGTCTGGGGTGGTCTGCGGGCAGAAGAGCTTGATGTGCTTGCATCTTATATGGATGCATGTTCAAGTCTTTCTTTAAAATTTTATGACATGTTCCATAAGAAAGTACAATTTCCTGAGAAAGACGTTTCAAAGGTTTTGCAGGCTCCTCTTCCATACGTTGACGAACGTCATTGACAACTTCTTCTGTACGAACTCTTGGTCTACCACCACCTTTTTTATGAGTCACACAACCAGTTTCGCGAGACACTTCAACACAATTTGTAAGGCACGCATAAAAATTGTCCGGTAATATTGCCACGTTTGGGAAGGGCTCTCGAAAATTGTCCAAACACAAACGTTGACTGTATTGCCAATTTCCATTAACTAGCGCACCCGTTCGAAAATAGGCTTCAATCATGAAAATTTTGTGCTGTGTGGTAAGAGGCATGATTCAAAAACTGAATTAGAAAATTTCAGCACAATGACTTGACAGATTCTGACACAACAAAACATACTCAAAAATTTTAAGTAAGACACACGTTTTACATTCCACAACCACCCTTGACCAAGATAATTTTTGATATCCCGGTACATAGGTAGATAAATTTATAAGTTAGGTGAATATCTAAATTTAGTCATACCTCCAGAATACCGGAGGTAATAACATCCAATTATTTAGCGCAAATCCAGCACTCACTTTTATTTTCGTCCCTTTTGTCAGTCAATATTCGCCACATACGTTTCCTGTCGGTTGAATTTACCCTTTCACAAAACTGCTCCTCGAATTTTCTTTGCAGAATCCAAGCAGATGCGGTTTTGTTCCAAAACAGCTGCAACACACTACCAACTCGATTCATTTCGAACTTTCCACGAATCGCCTGAACTGTGCAAACAGTTCTCTGTATTAGCTAGAAATCTATTATCGACTTGGATTAAAGAAGACCGCAATCGGGATTGGATACAAAGGACTTTGCCTTCTAGGATTTACCTACTTGAAACTTAGTTCCAGGGTATTTTCAGTTCAGGGTAAATGCTATTTGTATGAACAACAAATATTGAATTTGGAGTCAATCGTAAATGTTTACATATTCTGTAGGGTTCTGAGCCAATGCTAACTATATTAACAAAACGTTTCTTGAATAAACAAATATAATAAAACAATTTGGAAGTTATTTCTTCAATAAAACACAAAAAAAGAGGACTTTCAGCCAGAACCATGGACAAGTATCCCTAAATTCTATTTTAACACCTAACAACTTATCAATATCAAGGTTTTGGTGGAGTAATATTGGTGACATACTGTGTCATAGTACCCAAAAGGGAACGACTAACCAGCTGTATAGATTAAAATATAATGTCGACCTTCTGTAAATAATATACCAAGTTCAAAGGCTCTCGCGTGTAATTTTGTGCAGTAGTTTCAAAGGGGACCGCGTCATCCCTCCAAACTCTTTCATGTGGCCCTGTGAAATATCCTGCGGGCGCTAATGCGGAGTGATTTATAGTTGAGGTCAGAGGATATTGTTTGCAATGAAACACCGGAGAGGAAGGTGATAACTTAATAACATAAATAAAAATTTATTTGTGAAATGTCTTTTCGTTCTATAGGTGCAATAAAGTCATTATCGTCTAAGTAATAGTGTTTGCGAAAATTCTTATCTGCTATTACCCTGTTTCTGTGTTAGTCGCAATTATCGACATTGGCAGCAAATACCAAGACAATCAGTCAATTGTTTGTTCTGGTAAATTGATTTTCATATCCACTACAGACAGTGTTTACGGTTTACGTTCCGTCGAAGGGTTTGCATGCTTGGGTGTATCTTTACGGATTTATCTGTTATCCTTTTAAGTGTTTTATTGTTGGCATTTGTATAGTTAGTTTTGTTAGTTTAGTTAACTGTAGTTCTGTAAGTATTGCGCGCAGGATATTTTAAAGAATACGCAATACTCACAAAATTTATTAAAAAAAAATCAAAAATCATGTGTCTGATCTTCTATGTCTAGCCAGTTACCTTGAAACAGATTATGTATACAGATTCACAAACTGCAATGGACGCTAGTCAACAACACCAACTGGTTCGACTTCCCTATCCACTTATTTTTTTTGTCCAATTTGTCAGATAGATAACTTTGACAATGACATTTAAAAATTTTATTTGTAGTTTTTAATGTCAGAACATGATGTGCAATATTGGCAATTCCAAAAATGAATGCGCCCTTTGCATGAAAATATTTGAACCTACTTAAAAGCTAATTTTTTAAGGCTTATTGCTGATATAATGATAAATGACACGTAGGTATTTGGGTTTGTTTAACGTAATAATTTAGTGGTGCTTGTGACTTTTTGGTATTACAAAGTTAAAAACGACGTGGTTAGTATTTGTACATCTTTATTTTTACATTTTAAAATGGTATTCAAAAGAAATCAGCACAACGCAAACTGCCGTGTTTATAGGTGTTATTCCACAAAATATGCCAATAGAAGTGTTTAATATTGAAGATAGGTTAGGCCCTAGTATAATAAACTGTTTCTCATTCATTTCTCCAAAAGGCATGTAACAATTTAATAACAGAGAATACGTTTATTTACACAACATAACCACGTTGTTGCTGTTTGTCTATACTTTTCTATCATGAGTCTTATAAAACCAGGATATATTTTAATTTAAACATTATTTAACAAAAAACACGTACTAATATGGTATCACCATACAGTTTATCACACTTATTTTAGTACAAAATGTAAGTAAACAAAAACTAGGCTACCTGTTTCAACCCAAAAAATTCATATAATTAGCAATGAAGGTTTGACTGCTTTTACCACGGTTTTTATCCCTTATTTCACCCTAACTAGCACATGAAATCACTATATTTGTGACAGCTGAATGCTAAATTGCTAGATGATGTGATATGAAATGCAAAATTTTTACTCGTCTTCCTCCATATTTGTTTACGATTTGCAGCGCCCTCATCGGTAATTTGAATCGCCAATTTACCGGGATTTCTAAGGTAAAACGTAAACAATTACAGACCCCTGTACGCAAATTTATAACAGCCAAATGGACTGTGATCTAGGAGATTTATGAAACCAAATAGATGGATTCATGAAGTAGTAGTTATAGTCTTAATGTTTGGTTTTTATCATTTATTTATTTACGTATGCTTTTATTTAGTCCTCATTTTATGAAGTGGGAGACCAACTTTTGGGTGTCCTGAAGAAGTCCACATAAAGTTGACGAAATGTCGACATCCAGAATTTTGAACCTGTTTAACTTACCTTCCCCACTGACTAAAATGGGAAAACTATTCAGAGCTTTCTGCGATAAACCGTTTCCATAGGATACGAAGAGCCCAGTCCAATTCGAGTTTGTAAAAATTGAAATATATTTTGCTTTGAAAATATATTAGGGCGAATTTACATTTTATTTAAAGGGGATTCTAAGACGACCAAAATAAAATAAGTATATAAAAGTCAGAACATTTCCAAATCGGATTATTATTTTATAATCTGAAAATACATTTGCAAATAACAGAATATTGGCATGATGCTCAACGGAACCAGAGTTTACAAATTATATTTTATTCTGGAAACTTTGACGGAACAGAACAACGCAACCCACGTCGATCGATGACTTAAATATCCGGACCATGTAACAAGAAAGCGATGAATGAAGTACAGTAGACGGATAATTTTCATTGAGTTTTGCTCCAGATATACAGGGTGATTCACGGTGGATGCAGTATTAGAAGTATATGAAGAACGGGATAACCAATCGTATTGAAAATTTGGTTTTTACTACTGAAGACGACCGAGTTATTTAACATCTAAAATTCAGCTTGAACAGGATCTTCTCTTTTGGACTGGGTGTGATAAAAATTATTCTAAATAGAGATAGTATCAAACATTTCAGAACTAACAAATACTTAGATAAAATACAAATAACTGGATTATACACATAACATATTATTCAAATAAAAGGAATTGCAATGTCTTTTGCAATTGTGCACGCGCGTCAAAGTTTAGAAAAGCGGTGAGTTTTCAAAAGGACAAGTACGATAAACGCCTTATGAAACACGTTGTTTATACAACTTTTTCTGTTTGGCACGTTTTATACTTACGAAACCAAACAAAATCAGCAGAAAATTGAACTCCCTTATAGGGACTTTTATACATATTCTGTGACTGTTGGTATCACTGACATTTATCAACTTTTCTTTACTGGAGCCGCTTTCCAGCTCCGCTCCTATGGGTGTTTGCAGCTTTATGTGTTTCAAATTCAAACATCGACGGTACTGAAAAGGAACGATTCAAAACTGAAATGACTTTTTTAATTTTGAGGTTATGTATTGAGTACCTTGTCACTCAAATTTCAAATTCGTTTATCGTTTATTCAACCTACATGGTCGAAGTTTTTGGACCAATTTTGCTGATCAATCAAATTGGCCTTTCTGACGTGACCACAGCTTTGTTTAAAACCATTAGTCGAAAATTCAAAAGTCTTATTGAACAAAGTTAAAGAACATTTATTAAATAAATAGTACCTACTTATAAATTAGAAAAACATATTCACTAAACTTATAAGCCTTAACAAACAAAGCATATTTTTTATTGCACTTACAATATTTGGTAGAAAAACTTATATACAAATAAATAAGAACTTTTCCATTTCATTGTAGCTAAAGCGATGTTTCATATATGACTTCTAAATACCACTAATCCACTGTGATCCATATTTTATTTTCCATAATATATACGTACCTAATGAAAAATACGTTGATGCAATAAATACAATAATTTTTAAGTTTAAATTTTAAAACTTGACAACTCAACTGATATGACAATTTTCACGTGATTCCAGATGAGACGGACAAATAGAAAATAAATGAACGAAATCGATGGCATAAGGCATAATATAACCTCACCTTTTCTGTTTTGACTTTGTTGACGGTTTGTTTATATTCTATTATGAATTATTTAAATAATGAATATTGTAAAATCAACCATTTTAAATGCAGTCCAAGGACATGAAATAATTTTTGAAGATGAAAATGAAGAATGTACAAATTGTTTGGAAAAAAAAATGAATAGTTCGCTTATGAAACAGTGCCAAATTTTTGCAAATTGTAAATTTAATGTAATTGTATTTTGTAAATCAAATAATTGTAAATTTACTTCTCCATTTCCAAAAAATGACAACTCAACTCAACTCAACTACAACCAACTACAACTTCAAAAAGTCAATGACAATTGACAACCATGACCACCACAACCTCACAAATTTAGATTAATCTTTCTCCTCGACCAAAATGCTTCGAGCAAACAGATCTTGCTCTGATCGATCTGATTTAATTTCTGAACGTTCAAGATTTACCTCCCCTACCTCTAGATGTAATTAATGAACGATACGGACTAAAAAGATCAATCTGAGGTAATTACCGAACACCACTAATATTTCAAATGAGTTTGATACACCGGAAAATTTGCTAGTGCTTGAGGGGGCAGGGGAATGAAAAATTAGTACTGTTCAGGTACATCAAACTTTTGAACGTGGAATGCTGAAGTACAGTTCAGGAGCTCTGTAGACCGCTCTGAAGCGCTCCAGGAGTGGAACTGGAAAGCGGCTCGGGTGTCGTACCACACCATACAAAACAAAAGATGTAAATTTGTTGTTAACGTAAGAGTATCAAAAAGAGTTTGCTTTCGATACACAATTGCGTTTGTATAATCTAAAAAATAATCCTTTATTTTGCTAAATTAACCAAGACTTCCGACTCTTTACTCTAATTCTTAATAATTGGTAATTGAAAATGTATTACCTATTGATTTGTACCTATTATTATCTTGACTTCTGATTAATATCAATAAAGCTATCTTATTTACATTCTGAATCACGGGACATCATAAATAAAGGATATAATAAAAAGTGTAATGGCTCCGATTTCCGACAACCATTTCTTTCCCCTTTTTTCAAATGGGCGACTCGCAAGATACAATTTAGGGTAACTTTTTGATAACACGTCCGTAAAGGAATGTCATTATTCATTTTTTCTTTTATGTACACCGCTCTCTATAATAAACCTTATTTGTTATTCACGCTATAATATGCTGAAGCGGAATTTTAAAATGGTCTTTTCACAAATGTCCTGCTAATTTCAGGGAGTTTTGACTTGAAGTTCCAGGCAAATCCAGAAGTATGAATAATTACTCACGGTTTTCCGCATAGGTAGCGCTTATTCCATGACTGGATTATTGCCTTTATATATTTTATTTACTTTCCGAATACAACACACTTGAATGTCGCCGAGAGCCGTGTGTCGCCCTGAAAATTGGCTAGGGTGCATTTTATACGATCTAGCTAGCGTTCATACGCGTTCCATGGAGTTTTCTTGGTATATTTGCACAGTTGCGATACGAGGGCACTGTTTACTTTTTTACTTTCCTAAACGAAGAAAGAAAATTTAATACATTGTGGGCGTTAGATAAAGCTTTGCAAAGTAATGCAGTGGAGGCAATTCAGATGAAGTAACTGAAGAAACTGACACCTACTAATTTTAAAATTTTGTAGATTACATACAGAAAATGGTTTATTTATGTCAAATTTAGGGCGAGGCGGTGGCTTAGGGTTTAGTGTCTCGATCGCTCAACCTAGATGTAGTGGGTTCGAATTCTCATTCCACCAGACAATTTTTAATTAAATTGTCTACCCGTAGAAGGCAGCCGACTCTCTAGCTAGAGAGGGTGCTGCTTCTGAATTTGTCGGACCAGAACCGGTGCTTGGCATATCCTCGAGTACTGCCAAAGCAACGCTCTTGACCTGGGCTGAGGGGCAAATCCTCCATTATTGGCAGGAACTACCACGATTAGTTCATTCGAAGGCGTTTATAATAAACCCTTCAAAAACAAGAACTAAAAAACTTCTACAGTTAAGCAGGTTTCACCTTCGAACTCTAATTGGCCTATACACGGGTCACTGCCGTTTAAAATATCATCTGTGCAAATTCGGCCTAGCAGAAGATGCTGAGTGCCGCCTGTGCTTAGAAGATGATGAAACTGCAGAACACATATTGTGCACCTGCTCCGCTGGGGAAAGGATCAGATACTCACTATTTGGCAAAGGACAACTTCTGCGGGAGGATCTGAATAAATTCTCACCCAATAAGGTAATCAGTACATTAAGAAGCTGGACCTGTTGGGTGAAATATAAGTAGGTGTGAGCCACAATAGACCACATGGTCGCGGTGGAGGGTCTGGTTTTCGGCCCACTCACTTTTGAACCTAACCTAACCTAACCTACTCGTAGATTAAGGCTTGTTCGCAGGATGGGGTTGGCAACCATCCTGGCGATGACCTAGGATGGGAAGAATGTCAGCTTGGTGTTAATGTAAGAGATTAAAATCAGTTGATGTTTGACTGCCCCCCTAACTAATGAGGTTTTCCAGATTTCCCTCATTGCAGCACTGAATGGTGGTTAGGGCCTAAGTAAGTCGTTCCTGAGGCGAAAGTGCGGCCCTGCGAAATAATAATATCCCTCCCCCTCTCCCACACAAGTCTCAGACTTTTGGTCTAATGCTGGTTATTAGAATTAGGGGTAGAGATACTCGAATTGTTATTATTATTATTAAATAAAATATTTGTCATCATCAAATTTGTGGTTTCCATAACGTGAATTATTTGAAATTAAGTGTCCCATTTGCATTTTTAAAGTTAGGGTAACTTTCTATTAAACCGGAAGTGATGAAAAATATTTCCATACAATATCAGATATCAGAAAAAATGTAATAAAAAAATTTCAAACAACAGATAAGTAGTGTAATTTCAATATCAACAGAAACACATGGGTGGGTTCCCTTCACCCTGTATATTTGACGCGTAATAAGTAATTTCTATAAAAAAATTCATTCTGTCATTGGAACTGACATAGTTATTAAGAATAGTATATTATATACCTAGGTTGAGAAGTGAGCTATTATTGACCGAGAAATTTTCGAAATTTTCGAGTGACCGAGAAAATTATATAATTTATAATATAATTTTCGAGGTAAATAATGGCCTTCTCAACCGAAGTATATATAGTATTTTTTTACTACTAATAGCCGAATTAACACCAGAAGATCTTATTTTTATTTTAAAGTCAGACATTTCCCCTATTACTCAAACATATCGAAATATCAAGTAGGTGAAATGTCAAACTGATGCGTGAAATGTCAAACTGATGAGTTTCAATAAAATTTATTATTAAAATAATATTAAATAATAATGAATTATTATTTACCTAGGTTACCTTATTAGGTAAATAATGAATTATTATTTACCTAGATTAATAATGAACTACTTCTCATTACACATATACACTCATGAGGTAGATAAATAATAAGGTTTTCTCATGTTAGTAGTAAAAAAAATTAATTATCATTTGAAAATAATATTTATTTGATTTGGAAATATAATGTCTTTTCCATTCAAAGCTCTTATGCCAGAGATTGTTCTTTGTTTCAAAATACGTATACCTACTGCTTTTAGTTAGAATTTATTTTCATTCTCCACAGAGGTGTTTTTAATTGATAAAGTAACTGCATAATTACATATAAATAAATATTGGATATAACGAACATAATAAAAATTATATTTAAATCATTTATATTGACATACTATATAGGGTGTCCCGTGTGAGCGTACAAAAATTTACCAGGGGGTAGAGCAGACCAAAATCAGAATAAAACTATTATAAAAAAATGTCTCTGATGCACGCCTAACGAGTTACAGGGTGTTATTTTGGAGGAAAAAAAACAATTTTCCGCAATAACTTGAAAACCGTTTCGTAGATTTAGGTAATTTTTGAGTGACGTGTACATCTATTAAAGGTCATTAAAACTACATGGTGTTTGTTTAACTCTGACACCTATGGTGGCCTAAGCCTACTCTTCCTTATGATTTTGTCTTCATAACTCTTTGATATCCTACTTTTTCGTGGATTAACTAAGTTTTCCTTGATCGGCTATCAATTCTGAACAAAAAAGGTGCTCTTGTTACATAGCTCTAAAATCAACCATTTTCGAGTAAATTGAGTGTAAAATACCGACTACATTCTTTATGCAGAAAAATACATGCAAAGGAAGTCATAAGGAAGAGTATGCCTAGGCCACCACAGGTGTGAGAGTTAAACAAACACCATGTAGATGTTTAGATGGACACGTCTCCCAAAAATTACTTAACGGTTTTTAAGTTATTGCCGATTTTTTTTTCAAAATACACCCTGTAACTCGTTAGACGTGGATCAGAGAATTTTTTTTATAAGAGTTTTATTCTTATTTTGGTTTGGTCCACCCCCTGGTAAATTTTTGTACGCTAACACTGGGACACCCTGTATACAAATATGTATGTGTGTGTATGTATTATGTATGTGTCACTGTGAAAATGTGGACTTGTCACACTAAGGATATATAATCCTCCACCTCGTCCTCGTTTGGCTACCCTGTATAATTTTTTATTTATTTAAATCATGCGTGTAGATAGATGATATGTAGAAACGATAACAAAAATCAGTAATAGTAGTAATTATGAAAATGCCTTGTATCCACCTATAGAACAAATATTTTTTATATAATGTGCACGTAAATGCACATTTTTACGTATAGTTAACAACGGGTATATATACCTATAACGGTTTCTCAACGATTTTCTTAATATAGAAGAAAATGCGTTGGTAATTTCTTTTAATATAGAAGTAATTGAATGAATGTTTCAGACACATTTACGAAGTCTACCAAGCTCAAGAGCGGAAATCCCGTAATAGTGTTCAATTTGACTGGAATCAGGCCCTTGTTCCTCTTACTCACGTAGAAATGCAATTTTACGGAATTTGTTCGGACAAGCGGAGCATAATTAAACAATGGACGGTTTAACAGTGTGGCAAAATTGCTTTTTCCTCTGAAAATGAGGGCCTCGCACCGGTGTAGCAGACAGTTACCACGTATTATGCCGACCTCAATCATAAAACGTTAATGGAGAGCCCTCAGTTCGCCAGAAATGTATTTATTGCGTTTCCAGTGGCAGCGAATCAGGTGCTAACACCTGCAATATGCTACATGAACCTCCAATGAATTATTGATGCTTTTTAATTGCACCGTTACGAAGTACAATGCAACGCATGAATAATGGTCGGTTGACAGCATTACATATCTGAAAATAATTTGTTACTTCGTCGAAATTTTAGTTACTGCCCTAGGATGTCGTATTCGAATAGAAAAACAGTTTTTATTTATTTATTTATTTATTTATTTATTATTTATTTATAAATACACTGTGTTACAGAAATAATTCCAGTTACAAGACAGGAGGGAAAGAAAAAGTGACAAAAATTTACAATACCTACATCTTACTTACTAAAACTAAGAACATCTGAATACTAAGAAACTAGGAATTTAAGTAACAGATTATATATTAATTATTAGTATATTAATATATAGTACGTCTAGAAAGTATATGGAATTTTCGTCTTTTTTATTTTATCACGTTGAAATATATTTATAAGGCTTTTTAATAAAAATATGTCATAGTTACCTTTGACTGACAGTTGTCTGATTTAATGTCAGTATTTGATTGTCGTTTGAAGGCACCACAAAATAATTAATAAATATTTGATCGGAGAATAAAACAATGACACAGGTAGCAAAAAGGCGTCTAGTTGAACAGTTATATGAAAATAGTGTTCGAGAAGTGCCGGAATTTGTAAGATTAACGGAAATGGGTAAATCGGCGGTTTATAATGTGTTAAAGCGTATCAGAAATGGTATTGGTATGGAACATGGGCAAGTTTCTGGAAGACCACGCAAAATACGAGGTCGCAATTTGATGTCTTTGCTGCAGTTGGGCCGAAAAGTTTTCGAAAGTTGGCAAAACGGTTTACAAGACAACGGAAAATTGCTGTTTCTTGTGAAACCGTTCGTCAGGCGTTTCTACGTAGTGGTTACAGAGCAACAAAACCTAGGAGGATACCAGCTGTTACTGAAGAGCAAATTCAGAGAAGACTTCAATTTTGCGTGAATTATTGAGAGGACAATTTTGAAAATGTCTTCATTACGAATGAAGCTTGTTTCCAGCTGGGCGATAATCGTTTAAGGATACTAAGCAGAGATAGGCCCGAGATGCAGAAATCAAAGTTTCCTACGAAAATCATGGTTTGGGGAGGGATTTCACTACGTGGTGCAACTGAACTGTGCATTATCGATGGTACAGTAGATAGTGCACGCTACTGTACCATTTTAAATGAATATCTCGTCCAAACAGCTAATACCCTGTATCCTGAGGGTTGGCGATTACAGCAAGACAACGCTCGATGCCATACTTCCAGGTATACAAGACGTTGGTTAGACGATAGCAGAATCGCACCCATTTCATGGCCAGCAACTTCTCCTGACTTAAGCCCCATTGAAAACATATGGGGGCTCATGAAAATCGAGGTAGAACGTACAGCGCCTAGAAACAGTCCTGAGTTAGTGAGAGCCGTTTTAGAAGCATAACAACTTGTTACGGCGACGTATGCATCTAATTTAATTGTGGGCATTTCTCATCGACTACAAAAATGTTTGAGGTTACATGGACTATGTATGTATTAGCAAGTAAAATATTTTTTTTTATATGTAAGGTTGAATTTTACTCAAATAAAGTTATTATTTTTTTATCGATGGTTTTTAATTTCCACATACTTTCTAGACGTACTATATTACTATTAATTATAGCAAAAAAATGTAGGAATAAAAAACAAGTAGTTTTGTATTGAAGCTGTTTATATTCACACCATCCCTAGAATATTTTCTGGGGAATACTTTTAAGTGGATATATTTTATTTAGATTGTACGTATTACATTTAAAAATACGACAAAGGAAATTTTAAATGCATATTACAAGTATATTAAAAATTGACTTTCAGGCCTCTCCAGCATACTTTTATCGAGTCCTTGTGATTTTATTTAAATATTACAAATACGAATTAAGGATCTATTAGACCAACTACTTCACTTACTCTGAGTGATTATTTTGTTGTCAAATATTCAAAATAACGAATGTCAAAATAACAACTTTATTAGATTATACCTAATGAAACTATATTGCTTTATAATTGACTTTGGCGAAGTACCTTATAAACTTTATAATTTATTATTTTTAAAGGACTCAAAAATACCTGTCAAGTTGCCTAAATCCGACCCTGGAAAAGTTCGTGTTTTTAATTACAAAACACTTCAAATACTCAATAAGGGCACTCGGTCAATCAGGAATGTATCCATGTTCCTCGAATGGAATCATATATATTGATGCGTTTAATTACATGCTCGATGTCATGTCACGGGCAAACAATAAACATGTCCTCCTGACGGGATTGTCATCTCTCTAGGAGTGTGAAGATATGTAGACAACTCCCTGAATATCAGCTGAAGACTTGGTGAGATTAAACAGTTTAATAAAGTTTCCCTGTCCGCCGAGTGAGTATACACACTTAAAAAGAAACTCATTAGATTAGAACAGTAAATTTAAATTATCGAACCCTAACATACATATACACATAGGGTCATTCACGGTGACAGCCTGTTCGACATATCTCCAAAATTAATAGGGATACTAGAAATGGGAGAAAATCGCTCTCCCGATTTTCGTTCCCATTTCTAGTGGCCTGGGGTCAACCTTCGGGTGACAAACGCATCTAGAATAATATTATTTTAAAGAAAATACATATTAAAGAAATTTTGTATCTGGAATAATGATGATACTAAACAATTTTTTTAAATGTTTTGATGAATTGGTACTCTATTGTTGATGGTAAAACATCATAATTTTTTAAGTGCTGAATGTAGAATTTATTTTTCAGTAAACATTATTATCAATTTTATCAATGGGATAAAAAATATTGCAGATATTTACTTTTGTGAGCTAAAATGAAGAATGCCAAAATGAACGAATTAATTCCAAACTTTACGTGCAGAAAGAATAAAAGCTACGGATTATGAAACAGAATAACTAAACACTAATACTAATAAATAATTGGAATTAAAAAGTAAAAAAAAATTTCCTCCAGCGTGACTCGAACTCTCGAAATCAGCATTATCAAGTTTTGAATCCTATGACCTTCCCATTGCGCTATCCCGCCTGCTGACAAAAGTTTACCCTGGCACGTTTAAGTAGGTACGTAAACTGTACGTGTCAACCTGAAAAAATAATTTTTACCGATTTTCTAATTGGAAAAGCATTTCGCTTCAATATTTTGGTAATCAGAAGTGTTTGGCAGTCAGTTCTATTGATTTCATTAGCAATATTTCTCGTAGGAAAATAACCTATCTGAAGTTTAATTAATTTGACAGTTTTCGTGGGAGGTGTTTGTCTTGTTAGTATAATCTCACATCGGTCGATAAAATGAGAAAGAAGTTGAGACTGACGCGACTCGAGATTTTTGAAGACGAAATAGACGTAGAGGGACCTGACGTACGGTCTCGAAAAAAAATCTCAGAGGATTAGAGAAAGGACGGAACTTTCACGTGAAGCGGTTCTCGAAGCCGTAAAATTAGAAAAAGAGTCTAGGGAGTCCCGCGAAAAGTCGGAATTTCGGCAGGCGTGACGGGAGCATTAGGCGCGAGGACGAACGCCGGTGCTAGCCGTATTTCTCTCGCCGAACGGCGATCGACGAAAATTTTGCAGAGGTTTTTTGAAAGGGCCTTTAAATTGGGAAAACGCGTAGGGAATGGGACGACAATACCCCTACACATAGGAGAAAGGTTGGGAGCGACCTTCGGTCGCCCGCGGGGATCGCTTCGCGATCGCCCCTCAGAGGAGATAGCTTAGAAACTTTGTCGATTCGGCAAAGGAATTTAGAGCGAGACAGAATCGACGCGTTTTAATATATATGGATTTCAAATTTTGCCTCATGCCTTTTTGGGAGGCGATCTATTTTTAAAAATATTTTTCGGTTGTTTTCTACTTACCGGAAGTCTATATCAACGTTTATTTTAAATGAAACACCCAATATATTTTTTCAATTTTCAAAAAGAGCATAAAATTGTGTTTTAAAACCAAGACAGAATCACGAGAAAGCATTAATGGAAGATGCTTCACATAAAATAACGGTATAAATGCTCTAAGTATGAATAAATATCGCTTGAAGCAAATAGATTTAGATGGCCCATTAGAGGTCACTACCAACTCAGGAAACATAACTACCATTTAAAATTTGTAGAGATAGAAATTCTGAAGATAGTGTAAGGGAGAGAGATCTGTGATCGTGTGAGACTAACAGTTCTTGATAAATTTTCATTGGATCCTTGTAGGTTAACTAAAGAGAATTTCGACGAGTTATTTTTGAACTTTATGCAAAGGAAAAAGATGACAACAAATCAGAAGCCTCGAAGTGTAGGTAGAGTATGTGTGGGCATAAAAACAAATTCATTAGTATTCAAGTTCTGTCTAGTCTCGACAATCTTCCTGATGTCTTTATGAAATTGTATTTCTATTTTCAGCTAAACTATAAGACCTAGAATAAATTGTTATCGTTAAAGCTGCTTACAGTGCACGTTTTCTGATTACATCTATTCCATATTTGAGTTGGCCTGACGCCAAATTGCATCAGATCCAGATTACGAACTTGAACTTTGAGAGAATTTATAAATTAGTTTGAGTTAGTTTGTCGGAAAGTTGAACGCTGAGTCTAAAATGCATTTACGGATGATGTCCTCTTTAAATTTGCAGGTGCAGTTCATTGGATCCTCGCATTTTTACATTTTTTTCAGTAGTAGTCTTATTCTTTTTAGTAGCAGTCTTTATTTCGTGCATGACAATGTTGAAGATGTTCAATACATTTTTTAACCACATCTTATAAGGCATTGCACTATTTAAAAGACACTCAGCTGAACATTGTTTCAAAACCAAAGAAAATCGACTTTGTCTATATCTATATGTGTCTTATCTATATCTACACATAAAAAGTACCTAAGAAATTAATTATGTATACGATTTTCTGGTTTTATATTTTGGTTATAGAACCAAGAGTTACTATTATTTGAAATTGATCTTTATGATGCCATCCTACAACCATTTTTTTGTAAGAGACCAACAAAATGTAAAATTTAACAAAGAGAATGCAGAAATGTTCTTATCTTATCATAACTTTAATTAAAAAATATTATATGTGACTAATACTGCATCCGTGATTTGGTGTGAGTCGTTTCTATTATTCAATTTTATTTTATAATAAAACTAGAACGTTTTTGGATATTTTCTAGAATGTTCCATTTTGTTCAATTAATTCTCGCTTTTAATCTGTTTAATCCAAGCACAAGCCTCGGTGGAACTAGTCGTAAACAAAAATTCACGAAACTAATCCGAAAACATTCATTAGGAATGGAAATGCGCTAAATCTCCAACATCTGGATATAAATACGCTTAATTAAATTTTTTCTTAACGTATTTCTACTCCGTATTTGAAATCTACTAATCAGTTGGAATATATTGACTAGGTACTGTGAAGTAAATTCAAAATTAATTTCTGCAATTAAATTACTAAAATCAAAATGATTCTTATGATTCATAAGGCTAGTAATAATAGATACTTACTACAAACTTTTCGAATCATGGTAATCAAATTTTGAGTAAAAGATTTCTTCGCCTGTGGTCTACTTATTGAAGAAATTAAGTGATACTTTTTCTGACTGGGCCTTGGCATGAGATGCAAGGAGTCCTTCATCGATCAATACCGGTTTCGTGGAATATGACAGATACCTACCTTATTTGCTAAAATAGGTGACAGATATCGCAATCATAAGGCTTTATAAGAACTAATATTCCAGGGTAGTTTGCGAAGAAGTTAGGAATCCTCTCGCATGAAAGCTCAAAAGAATACTGGATTTCGACAAAGTTGGGTTAATGATTCACGCAGTTCTTTTCACAAGAGACGATGCAAAAGAAGCAGCTTCCGGAGGGAAATTAAGTTTTCAAAAGCCTACGAAATCGTAATACAAGGCAAAGGAAAAGTTAAAAGAATTTTTTTAGATCGTCCATTCTTAAAACAGGATACCGGTTTTTTTTTGTTCTTTTAGAGATACCTACTCAATTATGTATTTACTAATTGCTTCGAATTACTTTTTTAGACAGATATTTTAAACACAGGTCACTACAAAAATAAAAAGAACGAACATTCTTTAAGTGATCATTAAATGCCGTTTATTCTGTTTATTTACAACCTGCTTTGCTGTGAAATTTTATTGTGAAAACGAATTCTTTATTCTAATTCAGATGTTTTCAATCAACTATGCAACCACTGATGAAGATAACTCTAAGCCTCTTGGAGACATTATAGATACATTGCTTCTAACTTAATCAATCTAATACCAGTTTGGTCTTCATATTGATCATAAATATTCCAATACATCAATATTTTTAGGCTTTTATGAGTCAATTCCTGTTGGCCTTTCGATCAAATGTTCTATCAGCTTGTAAAGTCGCAAGAGAAGAGTGTTTCTTGCGAATCCAAGCAAGCTCCCGTCGGGAGCTTTCTGATATCTTGATTATGTTTGCGGACCATGAGACATAGTAAATAATATTTATGGATCCCTCGTCTTTGTGTATGCAGACTTGTACTTTTTAATGACGCTTAGTCATGTAGTTTTAAGGTGGTTACTGAGGAGTATGAGAGGATAGTATTGAGGAGTCATGACCTGTGATGTTCCAATTTTTGTTTCTGCTCAGAATAGTTATTAAATGGAGCTTGTTTTGATATTTTCTTTATCCAGTCATCAATGAATTTGCGTTACATACTACTGTAAAAAACTACTGTTTGGACTGCGTAAATTGGTTACTTGAGTTTCTTCTAACCAGCGCGTTGTTCTTATGATTTGTACCTACATTGTAGTGGCCATAGATCCAGATTAGCCTGACACAAAGTGTAACAAAAAAAAGTACAACACATTCGCGTGTTCGTAAATTATCTAGAATAATAAATCATTTGTCAGTACCTTTCAAAGCAGACGTGCATGAAACCCCATCAAACGTGTAAAGTAAAGACTATGTGTTTTTATTGAGGATCCAGCAAGCCATCACAAAGCCGACTGGATAGTTTGGTCCACACTGGAAAGGTGTTTAATAGTACATACTCGCTAGGTTTTAGGTATATTAGAGGTATCGGGGAGATCATTTGATTTTAAAGTCATTTATAAGAAGTGATTTACAAGAAGTGTTTTTTATTAAAACATCCTCATCTTCATACATCACTATATATTTTATAAACATATGATTATGAAACCTTTACAACATAACATTTTTATTACAGATTCTAGTAAAGACAGGGAATGTTGGGTCGTTTATTATTATTATTATTATTATTATATTATCATTAAGGTAGGATTATTGTTTTTTTTAACGTTCACCTGGTGCAGATTTTGTCCCCTAAAACATTCCACAAATCCTACTACATATATTCAGAAGAGGGGAGCTGAAAAGTTTTTTAAATCTTTTTATATCTAACATGATGGGATTTGGAAAGCAATCCGAGCAAATTTGCCCTGTCTTTTATTATTCAGCAAACCTTTAGACCCTACATGTGAAAACTGGTCAGCTTAAGCTTAAATTTGACACAACGACAAGAGAAAATTTCAGCCAAATAAATTCGTTTTATAAGTACAAAACGATACCTACCTACATTATTATTACTTAGAAATAGAATAGAAAATTTCCTGTAGTTAACAATTTTTACACATCGATCTTTGAATTTATTGTGATAGGTTACAGTTTACATTAGTTTTTAAAATATAATCAATGTATCACACATTCCGAATACCTTCTATTCGTTTAAAAATACCATATAAAAAGACAATATAAGGTGTATTATTGAAAACGTTTTATGAATCATTTAAAGACAAATCAACGAAATACTAAATAAATAGACATTACGGAAAAACTGGAAACTAGAGAAATAAAAATTGTAGACAAGTTCATGATATTATACAAGCATCTTCCTTAGCTTCTAAACCGCAGTCTAATGATTCTAAACTAACTGGCGGAAGTCCCAACTGGACATTGCACACTCAGAAGGCACCTGTCCCTAACAGGGATAGACAAGAATCTTACTTATTCCGAATGTAGGAAGGAGGAAGGGGTATCATTTCGCTTTATGGGACAATATGAGGTCCTTGGGAGGCTCAGGCATGAAATCCCTTGAAATCTTTGATATCGAAGAACTGCAGGATTTCCTTGGATTCTGACATTCATTAGAAAGTCAGGTTGATCCGAGGAAGGTCAAGGAAAGGGTAGTTGGTAGAGAGATACAATATAAACAACAGGGATGAACGAGGATCTTATTTATTCCGAGTGTATGGGCAGGATTAAGGGAAATCCTTTCACTTTCTGGGACAATTTGAAGCTTTTGCGGGAGGCTCAGGCATGAAGACTGATATCGAAAAGCTGCAGGATTTTCCCAGATCCTGACATTTATTAGGTCAAGTAGATCCGATGAAGATCAAGGAACGGATGTTCGGTAGAGGAATAAAATAACCTCACAGAGAGAAGTCTAGCTTATTGCCTATAACCTTGAAGACTGAAGAACGAACAAGACGCGTTACGTAATGAATCAAAAGACATTACCGGTTTTCAATCAAATGAGTCTTTGAAATCTCAAACGTCAACTTGAAGTAAGTCTAATCTCACAGTATTGAGGAAAACCCAATGTCGTTAGTACATTTCTATCTAATTAAATACACGCCGAAAACACTTCGAAAATCACTTATTATTATCACTTAAGTATTGTTTCTTCGCTCTTGATCGCTGTCCTATTAAGACTGACTTCTTCGCTGGCACGCCGCGGCCTTTATATAGGTGAACTAGGCTTCTAGATCCTTGTAGAGATTTCCATCGAATACTCACAAATAATTCACAAATGTGAACAAAAGAGCATATCTTCCTTATTTGAAGGCCTAGAGGGTTGAGACTTCGCCCTTGGGGGCTTGTCCTTGGCACACCCAGGGGCGGTGTTGCCAGATTGTGCACAATTTCGGCGGTGTCGGCGACTTTGTAAAAATATCCATTAACTCTATAATGATGTACAGTGTGTCTCGCCTTATGCCTGCACATCCCTCGTATCTAAATGAGGAAGATGCGGGGAATGTAGGCGAGAGGTGAGATACTCTGTATCTATATACGGAGATAGGGTCTTAGTAGTAACAAAAGATGATGATTCTATCTGTAAAGCTTTCCAATTAAGCATTTCACTAATTTCTTTACCACTACATACGTCTTTATGGAAAACTCTCTGTACGAAAGAATTAAATTTTCACTAGCTATAGGTAAAGGTTTTATACTATTCCATAGAGTAAATTTATTCATTTCCATAAATTTGCTAAAACTCATGAACTTGGTAGTTGGAAAACCGACAAAGCGGACTAACTGATGATATATTCGTATGCCGAGTACATAATCCTTGAAGTTCAGTTGATCCTATATGGCTTTGAGATTCGCTGTTTAAATTTGACTTGGAAATTGTTTCTGTTGGATTATCACGAAAAAAAAACAGTACTAAAAATAATATTTCTATGACAAAACGATTGGTAAATTAATTATTAATATTTTATGACTAAAAAAAATAGGGGACTAGATTAAACCTGTGTTTTATAGACGTCCATTTAATATGAGAGAAATATGTGTTAGAGTGAAAAGGGAAATAATACCCAATAAAACGGCACTTCAATGAACAATGAATATAATATAGTTTGAATACAAAGTATTCATCAGTCTTCTCTTTAAGTATACTCTTTAAGTCTGTTTCTTGACTATTTTCTAAACATAAACATAGGTAAGTTATATAAACCAGCTAGGGACAGGTCCGGACGCTAGAAACTACCACAATCGTAGGCGTCCAAAACATATGAATGTAAAATGATCAAAATGTTTAATAAAACGATACATATTAAGAAAAAAGAATATACAGGGTGACCGATTAAGAATGGAAACACTCGCGTACAAAATTTGTAAGTAAAAAATAGTAAAATTTTGTTAGCGATTTTTTTATAAAAAATCTGACTACACCACTGGATAAAGGAGCCCCTCAAATGCACTGGTACCAATTTTTGCGAAAAAAAGTTTATTCCTAAAACAGATATAACAATATCGGCATCACCAGTGTTTGCCTTTGTCGGTGAACCTATTTTATAAAAATCGAATAGAACCCAAAGAGAAACAAAATTAAACAACTTAAACACTGGTGTAGTTATTAATAAGAACCATAAAAACTAGTATACATAAAATAACTAACAATTACTGTAATACAAAAATCAAAATTTCGTCTTTAAATTTTACATTAACATAGAGCTTTTGGAGATCTATCGTTTAAAAAAATCCATATTAAATCGGTCCATAAACAACTTTTGTACGCGAGTGTTTCCATTCTTAATGGGTCACCCTGTATATTGTTTAAATAAATAACTTAATCGCTTTCTGTATAATTTAGCTGTAGTCTCTCTAATTTGAACTACTCTGTATAGTTTATCCTTTCCAAAATGCCAATGGTGTAAACCTTGAAAGTGACCTCAACAGTTACAGCAAAAGCTACACACGCCCGTTACACAACATTTTATAGTAAAATTTCTTACGAATAGCGGCAACCGGCCGAAATTTTTAAAATACTAAGGCACAGTTCGAGAATAACGCCTTTATGAAGACATAACTGTATACTTAATTGGCATAAACGAGTTTTTGGGAAGACAAAAAGCTGAACGAGAACCAGTGTGACTGAACACAACATTCGCAGTGTTTAGAATTAACTCATTGATAAACACCTGGCCTATAGCATACAGTACATTATTAGACACCTATAGAACATAATCATATTTATATGATACTTTTAAATTCTATTTTACTTTTATTTTACTCCTGAAGAAGGGTTTAGAAAAAGCCAAAATATCGGTGTCCGATTGTGTGTTATTTCCTAACCATCCTCTTCCTATCTACTTGATTTTATAATTTTCATCATTTTCTATTGTTATTATTATAATTTGTTCATTTGCACTGTTTTATAGTCCTTTGATAGTTTTACTTATTAGATATTCTATAAAATATTATCCCTTTCTTCCGGATTGAGTTATTTAGTGTATTTTGTTGCATATATACCTTATTCAGAACTCCCCCTAGATGTCCACCAATACTATATTTTATTTGTTTCTGGTATTTATAGAAGAAGAAGCAGAAGAAGAAACCTTTTATTTCCCTTAGTATACATACATCAAGTTTTATATTACGTTTTGCCCTTATAAAAACGATTTTATATGATAGATTATATTTGTTAGTTAGTATGATCGTTTATATTGTTTATTTAAAGTTGCAAGAAATAATTTTGTTTTCCATAGATACAGTAAAATCCAATTCTTGAAGCAACTATATTCCATTACATTTTGCTACTAGCTTGATTTCTTACAATTATATAATACTTTAAAGTATACTTATAAACTGGTACTATAGACTATAGGCTGTGTCAATAGAGACGCGTATTACTATGTAAAGGCCGCGCCTGAAGAGAAGTCGTATCTTAAGGAATGTCTAACATGTGCCACGACTATAACATCCAAAGGTATAAAATAAATCAATGGAAAAGCAACAACGGATATATTGCCATTAGATGCATACTACATAAGATCGGTTCAGACTGTGCACCAACCGAATAACTAGTTCAGTAGCGAATCTAGGGATCAAACATTAGCTACCAGCTAGTAAGGGTGTGATCTGAGATTAAAAAAAAAGGACGCCACGTGATTTTAAATAACTGTCTGATACCGATAAACAAAGAAAATTAAATCACGAAAAATGAGATACCGAAATATACCTACTAACCTGTTATTCAGCAGTGCACCTTTTTGGCAGATTTTACTAATTATAATACCGCAATATGTACATACTATATAAATGTATAGGCACTGCCTAATTTTCCAAGGATATAGCTATATTCTTGTTTACAAAAAGGATGAATATAGTTAGGAATTAAATATGCTACTTATGGTATTATTATACCTTAGATAAAATGTACCATGCAATGGCACTATAGTCTTAACTAAATTTATGAGATTTTAACATACTAAACAAGAGTCAGTAACGGAATAGCTTTTTTTTTTTTATTCTAATTAGGTACTTATAAGTTCTATTAATTACATCCCAAAAGATAACGGACGGACAAAAGAGTCACTTAGTTACGACCTTACTTCTTATATATGTAGACAGCTTAGGTATACCTCAAAAGAAAAATCAATGAAATGTTTATTGTAACTACAAGTTAGGCACGGTTTGCTAGGCAGCATGTACTACTGCAGGCACACTTAATCGGTGGTTTCGGCTTTCAGCCTTAAGATTAGAACACACTGACCTTTTTCTCGTGGTAGGTCTCGACATCAAGGGAGAAATATGACAATGGCTAATCAGATGTAAGGGAAATAATTAGCTATCTGGACCAGAAAGATTGGCCTGTACAAGAACCCCCTAGGCAGGACCCTAAAAGTTGTAACCCAATGTAACACCTAATAAGCATTATAGATACAGAACAACATACCTCCAGCCGAGGGTAAAGATTGTTGAGGTCCTGAAGAACGTCCTGAGGAAGATACCACAAAATCCTCATATAGAGTCAGATTCTCACAAAAACAAAACAATTCTATCGAATTGGTACGCAGCACTGCACAAAACTGTGAGAATCGGTTGGCTTTATCAAAATGGATAAATCCCCCTAGGATAAATTACTAATTGTCCACTTTGAATACCTCGTGGCTTCAACCTTATTCAGAAGTCTCCAAAACGGAAATGTCGTTCAATTAATTTCAAAAAATAAACACGTTAAACCTAGTACCCAACAAAATCTTACGAAAATTACTAACGAATAAATTTACCGAATTTGGGAGAAGATGGGCTGATCAATGGGTGGAAAAAGGGGATATTTTATTAAAAATCTGAGTAGATCTAAAATTTTACAAACTAGCCTCTTTGCAATATCAATAAGCCACCATAAATAATTGGTTACCTCCTAAAATATATTGTAACAGACGAGATATTACTTTTATTAAATGAATTGTCCAGTGTAAAAACAGCGCACGTCCATGTTCAATAACTCTTCGCGTCTGGCGTAAACGACCTAAATATTACTAAGTAAGTAGGTGTCTAGTGATGGAAATTACCGCGAAAATATTTAAATAATGACAACCTATTATCTTTGCTGCTAAAATAATTTAAGGTACCTATATTAAATAAACTAGATAAATAATCGGTTGAACATTCATTTCATTATTAATAAATATCATAAGCGGGTATATAAAAAAAGGTTTGATAAAAACTGGGATTCCTAGTGCTGGTATTTGAAGGTGATATTGAATTGTATTATGGGTGGCCTATTAATGGGCGAAAAGGACTAGTAAATCTTAGGACAGACTGATAGGTACCTTTTTAGATACCAGCGGCAAAATAAAACCGTGACACATATACACATTTTGGACGGAGCCACAGCCTTCTCTAATACTACTAATAATACTAGAGAATGCTGTGACGGAGCGAATCGTATCTGCGGTAGCCCGAGTCAATGTATTTATTCGCCACCGTAGCCTCAAATTGTGACCACGAATAATCGCTCGTGTTAGTTCTACAAACCAGATACGCCTTCTCTCGTGGCGCTGACTTTACCTAGTTCTAGTAAAATTAATACGATTCCCACGGACGCCTGTACCTACTACCTAGTCGCGGGTGTCGCATGACACCCGCGCTCTAATCCCAGCTCTAGGAATTATCAAATTTAATTCTGAAATGCCAGGGAATCTCAAACCCAGATTCGATTATAATACTTCATTTTATATTCATGGATTATGAGATAAATTATTACTTACGGACAAGATAAACCAGATGCGAAGCTGCCATGGATCATATGAATATCATTTCATAAGGTAAAGGGGCTCGGGTGATTTAATAATTAGTACAGCGTAATTATTCGCTGAATATTAGCAGCATACCCATTTTACGTGAGTAGGAAATGAAGAAATACTTTAATAAGAAATAGTATCATACAAAGTCGATCTAAATTTTAATCACTCATGCAGACGAGGAGTACTTTTGGTTACGAAGGGCAGCCAGATTGAAATAAAAAAATATGTATAAAAAAACCAAAACAAATGCGTATTTGGTTCACTTGCACCATATTTAATTTATTCATTCAATCATCTATCATTTTTCTCCGTTGTGAAACGGATAATGAATGATAATGAAAATCGGCTATGTAGATATTCAATTAATAAATAAATAAATCTTTATTAATCCTTTAGACATATAAATGTATAGGACAAGTCACTGTTAGATGTTAAAATCACCAAGCAAGTTTAACAAGCAACAGAAAACAATTATCAGATTTATATTATCATATGCATACATACATACATACATACATACATACATACATACACACATACATACATACATACGGTTTGGGATCAAGCAAAAAGGTTTGCACATTCCTATCTTAACTTTTCATAAGCTATCGCCTGACACTAATTTTAGATTTAGCCAGAAATAGAAAAATTTTCGATTACACTATTTAATCTATTGGTTAAATCTGAAATCAGTGTCAAAATTTAGCTTATGAAAAGTTAAGATAGGAATGTACGAACCGTTTTGCCTGATCTCAAACCGTTTAGATTTTACAGGGTGTCAAAGTTACAAAATGTCAATATTCACCTGTCAATATTTCAAAAACAGTTAAAGATAGGTATTGGCGATTCAAATTACCGATGAGGGCGCTGCAAATTGTAAACAAATATATAGGAAGACGAGTAAAAATTTTGCATTTCATATCACATCATCTAGCAATTTAGCATGTATAGCATTCGACTGCTATAAATATTGTGACTTCATGTGCTAGTTAGGGTGAAATAAAGGATAAAAAGAGTGGTAAAAGCATGCAGTCATACGTCCCATAAGTGCTTCATTGCTAATTATATGAATTTTTTGGGTTGAAACAGGTACCCCAGTTTTTGTTTACTTACATTTTGGGCTAAAATAAGTATGATAAACTGTATAGTGATATCATATTAGTGCTTGTTTTTTGTTAAATAATGTTTAAATTAAAATATATTCTGTTTTTTATAAGACTATAATAGAAAAGTATAGACAAACTACAATAAAGTGGTTATGTTGTGTAAATAAACGTGTTCCCTGTTAACAGTTTAATACTGTTACATACCTCTTGGAGAAATGAATGAGAAACACTTTCTTATACTAGGGCCAAACTTCTACCTATCTTCTATCTTAAACACTTTTTGTGGAATGACACCCATAAACACGGCAGTTTGTGTTGTGCTGATTTCTTTTGAATGCTATTTAAAATATGAAAATAAAGATGTACAAATACTAACCACGTCGTTTTTAACTTTGTAACCCCAAAAAAATCACAAGCACCACTAAATTATTACGTTAAACAAACCCAAATACGTGTTATTCATCATTATATCAGCAATAACCCTCCAAAAATTACCTATTAAGTAGGTTCAAATATTTTCATGCAGAGGGCGCATTCATTTTTGGAATCGCCAATAGGAAAATGATACATGAAACAGACTTAGAATTCGATGCAGAATTCAAAACTGAAATAAAAAATAGGTGTTTTCATTTGAAAAAATAAAGTTGATGGTCGTAACTTGTTTTTGGTTACCCTGTATACATGAATTTAGCATAAAAAACCGTATTAAAAATAAAAATCGACGGGTCTGAGAATTTTTCCAAAAAACACACCGCTGAATTTTAAATGAATTTAGACATTACCTCTGGGACTCACTGTATATTGTACCCTTTATATTTAGTTTTGTTTTATTTTATTTGTTTTGTATTAAATGCATCTAATTGCTTAAATCCGTATTTGAGTCGAATGCCCACCTTATTTGTCACTTGTTTATTCGCACTACTGTTCGTCTGATTGCGTCCACAAATAAACATAAATCTTTCCAATGCAGAAGAAAAGTTAGCGACCAGATATTTTTACCCTGGCTGGGAAATATTCCAGAATGCCGCTGATGCGCCGCGGCGGTTCGAACCGGTGAGGCATCCCAATATATTCTCCCCATTGAATCGAACGCCGATTCTCGTAGGAAGCATTACGGCACAACATTCATAACGAGAAGAAAATTGCATATATGATGTTATCGTTCTCCTGAATAAATATTCCGGTGACGGGGGCGCAGGGCCGTCCCTAAGTACGTGTGCAGTGTGTACTAGAGTTGCGACTTTTTAAAAAAATTCAGGCCAGGCCAGGCCCGGCCCGACACAGTATAGGCCAGGCCAGGCCAGGCCAGATAAACCCACCGAACGTTTGGGCCAATTAAAGCCAGACCTCTTGACAATTATGGCCCGGCCAGGCCCGACCAAGCCAGATTGAATTCGGCCCGGCCCGGCCAGGCCAGACCAGGCCAGGCCAGGCCAGACCCGGCCCGGCCAGGCCAGACCAGGCCAGGACAGGCCAGACCCGGCCAGGCCAGACCAGGCCAGGACAGGCCAGACCCGGCCCGGCCAGACCAGGCCAGGCGCGACTCGGGTACGTCAGACCAGTCCAGACCCGACCAAGCCAGTCGAATCGAAGCTCAAATCGAATTTGATCCGGCCCGGCTCTATCAAGGCAAGTTTAGCCAGAATCGGTCCGCCCAAATTCAAACCAGTCTGCCTAAGCCACATTCGGCGATACCAGAAAACCTGCCTACTTGACATTGACGATAGGTATGACAATTCATAAATTTATTAACTCTTTTATGTCTCAATGAAACGTTCAAATGTCTCACAAAATAGAACAAAACAACCTTAATAGAATAATTTTTTATTTCATTATCAAATAAAATACAAACTCCGAAAACAAATTTGTTCAACAACTTAAACACAAACATAATGTTTTACATTTAACACTTGTAATATATATATAGTAGTATAAGATATTATATGTATGTACAGTGAGTCCCAGAAGTGATGTCTAAATTCATTTAAAATTCAGCGGTGTTTTTTGGAAAAACACTCGGACTTGTGGATTTTTATTTTTTAATGCTATTTTTTTATGCTCAATTCATGTATACAGGGTAGTCCAAAAAGAAGTTACGACCATCAACTTTATTTTTTCAAATATTTCATTTTTAAATTCTGCATCGAATTCTAAGTCTGTGTAAGAATTTTTAGATGTGCTTAAATATCAGAGTAATACTTATTGGTAAGTATAATTTTTCCATTTTGGGACACCTTAAATTTTAAGTAGTATGAGTGAGATTGGCCGTAAGTGGTCAGATAAATAGGTGAAACACCTCAAGTTATTATGAAATCAAATTCCTCATAGGAAGAACAAGATATAGTATTTTAAAATTGTTATACAGCAAACCGGTTAGCCTAGGTTAAGTCGAAATCGGTCCGATCCGGCCCGAAACGGCCAGGCCAGGCCCGAACCGGCCCGGCCAGGGCTGGCCCGACTCGGCCAGTCGGGCCTGGCCAATTCAATTTCAGCCCGGCCCGGCCAGGTATTACAAAGCATCCGGCCAGGTCCAGCCCGGCCAGTAAAATATGCAGATTTTCCCGGCCCGGCCAGGCCCAATTTCGGGCCTGGCCTGGCCTGGCCGGGCTTCTGGCCTCAAATCCCAACTCTAGTGTGTACGGAGTGGCCCAATCAGAAGACTGAGTTAGAAAAAATATCGGTCGCAAATTATCTACGGATTAAGACTAAGACGGTATTCGAAGAACTATCCTTTTCCTTTTGACAAAATACAATGGGCCTTTTCCACTAAATTGAATGTTACTATTTTATTAATATCAAACGTTATATGGTACAAAAGTAAAGGTAGAATCAACCCAATTTATTAAAGAATTGTAATTAAGCGAAGTTATCCAAGTACAAAGTGACCGGTCTTCATGAATAATTTCAAACTGCGCGGTTCGCTGACATCACACTCCAGTAGCCAATAAAGTGTAGACAAGTTAAAGAACGGCTCCACGTTGCCACATATAATTTTACTTTTTTCTTGGCAACGATTAGATTTACATTCTGGTAATTTTGAAATAAAAATATTATGTATTTTTAGATGAAATGGCAATTTTGAAATGAAAATATGTATTTTTAGGTGAAATATTCTCCATAAATTATTACTAAAATGATTATTTTACAATTTATCCCTTTAGCAAAATAATTTTTAGGTATTTTTCGCTAAAGGTGACAACCCTGCACAATCTATGCTAGAATCAACTAAATGATGATTTGATAACTTAGGTTATAAAAACTAACCTTCTTGCCTTAACATTGCGCACTTCAGCACTTAGAAAGTTCATATTTGTGACGTAGAAATCGTTAATCATTTCACTGTCAACTCTTGGAAGGTTGTCTGAATCAGCTTTAAGATATCCCTCTTCAATTTTATTCATTTTAAATCAAATTAATCAAAACACAAAACAAAAGTTAGGTTAAGCACATTTCACTTGACAGAACACAAAAAGCAGGGCAGCCAACAGACAACAACGAACTGGAGTATGACGTCAATGGCGCGTTATTTGAAATATATGGTAATTTTAACAATTTTTTTTAAATATATCTGGTGAAAAAAAAATGAAAAATACTTTTTAGGCATAACTAAGTATATATTTTATAATAAGCGAATAAAAAAAAGATGCGGAAAAGGCGCATTATTCCACACGAGAAGAGCATACAAAACAAAAATAGGTGATTTCAATTCCGGTTATCCACCTTTGTAGGTGGATAACCTACAAGGGTGTTTCTGCTTACCGTTTATAAATAAACTGCTTACCGTTTCTATACAGTACGCATATAAAGTCCGCCCCACCCCTGCTAACTTTTGAACTAATTGGGTTAGGGACTTCGGACAAAATACAGGGTGAATTTATTTCCCTAAAATGAAAGATAGCGCCACAGGCGCTGCCAAGTGTTTTTTTTAACGAAAAGGTGGGCATATCATTTAAAAGGTCTCTTAATTCTTTGCATACTAGTCTTTTGAAAAATTGAAATCGGTCCATTCGTTTTCAAGTTATAAGTGTTTCTGTGAGTAAGGATGATGAAAAAAAAACAATTATAAAAAAAATAAGTAAAAGGCAGTCAAATTCAGTAGTTTAATAGAGAAAACAATGTTTTAATAGGAATAATTAAAGATTTTGTTCAAAATAAACACTTTGGACCTCCTGACAGTAGAAGAACCTATCAAACATTTCCTGGTGTACGTTGCAAAACGTTTGCTTGAGGATAGATTCACACTCGGTGATTCTTTACCGCAAATCCAAAAGATTGTCTGGTTGGGTAATGGACTCAAATCCGGTGAAGGAGCAGGCCGCTCAAGAGTTCCTCGACGTCAAATCGGCCTGTCAGGATAAAAGTTATAAAGGATATTCCTGACTTCTCGGTAATGGTTTCCCCTTCTAACTCGTACGTTTTTCAGTGAAAAGTGCATCATATTTTGAAAAGAAGCGTTAGTAGGTTAAGAATGACAGTTCTGTACACAAATGTGCACATTTGTGTACAGAACTGTCATTCCCTGACATTTGGGTGCACATTTCTGTACAGAACTGTCATTTTTAACCTACTAGCGTTCTACATCTAGAAATCTTATATTGGCATACTTAAAATATTGATGTAGATGACTTGCAATATTCCCTTCACATAATCACCGCAAAATATTATGCAACTGTGCAAGGTTTGGATTGTTTTGTAGTAAACTTATTAAATTTCTCTGTAGTTTCAGCGCTTCGTCACTAATATAAATGCATATTTTTAACGCAAGTTCTTTCGTGCATTCGCTTAAATGACGTGAAAGGGTGAACATAAAAATGTGCATATAAAAGTCCGATTGAGAAACAACGGCCCTGCACAAGTGTACAACTCCGGGAAAAGTTTTATTTATGGCCTGCCTTTATCCGTTTCCGATCTCTAACTTTCTGGTGTTGACGCACGCGATTTTTTTGTGTGGCTCTGGAACTGAATGGAAAACTTCTTAATTATACGAATTTACGTAGGTATGCGCTTTGTAAAATATCAAGGCGAAGTTTTATATAGGGTATCTCAAACTCTTTATCTGATGGTGGATGTATATGTATATATCTGTTGTATATGTAGATATAAAGTGTGTTAAATAGCAAAAGTAAGGGGTTTTTTATCTTTCATACATTTTACATACAATTTTACGTAATTATCTTTATTTTTTAGGTAATTTCAAAAAGCTGAATGTCAGAGTTTAAACACCATTTCGTATATTCTTAATTTGATCACCTTTGTGAATTATTATTAATTATTAAGGGCAGTACAGTATTACCTACTCTATAAATTAAGCAAATACGCATTACAAACCTAATTATTTTAAATGTAACTATTAAAAGGCACCAGTCCCACCACGATGTTCAAAGAGCTCCATTTGAGAGGGTTGAAACAGGATGAAGTCATGTTGTGTATGTCACTCCACTTCTTTATATAATTGCATACTGACAAACATGGCGGATACGTGCCAAAAACTTATAAATAATACATAAAGGCAGCCTTTCACAACAGTTTTTCGCTTCTTGTTTTTCTATTTTTAATCTTTACAAACACGTATCTAAGTCTCTAAATTAGTTTAAAGTTACATCTACTGTCAACTCGTCGTTACACATCCTGTATTGTTAGTTGTTACAATGAATGTTATCATCATTCGCTATATTATAGCAACTAATTTAGTATTTGACAATTTGACGATTGCTTGTATTAATAATTTCGGCAAATGGAATGAATTTTCAAATTACTTCCATGAGGGAAAATGTTCTTGAGATGTGTATAACTCAGACTGTTTATTGGGCACTCACCAGCTTAAATATCATGATTAACAACGTCTGTATGTGTCTCAAAGTCAAGGCATGTTCGTTAGTGTATGGGCTGCTTTAGTCTATGCCTTTACTCCATCAGGCTGCTTCGACCAAAGTTTAATAAATTTCTGCTTATACGAAGGTCGGAGGAAACTGCCACAGCCGATTGAAAGGACAGTAAGGACACGATGTAGGCTCAGATTGAATGGACTCCCAACCAAGATTAAGACCGTCAATACGTTACGTCACAGGTGGGGGGCTGAAGGGAATTGATGAGCCTTTACGACGCAACCGACCGCACCGGCAGCCACCGATTTCTATTTTATGTGTAATCGGCGACTTCACGCGGGTAATTAATTAGAGGACGACCCCTAACCTTTGCCGGGCTCGTGGTGGGTCGCTCTAAACTGCAGAGCTGATTAAAAATTAATGCTCCCGTTCGAATATCTGAAATTGAGAAAGTTGCGCAATTTGGCTCGATAAAAAGACTCAATTTTAAAATATATATACTTAACTTGTGTTTTTTTTAAAATAGAATACCCTATATATTTTTAATTTGTAAGATAGCATGTTTTTTTCTGATTTCAATGATATACCACACATTATATTTTGTTTTAATATTTTCCGATATATTTGCAAAAATGTGAACTCGTACTAATCAGTCATACTAATCAAAACTACAATAAAAATGAAAATTGTTTAGGTAGGTATTCATAATTGTCAGTTTAAACGTCTGGCAATTATACATAATTGCCAGATCCAACTGACACTTATCTATACTTGACAGTTTAAACTGTCAATTATATATAATTGCCTGATCAAACTGACAATTATAAACTGTCAATTATACATAATTGTCAATTTAAACTGTCAATTATACATAATTGTCAGTTTAAACTGTCAATTATACATAATTGCCAGATCAAACTGACAATTATCTATAATTGACAGTTTAAACTAGGAATTATAAAATTATTGCACACGATGTCCTTTTATTATTGCCAGTTTAAACTGTCAATTATACATCATTGCCAGTTTAGACTGACAATTATCTATAATTGCCAGTTTAAACTGGCAATTATAGATAATTCTCAGTTTAAACTGGCAAATATAGATAATTGTCAGTTTAAACTGGCAATTATAGATAATTGTCTAATCTATCTATCTAATATCTATCTAATATCTAATTGCAATTAGATATAATTGACAGTTGAAACTGTCAATTATACATAATTGCCAGTTTAAACTGTCATTGATACATAATTGACAGTTTAAACTGTCATTTATGTATAATTGACAGTTTCAACTGGCAATAATAAAAGGACATCGCGTGAAATAATTTTATAATTCCCAGTTTAAACTGCCAATTATAGATAATTGTCAGTTTAAACTGGCAATGACGTATAATTGACAGTTTAAACTGGCAATAATAAAAGGACATCGTGTGAAATAGTTTTATAATTGCCAGTTTAAACGGTCAATTACAGATAATTGTCAGTTTATAATTGTCATTTTGATCTGGCAATTATATATAATTGACAGTTTAAACTGTCAAGTATAGGTAAGTGTCAGTTTGATCTGGCAATTATGTACAATTGCCAGTATAAACTGACAATTATCTATAATTGACAGTGTAAACTGGCAATTATCAAATTATTTCACACGATGTCCTTTCTACGCCTTCGTAATAATGCACTGAATGGAGAATAAAGGTATATTTTTTGTATTTTCCAAACCACTATTTTGCACAATATGTCGTGCATATATTCTAATTCAAAATCAAAAAATAGTTAGTTTGCACGCGCTTGACCTTTGCCTTTCGCCGGATTATCCTTCGGGACACAGCAGGATAACGATAATAATTTAAATATTATAAGCCCCGCGCTGAATTATTAGTTTGCTGTGTTTATCTTGCCAGAGCGTGCTCGCGATTTAAATCCCCAGGCTTGGTCGGCGATCACACAACAATGCCCCGATGCCTTTGTGTGGGCCTTTATCTGGAGGTAAAATACGATCGGGTGGGCAGAAAATGCCGCAGTGTAAATAAAACTATGCGGCTAGGGTCAGTAATATGTTTTCGGTTATCTCTATGTTCATAAGTATGGCACATTTAATTTAACCGGGTGACTTTTTTATATGGAATGCCTCTATTCTTTTAGTATACAGGGTTAATAGGTTTATCTCCCATACCTCGAGAGGTTTAGGTATTTGTTAATATTATAAAAAAATTACGATAACATAAGATAATATTTATGTTAGTAGTGGTGAGAAACATACTGTAGTGCCATCTTTAGGTCTGTGCTACTTTCTGTCTGACAATTAAACAATCTGTCTGACAATTATTTAATTGTCAGACAGATCGTAGCACAGACCCAAAGATGGCACTACGGTATATTTCTCAGGAGAGTCTCAAGACAGAGAATGAGCATTCGAGGCGCGCATGCGTGAAATCTATACTTGTTTTGAGGTTTTGACTTTTGATTCGGTTTCGGTTTAATTCTTTGTGGTTTAATTCACAAATTACTAATGTCTCAGTAATTTGTGGTGTAATTTGTCTATGTCTATGTCTTGGGCTTTAGGGCTTTTGACTTGACTGACTGAAGGCAATAAAACTTCTGTGCAATAAAAGGCAAAGGCAATAATATGAAGATATATAATCCTGTATTTTGGATAAAAAAGGCTGCTACTATTTTAAGTACGTATTCTTCTGTGAATATACTATAAATCGATTTGTTTTTTTACGAAGCAATGGAATTCGCATGTGAAGTTTGTGGAAAAACTTTTAAATTCAAGAATTGTGAAAAAATACATTTAAAAACAATACATAATAAAAAGCAGGAAAATTACAACAAAGGCAATTATGTATGTATGGAAGAAGGCTGTGATGGCAAGTTTGTACGTAATTCAGACTTTGTTGACCATTTACAGAATAAACATTTAATTAGTATTGAACGTGAAGAAAAAAAATTTCGTCGTTACAGGGTAAATATTACCTATCTATTTCTTTTGATTTATGCAATGTGATAAAAAGTTACGTAATTTAAAGTAGATAAGGACTTATTACTCATTTTAGATTTCCTTTCCTGGAAACAACACACCGAGATCATTGAGAATTGTAATTATGTTGTTACTTTTGGTTCTAAAAGTTATTAAAATCAGGAGATGTTGTTTCATACTACAAATGCAATCGGTCTGGTAAGTCACATGTGTTAAAATGATACTTCAGATTAATATATTTAATCGAGATTTATGTTACAGGCATTTTTAAAAGTAAGGCACAAAAGGGAGATCGAATGTTGAAATCTCAGGGAACCTGTAAAATTAATAAAGAATGCCCAAGTCAAATTTCATTACACAAACATCCTAATAACACCCTATCTCTTCGAAGAATAATAACTCATTATGGACATACAAAGGATTTACAACGTATAAGATTACCTAGAGTGGACAAACAAAATATAGCTGGAAAACTTATACCTGGAGTTTCACAGACACGGTAATAAGTGAATACCTGGTTTAATATTAATATCATTGTTCAGTTTCTGTGTGCGAAAATGAATGTAGGACACTGTATTGCAGAGTATGCAAAATTTGCATTCATCGCTACCAGTGTGAGTGTACTGAATAGGTGGTGAGGAATACCTTGTGTAAGCATGCGTGCACTCGGTAAGAATGAGTATGAGGAGGGAATGGGCACTAACTCTGTTTTAGATAAAGTTGCAAAATGTTTAGGAGAAAATTCAATTATCAAACCACAGCACGAAGAGGAAATAAATGATTTTATCAGAGAGAAGGTAGGAGAGACAAATCGGCCAACAGATGAGGCCCAGGCACAAAGCAAATGAAGTCTTCAATGGGACAACCTACAAAACTTCATAGAAGGATTAGATGACGAGAATTTCACTGAGTTTATGAAAGACATCCAAGGAACTGTGCGTAAATTTCAAGAAAAGACAAGTAAAACTTCACAGAAGCGGAAAATAAAGAAACGGGAATATATTCCTTCCAACAAACACCCAAAAATATAAATTATCCTACAATGTTTTTAATTCCTACCATCTATACAATCTCCCTTCCCACCTAACATACCCGTAGTTATTTTATTGTGTATTTTGCTTTCATATCTGTATTAAATTTTCATTTCACCTTTAGGATTGCTTATATGAAAAAATAAACTATAAATAGTGGACATTAACATATTTAAGATTGTTATAGGTTTAAATTTGTGTTAGTTTGTATACTTAGTTTTACAGACTTTTCGATGTTTCAAAGTCTGTAACCACATACGTTTTTTAAAAGTTTGAAAACGGAATTCCTAGGCGAGGTTTAGAGGGGTTTCACCTCTGCCATTGCACCAAATGCCCCCTCCTTTGATTTTCCGAATTTTCAATAAAGCACAATTAAACGTCTATCTATTGTTTTATTTGGGTTAACGACAGTTATTCCTGTTTTATGAGTATCAAATTTTATTTAAGACAATGAAACTATTAGGTATATCCAGATATAAAAAATTATGCAATGGAATGAAAAATGTGTCAAACAAATTCTTTCGACATTGGGTTGACAATAAAATTCAGATTTTAGGTTTGACATTGGTTGGTTAGGTTTTAGGTTGGTTTAGCTTTAGGACTGAACAATTTTTAGGCTTGACATTAAATTATTAATCATGAGAGAAACGTGTTTTCCATTCCATGGCCAACATTTGTTAAAATAATTTTTGATAGCTCGGTTCTTCTGCATAATTATACACATCTTAATAATTCAATTAATTATAAATAAGGATATATATTTTTTATTCAGATACACTACATTGCATTTTAGACCTAAGTTCCATTCCAATTAGGTATAACAACATAAAAATTTTTTAATGAAATAATTACATTCAGGAGGTCCCAGAGGCTGAGACTGCTTGGTACGAAACCTGGCTGAATGTAGCGCTGCTTAAAAGCTGTTCGATAGCGGCTGAGTGTTTTGCTAAGCGTAGAAACTTGTTTCGGTAATTTGTGTTAACAGTGGCCCCAACAGTTGAGTACCGAAACTTAGCGGCTGGGACCGCCTGAATGTACCCAATAGGTAGATCTAATTAAACTTTTCTTATTTAGACATTCATTAGACATAATAAGTTGTAAAATGAAAAATATCGTATATCCCTATAGTTACAAACATGGAACCCGCCGAAATTTGAAATTCCATACGCGCACTGACCAATCACCGCAACGCCAGGTTGTGCCTTTTACTGAGAGTTTCAAAACATAATGACGCATGCGCACCTCGAATGCTCATTCTCTGTCTTGAGACTCTCCTATGTTTCTCAGGCGTTGTTTGTGACCTTTTAGTAAATTTTGTGCGCTGCTTATTCTAGCCAGCGTAGCAGGCGTAAGGATTCGATTGCGCACGCCTCTCTTCGAGTCGGGCCAGCGTGGTAAATTGTATTTCTCTAGCCTTAAATGTTATTTCAGGTATTTTATTTGATCGCGGAATTATAATATAAATAATTACAGATGCCGGATCTACTAAATTTTATACTAAAATAAAAACAATAAAACAAACACTACACACAATTATTAAATTAATGTCTGATCAATCAAGTTTCATTACACTGATTTTTCCAACGTTCATATTGCTAGCATTGTAAATGATGTTTTGCGCATCAAATCCCAATTAGAATCAAAGACGTCACCATGTTATTTCTCCATAAACTACAAATTAAAAATACAGAGCTTACGTCGGTCTTAATTATCAGAAAACAAATCAAATTAAATTCATTTGTTATTCGCTTAGCTCTACGGAGAAATTGTTAACGAAGGAAAACCGACTATATCAAAGTAAAATTACTGCTTAAATTGAACAATAATAAATATTTTCAATTAATTTTCTATTATAAATACGGTTCTTTGCGTAGTCGGAACCTCCCCTTACGTAAATATCTGTACTTAAATACTCCCGATTCTAATTACAAGAAGCATCTTCTGTCACCCCTCCAAATTAATATTTGAACTGCCTCTCAATCTGCCTTTTGTTTCAGGACATCGACTACGAGGGATTCCACAAATTCCTGGATACGTTTTTGGAGGTGCGCACCCCCGAGGAACTATGCAGGCATCTGTTTCTGTCCTTTGTGAGGAAAGGGGTGAAAGTCGAAGGTAAAGCCTTCAAGGAAATGACAGTGCTTAGCTCGACAACGGCTTGTGCCCCCATAACATCGCATAACAAAGGTTGCTTTGAGTTAATAATCACTTTAACACGTCTAAAAAAACCGAACACCACACAGACAAGCTAACACCTATCACATTCGATCACTTTCTATTACTTTCGATGTTTTACAGTCGATCTAAAAGTTTTGATAGTGCGTTGACCGGCAAACATCAACCAACATCGCGCCGCATTGTTGTCACACATTTCTCAAATTTCTCCATCTAGTTTTACAATACTATATAAATGTTATTTATATTTAACTGAGGAGGATTGTACTGAAGAGTCAGTATAAAAGTTTACACATCATTATAAGTAATCGTTCTTCAAACACAAGTATTTCAATCTTATTTTATTTCTCCTTCTCTAAATTCTTATAACCATCAGGTGGGCATTCCAACCCCCGTCCTAAAACAATATGTTGGTTGTTAGCACATGCATACTGTTGTTTTTAAGTTGTAAAGTGTTTAGTTTCCTGTTTTTGTGTTATTTCTGCTTCAAAGAAAGATGATATCAAAACAATAAAGTTAATTTGTCAAACAAATTTAAGGTGTTATATACGTATTCCCAAATAAAAATATATTCAATTTGCAGACTAGGACGGGGTAAATAAAGTGTGTATTAAGCAAAAGAAAAGAACGTAGCATGGGTGGGCCGAGGTATCAATATATATTGGTGGGAGACGTGACACGGGTGACAGAGGGCAGAGGTGTGACCATAGAAGTGTCTGTGGCTTGTGGGTGTTGCTCTCAGCTGCTTTCCCCCTCTAAATACGAATTTGAACAATTTTTTCACTATTATCTTATTTATCTTTAATGAACTGTCATGTACTAATATCTTGTGTCTTTGTATCCTAATTAGATGTATTCGTATTTGGGAATCGGTATAATTTATCACATTACACTGTATCCCTGTCACTCCAACTGTCACAATTTACAAAGAAAACAATCGAAATCCTACTTTATTTTAAAACTCAGTTTTAACAAAATGTATATTCCTTCAACACTATAAAAAAATCAGTATATTACACAATTATTCACAAATTAACTGGCACAATCGTGTCCAACAACCGCCTTATTACCAACGTCACGTTGGAATGCCTCATTGGATTTGGACAGATTTTAGGCTATAAGGAAAGTGTAACCTCAAAACAAAGCACGCTGTTTATGCCCATTTGCACCACCTTTACTTAACGAGTTAAAGTATAGCTTAATTTAAGTGATACATCAGACTGTGATTATACACAGTCGACGCACAGTTAGACACGGGGTGCGGCAGCATAACTTCCTTTTTTAAAATTCGCGCCATTCAGTCGGTTGATGTCGTAGCGGAGCGCTAGTGGTCTCGTTCGAGAGACGGGACTATAAAGTTTTGTCCCGACCACATAATTATATAATTCTGTTAATTCTGTGTCCCGACTCCCGACACAGTTCAGTCGCCATCATGCGTTGGAACAGTGAGGAGCCTGCTTTTGCCGTTGAGGCCTTCTTTTCGAGCGGATGTTCTGTAATCGCAACCCAGCGCGTCTTTTGGAATCGCTTTAATTTAGCGCCGTTGGCTCCTGTCCCGGACCGGAAATCAATTGTTACGTGGGTCACTAGGTTCAGCAGACTCAGACAAACTGCAAGTGCGACAAGACGAAGAACTGAAGTCCCTCGCCTCATTAGATCACCTGAAAACATTGAGGCAGTGAGAGTTTCAATATTGGGATCACCACGGCGTTCTGTGAGGAGAATTCTTCATTATGATCTGCATTTCCATCCTTACAAGATGGCGATTGTGCAGGAACTTTCTGCACGTGACTTCAATTCTCGGATGAACTCGTGTCAGGTTCTTCTCCAAGTCGTTCCTGAGGACGCTATTGTCCTCATTTGTCCGCTATTTGAAATCCGTGTGTATGTGAACCGTCCAAGGACCCTACAAGATTTGAAGACCAACATCCAGGAAGAAATTGCCAACATAACGCCTGCTATGCTGGCAAGAGTCATGACAAACGCCAGAAATCGGTTTACTCAGTTTATGGATAATGGGGGACGTCACCTATCTGATTTGATCTTCAAAACTATGTAAAACAAAACTTTAGGCATGCGCCTACATTATAAAAAAGCAAATAAAAATGTTCTGATTCATACAATGGGTTTTATTAAGTTTTGAAAAAAGGAAGTTATGCTGCCGCACCTTGTATATAGGACATAACGCCAAAGCTTAAGTTAAGCTTAAACTTTTTAAGGAGAGGTGATGCAAATGGGCATTAGTTCATTCCAATAACTACAATTTTGTGAACAAGATGAGGTCAATTGGTATTCAAACAAGTCGTCATTAATGCTGCGCGGCAGTATTAAAGGTATTCCAAATAATTTTCTATATTTGCGCGCGTGAACCAGAACACCTGCATTCATTCCAAATTCCATATCATTGTGAAAGCGAACACAATTCTTCTCAAGAAAATAAGAATACGTTTTATATAAAGACATCAATGAATATGTTATGAAAGCCAAGGATTTCTATTGTGAAGGCACCTTGCGTAAAGTAATATCAGATATTGATGCAGTATGACAATATTCTCCCTAAGAAAACAATATTTACTTTTCTGGCATAAAATATTATAGAGAGATAAAAATAACTCTTTTTAATTTACTATTGGGGGAAGTAGCGATGTACATACAGAAAAAAGACATATACTAAAACCACCAAAGTCATTGTCCTTCACTCCGTATCTAAAGAGTTACTGTATTTAAAATTACACTTTGTGAATTACCTGTCAGTCCATTGTGTGGAATTTTTAAAGAAGGAAGTAGAAAAAAGTGAAATGTAGTAGTTATTTTAACAGTCGTCGGAAAATAACTATTACACTATTTCTCAACTGTGCACGTTTAGGTATGCCAATTTGGTGGAGTCAAATTTATGTTCTTATCAACCACGATTCCTAAAGACAACTTTAAGTTTCCTTCCCTACTTGCCTCGAGTTAACAACAGCTTTTTTAGCATAAGACGCAAAGCGGCTTCACTCCTGAAAAGTGGCGCTCGCATCCTTAAGCAGTAAAATCCAATTTATATTCTTATAAACTAATAAAATTCCTTAACGAGAACGAATTTATACATTACGAAGGTTACGAGATGCCGGTTCGGTAGCTTCCTTGATTAAAATGGTCCATTAAATTGAACGGGCGAACATTACATCATAATCTCGAGTAATTTCGCTTGAAAATTGCCCGTAAAATGTCGTACGATCCTGTAGAGCTACTTTGTGTACTTACAAGCAACTTCACCACCGAGAGATGCTACTCCAGTGTGGCTCATTCCTGAAAATTAAAGAGTAAATATCGAGAATGATGAAAATCGAACAAGCCATGCAATATTCAGACGATATTGACCGCCGGCAAGGATCTAGGCAAACGGGTATAGATTACAAACCGACAAAGATTTTCAATGTTTGCAACTCACATATAAAGTAGCTAAGAAAAAATCTGATATTGGTGATTCTCGGTTAGAACCTATCTGCCCATCTACCCAAGAACTATGCTCGTTTCCAATAGATCGTTAAAACTAAGTTATAGATATTAGGCTCGAAGTGGGCTCAGAGGAATGAGAAGGGTCTGGCCCTTCTCGCAATTATATGGTTTATGTGGAGCTTTTTTCTATCTGACTTACACCTTAGACCGGCCAACCCATTCTATTAACCAGACTTCACCTACCCCTAAATCATAAAAAAATCATTTCTGCATACAAATGAAGTGCATATATGAATTATTGAATTCGGATTGAGGATAACATGCTGAAAGCATTTTACTGTTGATACATTTGTTATCATTTTATTAGTATTTGTTAGTAATTTCTTTACAAAGTTTGGGGTTTATTTAGTAAATAATATTAAGTATGTAAGAACGAAGTCTATTATGTATCACCACATGAGCCCCTAACACCAAACAAGACAGTGGTTTCGATCTATTCCTCAATCTCGTACAAGTCTCAGAGTGAAGACAACTCATTGCGACTAAAAAAAGGATGCATATACACTACAGTCTGCCCTATAAGCGTGGGACGTAAGTACCGCCATCTAGGTGGGAAAAGAGCAAAACTAGGCTAAAGCCACCGCCGCCTGGATAGTCAGTCGTTTACAAAAGTAGGCGTTTACATCTAGATGGCAAGATACCACCTCCAAGATATAAAGTGGTTATATACTTAAGACAGTGGCTACAATATACCTGCCACTTTTTGATTGGTCGGCTAGTTCGATCACTAATGGCGGAGGATCTAATTAAAGCATCGCGATTGATTTAGAAGCCAATCATATTTAACATGGCTAACTTCCAACCAATCGCAGAATCCACGCCTCATGCAGGAGCTTTGTGGAGCTTTGACCTACAATAGGTCAAAGTGGCGACAATAATTGTCGCCACTGTCTTTTGTATATAGCCACTGTACTCCTTGATGGACAAGTGGTATCTATTCAGGCGGCCTATGGATTGAAGTTTTCATCAACCAAAAAGCTTTGTACGTACCCTCGTAAATTATATACCCAAAATAGATATCGAAAAAATACAAGTTCTCGAGGACATTTCTCATGCATATACGAAGTGCATACAGTGCTGTCCACATACTTAGTTTCATTTTGTGTATATAACTTACAAAGGTAAGTTACTTTGCATCGCCTACCCTTTTCGAGATGCAAATGGCAACCTTTGAATTTCACCGAGGGTATTTTTTAAAGCGCTTACAGTATTTCAGTACAGCATCTTACAGTTACAGCACAGCTTACCATACAAACAGCTAGGGAACTTCGCGGCGGCACCTTTGATCTGGTAGGATTCGCTTGATGCTAGCTATCTCTCTCGCACTCTGGAGAGAAGTCGGGGACGGATTTAAAATGTTTCTATTATCTCAAATAAGAATTAACAGTATCGTATTAAATATTTTTTTAAACAAAATTACTTTTTACTTGGATTCATTTTAGATCATATTTGAGGACATAAAATGTTCGTGCCACACATAAATACCTGATAAAATAAAACAAAAAGGTATTGTTTAGGTATTTATTGAATTGAAATAATTAGGTACCTACCTACCTGAAATCAGTTTAGTAGTATTATTAATAGGCTTAATTATAAACAAGGAAGTCTAGGAAAGGTTTTAAAAATAAAATTGTCAAAAATAAAATATGTAAAATTTTTATTATAGTAATAATAATAATAATTATTTTCTTTACAAATTTCGAGAAACTAGACAGGGTGCTTCAAATTCGATGCAATACATGTGGATCTCGGAAACGGTAAGAGATGCGAAGTCGGTTAAATGGAGGCAAAGTTGCGTATTCAGGAGGGCAACATAATGGTGAAAAGAAATCAAGGCTAACTTGATTGGTTTTCGAAATATTTAGAAAAAAACGAAAATTTCGATTTTCGTTTTTATTTTTTTGCGGGCCTATTTGATAAAGTATTCAAAAATAAAGAGCACTTTTCCATGGGAACTTTTTTCCCTTTATCGAATGGTGTTAGCTAATTTTCCGCAAAACGTTTCGTTTCCCGGAAACCCACATCAACTTAATTTTTTTAAATACTGACCTGGATTTTTTTTCAATTTTTTGGAAGCATTTTTGTAACTTGATAGAATACCACCATAAAAGGAACCAGATTTAAACGTTATCAAATAGGCCCGCAAAAAAATAAAAACGAAAATCGAAATTTTCGGTTTTTTCAAAATATTTCGAAAACCAATCAAGTTAGCCTTGATTTCTTTTCACCATTATGTTGCCCTCCTGAATACGCAACTTTGCCTCCATTTAACCGACTTCGCATCTCTTACCGTTTCCGAGATCCCCATATATTGCATCGAATTTGAAGCACCCTGTATATATAATAAATATAAAGACACATTTAAAAAATAGACTATTCATTTCTCCATATAATTAATTTGTTTTTGTTTTCAGGGTAAAATATATTCTTACCCTCAAATACAATCTTACAACATATAATTTTGGAAAATAATCGCATGGATGATTAAAATGTATTACATTACATAATTCCACAAGTGCGTTGCATATATTATTTTTTGTGATACATTTTTCAAAATTTTCTAGGGAAGCTGAAAAATCTCTTACTGCAATTATAACGTTTATTGTAGCAGCTTCTAAGAGCACAAACATATCCTGATTTTCTATCACTCATAATGATTCCAAAACACAAAACTATAGCACACAACACAGGGTTCAAAACAAATTCTCAAAAATAATCGCAACTACGCCTAAGGCTTAGATCGATAATTGTGAGTCGACACGGGCGCCACTGCTGTGTTCTCTCCTGAAAGGCGGAGCTTGGGAACATGCGCGAGGATCGGCGCAAACCGTTCCCGCCAACGAAGTGCCCTAGCTGTTTGTTATGGTAAGCTGTGGTTACAGTATGTTACAGCTTACTGTATCTTTTTTTACAGTATTTCAATGTAACTTGTATTTTAACACTACTAAAAAAGATATTTTATATTGCTAATACTGACTGTATGCTGTATGCTTCTACTGATAACGACTTAATGATAAATGTGTAGTTTGATCTTAATAAAATTCTGTAAATTTGAATATTGTAGAACTAAATCCATTAACACACAATACTAATTCCCACAACTTGAACCTACAATTCACGCTACTTGTAATTCGGACTTTTACTTCGCGTTTCTAGGGTCCACGCCAAATGTGAACTCCGTGGGCGAAGTGGAGAAGTCCCACGCCAACGAGAAACCGGCCACTTATGGGGAAATGCTCGTAGAGAAAATCCATGGATTGGGGGAGAAGCTATTAGGGCATCACAGATCTGACAGCGATTGTTCTACAAGAGGCAAAACAGGTACCTAAGAGTTTGTTAGCGAACTCTTTTAATTTATGGGTTTTGTAATTTTATCTATTCTATCTATGTATTTATCTATTTATAGGTATCTATTATATCTTGTTTGTGGAAAAGTGAATATTCTTGTTATGAAGTAATTTGTTTTGGTAGATAGGATATTCTAAGAAATTATCATTAATTAAGGTCTTAATTTAATTGTAATTGTCTTAGTTCAATACTTTAAACATTATTAAAACATAATTGTTTTGAAAAAAACATTGATCTCACTTAGATGTTCCAAGAAATATATAGAAAACACTCTATATATTAGTATTTCGGCTTGTTAGGCCTTTTTCAATAGAGTAAATGTCTATTACTAAACATTTCCAAGCGCGTTTTCGTTATTTATTTGTTTACGAGTTTACCTACCCCCGATAATCTATCTGATCATTCGTGGTACAGTGTCAACAAGCGTACTATTGGGAAGATTTTGATAAACAACAAAGAAAGGGTTAATAAATTAAAACAATCGGGGGTATACCAAATTAACTGCGCGGACTGTAATGCTGTGTATGTGGGTCAAACCGGTAGAAGTATTGAAACTAGAGTAAAAGAACATAAAAAAATCCATATTAAATAACGCAAAAAACCATCATTTTATAGATCAAAAAAATGTAAAGGTACTGCATCGTGAAAAGAAAGGAAAGCGCTTAGATCTGTTAGAACAATTAGAAATTAAAAAATCTTTAATTATAAATCCGTGTACTACGAATGATCAGATAGATTTTACACTCTCGCCCTTCTTAGAAAAGGTAATAAAAACTCGGGCTTTACCAGATGGTAGGATCAATCGGGGGTAGGTGCTCGTAAAAAAATTAATAACGAAAAGGCGCTTGGAAATGTTTAGTAATAGACATTTACTCTATTGAAAAAGGCCTAACAAGCCGAAATACTAGTATATAGAGTGTTTTCTATATATGTCTCGGAACATCTAAATGAGATCAATGTTTTTTTCAAAACAATTATTTTCACGATGTGTCATAAAGAACCATCCGCTTCGACGCTTTATTATTAAAACAGCACTTAAAGTGTTAATAATTTTGATTTGTTCAAATGTAACAATTCATTTTTCATTGTTTTGACAAATTCTTAATAATTTAAATTCCAAATGCCTGTTTTGATAATGGAATTATCTGTGAATTGAAACATTTCCGAAACGTCGACCAAAAAACTGTTTTGCTGAATTTGTATGATTAATTGCGAATTAGTTTTCATGAAAAACACCCCTGTCTCTTTTAGCTCATGCTACATCTACCACCATTTCACGCAAAGGTGGAAAGAAAAGTAAGGGTAGCAACGTACCGAATCAAACGCATTTGCGAAATGAAATTTCTGTCTTAAATAAAAGAGCCAGTATGTTATTTCATGTTTGGATAACATTTTCTCATGGTTAAATTGATATAGAGATTGATCTATATCTTATAATGAGGAAGATAATCAATGTCAAACTCTTTTAACACACCCTATATATTTAAAAATTATTTTAATAGAATGATTCTGTTAATCACCGTGATGTTTTAAGCAAAAATACGTGAAGAAAATATAGATAATCTTTGTAATATTTACAACAGTCGCCTGTTTGCCGTGTGTTTTGTGGTTTTTCTTTAAAATTTATTAGCCAAAATAAAATAAGTGGTAGCAGAGACATATTGTAGATATGTCTTTGGTGGTAGCGTAGCTAACTCTGATAAATTTCATACGGGACAACTGTGAGTCAAAAAAAATGTGGCGCTGATAGTTGCAAATAATTAATCCTACAAAAACTTCAGCTAGCAAACAGCGTATATTGAAAAAATTTTACACATTCCAATTGTGTATACAGGGCGCCCTATTTCTTGACCCGTTGCATGGGTAACTTTTTTATTAGTAGAGATACAAAAACGCTTAAATGAGCAAATTAGTGCAGTTTCGTATTAGTAATTCTACGGTAAGGCGAAAAATTATATACGGGGGAAGGTTGAAAAGTTATTGACAAAAAACGAAAAATCCAACTTTTCTATTATCCCTCGTAGCTCGTTCATTTGAAGAGTTAGAGAAAAATGCTTCACATGTTTTTTGCAGTATTTTTCATGTAAAATGACATGCACTTGCTACTTTTTATATATCTCTTAAAATGGATGAGAATCACAGTAAAATATATTTTTTTTAAATGTAATGGATAGGTGGCTGTGACATTAACCGAAAGTCCCCTTTTTTCTCTTTCAGATGATATAACATAGTCCATATTTTATCCTTACAAAAGTAATAATAATCGTTGTTTTTAAAGAAAGTTTATTGTCACATCAAGAATGCTATGGAAATAAAACAAAAAATAAGATTCCTGATATTTTTAAAAACGTCTAGTTGGCATTTAATTATTGACAGATCATAAGTGACATTTTTAGTTTTTGTTAAGTAGTTTATTGTTTATTATTAATACTGCATACAAAATAATAGTGTTGCAAATATGTACACCAACGAAGAGAAAAATGATATGCTATTTTGTTATTATAACCAAAATCGAGATGCACAAGCTGCAGCGAATCTTTATTTTGAAACTTACATGGAACGAAGACAACCCCATCATAGAATATTTAGACAGCTGGAAAATAATATACGATTATACGGTTCTTTTTCAAAGCCTAAGGATGAAAGAAACTTCAATGAAGACACTGAAATAAATGTTTTGGCTTATGTAAATTTTAAACCTGATTCTTCAACTGCAGAAATTGCACATCACTGCAACACTTCCAAGGAAACTGTAAGAGCTATTTTAAAAGGTAACAATTTAAAGCCTTATCATTATTCCATATGCAATACTTTATATCCAGCTGATAATCAAAGAAGCATATCAGAAGCATGTAGCATCGACATTTTGTCGATGGTACATTTCAAAATGCGAAGAGGATCTAGACTTCTGGAAAAAGATTTTATTCAGTGATGAAAGTAGATTTACCAACGATGGTATTTTTAACCGCCATAATAACATAATGTGGTGCCGAGAAAATCCACATCATGTTTCTGAAAGAAGAAATCAACGTCAATTTGGGATAAATGTGTGGTGTGGAATTTTTTGTGGCAAAATTATTGGCCCATATTTTTACGAAGATAATTTGAATGCGAATAATTACCTTCATTTTCTAAGGAATACTCTAACAGAGGAATATTTAAATGAATTACCACTTCATATTTTTAGAAATCTTAAATACTTCCAACACGATGGAGCACCTGCGCATAATTCCCGCGAGGTAAAACAATATTTACATGAACAGTTTGATAATGTTATAGGAAATAGAATGGATATCGACTGGCCAGCGCGAACACCTGATTTGACCCCCTTAGATTTCTTTCTTTGGGGGTTATTGAAAGATAAAGTTTATGTGACAGCTCCTCTAGATATAGAGGATCTAAAAGTCAGGATTCAAGATGCAATTAGAAGCATACATGGACATACAATAAATAATGTTTTAAGAAGTATCCAGAAACGTTGCTTACTATGTATCCAACAGGATGGTGGTCATTTCGAACATTTACTTCAATATAATTAATTAATTAATAATTTCTGTTCTCAAAACATTCTTTTGTTCCATAATCCATAGCATTCTTGATGTGACAATAAACTTTCTTTAAAAACAACGATTATTATTACTTTTGTAAGTTTTGTAAGGATAAAATATGGACTATGTTATATCATCTGAAAGAGAAAAAAGGGGACTTTCGGTTAATGTCACAGCCACCTATCCATTACATTTAAAAAAAATATATTTTACTGTGATTCTCAACCATTTTAAGAGATATATAAAAAGTAGCAAGTGCATGTCATTTTACATGAAAAATACTGCAAAAAACATGTGAAGTATTTTTCTCTAACTCTTCAAATGAACGAGCTACGAGGGATAATAGAAAAGTTGGATTTTTCGTTTTTTGTCAATAACTTTTCAACCTTCCCCCGTATATAATTTTTCGCCTTACCGTAGAATTACTAATACGAAACTGCACTAATTTGCTCATTTAAGCGTTTTTGTATCTCTACTAATAAAATAGTTACCCATGCAACGGGTCAAGAAATAGGGCGGCCTATAGTTGGACGGCTGAATATTTTCACACACGTGACTAATGTGTGACTTTATCACGACAAAGTGATAGTAAGTAAGTAACATGTGCTGTTAGAAAAGAACAGATGATACGGTTTGTGTGTTATGCATTGACATCAGTGCCATGAGGCTTTTAAAATCAATTCAGAGAAATGATCACGTGTGTGCAAAGATCCAACGGCCCAACTATATGGTTAAAATGTTTGCAAACAGCTGCATAAAAAATACATTTTATCGGTGGATGGGTTTTCAGAGTGACAAAGAATAATGTATGACCCAAAATGTTTAAATGTAGACAAAAATATATTATGTAATCTGTTTTATAAAATGATTCGTAATTTCATGTTTCTGACACTGTACCTACATATTGATTTGTTAATTGAGTTGTTTTAATTAAGATATTAGCAGTACTTACATTTCTTCAATAATAAATAAAAAAGAGGACTTTCAGCCAGATACATGGACAAATATCCTACGTTTCGTCCGAGTTTTCGGACTTTTCAAGATTACCTAATAGCAAATAATGGTTTTACATAAGTATTAAATTAGATTAGTGACAGAATAAATGTCCAAAAAAGTGTTTTCTTACCTAATATCAATTTTCTATTGCAACTTTATTGTATGGGTTGATTTTATTTTGTTTTTCATCCCATAATTCTAAATAAATATCCAAAAAACACCTTTTATATTTATTCTGTCACTAATCTAATTTAATACTTGTGTAAAACCATTATTTTATATCTTAGGTAACCTTGAAAAAGTTCGAAAATTCGGACGAAACATAGGAGATTTCTTCATCTATCTGGCGGAAAGTCCTCTTTTTGGTGCTTTTTATAAATTCCATTTTAACAGCCAACAACTTTTCCAGTATTTTACATTTCATGTTGTGTACAGGGTGATTCACTTTCAAGTGTGTAACATGGGTATCTCGCTTATTATAAAAGATAGACTATAGGTTTAAATTCGGCAAAGTTACGGAATTTTGTGCGCAAAGAAAACCCCCTTAGCTGCGTTTGTTTTTGAGTTAGAGGCAAAAAAATGTTTTTTCCGGTTCTCGTTTTCTGGCCATAACTTCTATATTTTTGAAAATATTGGCTTATCGTTTTCACATTATTAGGACACTTTTTTGAGACAAATGTGATGCCGTAAACCGTTTTTAAAAAAATGTCACTTCTATGGTAAATCATCGTCAACTTTATTTTTTCTTATGGGCGTCATATTAATTTTTCTCGTATTTGAATAAATCGATTTTTCTGAATACAACAATATATAATATATGTTAATATTAAGGCCGTTATGAAGGAAAATAGTTTAAAAAAAAAAAAGGCATTTTTTTTTTAAAAAACGGTTTACGGCATCGTATTTGTCTCAAAAAAGTGTCCTAATAATGTGAAAACTATAAGCCAATATTTTCAAAAATATAGAAGTTATGGCCAGAAGTTATGAAAACGAAAACCGGGAAAAACATTTTTTTGCCTTTAACTCAAAAACAAAAGCAGATATGGGGGTTTTCTTTGCGCCAACTTATTGAGCACAAAATTCCACAACTTTGCCAAATTTAATCCTACAGTCTATCTTTTACAATAAGCGAGATACCCATGTTACACACTCGAAAGTGAATCACTGTACATTTAAGTAAATATATTTTTATTATCACCGATATTGTTAGTATAATATATATATTGAATTTTCTTCCACATATTTTCTAAAATAAGTCTCTTAAATTAACTCCAACCTTAAAAGCAAACAACGGAATAATATTCATAATGAATGACTTAATTTCAGGGACGGTTCATCCCATGCTGACGATAACGCACACTTCCTATTCCTGTCACGAGGTTCTCGGAAAAAAGAGTACAGATTCCTCGCCGTCTCATAGCCAGATATCAAGGAATTCCTCGAAAAAATCAAATAACTCGCTGCTGGTGAATAATGGAAAACTGGAAGGTGATTATATTTCTGAAAATACATGAATGAGGCATAAATATTATATTAATATAGAGAATTTGAATATTCTGAGTTATGTAATCTCAAATCAGGTAGCTACATTTCATACGCAAAAAATATACCTACAAAGTTCCATATTTAAATGCTTGCTTCTGTATGAGGCGCCGTTTAGGACATATGTAAATTTTTAAAATATATTGGTACTCTTCACATATATATTTAATTTTGGACCAATATATATTAATTTTTAAAATAATATATACAAATAAGCAAAAATATATATATATATTTACTATTTAAATATATATATTCATTAAAATTCCACATATAAATATAAATTCGATCTTTGGTCGTCGTCCGCTAGATGGCGCAACAATTACAAATAAAATCTGGCAATAGTCAGGGAGCAATGGTGCAATTTAGTGATAACTGATTGAAATTTGGAAAGTTTGCTGTAGTTTAGTTATTAATGTAAATAAAAGATTGACATTTGGCAAGTATACAGTATTGACACAAACGTTTTGTTACGTGAACCGTCACTCCCTCCCCGCGCCCCTCAGGGGGTGACTCGAGGATGTATTGGGTGACTTTCTTTTGGAACACATTTTTAAGGACACCGTCACTTTCTTTGTACCTCAACACGTACGGGCGGCTATTTTCATGATTTTTAGATAAAAATAAATTTGTGGTTTTTGTGGACTAGTGGTTTTTATTGAAAACTAACCATCACGGGGCAGTCCTCGAATATCTGCTAACAAGAGAGCAAAAATGATGAAACTCGAGCTATGTGGTATACAGCCGGAGTGTTTGTTATGGTCACCACCGCGATTACCGTACCCACCTCCTGGGGGTGGCGGGTGGCTTGGGGGAAGAAGCGGTGAGTTTCGACGGAAAGCGATTTTCAAGCGATTTTTTGAAAAAAATAAATTCTGGTCGTTCAAAACTCATCTCTTCCACCCCCGAGCCACTTTCAGGGGGTGGGTAGGGTAATCGCGGTGGTGGCGATAACAAGGACTCCGGCTGTATACCACGTACTTCGAGTTTCATAATTTTTGGGCAATTAATAACGGAGATACGTGGACTGCCCCCTAATGCTTAGGTTTTAAAAAAATCGACAATGTCCACAAGGGTAAGAATTTATCTTTTCTCAAAAAATCACGAAAATAACCAGTCCTACGTATTTCGGCACGCAGAAAACGATGGTGACCTTAACAATCGCTTTCCGTTCGAAACTCACCCCGAGCCACCCCCAGGGGGTGGGTAGGGTGGTCGCGGTGGTGGCCATAACAAACACTCCGGCTGTATACCACGTAGCTCTAGTTTCATCATGTTTGCTCTCTTGTTAACAGAGATACGAGGACTGCCTCGTGATGGTTAGTTTTCAATCGACTAATCTACAGAAACCGCAAATTTATTTGTATCTAAAAATCAGAAAAAAGCCGCCCGTACGTGTTGAGGCACATAGAAAGTAACGGCGGCCTTAAAAAATGTATTCCAAAAGAAAGTCACCTAATACACCACCGAATCACCCCCTGAGGGGTGCGGGGAGGGGGTGACGATTCACGAAACGAAACCTTTGTGTCAATACTATATATTTCCAAATTTCAATCTTTTATTTACATTAATAACTAAACTACACCAAACTTTCCAAATTTCAATCAGTCATCACTAAATTGCACCATTGCTTCCTGACTATTGCCTATGAGACTTAGTCGTACCTGTGGTGCCATCTAACTGACGACGACCAAAGATCAAATTTATATAAATATTTGCACTTGTAATGAATATATATATTTAAATAGTAAATATATATATATATTTTTGCTTATTTGTATATATTATTTTACAAATAAATATATATTTGACCAAAATTAAATATATATGTGAATAGTATCAATATATTTTAAAAATTTACATATGTCCTAAACGGCGCCTCATACTTCTGTGACCTCAGTTATTTTAAATAGATCAAACAACCATGTATGTTTTCCTTTCGATTCTAATGAAGATAACATAGCTGCCGTCGCGACAGCTGAACTAGTCCATAGGTTTATAATCTCACTGAGTGGCGGCTAGTCATAATGGGCACAAGGGCACGTGCCCTATGCGTAAGCACATAAGACTTGTGAATGTTGTGATATTTTATAAACTTTTATAATTATTATAATTTGGTGGATTTTTTTATTAATTTTTCATCATGAATATTGAATCATTTGGTGCATACATATCCGTCTAGCGAGTAGACCGCTTCACTTCACGCTTCACCGTCTGTGGACGGCTGGGCACGGCCGCTGTGTGCCTGTTCTTTTTTCTTTTCTATTTGCATGCGCAAGAAAAGGATACACAGCTTCTATTTTTCCAGCGCCTCTTTTCTAATGCGTTCTGTTGCGTCATTGAATGGGCGCTGCCCCGTCAACCAGACGGTACAGAGTACAGATACTTTTCAATCAGTTACGGGGGAGACAGTTAGACTCTAACAGTATTATATAGATGATAATACTGTTAGAAATAATTGAGACACGTTTACAGCTGCTATACAATGTCTAAGAAATAATACAGAAGAATTAATAAATAATGCTGACATTTTAACAGAACATTCCGAGGAACATTCTGTGGATAATTTAAGAAAAAAGAGAAAAGTTACTGTAGGAGACTCAAAGGTAATGCAGTGCAAAGAAATATGTGACATCATGTTAATGAACGTACGTGAGAGATTTCAATTTACTGATTTTTTAACTATAGCCAATTTGCTTGAAAAGGAGAAATTTAACAACTATAGAATAGTTTTTCCTCTGGAACATATTAAAACAGTGTGTGTCTTATTTCCAAAGATCAACATTACAAAATTAAAAAATGAGCTGTATATAATGTATTCTAGAGATGATTTCATACAACAAAGTGGTGCGGTTGCTTTATTACAAATGTTAAATAAAAATAATTTACTTACGACGTTTTCGGAATCGGTTGAACTATTAACTATATTGTGCACAATTCCTATGACTACAGTCGAAAGTGAACGTGTGAAGTGAAATATGGAAAATAATTTTTCCAAATTTCTGTCAATCGCATCAAAAAAGGGGATATTTGCCTAACGAAACCTATTTCTTCAAGCAAATATTTTTGCTCTACGAATTTCTAATTTTTAATTTTAAGGTGTTTGACCTTGAAAAATCCAAAATTTTCGCCTGCGGCGCATTTTTTTCCCCTGTGCCCCCCGTTCCCAAATTTCACCAGCCGCCACTGATCTCACTAATTATTGTCCTGGGAAGTAATAAAATAATTAGTATTTGAGAAAGTGACAGCAGGCCATAAACAGTTGACATCTATGAGCTAAGTTATCTTGTTTAGTAACAGGCGGGGTAATGTTTTTATCATTCAAAAATAAAAAAAGTAAGAGAGAGCGGATCTATCGCAAACAAAAAAAAAATAAAGCTAGGCATTTATTTAAGACATCGGTAAGAAAAAAATTATTCGTTTCCTGGATTTTGCTCATAGGAAATATTAATTTTGTGTATTTCCTTACTTTGTTGTACTTCCTTTTCCAGTTTTAAATTGAATAAGTTTTCAGTAATTAAAACATTTGTAATTCACTATAAATATGCAGATAGATACTGACACAAGGTATTATCATAGCTCACACACTTCAAAATTAAATTAAATTCTTAGAGATTTAAGCAATTTTTTTTTATTTTTGATAAATTACTGAACGCATCATTAATTATTATTTAAAATTTAGCGAAACTATTTGCGTATTGGAGATCAGCGCCCTGTATATAACCGCTGCAGTGAACCAAGCTGATTACAATGTAAAACGAATTTGGCTCTCGTCCTTTATTTACACGAGAGAGATTTATGGGATAAACAGGGGCAAATTAGATTGCAACCCATACTGTTTATTTTCTTACACTTAAAAATAGACTAAACGTTATTAGAAAGAGGAAAGAGTAAACAGAACGGCCGAGATATATTATTTTTGAGGCCCCTACGTCAGTAATGCAAAACTAACTCACTTTTACCTGGCCTTGGTTGTTTTCACTTTTATCCTTCGATGCTTAAAGTAAAACAATATACAGGGCGCCCTATTTCTTGACCCGTTGCATGGGTAACTTTTTTATTAGTAGAGATACAAAAACGCTTAAATGAGCAAATTAGTGCAGTTTCGTATTAGTAATTCTACGGTAAGGCGAAAAATTATATACGGGGGAAGGTTGAAAAGTTATTGACAAAAAACGAAAAATCCAACTTTTCTATTATCCCTCGTAGCTTGTTCATTTGAAGAGTTAGAGAAAAATGCTTCACATGTTTTTTGCAGTATTTTTCATGTAAAATGACATGCACTTGCTACTTTTTATATATCTCTTAAAATGGTTGAGAATCACAGTAAAATATATTTTTTTTAAATGTAATGGATAGGTGGCTGTGACATTAACCGAAAGTCCCCTTTTTTCTCTTTCAGATGATATAACATAGTCCATATTTTATCCTTACAAAAGTAATAATAATCGTTGTTTTTAAAGAAAGTTTATTGTCACATCAAGAATGCTATGGAAATAAAACAAAAAATAAGATTCCTGATATTTTTAAAAACGTCTAGTTGGCATTTAATTATTGACAGATCATAAGTGACATTTTTAGTTTTTGTTAAGTAGTTTATTGTTTATTATTAATACTGCATACAAAATAATAGTTTTGCAAATATGTACACCAACGAAGAGAAAAATGATATGCTATTTTGTTATTATAACCAAAATCGAGATGCACAAGCTGCAGCGAATCTTTATTTTGAAACTTACATGGAACGAAGACAACCCCATCATAGAATATTTAGACAGCTGGAAAATAATATACGATTATACGGTTCTTTTTCAAAGCCTAAGGATGAAAGAAACTTCAATGAAGACACTGAAATAAATGTTTTGGCTTATGTAAATTTTAAACCTGATTCTTCAACTGCAGAAATTGCACATCACTGCAACACTTCCAAGGAAACTGTAAGAGCTATTTTAAAAGGTAACAATTTAAAGCCTTATCATTATTCCATATGCAATACCTACTTTATATCCAGCTGATAATCAAAAAAGGATGACATTTTGTCGTTGGTACATTTCAAAATGCGAAGAGGATCTAGACTTCTGGAAAAAGATTTTATTCAGTGATGAAAGTAGATTTACCAACAATGGTATTTTTAACCACCATAATAACATAATGTGGTGCCGAGAAAATCCACATCTTGTTTCTGAAAGAAGAAATCAACGTCAATTTGGATAAATGTGTGGTGTGGAATTTTTTGTGGCAAAATTATTGGCCCATATTTTTACGAAGATAATTTGAATGCGAATAATTACCTTCATTTTCTAAGGAATACTCTAACAGAGGAATATTTAAATGAATTACCACTTCATATTTTTAGAAATCTTAAATACTTCCAACACGATGGAACACCTGCGCATAATTCCCGCGAGGTAAAACAATATTTACATGAACAGTTTGATAATGTTATAGGAAATAGAATAGATATCGACTGGCCAGCGCGAACACCTGATTTGACCCTCTTAGATTTCTTTCTTTGGGGGTTATTGAAAGATAAAGTTTATGTGACAGCTCCTCTAGATATAGAGGATCTAAAAGTCAGGATTCAAGATGCAATTAGAAGCATACATGGACATACAATAAATAATGTTTTAAGAAGTATCCAGAAACGTTGCTTACTATGTATCCAACAGGATGGTGGTCATTTCGAACATTTACTTCAATATAATTAATTAATTAATAATTTCTGTTCTCAAAACATTCTTTTGTTACATAATCCATAGCATTCTTGATGTGACAATAAACTTTCTTTAAAAACAACGATTATTATTACTTTTGTAAGGATAAAATATGGACTATGTTATATTATCTGAAAGAGAAAAAAGGGGACTTTCGGTTAATGTCACAGCCACCTATCCATTACATTTAAAAAAAATATATTTTACTGTGATTCTCAACCATTTTAAGAGATATATAAAAAGTAGCAAGTGCATGTCATTTTACATGAAAAATACTGCAAAAAACATGTGAAGCATTTTTCTCTAACTCTTCAAATGAACGAGCTACGAGGGATAATAGAAAAGTTGGATTTTTCGTTTTTTGTCAATAACTTTTCAACCTTCCCCCGTATATAATTTTTCGCCTTACCGTAGAATTACTAATACGAAACTGCACTAATTTGCTCATTTAAGCGTTTTTGTATCTCTACTAATAAAAAAGTTACCCATGCAACGGGTCAAGAAATAGGGCGCCCTGTATAGTATATAAATTGTTATATAATCCTTCCCAGAAGAAGAGTTACTATCTTACAGAAGTACATTTCAGGATATGACTTGTGTGAAAAACAAAAGTAGATAGAAATAAATTGACTACTCCACTGCATGCCACTTAAATTCCTTTAAAAATTTATCATTTATACTTTTTCTATATCTCTCAAAATAAGAATGATACAAGGGCTTGTTAAAACAGGGAAAATTTCAAGGCTAAGTTTCAGGCTGTAATTTAGAAATATGTGACGATAGAATTAATCTGATAGCACCATCGATCTTATAGTACTAGATACGGCTTTGGGGCGATTGGTTTGGTTCAAGGGGGTGGGGGTATCTAGGTCCTCTATTTTTGATACTTTTGATTGGCTATTTACTCGAGCATACTACGGGATTGACTCTTTGCAGAGTACCTACCTCACTCCCCGCTCATACCGCAGAGCTCCAAGTCCGTGATTTTACGTTAACAAAACAATCTCAATGCTGTTAAATACCCTATGCCGTATCTAGTACTATAAGATCGATGGATAGCACCATCAATATGGCCTTGAAAAAGTAGGTGTGCAAGACTCTGCAATTAATTTGTCCTATCAAAGATAGACTGCACTGTACAAGATAATATAGATCACTCAAGTGACCAAATTTGAAAAAAAACATTCGCTTCCAGGATTGAAGACATGCATTCTCGTTCTGAGACCTTTGAGAATATTTTAAGTCCTTTGTGCATTATGTATCACTTGACCCCTATTCCCATTTTAAATGGAGAAGAGAATGCTTCCCAACCTAGAGAATGACTTACCGACTACTTGCGCATCAAAAATATCCCGTTAAATATTAAAATGCCGTGCTTGGGCGATACGTTTCTGATTTTTATTGAAAGTGGAATGAAACACGCTGTATTTCATAAATAATATTTACCCTGCTTTATCTGCAACAATGTACCAATTGCAACATTCTATTCTTTTGTTATTTTGTTGCCGCTCCATTTCACTATCTAAAGGCCATTTTTTTCAGAAGTAAGGCACATTGTAAGAAAAGCTAGCATGCTGGATGTAAACCAAGTGAAGGTGTCGTTAAAAGATATTGTATGCTACTTATCTCTCTTGGAGGCCGGCAGACCAGAAGATAAACTGGAATGTGAGTATAATAAAATGATTCAGCTAGCAGTATGGATATTGGTTTTTTGTTAGATATTACAAACGAAATGTGCAACGTTCACAAGTTTGTTATACCTACGATTTGTTATAGTAATGCTCATACTATTAATAATAATTATGAATGTATAAAATCAAATGTACAGTGGCCTTAACGAAAAGGTTTCCACCCATTTCCATTGATTTATGAATAAGTAAAAACCGAAATAAGCTAATAGTGGTGAGCAACACACCGTAGTGCCCTCTTTGGGTCTTTGCTACTATCTGTCTGGCAATTAGATATTGTCAAACTGATGAACAGGAAACTTTGAGGAAGACAATCCACTTATTTATTTGAAGGAGATACCGAACTCCATGGGCAATGTGCCCCGACTGGCATGCATTGCATTACTCCGGCATCTCCATAGGAGTCGCCACATCTTTCATTGAGACCAACCACCAGACACTGACCGGTTTCGTGCTTATTATGCGCTCGGGGGTCGTGCCCTCTTTGGGTATTAGCTGCTATCTGTCTGACAATTATTGTCAATCCACTACTAACATTCACTATGTCCATTAGGCAATCATATCGCAGCATCGTTCATCAATTCCACTACCTATGGCACTCCGACGAGCTAATAATAGGCGTGAAACCGGTCAATGTCTTGTGGTTGATCTCGATGAAAGATGTGGCGACTCCTATGGAGATGGCGAGGTAATGCAACGCCAGTCGGGGCACATTGTCCGTGGAGTAGTTGTTTTGGACATCACTTTCAAATAAACGAAATAAGCTGTTAACCCGCCCTTTACTTTCACTATAGTAAACACAGTAAAGTCTCCGGTTAAGTTGAAAACTTTCATATTGGAAATCTTTTTGTTGTTACTACTACTTTATGTACATCTTTATACGGGGTGATTCTTAACCTATACGCATAAACTTGGGAAATTATAACTGAGGACAAATATGTAATAACTAATACTGAAAAAAAAATGTAATAAAACAGTTTTAGTTTCGGAAATAATTTGAAAGAAATATTTACAAAAATTTATTAGGTGAAATTTTTTGTTTATAAAAACCAAGAAGTAAACAAGTCAGGACGATATGTTTGGTATTTCTAGCAGTAGTTTTTATCAGTTGTGGTCGTATTCGGGTTTATTTTCAGGCGATTAAAATAAAAGTATGGCGCATAATTTTTCAAGCGAAGAACTTATGGACATGATACTGGCATACAGGGAATCACATCAAAATTCAGTCCCTCAATTTTATCAAATTCACGTTCTTTATTTTTATTTGACATAAATTGATAGGTATTTTCGAAACTGAAAACGTTTTACTACATTTTTTTTCATTATTAGTAATTATTTATCCTCAGCTATAATTTCCCAAGTTTATGCGTATAAGTTAAGAATCACCCTGTATATTAGGTACGATAAAATATCCAAGTATTCTTTTTTTAATTTAATTAAACTAATTATTATCTGATTTAGTTTTATAATATATATATATATATATATATATATATATATATATATATTATTGTATATATAATGTTTACCGCTATCCGCTATAATATTTAAAGCTATAATTAGCTATAATGTTGTGAATAAGCTATGTTTAAAACTATAATTATTATTAATAGATTGACTTGAAACTATCAATTTTTTTTTTTTATTTAATGTGTAACCTTACTAATAAAATGTGTACACAAAGTAAGGCAAAATGAAGTATCTATTTTAAAATCAAATTTTTTCTTTTAATGAAATGATTACCTAAATATAAGCTATAAAGAGGTTGAAAGTATCAGAGTTAAATGCATAGGCAATAAATAGGCATTGAAATGCTTACAACTAACTATTATCTGATTTAGTTTTATAATATAATTATTATTGTATATATGTTTACCGCTATAATATTTAAAGCTATAATTAGCTATAATGTTGTGAATAAGCTATGTTTAAAGCTGTAATTATTATTATTGGATTGACTTGAAACTATCAATTTTTTTTCATTTAATGTGTACCGTACTAATAAAATGTGTACACAAAGTGAGGCAAAATGAAGTATCTATTTTAAAATCAAATTTTCTTTTTTAATGAAATGATTACCTAAATATAAGCTATAAAGAGGTTGAAAGTATCAAATTTAAATGCATAGGCACTAATAGGCATTGAAATACTTTCACTACAAAAAGAATCCCTACAAATTAGGTATGTAACGCATATTTTTCACTGACATAGAAGCTGTTTTACTAGTATTTAAAAATTGTATGATATCTATTTTATATTTGCAGTCATGTTTCGCCTGTACGACACAAACGGCGATGGGGTCTTGGACACAAATGAAATGGATTCCATTGTAAACCAAATGATGACGGTGGCTGAATATTTAGGATGGGACGTCTCAGAATTGAAACCGGTAAATCCAACAGCATTTTAGAAATATATGTATCCTACATCCTGCAAGATGTGATACCGGATTTCCCATGTCATCTGACTTTGAGAATTAACACGGGTTGTTACGTTTCATTGAGTTTTATATTCCCCAGGCACAGTCCGAGAAATACAGGGTGTCCCATCGAAAAGTATCACATTTCGTCGCCTTATATCTCGAAAACTAAAAGAGATGTCGGGATGCGGTTTGGACAGAACGACTTAAAATTTTTGTAAATTTTTTTGGCACTGTTGCCAAATCTTCAAATATATTAGTACATTTTTTATGGAATACGCTCCTCTTTGGAGTAAAATTACTTGCTTATATTAAATGAAACACCCTGTGTATTTTGCCAATAATCAGAAAGCCTAATCACTCTACTTTTCAAAAAGGTATGCATTGTTTACATTATCTTGAGAATTGGAGCAAAACCTCCTTCTTTGTAAAGTTATTTTTAAGTTTTTGTACACTTATTTTAAATAAAATACCCTATATATTTTATCATTTTAAAATCTCTGATCAAACTTGATGTGAAACTTGACTGCATTTGCTTTTTAAATGAAAAAAGATAGGGAGAAAATAATAATTCTTTAATAATCGGTAGGAACGAGTTTTGTTAACAATAACAATAAAGCACAATGACAGTAATAAAAGTAAGAGATAAAATAATCAAAATAACTGTGTAAGTAGAAACTACTTCAATAAGTTAGAAAACAATTTGTTTTAACTGCCCACCATTTACTTCAATATACATTTGTGCATCCTTAGTAGTAAATGATCAAAAGTGTGTGATCCTTCTAATCTGAACATTTTTATATCTATACTTCAAATATTTGACACAACTGACAATAAAGTTTATTATTGTAGTTTTCTTTTTCATGACTACTGTGAAAACGAAAACCAGCTTCACAAACTGTTCAAGTAAGAGGTGCTCCCATTAAACTGAATTTTGTGGCTCCAATTCTCAAAATAATGTAAACAATGTATACCTTTTTGAAAAGTAAACTGATTAGGCTTTCTGATTATGGCAAAATACACAGGGTGTTCTACTTAATATAAGCCAGTAATTTTACTCCAAAGAGGAGCGTATTCAATAAAAAATTTACCAATATATTTGGAGATTTGGCAACAGTGCCAAAAAAACTTACAAAAATCTTAAGTCGTTCTGTCCAAACCGCATCCTGATATCTCTTTTAGTTTTCGAGATATAAGGCGGCGAAATGTGATACTTTTCGATGGGACACCCGGTATTGCTGACGGAATCAATAGAACTGGTTGCCAAACACTTCTGATATCTAAAATACTGAAGTGAAATACTTTTTAATTAAAATATCGGTAAAAATTCGTTTAAGGTTGAAATAACCCTTTTAGATAGATGTCTCAGAGCGCGCGAAGATCAGTTGCTTGTGGTCTATAGGTGAAAGTTGCTCCCTCTCAAAGTGTCTCTTAAAATACAAAATTTCGTAGTTCCAGAGTAGTTTTTATTAATTATTACAATTATAGACAATGAAACATATTTCTTCTAATAACTAAACACTGATAATTGTAATTAATAAAAAAAATAAAATTAAGTTAAGGAGTTCGAACTACCGAAATTTTGTATTTTCAGTTTACAAAACAGGAACTGTCGCCCTAGACCACCACGCAAACCCTAATAGTGTTCTCTGAGACAACTATCTAAAGCGTCTCTATTAACCAAAACAAATATTTACCGATATTTCAATTAAAAAAGCATTTCACTTCAATGTCTTGGTTATCAGTAGTGTTTGACAATCTGAACGAGACCAATAGAACTAATTGGCTTGAACTGATTAGTTCTATTGTTTTCTATAGCAATATTTCCCATAGTGTGCCTTGGGAATATAAAATTCAATTAAATGTAATAAGCCATGCTAATTCTCATTAGTTAGATGGCATGGTAGACCGGGTGTAGTTCAAAGATATATAAATCGTCTAGCTGAAAGAAAATTAAACAACAAATCGAGTAAAAGTTATTTGTTTTCGAATGTTTTATAAAGTTCGGCAGTTTCTGTTTCACTTATGCTCGTCATTCTATAGTTGGTCGGTTGTAATGTATAAAGAACAGTCAGTCTATAGTGTTGGGTTATATTCGCGTTTACGATCATTTTCTTTATTATTTGCTTTCTATGACTGTTTGTGAACTTTCTGTATTCCATGTAGACCTGTATTATACACCGTGTCCAAGGTAAGGAAGACTATGGAAATCTCAGAAATGGTAACAAATACAAATTCGGTTGAATGGAAAAAAATTGGTGTAAATCGAAAACCAATAAAATGGTACTTAAAAATCTTCTATATTTTTTGATTTTTAACCATTTTGAAAAAAAATATATATTTTCGTAGATATTTATTATTTTCAGGCATTATTATCGATACTTGCATCAAAACGTCGAACACTTATCCTTTGTCTAATAAATAATTAATGTTTAACCAACTAAATGAATAACTAATTGTTTTGAAAAAAACATTGATCTCATTTAGATGTTCCAAGAAATATATAGAAAACACTCTATATACTAGTATTTCGGCTTGTTAGGCCTTTTCCAATAGAGTAAATGTCTATTACTAAACATTTCCAAGTGTGTTTTGCTATTTATTTGTTTTACGAGTACCTACCTCGATTGATCCTACCATCTGGTAAAGCCCGAGTTTTTATTACAGACCTTTACATTTTTCTGATCTATAATATGTTTTCTACACAATGCGTCGAAAATCCTGAATTTTTTGCGTTATTTAATATATTTTATGTTCTTTTACTCTAGTTTCAATACTTCTTTGTTGTTTATCAAAATCCTCCCAATAGTACGCTTGTTGACACTAATCGTTGTACACCCGTTTCGTTCTATTCTGCGAGCTATTTTTTCACTATACCCTACGACGTTATTAATATAACTGTAGGTGCCTTCTTTTCCCCGAATATTGTAAAGCTCCCGACGAATTAATTTCCTCCTTTTGTTAATTACGAAAACGCGCTTGGAAATGTTTAGTAATAGACATTTACTCTATTGAAAAAGGCCTAACAAGCCGAAATACTAGTATATAAAGTGTTTTTTATATATTTCTTGGAACATCTAAATGAGATCAATGTTTTTTCAAAACAATTATTTTCACGATGTTTCATAAAGAACCATCCGCTTCGAGTATCCAGTTTAATAAATGAATAACATTTATCATTATAAATTTATAATTTCATTCATTTATAAATTATATTGAAGAACCCATAATTCTCGATAAATTAAGTTAGATACATATTCATTTCTTTTTATATTGACCATAAAAGATTTAAAATATTATTAAACCATTAAAGCCCGGTTTCACAATAGCTGGTATCGTTACTTAATTGATAGTTAACTAACTATAAATTTAAAATGTGCATAGTAGATAAAATGTTAAAGAAACTCACAATCTAAACTTATACTTAGTAAACTGTTGGTTTAAAACATTTGAAATATATTTACAAATCCGTTGTCGAAAAATGTGATGATGGTCGCAAAGAGACGAAACGTCTGCTTAGTAAAAGTTTCTACGAAAAAGTGTTCTTCTTTTCGCTCTAGTATCGATAGTAACGCCATAAAAAATATATTAAGAATTTTTTTTTTAATATTGTTAAGATATCAAAATCGCATCGAAAATTTTTTACCAATTTGTTGAACTTTTATTTACGCAACTTCTTTCCATTTATGCGAATTACATTTAGTACTATTACTACTACTAGGGTTAAGTGTTACAATCTCATACATGTAGAAAGTTTAACACAAGACACATAATTTGAATACTGTTTCAGATATTAAAAGACATGATGATAGAAATTGACTATGACGCTGATGGTACTGTATCTCTGGAGGAGTGGAAGAGGGGCGGTCTGACAACAATACCCTTACTAGTTTTGCTAGGACTCGACGCGAACGTCAAGGAAGACGGCAACCACTTGTGGCGACTCAAACATTTTAGTAGACCGGCATACTGTAACCTCTGCTTGAACATGTTGGTCGGATTGGGCAAGAAAGGATTGTGTTGCACTTGTAAGTTAAACTACACTCGTCGGATAAAATAATAGGCAGTGACGTATTACCGCGTGACGTAATAAATTGTGGTGGGGACTGTAATTCCATAGGCGTACGCAAAAATCATTGGAAAGGTGCTAATAATGTCAAATAAATATAAAAAATATCAGAACATGAACGGGATTATAGAAATTGTGAATTGTTTTTTAAACTCACCTTACAGATTAATTGTACATCGAATGAAATTAATGAATATTGCCACAGATATTAAAAGAACGCTTTTAAGTGTTGATGGCCCACCACCAACCCACAGCCGCCACCGAAAACGCGAATAATCACATTCCGAAGCAAGTTTACTATTTAACACTTCACTTCACTTCACTACACTACACTACACAACACAACACATGTCTACACATCCTTCCTTTAACCATGTCTCATCCATATAATATATTTTTCTATTTAAAACGCAAAATTCTCTTATTTTCTCCAAATATTCTCGTCTCCATGTCACAATCTCATTTTTCTCTATAAGCATACTCTTCCGATTCCGTTTGCAATATTTGAAATTCATTTCATACATTGTCCTTATAATCAATTTATATGAGAGTTTGGGCAAATCGCTGTCTTCTGCTAGGGCAGCCTGAACTTTACTTACTGTTGGGATTTCATTTTTGAAAAAGAAACCATGAATTTTTAGCATATTTCACATTTTCATTCTCAGTAATTTTTTTTTTCCCCCGTGTTTCCATTTTCTTCTTCTTTGCGTCTGTGTCTCCATATTTTATTGCACGAAATACACTACGAACGGAGACTTTTGTTAATTCACTACACAGTTCTGCCGCATCCACTACACTTAAATTTTTATCACGCGCTTTTAATCCCTAATAGAATTTTTCGTTTTCGAATTATCATACGAATTTCCTCGCTTATCAGATGAGATCGTTTACGCGTTTCTAATCCACTACTCCCCGCGATCGCTTCCATAATAAAATCCTTTTCTTCGAACACTAAATAAACTAAGTAACACATCACCAAGGTTCACCAATACTGGACTGCAATATATGCAGTCCTGACACAAATTACAGCATTTCCCGCGTACTACGCTTATGTCAGGCTGCGATGAACTACTTGGATGTGTGTGAAATGCGCATGTCCGATCTTCTAGACACTCTTGACTTTTGTTGCATAGGTTGCATATCTCGCTCTTCATTTTTTAACCCGTTAAACAAAGACGGAACTATATCCGACGTAAAGAATTCTGGTGGCATCGAATAGAGAAGCATGGAACCACCATGGAACAGACAATTTATAGTTCTGTTCAATAGTAATGCGTAAGCGGCATCACTTTTCTATGTGCAAACGTTTGTGCCGCTATGTATTAAGTATTTACACTTCGTCCCTATTCTGTATCGAATTAGATCATGAGTCACTGCCTATTGTTTTAGCCGACAAGTATAACTGAAAACCTCATCTGGGCAAGTGTGTTTTAATGTCATTGTACAGGGCGAGTCAACGAAAAGTTTCATCCTCGATTATCTGTCAAAGGATTGGTATAGTATCATCCTGGTATTGTTTGAAAAATGTGTTTCAGTTCTATACCACCACTTTTGATGTTTTTGACAGCGACTCAATTTTTTCAGGGTTGCTATGGACCGTTATAATTAATCTGGGAGGATCAGGGTCACTCTCAATTAAAAAATAAAATTAATACCAAAAATATTTTCATAGTTCAAACGGTACTTGGATTCAGAAAGTGATGTAGATTAAAAAATATAATAACATATACAGGTCATTTTTCAAAGACTTGTTCCTACAAATTGGTATTTACAGCTGCCAACCCTACATCTTATGGATGTATAGATATATCCATGTTATATCGTAAATTGATTGATTGATTTTTTAAAAAAATATTTATTTGTTTCACAGAGGCTCTTCGAAGAGCCTTGTATAATAATGGTGAGTGAGTTACAACGGTAAAACTACAACTACGTGAGTTAACTACAACTAACTTGTTGAAAGGTACCTTACTGCCTTTTATAAGTTCGGAATGCTTTGTCAGGCGACGCTAATGTCGTCGTAGTTTTTGATTCTAGGAATAAAGTAAGGTGACTTCCAAATCTGCATAAATGCAGCTGCAGTATTAAGTTACACACTAAGAATATTAGCGATAAGCGCTAGCTAAATAGATTAAGTTTCCCAGTTGCGTAACATTGTGCAATTAATGATTAATATTTTATGAAACAATTCTAAGTCCCTACGGTAAATACGTAATATTTTATATAACAACTCCCCCCTTATAATAAAAGTTGGTGTTATGCAGCAACTTTTATAAATTGAAAAAATTTTAAAAATTGAAAATTTAAAATTTGTAAAATGGTATGTGAAATATGAGTGTAAAGTCTGACTTAATGCTAAAATAGTAAAATGATGTAAAATATTAAAATAATGTAAAATATAAAAAGATAAAGCAATAAAAGTGAATGTCAAATGCTTTCACTGAAAGTTCACTTGTTCACTGTCACTGATCGAGTTCGATTTCTTCTTCGAGTCGATCTTCGGGTCTGATTGATGGTCTTCTTCTGGGAAGTATGCTGGTGAACCTACTAATTCCTTGTCTGTCCCCAGGTGGATGTGGTGGAGAGTTAGAAGAGACTGAGATTGCGAGTCTTCTTCTTTTATTCTTGCACTTGCAGAAGATATACAGTATAACGAGAGCAATTATTGTTGTAATGGTAAGATAAGTGAACCAGGAGATGTGTTTGGTCACGAAAGGTTCATTGATTAAGTCATCTAGAGTTTTTGAATATTCGTCCAATTTGTGTTTTGCGACTTCTAGGTCTTCCATGTTCAGGTCGTTTAACTTAAGTGGCTTTAATTTTGGTAGTTCGAAATTGTCTGGGATTCTTTCGCAGCAATTGTAAGGGATTAATATTGGATGGGTATTGACTTTTGATTCGGAAATGTCTCTTGAATTGGCTTGTACTTTCGTAGCGCCTATGAATGCGTTACATTCAGGTTGCAGTTTAAGGATCGAATTTTTGAAGATAATTTCTGTTTTTGAGGGTCTTTCTCGACAATTGATTGTAATTTGGAGTGGTTCGGAATTTATTATTAGCCATATGTTTTCTATGAGTTGTTGGACGTTATATCCTTTGGCAAATACCAGGGCTGTTTGGCAATTTTTCGGGAGATTTCGGAGGCTCCTCATTATTCGGGCTTCACAGATTGCGTTGTCATCAATGGGGTATGCAAATAGATTTGAACAAATTCTTGTGTTTAAGTAAAGTGGTTTACATCCATTGAGATCCGACATTGGGATGTACATCAAAGAATCGTCATCACGCGCAATATATTTTTGATTTGACGATAAAACGTAATATAAACCAGTCCTATTGTCTAGGATGGGTATAGGGAATAATTGGAAGAGGGTGTATCTTTGTTGATCGATTAAAGGAATTTTTAAAACAAATACTAAGTCTGAGTTTGTTTGAAATGCTTCTAGTTCTATTATGTCTAGATATCTACCAACATTAGATAATCGAATGGGATGTGGTAAATTATTTTGATGTAAATTTTGTGATATTTCCTGCAATGAGGTAATCAGATTTTCAGGGTTAATTATTGACGTATGAATAATCTTTAAACGCGCGAAAGTGATTGAATTTAGAATATCATCTAACTGATTCTCGATATACAAATAACTTTCCATGAGAAGTTCACATTTTTCTAAAAATTTTAATTTAGCTTCAATAATTTTTATTTTATCAGCTGTTCTGTAAATTGAATCTGAAATCATTTTTATATCTCGGTTGAAGGTTTCTTCATCGATTTGCAATTTCCGAATGGTTGTGTTAAAATTCTGAATTACTGATGTTGTAACAGAGATTTGGTTTTTTAATAGGTTTTCTATTTGGTGTTCATCGTGAGTTATTTTGTTTATGGCATCAGTATAATATTGGCCATCTTCAGCATCTAAATTTCCGGTTATTGATTTAAATATTGATCCAATACCATTAAGAATACCGCGCTTATAGCGTTTACTATCGAAATTAATTTCATCTAATTTTTCGTGGATTGAGTTTGAAATTTGGGTTAATAAGCTAACATGGGTTTTAACTTGACCTCTGAATAAATTCATGTTTTCAAAAGTTGGATTAATTGCCTTTAAAAGAGTATCTAAGAGTTCATGATTGTGTTCGTATGCTAATTTTAAGGATGATATGTTTTTGTGTACTAATAAGGTCCATTGTCTGTTTGTAACGACAATTCCACTGTCTTCGTGGTAATATATTCCAACAGTGTTGTTTATTGGTGTTATAGAATATTGTGAGACTGCTGCTCCGATCAGCAGGAGAAACCTGAAAATAAATTTTAACTTTCAAAATATGGTTTCATTCTGTCGAAATTTATTTTATTTGTTTGTGATGTTTTTGGGTTAAATAAGATTGCTGAATTCTGGAAAATTTCCTTAATTTCGAATGGTCCATTAAATTTGTTTTGTAATTTGTCTTTTATTTGGGATTCCTTTACATAAACTTTATCTCCGATCTTGTATTCGGGACGATTTCCTGATACATGTTTATCAAAGCGGGTTTTAGCTTTTTGCTTTTGAAGATTGGTTTTTTCACGAGCAATTTTATAGTAATATGATATTTTATTATTTAAATCTCGGACGTATTTTGAGATAAGCTCCTTTTGATTATATAGCGTCTCAGGAGGGCGACTAGAGGTATGACCAAATATGAGTTCGTATGGTGTGAAACCATGTGTTTTATTTTTTGAATTATTGTAACATATAACAGCATATGGAAGCACTGTTAATGGATGTTCGTTTGGATTCTCTGTTTTATTGGCTCGTATCATTTCTAATAATGTACCATGGAATCTCTCTATAGATCCATTGGACTGAGGGTGGTTAACGCTAGAAAATGAAAGTTTGATATCGTACAATGTACATAGATCCTTGAGTAGAGTGTTATCAAATTCTTTACCGCAATCGCAATGTATGCGTAGGGGTGTACCGTAGTGTTGAAAGTATAAAAGTAACGTGTTTACTACTGATTTGGCTGATTTATTCGATAGAGGGTATGCTTGTGTAAATTTAGTTAATTCATCTCTAATGGTTAAAAGGTAATTTTGTGTTGGGATTTCTAAAATATCAATATTGATTCTTTCAAATGGTGTTTTCGGTGTTTCAGTAATGACTAGAGGATTGCTTAAATTTTTACGTAAAATTTTAGTTTTTTGACAAATTTCGCAATTCTTGATATAGTTTTCTACATCTTTCGTTAAGTGGGGCCAATTATATCTATCTTTTATTCTCCTAATCGTTTCGTTGATACCACGATGGAGGTTTGTCTTACCTGTATGGTTCTGATCTAAAATTATTGGAATTTGGTCAATGTCAGGTGTCTGAATTAAATTTTGACAAATAGTTAATTTTACTTCTGTATCGGTTAATATAAAGGATAACATTTCAAGAATAGGAAGGTCCAAGTTATTTTCGACAAAATATGTTTTTGAAGAGTCAAAAAGATCTTTGTCTCTGTAAAGTGTAATAAAAAGTGTTTCTAATACGTCTTCGGGATCGAAGGGTAAAGGAACTATATAATATTTACGGTTCTTTACAGTTTTACTTGTGACTGTATTTATTTTATTAACGTGAAAATCGGGGTTTTCTTCAAATATGTCTTCGATTATTTTGTAGTGAAGGTCCTCAAGTTTATCTTTTTGGAAGAATGTAACTATGTCTTTGTGTTTTTTGTCTAATAGTTGATCGTTAGTGAATAGAATTTTGGAATAGTCGATTAGTGATTTGTTTTTGTATAGGTCAATAAACGTTTCAAATTCATGAACGATGGTTTCTGGTGCGATCTCGGTTGTTTCAGAGTGTATTGATTCATCATCGCTGTTTGATGGTAAAATTCGTGTTTGAAATTTGGAACAATTTTGGAAATGATTGATTTTAATTCTAGAGAGAGCATCTGCGTTTTTATTAATTTTGCCTGGTTTGTATTCAATTTCGTATTCATATTCCTCTAATTTTAAACGCCAACGCGCTAGGCGGCTTCCGGGATCTTTTATTGAAAATAACCAGGTGAGAGGTCTATGATCTGTTATTAGTTTAAATTTTCTTCCGTACAGGTACGGCCTAAAGTGTTTAACTGACCATACTATAGCTAGAAGTTCACGTTCAATTGTGGAGTATTTAGTTTCCGCAGAGCATAACGTCCTTGAGGCATATGCTATGGGAAGGTCCTTTCCTATGGGGCCTTGTGAGAGAACGGCACCTATTGCAAATGCACTAGCATCTGTAGTAAGCACAAAAGGCTCGTCGAAATTCGGGTAAATTAGGATTGGAGTAGATGTTAATGACTCTTTAAGTTGATCGAAAGCTTTGGTACATTCTGAGTCGAAATTGAAAGGTATGTCTTTTTGTAATAATTTTGTTAAAGGTTTCGAAAGTTTGGCAAACTGAGGGATAAAGCGACGATAATAACCAGAAAGTCCTAAAAATGACTTAATGTCTTTTTGATTTTTTGGTTGTGGGAAATTAGCAACGCATTTAATTTTATCGGGATTTGGTTTTACTCCGTCAGGTGTAATAAGGTGACCAAGATAAGCGACTTCTTTTCTGAGGAATTCGCATTTATCGGGTTGAATTTTGAGGTTAGCATTTCTTAATCGTTTAAAAACTTCGGTTAGTCGGGAAATATGTTCGTGTATTGTCGGGGAATAAATTATAATATCGTCCATATAGACTAGGCAACGTTCGTTTTGTATACCTAAAAGGATGTTGTCCATCACACGCTGGAATGTGGAGGGGGCATTCTTTAATCCGAAGGGCATGCGCACAAATTCAAAGTGTCCATTTTCTACGGAAAAAGCAGTTTTTGAAATGTCTTTTGGATCGATCTCAATTTGGTGGAACCCGGACGCGAGATCTAAAGTCGTGAAATATTCGCATTTACCAAGTTGGTCAAGCAGATCTGAAATGTTAGGGAGAGGGTATTTGTCTCCGACTGTTACTTCATTTAATTTTCTATAGTCAACGACTACACGCCATTTTTGTTTTCCGGATGCGTCTAATTTTTTTGGGACAACCCAGACAGGCGAAGACCAGGGTGATATTGATGGTCTGATGATTCCTTGGTCTAACATTTTGGACATTTGATTCTTGACTTCCTCTTTGTGAATATAAGGATAGCGATATGATTTGGTAAAAATAGGTTTTGAACTACTAGTGTCTATAGAGTGTTTGATTTCATTAGTAAAAGTTAAATTGTCTCCTTCTAAATAAAATATGTCTGAAAAGTCTAAACAAAGGTCTGTAATTAAATCTCGTTCTTCCTCGTTTAAGTGTTCGAGTCGAAGTTGATTTTTTATTTCGTCTGTTCTGTCTGTGTACGTAAGATCGTTCGAATTTCGTTCATTTAAATTAAAAATTGATTTAAAATTTTGAATAGGTTCTAAAGTTATATTTGAAAATTCTATAGTTTTTGGAATAGCATTCGCATTAATTACTGATGTAAAAAATTCTCCTTTACTATTGATTTTAACAAGAGCATTTGGTAAACGAACTTTTTCTATTTCTTGTCCTAAAAGTATAGCTTCTGTGTTAACTAAATTACAAGTAAATTTATAAATTTGTTCCGTACGAGGGTCAATAGAAATTTTGTTTTTTCCAGATTTTTCGGAAATTATTTGAGTTGTTTTGTGTGGTATCTGTAAATCGTCAGTAACCTTGAATAGTGGGATAGTTTTAAAATTTGTTATGAGAAGTTTGTTTTTTAGGTCAATAACGCATTCGTAATGTTCCAAAAAGTCTGATCCTAATAGTCCGTCAAATTCTATGTCGATATTATGGACATACACTTTGAAGGGGTCCTTGGCATTGAAAGGGATAAAGGTTGATTCATTAATTGAAATTTTTTGATCTGTAATTCCCTGAATTATAACATTTTCTTTAAAGCGTTTTGTAAATTTTTCGCAAGTTTTAGGTTTAAATATTGAAAGTCCTGCACCAGTGTCAATTAATAATTTGAATTCATTACTGGCGTCCTTTATGTAATATAAATTTTTAGAATTTACTGTTAATAGTGGATTCATAAGAAATCCTGTTCGTTGAATGAACTCGTTTCGCTTAAGTTCATTGTTTGTATTTGGGTATTTAATTCGGTAATTTCTTGATTGGGCGGATCGTCTAATTGGGTATCCGATTGAAAATCCTGATAAGAGTCAGAGTAATTGGTAGCATGGTAATCAAATTCTTCATTTGTATACATCACGTTTGAATCAAAATTTTGGTACTGATGAGCAGTATCATCGACATAATTTGGATTTTGATGAGCAGTATCATCTACATATTTTGATTCGAAATCATATTGATATTGGTAATCAGCATTTTCGGCTATTTCATTGACATGATGTGTTTTTGGTTGTTGAAAATTTGGATTAGGTCTAATTATAGAGGGTCTTTGTTGATTAAAATTTGGGTTAGGTTGTATTGTAGATGGTCTATTCTGAAAACCATTTTGTTGTGGATTAGTCTGAGGTCTTGGGCCATTTTGATTAAAAGGTGGTCTTTGGTAGTTTTGGTATGATTGATTTGTTTGAAAATTTGGTTTTTGAGCATAATTTTGATTTGAAAAATTTTGATAATTCGAAGAATATTGTTGTTGTTGTTGTCTAGTACGACATTCGCTTATTACATGACCATTTCGTTTGCAAAATGTACAAAATTTTTGTGTAATAGGAGTAGTGTTGTTATGCGGTTTTTTCAGTAGAGTGTTAACAATATTACCTGGCTTTGATAATTTCTGTGATTCGAAGTACGATAACTGTAGTTCTCGTTTGATTCGCGATATTGCTTGTAGCATATTTTCGGGATTACTAGCACGAATAATTAATCCTAATTTTGGATCTAAACCAGTTAATAGTGTATTCAATGTCATAGTTTCTATTAGATTAGATTGTGCTGTTCGTTGTTCAGCACTGAGCTGTTGCTTTTGTACAGCGGCATGCATTTTTGCATTATGTGTCTGCAATCGAGATACAAAATTTAATGCAGATTCATTTGATTTTTGGGAAATTCTTTGGAGGTCTTGAATTAAAGAGGTTAAATCTCTAGAGTCCCCAAAATGTGTTTCAAGTAAAGTTTTTATCTCATCCCAAGTGGATGGGTTCCTAGAATTGACTATTTCGGCAGCTTTGCCACGAAGCTTATTTTTAACATGAAGAGTTAAAAGAATCTTTTGATTGGCTATGGCCATATCGAAAGCACATCTTACAGCATTTAAAAATGTTTGCAAGAAGATCTGATTTCCATCAAATTCCGGTACAATAGAAAATATTTCAGATAATTTATAAGGTTCGACGACTGCTTCGTCAACCTGGTTAACTTCGATTTCATTAGGCATTTTGTAAATTAATTTTAATAAAATGTTTTAGATAAAAATATTATTTAAATAAATTAATAATCTGGTAATTAATAATTGAAATTGGGTACAAGTTGGAAAATAGGTTGGTTTATATTCCGTAGTAGAATAAAATAAAATTAAAATTACGTAAACGTTGAAAATGTTTTACACAGTGAGTAAGGCAAAGCGTGACAATTCTTTGAGCACTTACCAAATTGTTGTTTTCATTCCTTCCTTGTCTCAGGGTTCTCGTTCAGTTAGGCAGGTCCGTGTTCTGAAGCAGGATACTCTGGACTTGGTGTAGAATTCGGGCACAAGAGAACGGCAACTAGTGAGGGTGATTTCCGTGTTCTAGTAGGCACTGGACTCCTGAATTGTTTGTTTCTTGTTGATTCGTTTCTTGAAATTTTATTTTTCTTGATTTTTCTTGTTTTCTTGCGTTGGTTCGATATTTCACTTAGGAATTGGAATTCCACGTTACCAGTGAGGCAAATCCGTGTTCTAATAACGCGTGAAATCCGCACGACTGCGCCAATTTGTTATATCGTAAATTGATTGATTGATTTTTTAAAAAAATATTTATTTGTTTCACAGAGGCTCTTCGAAGAGCCTTGTATAATAATGGTGAGTGAGTTACAACGGTAAAACTACAACTACGTGAGTTAACTACAACTAACTTGTTGAAAGGTACCTTACTGCCTTTTATAAGTTCGGAATGCTTTGTCAGGCGACGCTAATGTCGTCGTAGTTTTTGATTCTAGGAATAAAGTAAGGTGACTTCCAAATCTGCATAAATGCAGCTGCAGTATTAAGTTACACACTAAGAATATTAGCGATAAGCGCTAGCTAAATAGATTAAGTTTCCCAGTTGCGTAACATTGTGCAATTAATGATTAATATTTTATGAAACAATTCTAAGTCCCTACGGTAAATACGTAATATTTTATATAACATCCATAACCAGCTGAAGGCCGTTAAGTTACAGATGTCACAACTTGAAATAACAATATAAATTTAGGTCCCATTAGGGACGTAATCTAGAACCTTGACCTTTCTTAATTAATTAATTCTATTGGACCATAGATCATAGCTAGAATGTTTTGGGCGTGATTGAGAATGCATTAACAGTAATCAGTACAGGTCAGGCTACTCTAAATTTAATGATCCCAAAAATCGAATTGACAGTTTCTTTACTGTGACAAATCGATGTACAGGGTATGCGCGTATATTTTGAGCCCTACCTACAGGGGTTATTAAGAAAGTTAGAAAAAAAAATTAAATACAAAAGCTGTTTCTTTTTTCACGTATTATCTTTTAGCTATAAAATTTTTAAATGGGACACCCTATATAATTTTAGACGCTTGGGGAAAATTTTTTTCTCCGATTTCAAAAATATATATTTTGTTGACATTTACACTGACAGCTTTCGAAATCTTTAATATTTAATGTTTACAATAAATTATAAAAAGAATAATAAAAAATAACAATATTAGAAAATATTTAAATAACTAAGGAGGTTACATCGAAAATCGTTAAATATTTTTTATTACTGTTGGATTCTGGTGTTAAATATTTTTAGGTCTTTGTATTTTTTGTATTTTTTTATGGTACTCGCTGTCGAATATTTCGAAAACTCTCAGTGCAAATGTCAACAAAATATATATTTTTGAAATCAGAGAAAAAAATTTTCCCCAAGCGTTTAAAATTATACAGGGTGTCCCATTTAAAAATATTATGTTCAATTGGTTTCCTCAAATTTACGACATACAATATTTTTTTCGACCTAGCTAAAAGATAATACGTGAAAAACCAAACAACTTTTGTATTTAAACTTTTTTTCTAACTTTCTTAATAATCCCTGTAGGTAGGGGTCAAAATATACGCGAATACCCTGTACATAGATACTTATTTTAGATAATTTTTATAGATTTATAGATAATAGATAGATTTTATTTTAGATAAATGAAAAACTGCATAAGATCCTTATTTTTAATTAAAAACTATATAAAAACGAAGGAAGTTAACTGATAATTTATTTTTCCGTGAGGCATCCTGTATTTATACAGTTTAAATACGATAAACGGCAGACCAATCCTTCTCTTTGGTACCAGGTCACCTGATGCCAAGCTCCAGATGCTGATTGGTTAGTTAGCTCAATTCGTAAATATACTCAAATTTTATTGGATTCGCTTATGTTTACGTTGCCATTCTGTCCATTCACAGTTGACTTTAGGATTATCCTGGCTTCAAACAGTTCTATACTGTTTAATTACAAAAGATATGTCTAGATCGAAGCTACTGACTCATCATGTTATCTTATTTCAGTTTGTAAATACACAGTTCACGAAAGATGCGTGGCCAGAGCCCCCGCCAGCTGCATAGCGACGTACGTGAAGAGTAAAAAGTCCTGCCAGACTTTACAGCACCACTGGGTAGAAGGAAACTGCCATGGGAAATGTGCGAGGTGTAGAAAACCAGTCAAGGCGGGCATCACGGGGCTGCACTGCCGGTGGTGCCAAATTACGGTGAGTTTTCTTTTACCCCGATACCGCAGTTTCAATAACAGTTCGAGAAAATAAAATTAAAACTTTTCTATGCTATGTTTCCGTAAGGGATCAGGGGTAATTTTTATATGCATGGAATTGAAAACTGACGGTAGTAAACTAACTTTTAGATTTCAACAAGCAAGAAGCTGGAGGTAGTAGCAAATAGAGAAGCAGCGATTTTCTCCCATTTCTAGCTCCTACATACAGTAAACTTCACCTTAAACGCTAAAAATGTAAGAGAACGCTTTAACGCTAGAGAAAGGAAATTGGTTCGTCGAAATGTTGAAATTCTGAAGTTGAAGTGAATAACACTCTTTAGAGTGCATATACGTATCTCATGGTTGAACCATGACCCGCGCTCGATATTGAACAATAAAAAATTGTTACATCAGCATTTTTTCACAATGATGGGATAGCATAGAAGAAAGCAGGTGTACTTTATACAGGGTGTCCCGAAATTACTGTGCAATATTTTATCAGTGTGTTCTATGGTTCTATGGTCCCCCTTAAAGGGGGAATCCTAGTGCCGATTGCGTCTCCGAACTGCGAAACCAGTTGAGATAAATTTATCAAATTTGGTATCCTGCCTCAGTCTTATATGCTGAATCCGCTGCTGTTAATAAATTTTCAAAATTTGTATCACATACGTTCCAAACGGGGGGAGTGGGGTAAATCTTACTCCAACTTTTTTTTGCTTTGGCTTTTTCAACTTTTGATTAGGACATATGAAATTTCAATATTTTTTACTGAAAAAAGGTACACTTGGTTCGTATCGATAGCACTCATCATTTTCGAGTAATATCGCTTTAACTATTGGTTGTCCCTGACACCCCCAGGGACGGTGTTGCCAGATTGTACACAAATTCCCTAGGACTAGGGGAAAAGTAGATTTGGCAACACCACACTCGGACACTGTATCGGCGACTTTATAACAATATTTTTCAAAGGATACGAATGCGTATGCAAGGGTATAATGATGATAAGAGTTATTTTGTCTCACTTTTTATTTGCAAAAACAAATCTCTTTTTGCAGCTGCACAACAAGTGTGTTTCCCAAGTCAAGGCAGAATGCGGTTTGGGTGAGCATGCCGTCCATATTTTACCACCAGTGTCTATCTGTCCCATCGTTTTGGATAGACAGAGGTCCCTCCAGAAACGTGGTTCTAAATATGGGCAAGACAATGTAAGTATTCTATAAATAGTTATAAATATAAAGAACGATACACAATAATAATATCCACCCCCCCCCCTCCACCACACAAGACTCACCACATAAAATTGTCCCATTTATATTCGGTTTGTATTCAATGATCCCCTTGTGCCTAATAGACTGGTGGATAAGGCAAGTCATTTAAGCAATCCACGACGTACTATCTACACGTATCACAATATTTTTTTGTCTTATTTTCATTAAAGTGGTAGGAATTTACTTAATTTTATTCATTTGTGACTTTACTTATATAATTTTTTTTGTAGCTAGACAACGGATAACTCACCTCATTTTTCGTATATAAATAAGTATGTAGAGAATAAAAATATCTTTCAGATGATGTGGTGATAGATACCCCATGAACATGGTCGTTTAAAATTCTGATAAATGTAACACAATTATATCAAAAGTGACCTAGGGAAGGGGAAGAAGAAACCCTTTAAACAAAAGTGGGATCCGCTTAAAACTAACCCCCGTGAACCCGCCTTATTATAACCATGTAGTTTTCCCTGTAAAATTTAATTCCGATTTCAAAATTTTTTTACTACACGAAAAATCACATGAACCTTACTTTTGAAACAATAATATATTGAAAATTAAAATAATAAAGGGAGGGTTAATTTTACGTGGACCAGACTCAAGGATTCTTAACTTATATAGGATTGCTCGATTCCTATTCCTCAATATTATCCGATTTTTAGTGACGTCACTGCGAGACCCGATAGTCTTTCTCTCTCTGTATTGTGTGACTCCTTATCTATGACGCGTTGACAAGTCACTGTCACTATCATATGTCATATATAACTCACATATTTTGTATATCAATCCGATGACGTAGCCGCAAGACCCAATCACGTGATACGGCTAATAAATGCTAGGGATCGAGCAATCCTATATAAGTTAAAAATCCTTGGACCAGACTGTACACTGTATCTACCCAATCTCAATATAACGTACCTCTGCACAGTATCAAAGTTTACAAAGTATAACTAGGTATATAAATTACTCCACTCTCCGTCGGAACTTTTATCTTTCGAGATCACAAGCGTGCCGCCACTATCTACGCTCGATAGCAAAATCCTCGCGTTACAAGGAACGTTACAAACGTAGTTTGGTTTCGCGCCGAGAATATTTGATTACCTAAATTCTATAAATTAAAATTATTCAATGGGTAGGTAGTTGATTGTATTTAAAAACATCAAATTACTTATATGTAAATCGCGGCCTAGATAAAAGATTCAACACTTTTGGAAACTTGTATCTATACCTATAGGGCTACAAGAAATCAAAAATAAAATTGGCAATAAAATGTATATTTAAATATTTCAAAAAACACAAAAAGATCCATTATTTTAAAACTAAAATAACAAATAATATAATTGATAAAGTTTTTACATGGAGGACTAAAAGATATATTCGCGAAATGATTTTTTAGTGTTTTCCCATTGTTTTTGTGGCCAACTAATTCCTTAAATTTACTAATAAAAATATTTAAATGCTATGCTAAATAATCAAATGCTACAAATGTCAGGATTTATTTCTAAAGGGCACAACTGATCCCCCTAATGTTGTGCTACTATAGGATTTAAGATCACAGAATGTGGTTTATCTGCCACTTAAGAGCGTTCAATTTACTAAAATTGCTACAAAAGTAGATAGGCTATGGGCGTACGGCGTCAAAACCGCATGTATTTTTAAAGGGGGCTAAATTTTAGTCATTTTTCAGTAATTTTACCCCCTCCACTTTCCCTTTTGCCCAAGACCCCAGCCAATCACAGCGTCCGTTCGCAAGCGCTCAACGTCACGTACCTTGGTGAGAAACGTCACGTTTTACGTCACTCACGCGTATCCTTATATCCTATACAGGATATAAGGGTCCTTATATCCTATATACGTTTCTCACCAAGGTACGTGACGTTGAGCGCCTGCGAACGGAGCGCTGTGATTGGCTGAGCTCTTGGGCAAGAGGGAAAGTGGAGGGGGTAAAACTACTCAAAAATGACTAAAATTTAGCCCCCTTTAAAAATATATGCGTTTTTGACGCCGTACGCCCATAGCCTTACAACAAGCCTACTTACAAATTTCTCAGGATGTGAGGGACATTTAGGAAAAGACATTTTCTAAAAAAAATATCCGGTTAAATAATATATTGAGGGACTATCCACAGTACAATATACCACAGGCATTTTTACAAAAAAATTAAATGAAAATAAAACATTAATAAATAATCACTTATTTTTCTCACTCTACATCAGTCGCATATAACACGTTACAGGTTAAGTGTCAGCCACTGTGTAGGTGCCTGGAACGGAACCTGAGAAGGGTGAGGAGGGCGCAATAGGTAGCGCCTCACGTGGTCGAGAGTGGGGTACACTTATATAAATCTGTAAACTGTGACAGTATCAATAGGTATCCTTACCGTCTCTGACCATCTGTTCTGTATTACCTGCTTCTGAAAATTAATTCCTCTACTCCATTCAGGGTTCCATATCAAATTCCAACAAACAACCAGCGATGTCTTTCCAAATAACCACGTTCCCGAACTCGGTTCCTCTATTGGTGTTCATCAATCCGAAATCGGGAGGTAGACAGGGATCCCGGATACTCAGGAAATTCCAGTATATACTGAACCCGCGGCAAGTACATATCCTAGGAACGGGCACCGGACCCATGCCCGGGTTGAGTATGTTCAAAGACGTGCCAAATTTTAAAGTCGTCTGCTGTGGAGGAGACGGCACCGTCGGCTGGGTGTTGGAAACTATGGGTAAGTCTGGCCAGTTAATTAAACTTATCCACATTATTGCACTTTAACAAGTGCTAGAAAATCCAAAGGATTTACTTTCTTAAACAACTTAAATATCTTAAAAATAAAGATGATACTAGTCTGTAAAACTGATCTGTAAATGTAGATATGTTACTAAGATTTAGTAATCGAAGGACTTTTGTTTTTTGTTTGTTTGTTTTTGACTTTTGTTTGTTTGTTTAAATGTGGTTTTTCGAATAACTGATATTTGTTGTTTTGACAGGTAAGTATCTCTGATAGTAAAACGAGATAGAAATATTCTAAAAGCAGTTAACAAAAATGACACGAGTTGATATGTTGATGAGTTATCACAAAGTAACACTTTGAGATAACTAATACTTTTTTTTGCTAAATAAGCTCATCGAAAAAAGCTCATAATAATACCTCCCGAAGCAGAGATTTGAAAATAGTGCCAATATCCATTGACCCTGGTCATGACCTAGGATGGTTTGGGGCCGAGCGGGATTATCGGTCTTTACCCTCCCCATCGCTGTAGGCCTGGATTGCCTCGTACAGGTGGACCCCATTCTTCACCAACCCCGATGACAAAAAATGGTAGGTGTGGCCGATTCGTGGGGACTCCTCCTGTCCTGGCTCTACCCTGCAGGCTGGGTAGGATCTTCTGGGGCTCTTCTGTCTTCTCATCTTTCTTCGCCTGCATGTCTAACCCACCAGGGGTAGTCTGTCTATGGCGGAGGCGACAAGTGCCACTCTCGTCCTGGGTGGTGGTTTAGGGTAGGTCAGGAGTGGCTGTGTAGTCGGGGATGCACCTCTAAAGGAACCAACTGGTCCTTTAGCTTTATGCAAGATAAGGGAAAGGTACTCGAAGTGAGCCCGCGACTACTGTCGGCGGTCGCTGCTTCGAGAGGAGCCCTGAGGGTCAATTTTTAGTCGCTTCGTAGCCCTCTACGCTTGCTCCGGGTGGAATCTGAAACATAAGAAGATCTTACTCTCATCCTGGATCCAGCAGTTGGAGTCTTGGCCGCTTGTGTACGGCGGCCGCGTCGGGCTCGTAGTCCACGGCTTCCCGGATTAGTGGGTTGCTGTGCGTCTCGGCACGCGCGAAGAACTTGACTCCGCGCCTTCTGATGACTTCTAGGACTGGGAGGTAGTCGAGGTTCCGGTATATATCGGCTGTCCGCAGGTACCAGGGTGCACCTACCTGAAAATAGTGTTGCTAGGCAACAACATTACCGTATCAGGTACTGTAATGTTTCATTTACCGGCCGCAAATCAGTGCTGGGTAAGTAGATCTTACTGAGTAGTATGAAATAAAATATAACAAGGATCACATAAAAGTAGAGCGTGATACTTTGACTTTGATATTGTTTAACAGATCTAACAAGTTGTGGTTTTGCCAGTGACACACGTCGCAAAGTCAATATTGTCATATTGTATTTAAAAACATCTGCCTTAAGGCTTATTCGCAGGGATGGCTTGGCAACCATCCTGGCGATGGCCTATGATGGGAAGAATGTCAACTTGGTGTTAACGTGAGAGATTAAAATCAGTTGATGTTTGACTTGTCTCCCTAACTAATGAGGTTTTCCAGGTTTCCCTCATTCCAGCACTGAATGGTGGTTAGGGCTTACCAACGGAAGTCGTTCCTGAGGCGCAAATGCGGCCCGCGAAATAATAATATGCCGCCCCCTCTCCCACACAAGTCTCAGACTTTCGGGCTAATCCTTGTGATTAGAATGAGGGGTAGAGATATTATAATATTTGGTCTGATGATCTGCCCTCGAATTTTTAGCCAATAATATGCATAACCGATAAATGCGTCATCAATGAAACAACTTTTTCTCAAATTACGACAAAACTGTATATTTACATTTATTTTCCCAAGGAACATATTCTCTCAAGAAGGCAGAGGTCAGTAACGCAGATGTTAATAATGAAAGGAAATAAAAAACAGTCATTAGTCGTTGTGGCCGTGTGAAGTGGCAGTAACTTTCTCGCTTGTGAGAAAAAATGGACTTGACCTAGTAGTGCTTTAAGACCAAGTGGCGCCCTTAGCGACGACAACAAACCGCAGAAACCAAACTTGTGAAACTGCCCCATCCAAAAGCAAAATGGAACTTCTCGCTGCCTCTTACCCTTGTCATCTGCCGCCCTCCGTCTATAATATCCGACCTTATTATTTCACAGAGATCGCGATTTGAATTCACACCCCATTGTCTGCTTTCGGTAAATCACGACAGATTGCCAGCGCAATGAGTTGTGGAAGCGGATAAGGGGGCCGAGATAGAGCCTCTTAGAATTTAAATTATTGTCGATCGGTAAATGATGATGAGAAGCGGGTCGTAGGCTTTATCTCATTTGGTTTATTAGGGCATAAATTCGTAATTCCTAGTACTAATTTAGGCATTATAGTAGTTATTCGCCAAAGAATTCGCTTGCGAAAATTATTAAGGGCGCCGATTCTTTTATTGCTTAAAGTAAAAAAAATTTATTCGCAGCTTCTGATAGATGTTAAGGGAATTTATTTTTTATTTCTTTCGGTTTTCCGCAACCCATTACGCTGAAACCACTGTAAGACATTATTTTGAGGCTATCGGTTGACCATTTTCGTACTTCCTTTACTTATTAAATTAGTATTTGATTCTCCATTACCTTTGATGTATTATTTTTTATTTCCCCCTCCGGAATGCTCTTTTTGTTCTTCCTTTTTTATTATATGCTCTATCAACTGCTATATTTTACTTAATATTGTTCTTCCTCTGCTAACAAATCTACTGGATCCCTTGTGGTTCTTATTTGTCATAATACTTCTGCTACTTTCTCAATTTTCTCTATATGTGTCCCAAAATTAGTGTACAATATTTTGCCAGTGTGTTCATGGCTTTCTCTTCATATAAACATGGATTTAAAAATGCTTTCTCATAATTTCAAAATCGATTATTCAGACAGGCAGAATATACTACACCTCTTTCACTTTTTCAGTATCAACTCAAAATCAAGTAGCTTGTTTTCTTAACAAAACTTATAATAACAGTGACAATTTAATTTATACATAAAAAATCGCATATGCCACAACTGCAACTTTTACAGTGACAAATGCACTAGTGGTTTTTTCACTTAATCATTTTTTAATCAATTATCGCGTTATCCGTTGCCAAAATAAATAGTTTGACATTTCTGTCAACAAGTTATTGAATTATTAAACACTAACAATGAATCGATTCGGTGATGCTCAAATAAAAATGTGTTTATTTTTAGTGTTTCATAAATAAAGTTTGCAATCCTATGTTTCTAAATTTCTTATTCATTAAATTGTCCTGCCGAATTACACTCGATGTTTGTATTGATACCGGATAAATTTGGATTATTTAAATTCTAAACTGTTTCCTTTAGCAATTTTACTCGAAAAACTGTCAACCTAAAAACGCTCCACCTTCGGTGTCGCGTTTTTAATAGTTGACAGTTTTTCTCGTCTAATTGCTTGGCAACAGTTTCTCATTAAACAATCCAAATTTATCCGGTAAAATACAAAACTCTTGTGCAATTATAAGTGATAAGTACTTAAAAGTGGAACTTTGGAATTAATTTTGACTGTATGGATATAAATTAGGAGTGTTTTATTTAGTCGAAAGTGATATTCAGATATAAATAGTAACATTCGTTAGGGTGTATTAATCCCAAAGTTTCACCTTCCATATAAAGTGTCGGAAATTTACCCTGAACAGTTTCATCTTTAATAGGTACCTAGATATAAGTAGGTACATTATTTCAGACAAAGTGGAATTGGAGTGCCAACCGGCAGTAGCGGTGATACCGCTGGGCACTGGCAACGATCTGGCGAGGTGCCTCCGATGGGGAGGCGGCTACGAGGGCGAGTCCATCCACAAGATGTTGCACAAGATTGCCAGGGCTTCCACGGTCATGCTGGACAGGTGGCTGATAGAACTCTCTGATACGGCGCCACCAGATCCGGATCAGAAGATCGCCGATACTCGGATACCGTATAATATTATCAACAACTATTTTTCCGTAGGCGTGGTAAGTATGTAGCTATTAAACTACGGTGCCCCACTAAGAAAAATAATTCAAAAACTTTAAACTGATCGGGTGCTTCGGGATCTTAGAATGTTTTGCATCTATTGACCACCTCAATGTATTAATGTAAATTACTGTCTAAACATAATTAATCTACTGTAGTAAAATTTAAGGTAATGTCACTAACTGCAGTCCGATTATGGGTTTGTTTCCAACATTATATGTCTTCCAACACGGAAATTGTCTGGCTTAAACTTCGGTTTCCTAGGAAGCGCGGTGTCGTCTTTTAACAGCCGTCAAAATACGGTGGGTGATGTCACAAAAACGGTAACAAAAGTACGGCCATCGCAGCGGCGTGAGTAAAATCTGAAAATGAAGTGTCACCATGGATGATTTTGACGTCGCACTTATAATTAGTTTAGAGGACGAAGAGTCATCAGAAGAAGAGACTCAAAGATTGAATCTGAATTGTTCAAAAAAACGCACAGAAGAAGGTGCACATGAGATCCTAGTGTGTTGTCATCTATTTAATAATTAAAACAAGCTTAGAGAGAGTATTTTCTCCTTACACCGATTCTGTTCGATTATGTTCTAAATTATATCAAAGATATTATATTAAAGTCGACAAATCGAATCCGAAATCCATTATCACCAAAGCAAAAATTATGTGTTTTTAAGGTAACTCCATTTGACACTGAAATAATTATATAGATTGCAGATATAACTTCCTTACTATACAGGGTTATTCAGAACTTATCTCTAAAACTTTGAGGATATGTGCATCCTTAAATAAGAAATCGATATCACAAAAAAAAATTATAATAAAAGTCTTAGGATTTCCCGTAAACAATGTTTAAAGTTATACCATTATAAAGGACTACGTAGATGGTCAACTGTACTTCAACGACATTTGATATACCACATTCCTAATAATGTGGTAAAAAAAAAGTAAACACGTTTTTGTACCTGCAACGCCTGGTTCAGACCGAGCGAATAAAGTTGGAGTGGGGATAATATCTCTATTGTCTATCAGTCATCAGTCTATGTGTGTCGCTCTCGCAGTGTGAGTGTTTTATTTGTCGTAGGAGTGTTAAACTGTAAAATTTTCAAAATGGCTCATGTGTACAGTAATGCTGAGTTAATGGACAGTTACCAGTGGATTATCAATTACGAGTTAGGTTTTGTGAGTGGTTGTTGCAGCAAAATGCTGAAAATCCCCAATTTACTTAATAATTTGCGTTTATAAGATCAGCAACCAGGAGGAACATTCCGTTTAGCGCGGCAAAATTTGATAAGGCGTGCCCAAAAGTGTGTACAAGTCGAGGAATATTATTTCGAACAGCTTTTGTAACAAGGTATGTGCAAATTTGATGTGTCACTTTGGTTACATCTATCTATCTTTAAGTTTATTTTAAAGTAAAAACGCTGCAAATCTTTTTTGCGCCGGGTGTCGGTATACTCTCAGAACTTCCGAAGTTTTTTCGTGCTAGCCAGTTTGCATTCTCAGTCCCAAGGTCACTCCATTACAGTGGACCAGTATCCAGTGGCGTGCAATGAAAAATTTTTAAATAGTTTTCAGACCCCTCCAAAAAAATTTTTTCCGTATACTTCATGGAAATGGACCATATTGTTTAATCCAAAATCGTTAAGAAAAGAGGAACTTTCCTCGTTAGCAACAGTTTTCTTGTTAGCAACACTTTTTTTCATTCATTTATTTTATTAGAATTAATTACAAATGTTTTGCTAAATAATTGTCATTTCGACGTTTCAGATAGGCTAGCAATTTTTTATAGGCAGAAATGTCTACGTTTTCGTTTATTTGCAGAGTACTTTTCACCATTGAGTACAGTGACCAGAGTGTTGAAGCTTTAAGAATTTTCACCTATAACAATATTTCTAAATTAATCCTTAAACATGAGGAATCATAAATAAAACAAACCTTTTCACAAAAGTACGCAATTAGAATGTCTTCACTGGCTCCTTGCACATCTTTCTCGTTCCTCCAGTGGCAAAACTGTTGGTAACTTTTCTCATATTTTGCTCTGGACTTTACAGGTAGTAAACTTGACTCTGCTTCTGATAATAATTGAGCAATTTCCTCATTATATTCATTTAAGCAATTCATTTTACGTGAATGTGACATGAAAACTTTTGCATAAATTGTTTACATGTTCGCATGTTTATTATTACTATGGCCACAAATGCTACCTTGATATATTAGAATTTTTCATAATTTTTAATAAGTCTTCAAATTACACTAATTTTTATAAAGTACACGAAAAAATAGCATGTTCAACTCGTTAAGAAAAGTGAATTTTCCATTTTCGTGTAAATTTCCTCCACTCGCTCGCTAACGCTCGCTCGTGAATAGAAACGTTTACACTCACTGGAAAACAATCACTTTTCTTAACTTATAAAACAATCTACTATTTTTGTACTTCCACATTTGAACATGTATGTTGAACATTCCCAAATTTTATTATGGATAAGTTCTGAATAACACTGTAGAATAAAATACCAGATCGTAGACATACGTTCTTAATGTTATTTATTATATTCAGAACGAGACAGGTATAAATATAAATAATAATTATTAAAGTTTAGTAAAAGTGTACTGATCATTTGTTGGTGGTACTAAGCTTGCTTGATAATGAAAATAGTTTTAAAATTATAAAACTACTTCACCGCTATACAAAAGATACCGCAAAAGAACGTTAAGGAACCGATTCGTACCTTATGGTTCACCGCTTCAAATGAGACGGCACCGCTGTGTTACGTTACGGTAAAACACTTCGCTTATTATACACGAGACCGTTTTTTATGACGTCACCCACCGTATTTTGACTTCCGTAAAAATCGGAAACCCTTCCTAGGATACCCACAGTGCCATAAGGTATCCATGCACGCCCAAACAAACTGCAGTCCATAGACTGACAGATATTAACTGCAGTTTCATATTGTGATTCTCCACACACACACACAGTTGAATTAAACATTCAGTCTATCGCCTGACACTCCTGACACTCTGCAAAACTTCAGATTGTTCGGGCATTCGTCACACACGTTACACGTTCCGTCAAAAACTGTCGTTACCGTGTTCTAGGCAATTGCCTGTAAATATCTATAAAACCTGTGGCAAATAAGGGTTGATTATTGTCACCCATTTTCATTAAGAATGCGATCAAAATTTCAAGTTTCGAAGACCTGAACTGAAGATAAAAAACACAACATACACACACAGGTTCTTAAATGTTTTAATAAACTGCAGACTCAGATCTGTCAGCGATCTGAATGTGGAACACATATCAAAAAAGTAATTGTTTTGAAAAAATAATTGTTTTCAAAAAACATTGATCTCATTTAGATGTTCCAAGAAATATATAGAAAACACTCTATATACTACTATTTCGGCTTATTAGGCCTTTTTCAATAGAGTAAATGTCTATAACTGCGCGGATTGTAATGCTGTGTATGTGGGTCAAACCGGTAGAAAAAGTACTGCATCGTGAAAAGAAAGGAAAGCGCTTAGATCTTTTAGAGCAATTAGAAATAAAAAAATCTTTAATTATAAATCCTTGTACTACGAATGATCAGATAGATTTTACACTCTCGCCCTTCTTAGAAAAGGTAATAAAAACTCGGGCTTTACCGTATGGTAGGATCAATCGGGGGTAGGTGCTCGTAAACAAATAAATAACGAAAACGCGCTTGGAAATGTTTAGTAATAGACATTTACTCTATTTAGACATTTACTCTATTGAAAAAGGCCTAATAAGCCGAAATACTAGTATATAGAGTGTTTTCTATACATTTCTTGGAACATCTAAATGAGATCAATGTTTTTTTCAAAAAAATTATTTTCACGATGTTTCATAAAGAACCATCCGCTTCGAGTATCCACTTTATCAAAAAAGTCTTTGTATTTTAACATTTCTCAATATTTTTAGTGATTTTTCGGTTAGGTACAATTTACCCGTTAACGGTACAATTTAGACATCTCATGGTACGATTTAACCGACAGGTTGGTCAAATTGTACCATTATCAATTTTTTTAAATTCAAATTTTAACATGCTAAAACTCTTGTTTCTTACCTCATTTACTAAATTTATTGTAATGCAACACATTAAGATTGATCTGATATTTTTTCCATAGTACAATATATTGAAATTAGTAATTTAGACTGAGATTATATAAATTAGGTACAATTTACCCAACTTTACCCTAATTATTATTCGCTATACCTTATACAGAAGTTCTCGTACTACAAGAGAAGGACTTATTTTTAAACGGAGAATAATATTTTTCCGAATGTTATACGAAATTTTAACAACTTTAAAATTGTTAAGAAAAAGCATTTTCAAAAGTTTAAAAAACAATTCAAAGTATAGATTTTGTTGTTTGAGAAACTTTTTCTCAAGCAGTTTTCTGACGAATCTGCTTGGTGTCGTTTTTAGTCAATCAAGTTAGTCTATAATTGTAACCGGACTACATTTTGTAAAGACAAGGTATAACCTAGAGTAACTGGAAGAGACCATTTTCATCAAATACATCTTCATTTCGACGTATTTCAAACTTCTAGAATTCAGCTGGATTCGTTTCTGATGTGCAGCTATCCGTCTATCGACGTAATACACTGCTGTATATCTGTATATTCTTATTATAATTAATAATATGTGCATATATTAATAATATCACATTACATTTAGCCAAGGCACATATCGTACAATCTAATGGGGACATTACATTTCAGGACGCCGCTATTTGCGTAAAATTCCACTTAGAGCGGGAAAAGAACCCGGAGAAGTTCAACAGCCGCATGAAAAATAAGCTGTGGTATTTCGAATATGCCACTTCTGAACAATTTTCGGCGTCTTGCAAGAATCTACACGAACATATTGAAATAACTGTACGTATGTGTATTATAACGAGGGTTCAGGGCATTAAAGTATTCCAAACTGACGTGTGGCAATTTTGTTTTTATTTTATAAATGTTTGAAAATCTCTGGTGTCAAAAAACTTGCTTACCATATGTGGAATAATAAATTTTAATATTCAAACTTTCTTTCAATATTCATTGGCTGTTACGAATATATATTATTTCAAAACCGGTTAAATCGGAAAAACTCATTTGTTATACAGGGTGATACATAAATAATGGTACAACATTTAACCGTGTCAAAATATTTATATTTAGCTAATCAAATTATACATCGCAAGTTGACCGTACATTCCCAATATTCCAGGGGCGGATCCAGGACATATTTTACTGAACACATACTGCACATGAGTCCTTTGGAGAGTCAAAGTAAATTAGCGGCAAACGTTCTAGATGTTCTAGAAATTATTTTAGAATCTGTGATGTCTAAGTATTGTTGACGAAAGTTGCCTTGCGGGCATCAGTGCAGTTCGTTCCATACCGCCAACCAATACATTGGCTATGTTCCGGCCTGTTACATCGCTGGTTTCGTCCACACTCGCCCAAATGTTTTTTCACACACCTCAGCATATACAGTTGTTTCAGACAATGTCTTTGCTTGTTGGCGATAGATAACCTGTTGACGAAACTTGTCCATACTCACCCAAATACTTTTTCACACACCTCAGCACATACATTTTTGTTTCAGACAATGTCTTTCCTGGTTGCCGATAGATAACCGTGGCTTAGGACCCGCCTCCGCGGACAGACTCATATTGTTGTATTTGCCGTCAATATAATTTTGAAGAGATCCCCGGAACACTTATTAGGGTGTTTTCTGTATGTGACGAATCAAGTTATAAACCTATACATACTTAGTAATACATCCACAAAGAAGTTGTAATGTGTTAAAAATGCAAATTTTGCATTTTTCAGAATAAAATCGAAGTTAGAAAATTTTAAAAAAGGATCTATTTTAAACGGGAACCAAAACACAAGTGACGTCATTAAGCATATAAATGGCCGCCGTTTTGTGTTTGTTTATTACATATTTTGAACTGGAACTTTTTATATATATTTAAAAGTTACAATATAAGTAGTACTTCATAAAATAACTTAAAAAAACTTGTTACCATACACGCTGATCTTTATTATAATGGAAATATAATGACTGATGGTGATGGCTTCCTGTCAAACTGTTTGTTTATATGCCTGATAACGTCATAAATATGTCTGCCGTAGTAAACGCTTTTGCGCGCCAAATGCCGAATTTAAATTTCAACTCACTTTTTTTCAGATATGCAAGTGTTTGTAATTTTTTTTAACTAGACATATGTATAATAGGGAAGGAAAACACAATTTTTTGGTATGAAAAAAAATATGTGAGACTATTGTTTAGCGTGCTCCACGGCATATTGCACATGACCATTGTTTTCGCTAAATCTAGTTCAGTGCCATCATGGAACTCGAGTTCGGGAAAATCCTTAATCCACTTTTCTATTGGAACACGCGAAAGAAGTTTAGGCGACACAACAATAAATAAATGAAATTCACGCGTTAAACAACGCCCGACTCGCTTCTTGTCTACACTACAACTGCCACTGCCAAAAGTGCCAACTACGACTGTTTAACATTGTGTTTTTACTGACCACTGAAAAAACATCTTATAATAAATATAGCGCCAGGTATATCATCATCCAGGTATGACAAAGAAGATACGACCCTGGAATGTACGGTCAACTCGCGATGCCTAAATCATGCCTTAATGAAATGTTGATAAGTGAAAATGTACAGGGTGTCAAATTTAAAATTACTTTCCTTTGTAATTTAACGAGTTTTTAGAATTTAGGTACTCATGAAATTTGGTGGGTGGGAATTATTCAGGGTGGGAAATTATCATAGATCTATCCAAAGAGCTAGATCTAGAGGCTACGCTACGTTTAAAGTGTTAAAAAGGCTACACTGCATCGTACCGTTTACATTTCAGAATTATTTCACATATTGGCGGATGCGCCAGTGCAAGTCAATACACAGTCACAAAAATAAATATATATCTTTTTCCGTCGCAATTTGCATCAGATTTCGCAAAAAAATTGTATTTTTATCTTTACAGAATGCAAAACGTAGATATGTTTTTAAAGTTTCCATGTCTAAAGTAAATATTTAATAGCAAATAACTACGAATAGTAAGGACATCATATAAGACTCAAGATCCCTTTGTTTAGGGATCTTTATTAAGACTATCCTCCATCTGCAAACGCCAAAACAAATGAAGCCAAAATACTTATTCTCCTGGCTATATGCCGCGCCGAGCGCTGAATTACAAAGCAAAATTTGCCATATTTTGGTCTAAACACAGTAAGAATCAAAAATACAAGGATTCGGATTGCAACGAAAACTACGAGGAAATACTCAGACTACACATCGTAGGATGCCACTAAGTGCAGACCGGTTTCGACCTTTTTATGATCTCATCAGTGCAATATAAGTGAGCATACCTACGAATGCGAAGACCAGAGTAAATAACACAATAGGTAAGCCTTGCGTACGCAAGCCCTATTGGCGCCACCTCTGGGTAGTTTTCGCAACACAATCCAAACCAATCGTAATGGGGTAAATGCAATATAATAACAGGTTGTAGAAACTAGATCCACATTTTGGTGTTATGCTCTGGTGTTACGTCAAGTGTACAGTTACTTATGAATCACCCTGTATAGAAAAATAAAACCACTAGGGGAGATAATTCTATCTATAAACTACTAAAAATTGTGGAAATTATCATTTCAGACTTATAATATAAACATTTCTTAGAAATTGTCTTATTATAGTAAAAAAGTTAACTCTTCAGTCAGCGGTAAAAGGGAGCAATGTACAATCCATTAAGAATTTCGAGCACTGCTACGAGTATCCGCATGTTTTTCTATCAAATGTCAAAAACCAAAGTTAAGTATAAACTACTGGATTTTTAGAAGCCCTGGACCTATCGTTATAATTATTATTGGATGAGAACCCTTGCTATTGAATCATTCATGCGATTTCAGTGCGATGACGTCAGCTTAGATCTAGCCAACGGACTTCCTTTGCAAGGCATCGCCCTGCTCAATATCCCCTACACTCACGGGGGTTCTAACCTGTGGGGCGAGCATCTTTCGGGATCGAGGAGGCGAAACAAAAAGAAGAAAAGACAGAAGGATCTGAGTACCAATAGCTTTAATTCCGTAGATCTTAGCGTAGCCTTGCAAGGTAGGTGATACATTGATTCGCAATATAAACTTTTCTTCTATGGTGATAGTAAGGAAGCACTTGCCGCCAAAAATCGGAAACACTAATTTTTATATTTTGTAAATACGTTCTTTACTGTCATTTATCAACAAAACAGGCGGCGCGAGACATCCGGTGTCACGACATCAAACGGAGGTACTTTAAGAAAAATGTTTATTTTAAGTGAAAAAACTAAGTGTGAATCTTTTCATTTTGTGTCATTTCCAGAATTTCAATTGCATTATGCAGCCTATTTTCATTATTTGGAGTTCTTTTTTACGGTCAATACAACCTGAAATCCAAAAGTTTCTATACCACTTTCTAACTGAATTTTTTCTTGGAGGTTCTTTGTTAAACGTAGTTCTAAATCTTCTTTGTGTTGTTTTGTAAGATTTAGTTTCAGCAAAAAAGATTACCTACACACTTAGCTTTTTCACTTAAAGTAATCATTTTTCTTAAAGTAACTCAAGTACCTGAGTTGTGAATAAACTAATTTAACGTTTACAAGTGATGCCGTCTTTTATTTCCATAGTCTACTTTGTGAATTATTATTTTTTCCGTAGCATTTCCATAAAATGCGGTATTCACTCTTATAAACCTGTCATTCTGTATAAGAAAGGGGAAAGAATGGTCTTTCCAATTGTGAAAACATATACAAGGTGTTCCATTTGTAATAACAAAGTTGCCCTACCCCCGAAAATAAGCTATGTCACTTCCGGTTAAACCGGAAGTGAGAAAAAAGAGACAGATACTCAAGAAAAAACTTATCAAAATTAGAAGAAGACTGCGGCGAAAATCGCATTTCATTATCTCAACTTGTTCACAAGTTATATAGGTTTAAAAAGGGTCAAAATATAATGGGGCACCCGGTATCTTGGAGATAAGTGTAACAACATGCACTTTCAACGGCCTTTTTGTAACACAAAAAATATATTGTTGAAAATAGTACGCAGTGTCAATCAAGACCAGCGATTTTATAATATGATAACCTATGATAACCAAGTCCTTGATGTTAAACCACAGAGGACACAGACCAGAGGCGAAAGCTTGCGGCGGTGTCTTTGATGTTTAATGGCCCATTTTCGATGCCAGTTACGTCTACACTGAGAGAAATAATTGCTTAATTCTAACAATACCACCTTACTATAGGTACTCTGAAAGAAGTGTTTAATGATTATCGTTAACGGCTTTTGTGGATTAAGTATATCAATACAATAATTCACCTTATGTAATGTAACTAAACCACAGAGGACCTAGAACAGAGACGAAGGCTAGTGGCGGCGTCTTTGATGTTTAATGGCCCATTTTCTGTACCAGTTACGTCTACACTAAGAGAAATAATTGCTTAATTCTAACAATACTACCTTACTATACTCTGAAAGAAGTGTTTAATGATACTTGTGGTTGTGACTGATATGTTATATTACTTATATTACTAATGTCATTCAGTTTTTTGTTTTATGTATTTTTAATAAATGTTTCATGTCATTTATTGCAAATAAAAGATTTATTATTATCCATATGTGATCTTGTATTTTTTATTATTCCCAGAAAATAACCCGAATAAGTTGCAGATCATTATTAGAATTAGGAAAATTATCAAAATTTTGCTTATAAATGTACCTATGCTTTTATTAATAACTGAAGTAGTAATACAATAATTATTATTTTCCGACTGATATTTTTTACACTGGTTTTGTAAAATCAGATGCATTTTTAATAACAATCACCAGTATACAACATATTTTTAAGCAAGTTCTAACAAAAAAAGCCATAAATTTGAACACAGCGCAAACTTTACATGTAGACCAAGATACCTCCAAGCTTCGTAAGATTATTTCCTGTATTAGAATAATTTAGAGGTACATCTCGATGATAAAGCACATGGACTATTTATTTATGTCCATCTATATTAAATAATTTAATATTTAATTCATTTATTCTTATTTTGAATTTTGTTGGTGTGCACTGCAAATTTTTTGCACTTGCAACTACAATAATTTGCTACTAATATACTTATGTATTAGTACAGTCTAAACAGCAGACTTAAAGGAAACACAAATATTGGTAATGTAGCTTAGTTACATTACATAAGGTGAATTATTGTATTGATATACTTAATTTACAATAGCCCTTAAATATAATCATTAAACACTTTTTTCAGAGTATAGTAAGGTAGTATTGTTAGAATTAAGCAATTGTTTCTCTTAGTGTAGACGTAACTAGTACAGAAAATGAGCCATTAAACATCACTAGCCTTCGCCTCTGGTCTGTGTCCTCTGTGGTTAAACTATAAGGCTAATTATTACACAGGCTATTGATTTTCTCAAGTAATGAGCAGTGGCGTGCCGAAACTTCAGAGCGCGGGGGCATAACTTTTTTGGGAGGCGCAAATAGTAATAGTAATAGTCTATCCAAATGCATTATCTTAAATTTACTATTCCTTAACAGTGAGGCGATGGTTCAGGGTCTTGGGATCGCTCAACCCAGAGGTCGAGGATTCGAATCCCCATTCCACCAGAGAGAGTATTATAGAAAGTGGGGGACGGCCGTGGCGCGTACTGGTGGTGCAGACTGCGCAAAATTTAGTTGCCAGAGATCAGAGATTGTGGTATTAATAAATATCAATAATCTCTTGCTTTTATTTAAATTTGAAAAAATAAAAGAATAAATGTTGAAACATGAAATATTTACTCATGAGGAATGTTCAGAAGTGTTTGGGGAGGTAGGGGCAGGAATAGGCGGGGGCCTTGCGCCCCTCTAGCTTCCCCTGGGCACGCCACTAGTAATGACTAACATCTAGTCATGGCTACTTGTAATAATTATTTTAACCTAAAAACTTCCATTTCTAATATATTTTATTCCGACTCAAAATAGAATTCTATAATACGGGGTGTCCCATCGAAAAGTATCACATTTCGCCACCTTATATCTCGGAAACTAAAAGAAATATCGGGATGCGGTTTGGACAGAACGACTTAAGATTTTTGTAAGTTTTTTTGGCACTGTTGCCAAATCTCCAAATATATTGGCAAATTTTTTATTGAATACGCTCCTCTTTGGAGTAAAATTACTTGCTTATATTAAGTGGAACACCCTGTACATTTTGCCATAATCAGGAAGCCTAATAACTTTACTTTTCAAAAAGGTATACATTTTTTATATTATCTTGAGAATTGGAGCCACAAAATTCAGTTGAATGGGAGGACCTCTTACTTGAACAGTTTGTGAAGCTAGTCTTCGTTTTCACAGTACCCATGAAAAACAAAAGGACAATAATAAACTGTATTGTCAGTTATGTCAAATATTTGAAGTATAGATATAAAAATGCTCACATTAGAAGGATCACACACTTTTGATCATTTACTACTAAGGATGCACACATGTATATTGAAGTAAATGGTGGGAAGTTAAAACAAATTGTGTTCTAACTTATTCAAGTACTTTTTATTTATACAGTTATTTTTATTATTTTATCTGTTATTTTTATTACTATCATTGTGCTTTGTTGTTATTTTTAACAAAACTCGTTCCTACCGATTATTAAAGAATTATTCTTTTCTCCCTATCTGTTTTCATTTAAAAAGCAAATGCAGTCAATTCCACGTCAAGTTTGATCAGATATTTTAAAATGATAAAATATATAGGATATTTTATTTAAAATAAGTGTACAAAAACTTAAAAATATCTTTACAAAGAAGGAGGTATTTTTTTCATTCGTAATAACCCAAATAAGAGTACTTCTAACAAACTTAATTTTGTGGCTTCAATTCTCAAGATAATGTAAACAATGCATACCTTTTTGAAAAATAGACTGATTAGGCTTTCTGATTATGGCAAAATACACAGGGTGTTCCATTTAGTATAAGCAAGTAATTTTACTCCAAAGAGGAGCGAATTCCATAAAAAATTTACTAATATATTTGGAGACTTGGCAACAGTGCCAAAAAAAACTTACAAAAATCCTAAGTCGTTCTGTCCAACCCGCTTCCCGATATCTCTTTTAGTTTTTGAGATATAAGGCGACGAAATCTGATACTTTTCGATGGGACACCCAGTATAATAATTTTTTTCTATTTCTAAATATTATTTTTTAATTCCCAAATGTTTGCTACACCCTGTATACCTGCGCACTCTATCATAGAGTAAATCATGCTCTATCACGCGCAAATTGAACGCGAACCGATTAGCCATATGCCGCAAATTAGCTGTTTTCCGAACTGGAACCTAATAATTAATGCATTGCATGGTTTCTCCGACTAATTTATCACTATTGAAATTCATATATTTCGCATCATAGGGTACTAGCAACAGAATTGCTGCAATTGGCGTAGACCGTTGAGCACTTCGAAACGAATGATATCTCTTATCACAAATTAACAGTTGCACAATATCTAGGTAGGTAAGCAAATACATATTTAAAAACCGTTCATTGAAAGAGCATAAACATCTGTAATTTGTGTATTTGAGCGCCTAATTCATATTTCAGTACACCAACTATAAACAATAAAAGAACAAGAAAACAAAAACAGGTATTCAAAATAAAGATTATTAGTGAACTGTCAGTTGTAATCTTTATTCTGAGTGTTTACTTCTGTTTTTCTGCTTTGTACTTTTACAAAGGTTCTCTACTAATTTTTTTCCATGAACTTCCTATAAAAGTTTGATTGCAAAAACAGGGTTGCGTGAACACGTGCATTTATTGTTCGACTCCGCGTATCGGCTTCTTCACAGTCGTGACAATTTTTGCCATTTCCGCTTTGTGCTATATTTGCGTTGTGCTTTGAGCTATTTGTTCCGTAACATGAACTGTCTTATGTTCAGATATTGGTGACGGACTCATAGAGGTGATAGGTTTAGAGAACTGTCTCCACATGGGCCAAGTAAGGACTGGCTTGAGGGCCAGCGGTCGAAGGTTAGCGCAGTGTTCGTCCATCGTGATCAAAACCAAGAAAACCTTTCCAATGCAAATCGACGGGGAACCTTGGATGCAACCGCCAACAACCGTAAGTTAAAAAACTATAAAAAAACAAATACCTAAACAACTTCCACTTATCACCAAGTTTGTAACGTAAAATTTAAGATAGTTTAGTATTAGGTTCTGTATCTGTTTTAAAATTAAATCCTGTAAGTAGGTACATACCGGGTGTCAACGGATCTATTAGACAAGCCATAACTTCTAGAGTATTGGGTGTATCAAAATGAGATTTGGTATAGGTAAATGGTAGAGGAAGAGGAAAGTTTTTGCATATTTTTCACGTTTAGGTTACTTCCGGTTTCACCGGAAATCGCTTCAATTTTGAATTTTTAAATGGAACATCCTGTATATTTTTACATATTTGAATTTCTGAGACAATTTTGGACTAGAAAATGACATTTTAAAAAGTTTTTTCGCCTACTTGATTTTTTTAGAGCCATTTTTAATATTGCATCTAGGTGGCCATGATTGAGCGCAAACTAATCTGAAGCCTTAGATGATGTCAGAAAAATGTAATCGCAAAGTTTTAGTGATTAGTATGGTAGATAGGAATGAGACAAGTTGGCAAAATTACTTTTTTATATCTAACTATTTTTTTTTTCAAATGGCAACACTTTTTAGACAAGCACTTTTCAAAAAGGGATTTTTTTGCGAATCCAACGATACTAAATTCATTGTGATTGGATTAAAAATAAGCTCATAAAATACATTTACTTCAGTGAAGTTTTTAATAAATTCGTATACGAGTATTATACTTTAAAAGTTTTAATGTCATTTTCTAGTCCAAAATTGTCTCAGAAATTCAAATATGTAAAAATATACAGGGTGTTCCATTTAAAAATTCAAAATTGAAGCCATTTCTGGTGAAACCGGAAGTAACCTAAACTTGAAAAATATGCAAAAACTTTCCTCTTCCTCTACCATTTACCTATACCAAATCTCATTTTGATACATCCAATACTCTAGAAGTTATGGCTTGTCTAATAGATCCGTTGACACCCGGTATAGGCGTCTGTACCATTTACGATCTCTTTATAGCGTATCTCAGTTATTACCAGATAAAGAGATGCTGTTTTCACGAACTTGCCAATTTTTTTTAGAAAAATAAGATGGCAAAAGGAAAATTTCTTGTGCTTCTTCTTTATTTTGTTATGATAATAAACTTGCTACCACCTTCAGCCGATCAGTTTCAGCGTTTTAGCTATTTCAGAAACATTCTAATAAATTCTTTAAAGATAAAATATTCAACAGTTTTATGAGCGCCCTCTATAAGTTTTTGGCGTAGACTCTAGTGGCGTTTCAATTTTTTTTAATAGCACCTACTGTTTCTGAGTTTCATATAAAAGTTACCTAGCAATGAAAACGAAAATGGGACACACTGTCTATTAACAGACAGAAGTCGAAGATTGTGAGTCAAAAAATTTGACAATCCTTAGACTTAGAGCATCATTTTTATTTTTTCACGCCATTTTCAGTTCTATCTACCTATAAGTAATTCTAATTTTGTTGAATTCAATGTGGATCGATAATTCTGAAGAAATCAGTTAACTTCATTAATAAATACATTATCAAAAATTCAACAGCAGCAGCAGCAAAATTATTGATCGAACATTTTATATCCTGAGGCGCGTAGCGCCGAAGGATATATCTTTCGAGGTAAATAATGGCCTTCTCAACCGAAGTATATATAGTATTTTTTTACTACTAATAGCCGAACTAACACCAGAAGATCTTATTTTTATTTTAAAATCAGCCAATTCCCCTATTACTCAAACAAATCGAAATATCAAGTAGGTGAAATGTCAAACTGATGCGTGAATCATTATTACCTAGGTTAATAATGAATTACTTCTCATTACACAAATGAGGTAAATAATAAGGTTCATGTAAGTAGTAAAAAAAAAAGTAATTTTGATTAAACCATAAATGCGAAGTTTTCTGTATTTTAAGTGAAGTTGCATACAGTGTTGTTTCACAAACACCCAGGGCCCGTACGAAAATGACGTAAATGTTCTTTATAACAAGGGAACTGTCAAACTACGTCCTACTGACGTCATTTTTTCATACGAGTCTTTCTAAAAATAAAACTATAAAAGTAATGTGCTAAGCAAAGATATTGTAGCATAGAATCAAAGTGATATGATAACTTTCTTACAAATAAGCTTGTAAAACATGTTTAACAAAAATACAGAAATGAATCCTCATATCGATATATTTGGGAGAAAACATTATCCTCAGATATAAAATATAAATTTCACTTTAATTATGAAGAAATTCCGGTTAATAAATAATTTAATTCAGAATATCCAAGTGGTGAAATTACCCACATTTTTGACACACTTACATTATCACATTGCTCTAGAACTTTTGTTCCTCAGCGTATATGTATAGATTTATGTTTATATGAAGAATGTATGTACCTATATATATTTTGTTCCAGATACGTATCACTCACAAAAACCAAGTGCCAATGTTGATGGCACCACCTCCTGACAAGGGAAAAGGCTTCTTCAGATTCTTTCGTAGGTAGAAATTTAGTTAGTTTACCTCAAAGTGATATTAAATTTAATTATTCCTCTACTCTAGTCCTTTCAAAGTTTATTTAATGGTGACAATAAATTTATTTATTCTGTTTTCACATACAAGTTTACATGTTGTCAATTTTAATTTTAGTTCGTTAATTAATGTTCATAATATTAGGAGTTATATTAGACGTACCTATGTGAATATTTTCGATTATAAAAGAAGGTATTTATTGTTATATGTGTAAATGTTACAAATTGGTGTAATATTTGTTTTTGTTTCGGCATTATATACTAATATATAATGCTAGCTGCTATACAATAAATTTAAATGCCTTTGAAAGGCGAAAATAGTACTATATGTAATATTAGAAAATCCTAGGGACCATAATGCTTCATCAGAATCCCGCCATTACTGAAGCGACGATCCGTCTTAAAAAATATTTTTCAGGACGACTTTTTTTTTAATTATTTTAGTCACAACTTTTTTGTCAGTGCTGAAAGTAAATTCTTTGCCATTAAAACTTGACAAGTTTACGAAGTTTATCCATTTGTGTGGTTATTTTTAAAAAAAAAAGGTTCACTAAATTATTTTTCGCAGTTTCTGTTGGATTCAAACGAAAACTTAAATTTTATTAGATACAATTGCATTTAATTTGTAAGAAAGAACAAAATAAAAAATGGTAATTATAGTTGTTATTTAATTTTAAAAATATGACTAGATCCACAAAACAAAAGAAAATCAACAAAAGAAACTGTCAAATCTTTTATCTCGCAAGATAATATATTGATTGATACGGTGTTTTGTTTTATTTACCTATATATTCTTTATATTTTTGCTTTTGACTTATTGCACTTGATTTTATTATGAATATTGAGTAAATTACGAAAAGTATTACAAAATAGCGGTTGTGAAAAATATTTTTTAATTAGATATTGGAAAAATCCAAATTTAAAAAGGAGTAGGTAGTTATTTATTATACATTATACTTTTAAATATTATAAGCGTTTTGAATATTATACGCTTTAAGCGTTTGTGTATAAACTATGTTTATATTAATTGTATTAGATGTTGATTGAACATTATATTGTATTTATTTATAAAAAATTATGTATCTATAATAAATATAGTTGTTAGAACTTTATAGAGAATGTACCGTGAATTTCCAATTCCGAAGAGTTAACTTTAGTATTTTGGTTTTCGTTATTTCTTTTTATATAGTGCTACATAAAGTACACAGATATTCAATTTTATTATAACCGATGATTAATCAAAAAGTAAATCCCTTGTATCTGCCGAAGCAAGTAAAACTATTAGGACTTGATATTCTTTGTATGTGAAGAACTAGTGAAATATAAAGGAATAGTCTAGAAAATAAAAGGCAAAATTATGCAAGATATTTAAAAAAATAGTTATGTTTTACGTTTTCCAGAGTGTAACTAAATAGATGGAAATTTGATTTTAAATGGGGTGTTTTCCTACTTTTTTTTACATCGCAATGGAAAGTAGTTGGAAAAAGAAGAGATACGTATTTCTGGAATTTTAATATTGGGTTCATTTAAGCCCAATTATTTTTTTATTGTGCGCGATATCTATGTGACGTCACTAAGCGAAAATTCAAAATTTGCGCCATTTTTTAGTGATTTCTAGGATATTTTCATTTGTGTGGTTGGTGTCAATGCGTGACAACTTTACTTTTGTTTATGTTTGAATTGTTTGGTTAGGGTAAACATGAGCCATTGTTTTTAGTTTATATTTTTTTTACCTGTGAATTGTTGTTTTTGCCTGTGACTGATTACAAGTGAATTTATTAGTAATAGAAAAACATCGTAATTTGTAAAGGTAATTTTTGAATATATTTAATCGACTTTGCAGTAATGCTGTTAAGTTAAATACTAACCTTACATTTTTCATCCCTTTTATTTCTGAAAGGATCTATAGGATCTGTATCATAAAAGGATCTATGACCGGTAAATTGTCGGACTTAGCCTCTACAAAACCTTGCTCCATGTCTAATAAAAGTTTACTTCACAAGAAAACAACAATACAACACGTCAAGTTGTCAAGCCAAACACAAACAGGAAATTTCAAATCTCAATTATCGAAATGTCGACTATCGTTTGTCGTCGTTACAAACTGAATCTACCCACATATTATCAGTGTGGCCTCTTTATAGATACATATTCCCTAATTTTCGATTGGTGATGTCACGAATATAGAATAAAATTTCAAAATTGAATTAAAAATTTATAAATTAATATATATAAAAAAATATATATTTTATAAAAATACAGGTTTCCACTTTCATTTCGATTAAAGGAAAATATAATATGAATTTGGAAGTCGTATAAGCGAGGGAGAGAGAAATTTCAGCCTGGTTAAAGAAACAAAGAAAGATAACTGCATTAAACCACAGAGTTTTCGGTTACATTGATATTGAAATAATTTGCCTTCCGGATGAGTCTGTGCATAAAAGCAAAAAAGATAATTTATAACATGTTTAATGTTGTTTCAGTCTAGTTCTTGTCGAACAAAGTTCCATTGGTTACATTTTATCACAATTATCTAATTTACTCGTTATATGTTCAGCTTTTGATTTGCATTAAACTCAACTAGACACTTGGATCTTCATCCAAGGTTATTAAAATGAATAACCAACAGTAACTCTTCAGTTTTAGTGGCAACATTAAATAATTTATAACAAAAATATTTTTAAAGATTGGGACTAAAGTCCTAAGAGAGGCATTTCAAAATGCCAAATAATATTAAATATTTTTTCAAAATATAGACTCATTCAAGTAATTGAATCAAAAAGAAATCAAACAACATACCTTCAATGAAATATAGAAAATAATAATGGGAGGCAATAAATTGATTAACAAATATTAATTCAATAATTAACTTATACATACTCAGTTTTCTACAGTCATACCCATAATAAATGTCTTCTAAAATATCCTTTTTATTAATTCAAGATATCTTTATGTAGCATCTAAAATGTTATATCAAAAAGAACTGCCACTAAAAAGGTAACGTGGAGAAAGTTTTTAATTGCTGTTGAGCTTTAATTGTAATATAAACCCTGTATATTGTAGAAATATTTTAGAATTTTTGTCTACGCCTTGTAAATGTGTGGCTTTAAACGTCCAACATGTAGATTTTTATATCTATAGCTGCCTCTCAGGCTCAACACAACTGAATGTTTAATAATTTTAGCAAGTCCTCAAGAAATCTTAAAGGTGCCTGATGAACTTGTACTTAGAAATAATACCTTGTTGAAATCAAAGCAGTTTCATCATCTACAAATATTAACATATACATAGTACAATACTTCCTCCATTGCTTACGTCCATTTTGAATATAGTACTTCATAGCATAGGACTCCAGGTATATATCTCCAAATTACTCATTTAAAATCGTAAAAGTATATAACAAAAATCAAACATAAACTAAATAATTAGTAGAGACAACAAAAATTCTGTGATATAAATGATTGATTTGGAAAGATATTCACCACATTACTGATCTATAAAGACTTTTTTGAACTTGCTGCTTTTTGTCTTGGATATTTCTCATTTGTATAAACCAAAACAGTATGTAATTATCTTTTACAGTATTTTATTTTTATATGGATTTGTTTGAAACAAATGTAATATGTAATTAAATTAAGGTACCTATGTAGTAAATATGTACTTGTTTATTATGTTAAGTTTCATATACAAATTTGTTATAACTAATAAATCCTATGTTCATTAAGTAGTGTTTTAATTAATGATGATTTAATAAGAACAGACAACATTTTATAACAAAGATACCCACAACTTGTCTGGAATAAACATAGGGATAAAATTTTTCCTCTTTACGTCAAATAATATGCTTAATTCTTCCTTCCATGCACATCACATTTTTGCCCCTCTTATTAACAAGCCCTATCACTTGAAGTGGATCATCATCTAAGGAATGAGCTTGATGGTAAATAACTACTACAACTTTTTATCATCAGATATCAGATGTGACTGCATGTAACATATAAGCAGCCAGAAGGGGCGATCACACTCTATTCCTAATCTCGGGATAAATCGCTGGACTACGATAAAATGTTAAGATTCTCTAATCCATACACTGAGTTATAATTATTATATCTTTCAAAAAACTTGGGTATCGCAAAAACAAAATAATTTGGTACATAATTTGAAGAGAATACAATTTTTTTTGGGTACACCCCAACAACAAATGAGCAACATCGCAACATATAATCTAAGATCAGCTACTGGAAAGGTAAAAACAGAGTTGACGTTGATAACCTCCTAGACAGCATATAAAGTTTTGTCAATGTTCATTTTAAAGCAAAAATACATCCATTTATCAAGAGATACAATTTCAGTCTATTGTACGCCAATATCCATTGACCTTGGTCATGACCTGGGATGGTTTTGGGCCGAGCGGGATTATCGCTCTTTACCCTCCCCATCGCTGTAGGACTGCCTCGTAGAGGTGGACCCCATCCTTCACCAACCCCTATCACAAAAGGGATAGGTGATTCGTGGGGTCTCCTGCTGTGCTGGCTCTACCCTGCAGGCTGGGTAGGATCTTCTGGCGCTCTTCTGTCTTGTCGTCTTTCTTTACGTGCATGTCTAACCCACCGGGGGTAGTCTGTCTCGGGCGGGGGCGGCAAATGCCTCTACCGTCTTAGGTGGTGGTTTGGGGGTAAGTCAGGAGTGGCTGTGTATTCGGGAGTCTATTGTATATGCATACCCAAATATCCAATGTACAATACCGGGTGTTCCACATAAAAGTCCTCACCCTCGTATCTTGGTATACAGAAAGGTATATTTTGATTTTGAAAAAAACAGATGATAGAGTTCATCTATGCCTTCGTCACGGAGTTGAAGTTGATTGTTTTTCAAAGCAAATTGGAGATGGCGCTGAAGTCGAAAGAAATTTTTGGGTGGCAGGAACTATGCAACAAGATTTATCCGATACTTTATTCAATTCTAAACAATTTTCGTCAAATGACTATTTTTCAAAAACTTAATAGTTTCAGAGATATCGTGCTCTTCATTTGGTGAGGCCCAAACTCAAGCGTATTTCAGAGTTTCGAATTATTACTTCATACAGTGAAACAACAATTATCCACGTCAATTTAATAGCTTTTTTTGCGAAATTGTGAAATGTTTTTTCCAATTCTATTGAAACATGTTTGCTTTGTTTGCAAACTTATGGTATAAAAAGTTTGTTTCTAGGCCTGTTGTGACAAAATATATAAATGAAAAGGCTGTACATAATAATATAAAGAAATAATTTTATAATATTAATAAAAAAATAATTAGGTTATGTTATTTGAACCGCTAACTGGCCCTATGATGTATCATTTGATGTTAGAATAATATTGATTTTAGCAATTGATTTTAGCTTTATAGCAATCAGAAGTTAATATTTTTCAAAAACATGGCTTCTGATTGGATACGAACTTAACAGCCCCTGTTATAAAATAACATACGGGATACACCATTGTCTGTATTTATATCGGTACTTCGATCAAACTTATAGGTACTTGAGCAATGTCCGTCATAACAAATTGTATTGTGAGTAGGTATTGCTCAAGTTTGAGTTCTATCGAAGTACCGACTATAAATACGGTCATAACTGGCCGGTAAAAGCGATATTTTACTTGTTAACGTTTTTTAAATAGGATCAATGATAACTTTTTATAACTAAGCATTTATCTTTTCTATTCTACCTCCTCTGCAAAAAGCAATAATCTCCTCCTATCTAAAATATATGGAAACAAATCTGAAAAGTAAATAAACAAATCGTGAAATTATAAAGTTCTGTTAGAAATAAAAATGTGCCTGTGGGGCACATGAACCTGTGGGGACCCCACAGGTCCCCGCAGGTTTTCGTCAAAACTGGTGTGGGACTGTTTGAATACCCTGAAAGAGCTAGGGAGCGAGAATAGAGTGACCCTAGCTTGGGTACCTGGGCACGAGGGGCACAAAGGTAATGAGGCGGCAGACGCACTAGCCCGAGAAGGCGCATCAAAAGACCTCATCGAACCAGAACCCTTCTGCGGCATAGCGACGCCATAAGCCATGCATTAAAACATTCATGAAGGAATGGATGAGAAACAAATCTCTAGAATGGTGGAGGAATCTGCCACAACTGAGACAGGCAAAGCTATTCATTAAAAAACGGACGTCTAAATTCACAGCAGATCTGTTAGGCCAGAATAAAAAGGCCATCAGAATAATAGTAGGTCTCCTAACAGGACACTGTAGGCTAAATAGGCACATGAGTCTTATGGGACTGTCAGAAGATGAAACTTGCAGATTCTGTCAAGAAAAAGAGGAAGCCTCAGTATACGTACTATGCCAGTGCGAGAGCCTGACAAGACTGAGACTTCAAATACTTGGGGAAGGTAGACCAAGAGCCAACAGCTACATGGAAGAGCCTCTATCAAGTCTGTGGAGTCTAATGCAAAGGACAAAGCTGGACAGAGTGCTCTAAATAGGTTGGGAGTGCCACAATAGATCTTCTAGGTCGCGGTGGACCAGGGCAGGGGGCCGACTCCTACATAAATCTAATATAATCTAGAAATAAAAAACATTCCTCTTGGATGTCGTTTTTTTAACTAGTGACGTGCGGTAAAGTCTGCATTGAGCGCCAAAGTCAGCGCTTGCGTCCGCTACATTCTCAGATTCAAAACTGAACAGTTGACCATATATAAAAAAAATTCGACAAAATTATAACGAAAATATTTTCCTTCTGATGATAAATAACAAGAAAATGTCCGTAAATATAGCGTGTAGATAATTGTGCGCTCCTGAAGCAAAGGCAGAGCCCGGGAGAAAGAGACAGGGAGACACCATCAGATCAATATAAGTCGTCGCAGTAAACGTGGAGCGCTGCAGTTTTGTTCAATACTTAACACAAAAATAATTGTTAAAAACGTGTAAAAATGAATGTAAAACGCAAACCAAAATTAGTTGCTTGTAAGATAATGCCATACCTAACATGAGACTTATAAACCAATAGTGATTAACATTAACCACAATTAATTATAGGTACCTGAAATAAATGTGATTGTGTTTTTACCTTAATTTTAGACAATTTCCAAGATGTATAAAATCATATTGGCTTCCTTAGGTAATATGAGATTAAATTATTTTGTTTAATATATCCTGCTGTTTAAAATGAGTATCATAAATACATTTTAGAATTACTTGTGATATAGAGAAATTGAAATTCGTAATTTTAAAATAGATTTAGCTAGAAGTGTCTTAAAATAAACCACATAAATAGGTATAGATGTAAAATAATTTTCGCAATTTCGCGAATTTTTTAATGAGAGTATTAACTTTATTGCAGTTTATTTTGTATCTTTTGGAAGTTCTCAGTGGGAGTGTGCTCGTGAGTAAAATATAACAACTATTTCTGTAATTTTGCTTGAAGTAATTATTACTAATACTTATTTAGATTTTTTATAGTAAATTAGTTAAAATTTTTCGTGAAAGTTATAAAATATTTTCAAAATATTAAAAATTACAATTCGATTGTATTTAATATAACTTTAATAAAATGAACCACATTTTTCTAATATGTACATATTGCATCATCATTAGTTTATTTCATTTATTTTGTACATAAAATCAAATATATTTTTTAACATAGAACGCTTTGCCCGATAGATTATTTATAATAATTAATCCGAAGAAAATAGGTGCATGTTGCTAAAAAAACTTGTATTTTGCACAAAAATATTCTTCTAGTACTCAAAATCATAAATATTCCAAAAAATGTGTCTAAAAAATGGTTTCCTGCTAATAACCACTATCTATACTTCACTGCATCATGTTTTTAAGGACACCCTTTACATATATTCTTCCAATCATTCTATTACTTGTAAACGTGTCTTTGTTCATACATGGTTTTTTACTTTGGCGGGAAAATCAGTTCATACCTCAGATTAACCATGTACAAGATAAGTAACAACAATACCTAAAGCATTAATATGCCTGTCCATGTAATAAACAGTTATTTGCGGCGGGGGGGATGTTTACTCAACTCTGTTTGTAAACAACTACCAGTGGCGGCGGTATTTCTCAAAATAAGAAAAGGGTCTATTGATATTTTTAAAGGTGTTTCTAACCTCAGATTAACTATGTAAAAGATAAGTAACAGCAATACCCAAAGCATTAATATGCCTGTCCATCTAATAAACAACAATTTACGAAAAGGGGGAGTGTTTATTTAACTGTTTGTAAATAGCTACCAGTGGCGGCCAGTATTTCTCAAAATAAGAGGGTTTATTAATGTTTTTAAAGGTGCTTATAACAACGTAAAGTACCTATTGCCTCACGATTAAAAAAAACCCTAACATCTACAAAAACGAGGTAGCTAGGTATATAACATAATACGCAATGCATACTTTACTTTATTTAGCTATTTTCCTAAAATTCAGAAAAAACTAATAAAAAAGTAAGAAAATAAACCTCTGCACCGAAGAGTCTGTTAGAGTTTTTTCTTAAATATAGATACATAAATATCATAAAACACAATACATTCTTCTGACAGTGAAGTTTCCGAAATGTTAGTGCTATTTTAACTTAAAGTGTGTACTATGTTTTATGATATTTATACATTTTTCAGTATGAGAACTGATTAGTCAAATTAAAAAAAACTTTAATGGGTCTTTTAGCGAGGCGTATGTATTGTTTACTCTAAATTTTATTAATTTGTTCAGAATTGTGGCCAAATACCCAAATAAAGTAGCGATATAATATAAAGATATTCATACCTAATACTTTATACCTACTAAAAACCTGAAAGTGAAATAAGAAAATACATTTTTTTCGGTTCGGAATTCACTTCCCATTCTAAATCAAAACTACATCTAATACTCTTATCTAAATTTAAAATTATTCGAATTTTTTTTTTTTCAAAGAGAGGTAAACATTTGAAATTTTCCTTGAACGATGAAAGAAAAATGATAAAAATTTCATTGTCTCCAAATAATTTTATGAGGATCAGAAACTATTATCCATAGAAAATATACAATATAAAACTACAATATTATCTATATTACTTATATTACCCATGAACATTATACGTAAGTTGAATTCCTAACGAATGATACGTCTATGGTCAGCATTGTTTACTTACCGGTGGAACGATCTCCCATCACCTTTTTTGCCCGATTTATGGAAAACTATGCATTTAATAGTCATTTCACTGTCCACAAAGATTTTCCACAAACTAAAAATCTATAACACAGCCTAGATTATTGACTGATGACCACTTATATCACATAAAATACTTAAATAAATTTACGTTCACAAAACTTCAAAACAAATATGAAGTCACGAGTCGTTGTGTCGTGTATTTTCGGCATATCTCGGTCCGTCAAAAACTGTAACGAACCAATGGCATGCAGTGGGATTTGTTTATTTAATTATATATCAGAGTATTATTTATTACTCTGATAATTATATTTCATTTCGTGGACATTTTTCTCTGGCTGTTATTTATCTTGTATATGGTTAATCTGAGGTTCATACTGCGTATCTGATGTACCTACTTATAGCTACATACAGTGAGGACATAAAGTCCGTCCCCCCTCCCCCTCTAACTTTTGAACCACTGGGTAGATTGTGATGAAATTTGGAACGAAAATATATGAGCAAATTCTGCATTTTTTGACACATCAATGACAGCTCTGAATGTCAAAGTGACAGCTGGGCGAGCAATAGGAACATTTTTTTAAATGGAAATGGGGGTCGAGTAATAACTCATTTTGAAGCTATTTTTATGCTCAAAACATCCCCCAATTTTGAGAACATTTGGTTCAGTAATTTTGAAATAAAAACCAGTAATATCAGTTTATAACATAATCTTTTTACCACATAATCTTTATAATAGAACTTACCCATGGAATATTTATTTGTCAGGAGGTTCATGGAGGTCATTTTCAACATCTTTTGAAGTAACAGGTGTTTTCTAAATTTGTTTCTGCCTCTAAAATTTTTTTTTTTTAGGTTTAATTTAAATTATTTCCTAATTTTTTAATTTAGGTTATTTTAGATTAGGGATGGTTTATTGTTATTTGTTTACTTTTAATTTTTGTTCTGCTTTGAATAATTTACAATAATTTGTAATATGTATGCAAAAAAATGATATAACAGAAATCTATATTACTGGTTTTTATTTGGAAATTACTGAACCAAATGTTCTCAAAATTGGGGGATGTTTTGAGCATAAAAATAGCTTCAAAATGAGTCCCCACTCGACCCCCATTTCCATTTAAAAAAATGTTCCTATTGCGCGCCCAGCTATGAGGCGCCGTTTAGGACATATGTAAATTTTTTAAGTATATTGGTACTGTTCACATATATATTTAATTTTAGACAAATATATATTAATTTTTAAAATAATATATACAAATAAGCAAAAATATATATATATATATATATATATATATATATATATATATATATATATATATATATATTTACTATTTAAATATATATATTCAATAAAGTGCACATATAAAATATAAATTCGATCTTTGGTCGTCGTCCGCTAGATGGCGCCACAATTACGAATAAAATCTGGTAATAGTCAGGGAGCAATAGTGCAATTTAGTGATAACTGATTGAAATTTGGAAAGTTTGCTGTAGTTTAGTTATTAATGTAAATAAAAGATTGACATTTGGCAAGTATACAGTATTAACACAAATGTTTCATTACGTGAACCGTCACTCCTTCCCCGCGCCCCTCAGGGGGTGACTCGATGATGTATTGGGTGACTTTCTTTTGGAACATTTTTAAGGACGCCGTTACTTTCTATGTACCTCAACACGTATGGGCGGCTATTTTCATGATTTTTAGATAAAAATAAATTTGTAGTTTTTGTAGACTAAGTCGTTTTTATTGAAAACTAACCATCAAGGGGCAGTCCTCGTATATCTGTTAACAAGAGAGCAAAAATGATGAAACTCGAGCTATGTGGTATATAGCCGGAGTGTTTGTTATGGCCACCACAGCGATTACCGTACCCACCGCCTGGGGGTGGCTTGGGGGTAGAAGCGGTGAGTTTCGACGAAAAGCGATTTTCAAGCGATTTTTTGAGAAAAAATAAATTCTGGCCGTTCAACACTCAACCCTTCCACCCCCGAGCCACTTCCAGGGGGTGGTTAGGGTAATCGCGGTGGTGGTGATAACAAAGACTCCGGCTGTATACCATGTACTTCGAATTTCATATTTTTTGGCAAATAATAACGGAGATACGTGGACTGCCCCTTAATGCTTAGTTTTCAAAAAATCGATAAAAAGTCCACGAGAGTAAGAATTTATTTTTTCTCATAAAATCACGAAAATAAGCAGTCCTACGTATCTCGGCACGTAGAAAACGATGGTGACCTTGAAAATCGCTTTCTGTTCGAAACTCACCCCTTCCACCCCCGAGCCGCCCCCAGGCGGTGGGTAGGGTGGTCGCGGTGGTGGCCATAACAAACACTCCGGCTGTATACCACGTAGCTAGAGTTTCATCATGTTTACTCTCTAGTTAACAGAGATACGAGGGCTGCCTAGTGATGGTTAGTTTTCAAATCCACAAAAACTACAAATTTATTTGTATCTAAAAATCATGAAAATAGCCGCCCGTACGTGTTGAGGCACATAGAAAGTAACGGCGTCCTTAAAAAATGTGTTCCAAAAGAAAATCACCTAATACACCTCCAAATCACCCCCTGAGGGGTGCGGGGAGGGGGTGACGGTTCACGTAACGAAACCTTTGTGTCAATACTGTATACTCGCCAAATTTCAATCTATTATTTACATTAATAACTAAACTACAGTAAAGTTTCCAAATTTCAATCAGTCATCACTAAATTGCACCATGGCTGCCTGACTATTGCCTATGAGACTTAGTCGTACCTGTGGTGCCATCTAGCTGATGACGACCAAAGATCAAATTTATATAAATATTTGCACTTGTAATGAATATATATATTTAAACAGTAAATATATATATTTTTGACTTTTCGTATATATTATTTTACAAATAAATATATATTTGACCAAAATTAAATATATATGTGAGTAGTATCAATATATTTTAAAAATTCACATATGTCCTAAACGGCGCCTCATACCCAGCTGTCACTTTGACATTCAGAGCTGTCATTGATGTGTCAAAAAATGCAGAATTTAGTCATATATTATCGATCCAAATTTCATCACAATCTACCCAGTGGTTCAAAAATTAGAGGGGGGGGGGACGGACTTTATGTCCTCACTGTATATGTAGAGTGTAACACAGATACATGGTTGATCCCTCTTTCCACCCCTCATTTTTTTAGTTACAATTTTCAAATTTGGCATGACGGAAGTACTTATTAAAGGCCACTTTTTGACATACAAAATATATTTTGACCAGTTCCGGTTTTACAGGAAATAATACCAACTCTCGATTTTTATATGGAACACCCTGTATAATATTATATTTTTGGAATATACGTCTTTTTCTGAATCTAATGGTATAACATAAGTGGCATTTCAACTGTCACATTACTTTTTGAACTCCATTTTACTTTTGAATTTAGTGTGCCTTAGCCATAACCGATTAATTCTAATGGACCATAAAAAAAAATAGAGTTTGCATTAAAAACACTCAATTTATTTATTTATAGAGCGTTTAATTTCTTCAAAGTGGTTATAGAGCCTAAACTAGTTTTTTTTTAATAGTATCATAATGATACTATAGGGTACCATTAGAAAGGACAATTAATAAGCATTCTACCCATACACTTATTTTATCTGTGGGATCAACAGAATTGAAATTACAGTTAGGGGACCAAATTCAAAAGTAAAACAGCTAAGTCCACAAAGTAATTTAACAGCTGAAATGTCACTTATGTTATATCGCTGGATTCAGAAAATGGACGTGGATTCTAAAAATATATACATAAGAGTCCCCTATATAAAAATCGAGTCAGTATTACTTATACTTGACAAACAGGTAATTTTTAAGAAAAAAAGTGACCTTTAATTACTATTTACACCAAGCCAAATTTGAAAATTGTATCTAAAACAATAAAGGGGCAAAGAGAGGTGCACCATGAATTTGTATCACACTGTATAGTGTGAGCCTATAAAGTGTCACTATCATACACGAATCCCTCTATTTAATTGTGAAGTTACAGAATTTGCAGATACTAACTCAATATGGTGTCCTTGAACACAGTCATTCTAAAAATTATTTTGATTATTTTGAGTGACACCGGTTTGAAACCGAAGGTCACACCTGGTGGAGCACTGCGAGTTGCCCCGTAAATGTCTTCAAATGTCCGCTTAATGATTTATGATTCGCCATACTTTGATGTGTGATCTTCAAAAGGACAACAAAGAATTCTACCGCCCGTGAGATATTCTGTAAACTTTGATCTTACCTTCTACAGTAACCGTACCGAATTTTATGTTTGTATCTCAAATGGTTTTAGGAATATTAAAAAGAACTCTTATTGTTTTTTTGATAAACTAAATCACCCTGTAACTTTCAAATTAGGTATTTTCGGGCCAATGAATACTGGGACTTCTTTTTATGTAGAATATACTCTCAAAATTATTGTGAAAGGACTTTCATAAACACCTTGTGTGCACTTTGCCTAAAAGGAAAGGGGGACGAAAAGAGTGTACACGTAACGATTTGATGTACTAATTGACTCGTTTTGGGTTTTTCTGAAAAAATCAGTTTAACCTTTACGTTTTAGTAGGTAGGCAGTGTATGGACTACTTTATTTTATGAGACGTCGACGCGGTGCTCAATGGAGATGGCACCTTAATTGATAAAACTATAGATTTAACATTTACTAAATTTATTGGTCCATTAACCACCACAACGATAAACTACATTAATGGTTAATTTTGTCAGTGACTGTTTTAAAATTCAGAATCATTCACTATTCGCTACAAACATTTTACAGATAGGTATCATGTAGGTATGTCTCGAAACACATTTACAACATACCTATTATAGTTGGCACCTATTTACTCAAGACAAGAACGGTAACAAAATCAAACGTGCTAATAAGTAAGTATACAGTGAGCATGTAATAGCAGAGACTTATAGATGTAGATGTATATAAGTCTCTGGTAATAGTTAGAATAAATCGGATACAAGCCTTATAGGTTATATATTTGGTTAAAGTTCATTTGCGAAAAGTATTTAGGAACACTAAAAAAAATGTCAGTACGTTAACAGATCCTCCGCGTATATACTTTAGCTCATAGTAACTATAAACTTCTCTTATATAGAATAATAGGTTTGTACTCTGTTCTGTTACAGTTACAGGTTCGAAACATAATTATGAGTGGGCTAAAAATTAATAATTTGGGCTAAATAAATTTGTAAAAAGTAGGTTTTTTTATTTACGATCTGTATCTTCGAAACTTAACGATCGGTTAAATTAAAAAAATAAAACACGGGTGTGTAGAGAATTAGAGTACTTACCTTTCAAACGTTGTATGACTTAACGTTCCTTCCCCATTAAGATTTTTGGGGAATTGCCACCCCTCCCTAGGGGAGTAAAATCTACAACAAGAAATTTATTATGTGAAAAGATGTCCCCTTCGATCAAAAATCGACCTGTCTCGGCGTTTTTCGGGAAAATAATTTTACTGAGAGTTATTCGCTGTTTCGTTTTCAAGAGCCCACCCTGTATACACATGCGTATGGATTAAAGGATACGATTCTGTAATGAAATACAAGTTCGAGTAGTTCAGACCATCACGAGTGCCAAACCAGCCGGCCGTATCTTGTCAACAACATCGGTTGTTGCTTGTTCCCAAGACTATCCCAACTACACGAGAGAGTTGTATTAGGTTATTATTAGGATATTAATCTACAGCTATAGCTAAGCGAACCTAGTCTGTAATGTAACACATTTTTCTAGTTAAAGCGGCTTTGAGAAGGCGATACGAGCAGCCCTGTGTAGCTTCGGACACTTTTGAATGCTCGCAATAACTAGGTTTGATTAAAACATCAAGTCTCAAATTTTCAGGACAGGATGTAGTCCTCGCACTTATGTTAGCGCTTTTAAATAAAAAAAGTGTTCCTCTCGGTACCAATCAGTATCATCGATGTGGATAGCGTAGGATCTGATGATGGGGCATAACCAGGAGGAGGCCTGTGCCCAGTAGTAAATGTTAATAATACAATATTACTTATTAGAAAGATGTTACCAATTCGTTTATTTTCCCGTTGTCATCGAAACGTTTTCCTCTTACTTTATCGGGATGAGCGATCGAATTCAATCTTGGGAAGGGTATATAAAGCTGTAATGTTAGTTAAGTTGATGACAATAGCCCACAACATACAAACTGTGTCCTCTGAAAGTTCGTAAGATATTCACCACCCATTCACGATGGAATTACATCGGAAACAAGTCAGGTGAAAGTTAACACAGTGCGGTCTTGGTATTTAGTACTATTTCTACGAATGTGGAATCGTTAAGCTTCCGCATCGTCGTATTGAGACAGTTCTACCCAAAGGTCAGAAAAACTAAGTGAGCCAAAAAGCAGAAGATCCCCAAGTACCAGAAAATGTTTTTTTTACTAAACCACCAGACATGAGTGATATCAATGATGGCCAAGCCACCTACAACATCTTAAAATTACACTGTATCATTAGCTTCCTCATTCCACTGCTGCAGGTATATATACTTCCTCCACATCCGCGCCCCAACGTCAGGTCCTTCTCTATCCACATCGTTGATTGGTACTGAGAGAAAACCCTTTTTGGCTCTACATTAGATCTAATAACTTTACGCGATCACGAGACTTGGTCTTACTTTTACAATAATTATTTTCGGTGGGATTACGTAGGTATTCATTACAAACTTGTGTCGCCTAAACTATACGAATCGTTAAAGAGACTGGTATATCCAAATATGTAAAATCAGTGACTATAAAAAGAATTTATAGTCACTAGTAAAATATATAAACGCGTTAAAAGAATTATTCTTGATGATGCCCTATACAAAAACCTTCATGATATCTTAACATAGCAAATGTTAACAGGTTGAAAATATATAAATAAAAAAACAACTTTCAATTAAATAAACTGAAACTGGGTACCTATTTCTAATAAATTGAAAAAGAAATGGATCAACCGACATATTTTCATTAAACTATATTGATTTTCGTTGACGTCATACCTTTAGTCGTTGCCTTAAAATACCAGATTAACTTCTTTAAGAAAAAAATTATCAATATACGCCAACGAGACGAATATTTATAGGAAGTATCATAGAATTTTGAATAAATAGATATAGATTTAGTTTTCAATTTGTTGTCTGAAGCGGCAAACTACATGCAATGAAAACGTTTGATTGTAGATTTAAAAATAATCTTTATAAACAAACTTGGAGTAGGTATACCCGTGATGATTCAAAGTTAAGCAATAATTTTCTATGATTAATGTGGTTATAGAAAATGAGAATGATTTTTAAATCACTAGCCATCGCCATCATTCACTATTATCTATCATTCTTCCATTTTCAAGAGTTGGAAAAATGTGGTTAATTGAGCATAAATAACGAATAAAATAAAATCACTGAGCTTTTTTACTTTATAACAAAATGAACGATGCCACACTGTAATGCTGTGTCGCTCATAAAAGAACGTGAGGAGGATCATAACCACATTTAAAAAATATACCAAAATTTAATACAAAACAATAATTAATATGATATATGCTTTATTTTTCAGTGATAATATTGCTAGCTATAACAACAGTTTGTAAAGCTGAATGCCAAAGTAAGTTTGTTATGTATGCATTTGTTTAATGTGTTATCTATGTGTTAATAATAATTGTTTCTAACAAATAAGTTTAGACTGCTTTCATACCTACTTACCATTTTTTCTCTAGACTGTCCTAGTTTACAGCTGAACGTAGCCTCAGGTCCTTTTTTATTCATGTACATACAAACACACAATATTGTGGTGAAAATTTTAACGGAAAGACTGCTTTAAATATTTTCGTAAGCTTTGACAGCTTTGACAACAATCACAGCAAATCACAATAAGGCCACAGAACTTACACACTAAATTTGTAACAATGTTTGTAAATAATACACATAAGCTGACATTGCTTGTATGAAAATCATGCTTTCTAGGGTAGTTAACAGTGAAAGAACTGTCAAAACTTTGTTTGGTTAATAGTTAACGTTTTTGTTTCCACAGCACCCTTTGAAAAAAATAATAACCCCAAAAAATTTCCGCAATAAATAAGAGTACCTAAACCTCCTTTCAGTCATAGTTTTCCCAATATATTCAAAACGAAGGGGATTTGTGTTTAGTACCTACCTTCAAAATAAATTGAATGTTTGATGTGTGTTAGTATTGGTTGTTATCACAAATTATCTTTTGTTTGTATGTTTATGGAGCCGCATAAGCGAAAATGCGGATAAACAAACAGTCAATCAATTTTCCATAAAAGCGCTGCCAAGACAGCTGACCTACTTTGCTACACCTACACAAGCTGCAGAAACTAAACAGGAATACATATAATTTATTGTGAAACGAATTGAATCCAGTTTGCTACCAATATATCTATATTATGTAAATTGAAACTGTAGAAAACATTCTGACAAAAGAAACTCCTGCACTTCGACGGCGGCCTCTTTGTTTATGCACGTGTGTCGTTTTTTATGCAGTTTCAAATTAGATTATAAACACTATACCTTATTAATAAAGTGGATACTGGAAGCTGATAGTTCTTTATGAAACGTCGTGAAAATAATTGTTTTGAAGAAAACCAGTTAGAATTTAGATGTTTCAAGGAATATACAGAAAACACTCTATATAGGTACTAGTATTTCGGCTTGTTAGGCCTTTCTCAATAGAGTAAAAATGTCTATTACTAAACATTTCCAAGCGCATTTTTAGTTAGCATAGTTCAGTTCTTTGAGTTTTTAGAACTAACAAAAAATTTAACGCTGCCCACAAATTCTAAATTAGTTTCATTCGATATTAAAAGTTTATTCACCTCAATCCCAGTCGCAGAATTAACGTCAGTACTTATGCAATTTAATAAATCAGTCAGAATGAAACAGCACAGAAAAATCTGAATTAATAAATTTAATAATGGTATGCATTAAACAAAATTATTTTTTATTTCAATGGAAAATATTAAACACAAAATTGTGGATTACCCATGGGTAAACCTATTTCTCCTTTGTTAGCTGAAATTTTTATAAATCGATTTGAAAACTCACCGTTCAATAGTAACAATAATTTAAAATTCCATGTTCATTTTTAGGCTCGCTATGTAGATGACATTTTCTGTATTTGGACTGGTACTAAAAGAAATTTGAGTGACTTTCTCAATTTTTTAAATTCGCTTAACGATAATATTCAGTTTACAATGGGAAAAGAGGAAACCAATCAATAACTATTTGGATATAACGATAAGAAAGGTAAAAAAATAAATTAAAATTCTCGGTTTATAGAAAACCAACCACTTCCGACGCAATTATACCAGCAAGTTCGCAGCAGTCCTGGCAAATAAAAAAGCCGGTTTTCCATAGTTTAATACATAGCTTTTAATGTTTCAGCTAGAAAAAAAGATTTTGAAAAATAATTAAGTATATTCAAGCAAATTGCAAGAAACAACGGATATAAAGAAATACTGTGTCAAATTTCGTCATATTGACGTCATTTTCTTTCACGAGTTTTTTCTTTCGACTCGAGAACCGGGCCCAAGATATAACTTTTGCTTTTCTTAGCATTTGACACGCGAAAATGACGTCAATGTGACGTAGTTTGACTGTGCTCTTACTGAGAACTGTCAAACTACGTGATATCGACGTTATTTTCGCATACGAATCTTTTCCGGCGACTCAAGAATCAGGGCTCTGTAGTGATTAAAAGAATACGTTAAGAGAAAATGATTTGATAGGTTTCTTATCTACCTTCACTAAGAACTACGAACTTGTCATACTCAGACCAAAGCTTCCTTCTTCTTATCCTCATTTCCGATAATTCTGTAGTGCGTCGCAAACTTCGACCATCCCACGACTTAGTTACAATTTTCACCACATCTATACAATATTATTTTTAACACAAACAGCATGTTAACAAGTGATTAGAGGTAGTTACCAGTCTTCGGGTAAGGTAAATGTTGCGGTCATGTTTCAGCGCGACAGATTTACTGCTACGAGTGCGACAGCTGGTCGGACATGAGATGCAAGGACCCCTTCAACTACACCGCCCTGCCGAAGGACCAGCCGCCTCTGATGACCTGCAACGGGTGTTGCGTCAAAATGGTGCGCAACTCAAAGTCCCGTAAGTAGTTCTGGCAGATAAGGAAACCTCACGGTAATTCCATATTGCATCCAGAAAGTGTACGGTAATAAAATTCAGATTTGAAGAGTGAATCCAGAGTCTTATATTGAACAAACCCGGGACTGGGAAAAGATCCATACAGATTAGTACGAAAAACCAGGATAAAATAATTTATATTTATATGGAAGAATTTAAATTGTGTCTGGAAATTTTGAAATATTAACTGGAAAATTGCATTTTCAAGTGCATTCTTCTTCTTCTCCATGTGGGTCGGTTTCTCTGAGCTAGTTCCAAAACACTGCTGCCACAGCTAGACCTATTGTGCATCCCACAGATTTCCTATTCAGTAAGCATCTTTATTCTTTGAATAAAGTCCAAAAGTCTCCTCACTGAAATTTCTCTCAGCTTACAAGGTTCCAAAAATGGTTAGCGTTCCCAGGAGCGTTAGCCTTATAAGAGCATAGCCCTCACATTCAACCAGAATATGCAGTGCAGTATCGTCTGCATCATCAGGGACCCGGCATACCTGCCAATCGGACTCTGCCAATCCTAGGTTACAGAGATGTTTCCTGAGATGGCAGTGTCCTGTTAGTTATGAGCCCTGTCATGCTCCTTAGTCATCACCTGTAAAATAATAAAAAACAGGAAACCAGAAGCATGATTCATCATGGCCTGGAAAAAATGCATTCGACGATCGAGTCATCTTCATTCGTCGATCGAGTCATCTTCATTCGTCGATCGATCGACGATTCGAGTCATCTTCCGAAAGTTGCTGAAGAAGACTAACATTTTATTTGTCTTTAATATTATTTAGACTGATTTCTCAGTACTAGCAGTTTCTAATGCAAGTCTCGGAATTGACGTTTTAGGCTCATCTTCAATTGTTACAAGTACATTTAAAAATTAATCATCATTTGCCGCTGTTCTTGGATTGCCACTTTTTAGTAAATTATTCTTGACGTTTCTGATAATCTTAAAATTGTTAAAAATCCGATATGCCATAGATTTGAAAATCGAGTTTCGATCAGGAAAGGTCGGTATCGTTCATTGAAAAGATCACTTACTTGCTTCCTGAAAAGATCGACGCCTGTCTCCGTATCAAATCATCTTATCCTCCTATCGACAAGTTTTTGGAAGCAAAAAACCATGGATTGACCAATAAACCAATAAAAAACGTCGCATCGACGTCACGGGACTAAGCTAAAAATCTAGTTGAAAAAATATATATATTTTTACATATATGTATGAGGTGTAAGTAGAAGTGGTTTAGATAACTTATTTAGCTGGTCCTTAGTCGAAAAATCATCACCCTTATGACGGGAGACAAATAAAACTATGTAAATTTGTTCAGACGTTTCATACTCTGCTATGCATAAATGGAACTCATCGCCTTCTAGGCGGAATTTGAACAGGTAATATTTTAAACGAAACTGCCCAGTATCCTATAGGCCAAGTAGTATCTGCAATTCTTACCAGTACTGGAGTATTTCCCCCTCAACTCAGGTCAAGACACTGCTTTAGGAGTACTCAAAGATGTGTCAAGCACTAATTGTGGTTCAGCGAATTTAAATTTAAAAGTAGCATCCTTCATAGCTAAATAATTTTCTTAATCAGAGTACTCTGTATCTGCTGACCAATTGGCATGAGCGCCCAGTTCCATACCATTTTTAGCCAAACAACAAACTGATATCCTCCTTCTACAACGGATGACATTATGATGCGTATGGTGGATTCTTCTGAGCTTATGTCCGTCATATTAATAGAGACAGAGGCCCATAGAACTCTGCATCGCATTTGTAATACAACGTTGTGTTCAAACTGTAAACAGTACAGAATGTTCCTTTTAAAAAAAAATAAGTTTGCTAGGAATGTTATCACTTTCGGAACACTCAAAAGTGTGTTTTTTCAAATATAACTCCTTGTATATTTCTAAGATAGGTACCTCATGTAAAATTTTAATCTCTTACGATTAGCATTAGGTTACTCTATGCCTACCTCTTTGAGTTTTAGTGTTATTCTAAAGGATAGTTATGAAAATTTCTAACAAGTGAATATTTTATAACAAATTTAATAATTTTATCAAAGAGGAAAATAACAGATACAGTGTTGAACAAACAAAAACATAAATATGCATTATAAAAACTGCTCTACCTATATGGCCTCAATAATTATTATCTACGCACGCGAAAAAATTTGTTTAATCATAAAAATGAAAATATCCTGGAAAAGGCTACATTTAGGTACTTATTGGGCCATCTTTATGAAATTCCCACTAAATCAAGGAGCAGAATCTTAAAAAGTGTATCATTCCATTAAAAATAATGAAGTTGGCAACTATCTACTTTCGGAAACTGCGACGAGCTTGAAAGTATTTTGAATAAAAAGCTTGTAAGTAATCATCTAGACTCCAAATTTCCAGAAAGAAATTATCAAATCAACTCTTCGTCAACGTAAAAGACCCTGTGTATTTAATTCAAAAAAATAAAAAACGTTAATTACTCATTATTCCTTCTTTCAAGAAATATTATTAATCTGTCGATGTGTCCGTACTTTGACCATATAAATTATGTTTCTAGCATATGAAGTTGTTCGAAGAACTTGCACGTCTCAGCTCCAAATCAACCTCTTCATGGTGGACCATGTATGCATGATGGAAAGTAGCGGAACAGGCCACATGTGCTTTTGTGAGGAGGACATGTGTAACAGGGCACAAAACACTGTGACTTCCACACAGTTAACAACCTTAATACCCGTAGTCTCTCTACTTGTTCGCCTGTGCATGAATAGGTAGATATTAGCAAGGTGGATTTTGACAGAATGCAAATACCGATAGCTACCCGTCGAAACATTGCTTCAAATTTGAGCCTCCGTTGAGCAGGGGGGTTACCAAAATTAGGGTCTATTTTGAAACTTAGATATCACTGAAACGCAATAAGTTACTTCAATTATTTTCTCTAATCAGATATGCGTTATACTTTTTCTATCTACTATAAAATTCAAGTCAATTTTTTGAGGCAATGTTACCTTGTAGTAAGTAGAAGTAGTGGAATTTACAACGCACTTTAGACTTTGTAGAAATTTCAGATTGACTTTTAGATAGACAAACTGTAAGATTAGCGAACTCATCTCAGTGATATGTGTTACTGAAAGAGCTATTTTAACTACATGTTGCCTCATACATGCCATATTTAATATGGTCCTGCAGATAATCATCATACGTTTATGAATCATGGATTTACTACTTACGAATATATGTTAAGCTTAGGTACTTCAGCTGTGTTTGGTATCCCAGTGCATTGTAGTTAGTGGAGTAGAAGTGCAACCCGTGCAGGATATGCCTGCCCTGACAAAAAATCATCTGTTCAAAAATATATCCCTCCAAAATTAATAACTAATCGAACTAAAATGCCAAATGAAAAAATAAGTTTATTTTAAATTACACAAATTTCTACAAAATATTTGTCAATAATAATGTTCAAAAAAAAAAAGTTCGCATTACACTAGTATTTCCAGCATGAAATTGATGATGCAAACAATCGTGTTGTGCAGAGTAGCTGAAACCTAGTGTGTACCAGTGGATGATACCAAACACATGTTTTATTTGTTTTCTATATTGGTCTCCCAGGAAAGTAAAACTGAGTTTGATAAATTAATTAATCACAGATTTTAATATAAATTCTTTAAATACAAAAGAGAGATAAATATTTTAAAGTACCTATATGAAGTGTCAACACATAGTACTCATCAGTATAGTTAGTGCCACAGTTTTTATTTTACAAAATATCCTGTATATACATTATATAATTTTATCCCGCAAAATATATTTAAGGGTTACAATTCTAAAATTATTATACTGTAATTTTGCAGAAAACTATATTAAGAATTATTTAAAAAAACTTCCAAAAATCTAATTTGAGAACACAGATCTCTCAAGATCTTTTAAATTTAACAGTATTATAAGGAAAATACTTTATAGTAGATCCATTAACAAAATATTTCTTAAGCATATATATTGTTTAAAAACCACTGATCCTTTTACATACTTATAGCATATAGCCTTATACTTTTTAAGAAATATATACTGACATAATTAATATTTCACAATTTTTACTTATTCAATTCAATATCTTGCATCTATAAAATAGGTACTTACTTTTCTAAATTTACACTTAGGTATACATACATATTGCACTCCCCAATCTATTGACAAGAAATTTAGAATTTTATGCGCATAACAAATTGGTGCAACAATTTATAGTCAGTTTCTTCGGTTGACTATTAATTAGTGCCTATAATAACTTAAATATAAGTAGTGAAAAACATCCAACAAGAAAAAAATAGTTGTAGTTGTGAAACTTACAACTAATGGTAATGCAATAGTTAGATACCCACTCCCCAAAATTGTACAATAAATTTCTTGCCAATTAATTTAGTGACGACATTTACTAACCACAATTCCACATATACCAATACGCCAATTTATTGGCACATAAGTTGGTAATACGATAAGTATAGTAGTTATTATAGATATTTCTAATTAATATTTGTTCATCTGCACTTTGTCCCAAAAGTTACTAATACCTAAACAATATCAAAATGAAATTCTAGGAAGTGTTACAGTTTTGAAAGATTTAGGTGAATTGTATAAGTATACTAATGTACAGAGATACTAACTATTACAGGTAATGGTTTGGACAATTCTATTATTTTTTTACGACAGGTTTTCTCTACAGTTTATGAAATTTATGATTTATGATACATCTATTGCGTTCATAATATCCATCTACTTCTACAGCCATGCTATTAGACTGAGTCATGTCCTAACTTAGAAATAAGTTTTTTAGTCTAGTTACATATCTTTATTAGTTTCGTTTTATCGTTTTACAAATTGAAAACTTATCGGTCTAACGGCAACACAATTTCTCCTTTACTGTATTTATTATGGTAGGGTACATGAAAATTATGCAAAATTGGCATATCAGCTAAGTGTTATTCATTAAAATAATAATTATTGTTCATAAATTAATTGTTCATTTCTGGAAAAGAACTGATTATGATACAATTAGGTACCTCTCCATACAGTTTGATGGCATAAATCAGTTACTTTTCAGAAATATTTCAAAACATTTCCAATTACTGTTACTATAGAAACATATATGCTCAATTCTTCCATTGTATAAGGTTACCATTAAACAGTTTTGTGCTTTCTGATATATAGAAAATATATGTTCTGTGCTTATGTTAGTTTTAAAATTAGATAGCATGTTTGCACGATTTGCACATCAATTAAAAAAACTGCAATGATGGCATGAAGTAGAAAGTAAACTCGAAATAGCATCCTATTTGCAATATACATTAAATGCACCTTAAATATAAGGTGCAGTAGGTGCACATTTTACTTGCAATTGGTTTTCCTAATATTATTTCCACTTCAACAAAATACAAATGTTGAACGACAATAAATATGTTGAGTTTGCTATGAATTTATATTTTTATTTTAATCTATCGAAGCTTCGATAGTCACTCATAATTTAAAATGCATAGATTCAGAATTCTCCAACAATGCCCGTTTGATTTTACAGGCAAGTATTCCATACTCAGATGAGATCTTGAACTGAATCATTTAAATGTAAAAAATGTTGCTGTGAGATACATGTAATAAACTACACCAATTTTGGATTCTGTTCAGTTCGAGGTTCGTGAACATTTTTAAATTAAAAAAATTAAATTATTTAAAAAGTATTTACACACAAAGTACTCGGTTTAATTAACAACTGATTAGTAAGGACACAAATAATGTGATGTATGTATCATATACAAATGGAATAGGTATGATAACAAACACTAAACTAGATATCAATAAACAGGCAATGTTTGTCCAATGCAAAAAGATGGCTTAAGACATGGTGTAACATTCACCCAAGGCAAATGACTGTATTTAATTCAGGTGAATGTTACACCAGCATAGCACCAGCTTACACATATTTTGAATCCACAGATTTATAATTTTTGCACAAGTTTTAGTTCAACCCTCAGAGGCAGGCACCATATGGAAAAAATATTAGATGCATGGTAAAAAAAATTAATGTTTCAGACACATTCCACACCCACCCTCCACCTCACAAAAGTAATTTATCTAAAGGCCTTTCTCGTTATTTACGTTATGTATGCTACTGATATTTTCTGATGGTACGACATATTACCCGATAATAAGCTGTTTTTATCGCGTAATATGCCGTTAAAGGAAAATGTCAGATTCCAAAAAAAAAAAAATACTAAATAATAATATGTATATAAAACCAAAATGTACATTATTATGTTATTGTTAACATAGTTTTAATCATATCAAAATGTAAAATAAATATTTACTATTTCCAGTGTTTATATTTGTTGTTGTAGGTAACTAAAATATGATAAAAATAGACATCCTACATTATACAAACCATATAAACTACAAAATATATAAGATATCAGGTATCAGGTCCTATTGTAGTAGTCAATGAAGTAAAAGTAAAATCATGTAAAAGATCCTAGATCCTAAATCAAAATGTTAGGTTATGGTAGTTTACACAAACAAACATTCGTGATATAAATTAAGTGTAATGTTTTTAAAATAATTATGTTCTGCAACGAAATTGAGTTTAAATATTCTTGCATAAGTCTGATTAGGAATTATGTAAACATTAGAAAATACTCGATAAACATTTTTGTACAGTTCAAAGGGCGATAAGCAAAACCTAACCTATAATACAGCTTTTTTTTCCTTAGTTTACTTAACGATTTTATCATTACATGAATAATGTTTCATCATAAGTGTTTACTTAAAAATATTTACTTGGGTAAGTACCTATCAAGCTTTCTATTACATATTAAGTTAAAAGGGCTCACCATTCGAACACAAGGAAACCAGGAAACGCTGGCAGTGGTTTTAATTTTGTATTTTGTTTATAAACATCAACTACTGTCTCAGCTTTACACACATTTTTTTGATAAAATGTAAATGTAAATGGACACTACGTTATTATTGTTTATTATTATTATTATTATTACAAAATTTTCACAGATATAATCTTATTAATCTTAAAGAATTAATAAAAAATAATTATCATTTTGTTCACGGTTTGTTTGGTTGAATTGAGTTGAATCTGTTGAATCTAATCTAATATCCAAATATGCCAAATAAATATTCGCAATGTTTAGGCAACACACAATACAAATACTTATGTCAAATTTATAAGGAAAGATTATTGGAAAAGATGTTTTTTTTTCTGTCCCGCTATGTCTAATTTAAATATTTTTAGATTCTAATTATTGCGCTTCGATTCAAATATAATCTGCTAGATCACAGTTCAGTTGACTAAATTTGGATAGCGCGATATAGCTGTGAAATACTTCGTTTTGCATTCATTATTCATGCATCACAAAGAATTAAATTAAGTTTAGAAATTATAGGTAGTAAGTAGTTCTTAATACCACAACAAATTTACAAATCTTTGAAGAGACAAAATTAAAAAAAATTCAATATCTAAATTTACAACATTTTCTACGGACACCTTGCCTAATTTTGTATAGTCCCGCAGAATTTACTGACTTACAAGTCATTAGAATGTGGACAAGCATCGCGAGTCTTCCCTATATAGACACGCAACCAAGTACTACCCACTGCCAATGTTGCTTAACGTTTCATATCATTGATATAAATGTCAAGCCACGAAAACACCTCACACTCTATAAAATTTTCATTTTGTATTTTAAAAGGAGAAAGAAACATTCCATTATTTTTAGGACTAAGTAACCTGTTAAATACATCAGTACGTAATTTTTCAAGAAAGTCAAAATGTTTGAAGATAAACAAGGTTTTGGTTATTTCAAAACTATCACGGTATGAGTTTGAAAAAAGAAAACATAAAAACTTAAATGACTCGGAACTAGAACAATTACTCAGAAATCGAGGAACTGATTTTGAAAGACTAATTTATTTCCATAATACACACAAATCTTTTGAGGAGAATGTTGTGAATACATTAAAAAATATGGGAATGGATGTAGAGGTAGCAAATAGGTAAGTAAAAGAGTGAAACCCGGAGAATAAATAAGTATATACGTTGTTTAATATTAAATAGATTTAACTGTACTGAAGATAAGATTGAAGAGGCTGATATTATCATGCCAACAGGAGGTGATGGAACATTCCTATTAGCAGCTAGTAGAATAATGGATATCAATAAACCAGTGATTGGTTTTAATTCTGATCCCAGCAGATCCGAGGGTCACCTATGCATACCTAAAAAATATTCAACTAATATCAGAGCTGCGATTGAAAGGCTTCAAATGGTATTATCCTGAATAGATATGAAGGGATGTAAATCTACTTAATATTTACATTTATTTTAAGGGAAATTTTGAATGGTTACTAAGGAGTCGTATCCGAATCACAATGGTGGTGAGTGAAGAAAAAGACTTGGTTCCAAAATACTTACATGGAATTGAGGGTGATTCTATTTGTCCCATTCGCTTAAATAGGGCTGGTAAAAAAGTCTTACCTGTTTTAGCATTAAATGAGGTAACGTTTCCTTATCTTTCAGCTTCGCTTATTTAATTTATTTCAATATATTTAGCGATGTACCTTCATAATGGTCCCCTTTTAGGTTTTTATGGGAGAAACTTTGTCTGCCAGGGTATCCCATTTAAAACTAAGATTAAATGGTTCTACAGAAATAACCAATTTAAAATGCTCTGGTGTTTGTGTAGCGACTGGTACTGGTTCTACCTCATGGCACTTGAGTATCAACAGATTACCTGTTCAGAGTGTTGCTGAACTTCTAAGACTAATCGATATTGATGCAACAGAAGGAAAAGACAGCCTTGCAACTGTTCTTGCTGATATTTATAACAAAAATTTAATATTCCCACCAGGTAATTTAATAACTTTGTCTCTTTTTTAAATTCCACATAATGAATCATATTAAAAGTAGAGTTTAGGATATAAATTTATAGCAGAACCACTAGTAGTTCGTGGAACAATTAGAGTGACGAAAACTGTCGTTTGGATTTTTCTGTACCATAAAATAGGCTTACTTGAATTATTGTGAAATTCAAATTTATGTAAAAGAAAATATAGTCTGGGAAAAATCTGTGTAGGACAATTTAACAACCACATTTATTGTTTTTGTTTTAGACAGCTCATTTTGCCGCCTATAAGTAGTGTAGTGTGAATCTGTAGTGGGTAATTTTTGTTAAATAAAAACCCCTAACGCTATCATTTTGTAACAAATCACACCTGGGAATTAAGTCGCCCTGTTTTACTGTACCTACTACTAGAATACTTTGGTTTTAGATGACAAGAGAATGGGTTACACAATTCGTGATTTGATATCGGGTGGTGTTTGGCCTCAGCCAAAAGGAATAAAATCGAGAGGTTTTGCTACTAAAATTGAGGTTCTATCAAACTGCTTTGATGCATCACTAGTTGTTGATGGGGGAGTGTCATTTAATTTTAATGATGGGACAATTGCTCTATTAGAAATTCTACCTGAAGATGCACTACGGACTGTAATTTTTAAAGACTAAACAGAAGTAGTTAAGGTCTGTTAAGTTAAATATTACTTTTACATTGTTACTGGACAAGATTATTTAATTTTGACCATAGACAGTGTATTTGATTGTATAAATCCAAATAGACATTTAATTATTAAAAACGGCTCATTTCAGGTGCCAAAATAGATATTAATCGACTAAAGAGCAAATTAAATTATTGATGGCCCAATACATAGGCACGTAAAAATGAGAGGCAGAGTACCTATACGCTATTTGATGTATGATGTGTATCTTGTAAGCAAAATAATATATTTTGCTTACAAAAGCGTCCAGCTTTTATCTATAATTTAAAATAATTGTGATAGATTTATATTACTTTATTATTATTATTAAGTTTATATATTGAATTATTATTACAATAAAGATATTTCCATTTGCATCACTAAATATTTGAATATTTTCCACTGAAGCGTTGACTGAAGGACTTCATATAAGATATGCAGCTGAGTGGAATCGAGATTTTTTATAGACCACATTTTTGAAAGAAAAAGACGAATCTTGTTTTTGAAACTGGCTATCAAGTAGTCACATAAAACCAAATTTTGTTCTACATGTAATTGCACATCTTATTTTAAATGTTTCAGTCGACGGCTGAAGTTTAAACCCCATTAAACCTTTTGAATTTACCTAAAAACAAATTTGTTCTGGTTTTCTTTTGACCATGATTATGATATGCCTATGATTTGATACAAGCCAAAATGAAATTTGGCTCTTGTTGAAATACAAGAGTTACCTGCTAATTTTTCCATGCTTGCCGTTCCTTACATTAAATGTTCTTATCGTCATCCCCAATATATATTTTTTTTATTAATATCGATATCAAGACCGTTTTCATATAAAATTTACATAGAATCAAAAATTGCAATAATAATATAGGGTGTTCCATTTAAAATAAGCAAGTTGATGGCGACTTCCGGTATAACTGGAAATGCTACGTGGGTACCATTATTTTTTGAGGAGGACATGCCTGCGAAAACCCGATATCCCAAATTTTCAAAATTCATATATTATGCTACTTTATAAATAAAATTGCACGTTGGAATTATCATAAACTTATATAATGGAATTCTCTGCGGTTGATTAACAATGTATTATTTGTTTAGGCAGGACAAGCACCAAACACTATAAATAGAATAGAAACTGTGTAATTTATTTAATTTTTTTCTCATATTGTTATAAACTATACCTACCTATTCGTTAGCTATAATAGATAATAATAGCAAGCCGATCCCGAATTCAAATGGAAAAACACGAGCAAGTAAATAGGAATAGAACGTTTCCATCACAATTTTAAATTTGGTCGGATGTTTAAACGTTACCGTCGAGTGACAAAACAACTTAACAACAGTAACACTGAACGATGTTACTCAATAACAGCGTGAGAGTTTAAGAAGAGGAAGAAGAAAATGTGGAATGACAAAAATGACAATTACTCTTTTTGTGTTTTTCTGTCAGTTTGTTTCTTGGTGGGCAAGTGCGAAGTGCTTAGTGTTGTTCGCGTTTTAATGAAATAATGTTTCAAATTATCAAGACATTAATTAGTGTATAACAAACATCAACAATACCAGGAATAATTTTCGTACAAAATGGCAAAGCGGTTAACAGAAGAAATGGTTATTGCCAGAACCAAAATATCAGATCTTTCCAAAATCAAAAGATTAAATTGTTGGTAAGTTTAGTTATTAATTATTGTTTATTTTTGTTAGTAAGTAATCCTTCAACAATTTCGTGTATATCAACAAATAAATTCACACTCTTAACCACAGCATAGCATTAAGCATTTAAGTCAATTTTATGTACCTATAGTTAGATTTTAAGAATAGAATTTTAAGGAAAATGCTTAAATTTCATAATTTACGTAGGTATTTGCAACATTTTTGCTAGATAAGTAATTTTGAAAACCAGAATTTATGAAAAACCAATAGTGTAAGATATTTTATTTACATATTTCATATTTTTTAGGGGTAGCGAACTTGTCGATGTGACCCTTCTAAGAAAAATGCCATGTGTTGAAGTTCTTTCTTTAAGGTACGTAGAAGTGATTTAATTAGTTATTAATTTATATATACCTATATCTGGTATAAAATATCTGCCTTAAATTTAATGTATTTTTTATGAATTTTTCTATCTTACACAATCAATAAACATAAAAATCTAATTGTTTTGACACTTTTTACACTTAATATACACACCCGCATTTGAGATATTTGGGAGCAATATTGAATGTATAGGCTCTCGCAAGAGAGATAATGGTAGTAAGAGTCCCTGGTGTTAATATTATTATTATGAACGAATTTACTAATACATTAACAAAAAGAGGCTAACATATGCCTATTGGCAACCAAAATTTTTAAGTCGTATAAGTGTAAGTACTGATTTAATAATGCCTATATTGCCTATTGTTAATACTGAATGGCATTATTAAGTACCTAATAGGTACCTAGGTATATACATAATAAGTATTTCTGTGGTGTTTATATGCTCTATTTTTGTAATCTGTTCTCCCAAGTATTAATATCTCAAAGACCAATTATTTATTAAAATTACAATTAGACTTTTTTTGTTACATGTTTCCTCCTTATTTCAAAAAGTTATTTTTTACAATTCTAATTTTGCATCTGGTGTCTTACTAAGTACTTATATAAAAAGAGAAAAGTATTGAAAATTATCAAATTAAATTCTAATATTTAGGCCGTGGAACCAGATTTACATTTTTATTTAAGGTGAAACTTTATAAATAAAATATGAACCAAGTTTTACTGAATATTTTTGAAGTAAGTAAGATATTTACAAGTTTTTAGATTTAGGTATGTTAAATGTTCTGATTATTCGAATTTGAGAAAGTTTACTGTAATTATCATTGGTGACTACTATAAAAGACTTTTTATTCTAGGTGGTTATTATTATTGTTGGTATGTTTTAATTATTATTAGGTATTATATATTATAGTAGGTATATGTATTAGATACTAATATTACAGAGCAAGTGAAAAAAAAAGTTATTGAGCTTTAAAAGAAGTATTGTGATATACTCGGGACTAGAGATTGCAAATTTACCGATTTTTGTAATTACCGGTAAACGGTAATTATTTTAAGAAATTACCGGTTTTCCGGTAATTACCGGATTTTTACACACAATGACAAATAACAAATAATAAGAAAATTAAACGTTCAGAATTTATATTTAAAATAATAAAACCAAAATAAACTTTCAAAACACGATTAAACTAAAAACGTAAGTATTATCAAAATTTAAACATAAACGGAGATAATAAATCAACCAACATCTTGTCTAAAACGTATCATTTAACCGTGACCTAATTTTAGTGCAAATTGTTCCTGCTGCAGAAAAGACTCTTTCAGACTCTACACTTGTAGGCCAAATTGTCATGACAGAATCGGAAGCCATTTTCAAATATTTCCCCTGAATTCTCTCTTCCTGAAAATGATTTATTTTTTTTTTTACAACATGTGCAAGATCTTTAGAAGTTCTTTGCTTCTTTCTATTAGGCTGGGTACTGGTTACATCGGTTTTATCAGTCATAGGCAGCGAATCTCAGCTTTTCGTAATTTAATATTTTTATCGAAACTACCGGTAAAAGTTGGCCGATTTACCGGTACATTTTTAAGGGAATTTTGGTCCATTTACCGGTAAACCGGTATTGCAATCCCTACGGACTTTAATAATTATTAAGGTTAATAGTAATCAATAAAAAGTTTTTTCACGATTTTTATATACCTACTGCTCATATTTAGTTGTAGTGTTAAAATATCTCAAATATACAAAAGTTATGGTGTTGATTATACATTAAATTCATAACATTATGGCACGCGAAAGTGTTAATAGGAGTTTATAAATAAATTAAGTCGATTTGGTTTTTCAAATGCACATATTAATTCTTATTAACTTTCTTTTGTTCTTTCTTATATTTACATATTTATTTATTTAGTTGGCCCAAAAACTTAAACTAAGAAAAATATGTATTTATATTGTGTGATATTAGTATGAATATATGAATATTGAGTTCAATAATATGTTTCTCACATTAAGATGTTTTGTAATTTTTATAATTTAATAAATAAGAGACAAACTCCTGTTTTGGAAGAATCAAGACTTTGGAAGAATCAAGACGTAGGTAGTCACGTGTGGGTCCGAAATTTAATTTTGAGCATCAAAACATGAATTTGCGACACTCGATGTTCAGGAACTAAGGTAGCGTTTTAACTGCTTTTGAACTAAATTAAAAAAAAATGAACAAAAAGTGCTTTGTTATAAATTGAAAAACTACTGCGTATGATAAAACAGATATTAAAAACAAACGTACATATTTTTTTACCAGTTGTAAGTTCACTCGAGGTCAACGTATTCATTAATCTGTGCATAAATGTGACTAGACAATTTCGAAGAAAATTATTTTAGAATTTATTCGCATACAAAGAGAACTATAGAATGAGAAAGGGCGTAGCTACTGGCATTTGACTGGCGCATCCGCCATTTTCTGACATCAGAAAGTGGTACTTAAAGTTTGTATTTTCAAATGGAACGCCCTGTCCTTGTATTTGAATTCAAATATCTCTAATATTAATAGAGATATATACCAGAAAGCGTACTATAATGATAATTATTCAATAACTATATTAATTTAAATAGTATAGTTTCAAATTTCATAAAATTTTGAGTATAAAGTTTCAGAACTATCGTTTATATTAAGGAGTTATAGAAGAATCCTTTGCGAGAAGTATCAAAGTTTATAGATCTCGCTCTGATCCATAAACTGTAGTAGTATCACTTGTATCGGATGTTTCTAGGATATATATATTTTTTTAAACTTTTTTTATACTATTTATAGGAGGCACCCAATAATTTCTATCATATGTTTCACTATACATTTGTAAATACCGGGTTTCCCATTTCATTCGACTAATGGCAATTAACGTGGGCTATTACATTTCATTGAATTTTATATTCCCAGGGCACACTATGAGAAATATTGCTAACGGAATCGATAGTACTGACTGTCAAACACTTCTGATTACCAAAATACTAAAGCGAAATGCTTTTTTAATTAAAATATCAATAAAAATTCGTTTTAAGTTAATAGGTGTAGTTTACATAACTGTTTTAAGAGACATTACTAAACGTCATCCGGTGGACTAGTTGGTTGAGCGGCAGTGTTTCAAACTGAACCGCAAAATTTTGCAGGTTCGAATCCCACCAGAGACAACTTTTTTTTTTACTTTTTCATTAATTACAAATTATTAGTGTTTACTTATTCGAATAAATATGGTTCATTGTCAGTACCTAGTTATTATTTTTGAAAGTCACAATATTTGCTTATCAAAAAAAATAATAATAATAATAAAACATGTTATACAACTCAGTTCTAGTCAACTAGTCCACCGGATGACGTTTAGTAATGTCTCTTAAAACAGTTATGTAAACTACACCTATTAACTTTAAACGAATTTTTATTGATATTTTAATTAAAAAAGCATTTCGCTTTAGTATTTTGGTAATCAGAAGTGTTTGACAGTCAGTACTATCGATTCCGTTAGCAATATTTCTCATAGTGTGCCCTCGGAATATAAAATTCAATGAAATGTAATAACAATAGCCCATGTTAATTGCCATTAGTCAAATGAAATGGGAAACCCGGTATATCTAAAAACACACAGCAACAATTTCTTCCTCATCCGAATCCATATAGCACCAAACTACCAAACGAATGACAGAAAAACGCAGTTGCAGAAAACGTTTTGTTTTATGTTAAGTTAGATTTGCCAACAATGTTGTTTCATCAATTTGCGTCAGTATAAACGAAAGCATTTTTGTTTTAATGAAAAAAGCTTTTTTCCAGAGCGTTTCTTCCTTGTCAGTGTATGCCAAACATCATCAATTTGCGTCAGTATAAACGAAAGCATTTTTGTTTTAATGAAAAAAGCTTTTTTCCAGAGCGTTTCTTCCTTGTCAGTGTATGCCAAACAGTCTTGACATAAAGCAAAGCGTTCTGTCTAACTGCATTTTCGCTTTATCAGTGTGCAGGCAGCCTTATTCCGGTATAACCGGAAGTGACACCGTAATATTTTAAAATATGAAAATATTTTAGCCTAATGGCCCCCATCGACGTTGGTATGCTGCCAAAATTTAAGATTTCTCCAAATTATAGTTTTCCCATAGTGCGGATCCATGGAATTCCTGGTGGGACATCCTGTATATTATATTACTGGGTGTTAGTTAAACATGCGGCAAAAATTCAAGAGGTTATTCCTTGGACTATTCTAAGGATATTTTATCCTTTGATGATTTTTGAAAAAGCGCTTTGTTGCGAAGATCTAGGGCGAAAAAAATTTTCAACAAATCCAATTTTGGTATTTTTCACATTATTAATGTAGGTGAAATAAAAGTATAGCGTACTACACTGGACGTATCAAGTAAAAGACTTGTAAGAAAAAGGAGTTGTTTTTCTTACCAACATTTCATGATACTTCAGAGTGATTATTTTGTATGTTGTGTTTTTGTAGTTTGTATGTGCCGCATTTGTTAAGATTGATTGACGTTTGGCTAGTTGACGTGTAAACGGTTATTAGTGAAGTCCTCTATCATGGCTCGCTATACGAATGCCGAGATGGCTGACATGCATTTTATTTATGGACTTGCTGATGGCAATGCATTAGAAGCTAGGCGACTGTACATTGAACGATTTCCTAACCACATATTGCTCCCGATAGAAAATCTTTTAAAGTATTCATCAACATCTTCGAGAAACGGGAGCATTGAAGCGAAATGGAGGACCAGAAAGGCCAAGGACTGTAAGAACGGTAGACGTAGAAGAGAATGTGCTGGACATGATAGAAGAAGATCCAGGTACTTCTACGCGAAGAATTGCAAATACTTTGAATGTAAGTAATTGGACTGTGTGGAAAATTCTGAGAGATAATTTGTTGTACCCATACCCCATTCAACGCGTTCAGGCACTTCTTCCTGCGGATTTTGCTCCACGTATTGCATTTTGTCAATGGCTTTTGCACACATTGGTTGAAATCCCTCAACTACTTACGCTGATTCTTTTTACCGAGGAAGCCAGTTTCTCACGAAATGCAATAAGGAATTTCCACAATAACCATGTATGGCCTGCTCAAACCCCGAACTTAAACCCCCTGGATTATTTCCTATGGGCCCATCTAAAGTCATTAGTTTATACTAAGCCAGTGGAAGATGTGGACGATTTAAGAGATCGGATAATTGCTGGGTGTAACCTTTGACTATATTACTAACTCAATGGTGTAACTCAATAAGAAACGACCCTGGTGTTTTTGAAAGAGTTCGGGAGTCTATGAGGAGAAGATTGGATGGTTGCATCCGAGCTGGAGGTAGCCATTTTGAACAATTCTTGTAGGTTCAGAAATGTTACATGTAATTTTTAGTAATAAATTGTTATTTGTTGAAATTTTTTTTCGCCCTATATATTCGCAACAAAGCGCTTTTTCAAAAATCATCAAAGGATAAAATATCCTTAGAATAGTCCAAGGAATAACCTCTTGAATTTTTGCCGCATGTTTAACTAACACCCTGTATATATACATAATACCGTTGAGTGACGAGTCACTCACACTGAACTATTATTATATATAGTTCAGTGGTCACTCAACGATAATACATAATACATAATATTATGTATCTCATAATTCACTTCTCGAAATAAGATAGAAACCGGCCTTAATCTCGGCCTCGTTAAAAAAACATACTGTCGGAAATGTCTTCCCGCATCAATCGTCGAGTCTACATCGACAAGCCAACCACTTTATAATATAGTAAGTTTGTTTATTTTTATCATTATCGTCATCATTAGTATGAACAGGTTGCAAACGTCAGGCGAAGCAACTGCGGCGGCCGCTTTAGATGATGGCAACGGAAGCAGACGAGTAAACTATGAATCCGTTAAAAATTAACAATGATTATTCTACTATGCACGCGTGGTTGATCTTAAATTGTATCGTGAGAAAGTATCGTTCATTGTCTTAGTGTATTCCGAGGTATATTCACACGAAATTGTAAAGGAATCGTACATGCAATTGTTACCTACTTTAAATTGTAGATCTTGGCGGTTATACTTAACATTTTACAATATTCTGTAGCTTATATTAAATACTGCCTGTGGTAACTTTTGAATCAGATATTATAAAAGGAAACAAATAACAACAATCAAGATGCGGACACATGACTTTTTTAAAGTTGTGATACATAACATGCTTGATTTTTGCGGGTTGCACGATTTGGCCGATAACAATGGGGTGTTTTCCTATTTTTTTTTACATCGGCAATGGAAAGTAGTTGGAAAAAGAATAGATACATATTTCTGGAATTTTAATATTGGGTTCATTTAAGTCCATAAATTGTTTTTTTATTGTGCGCGATATATATGTGACGTCACTAAGCGAAAATTTAAAATTTGCGCCATTTTTTAATGATTTCTAGGATATTTTCATTTGTGTGGTTGGTGTCACTGCGTGACAACTTTACTTTTGTTTATGTTTGAATTGTTTGGTTAGAGTAAACATCATGGTAAACATGAGACATTGTTTTTAGTTTATATTTTTACCTGTGAATTGTTGTCTCTGCCTGTGACTGATTACAAGTGTATTTATTAGTAATAGAAGTTCTGTTAATTGAAACATCGTAATTTGTAAAGGTAATTTTTGAATAAATTTAATCGACTTTGATTAACCTTACATTTTTCTTCCCTTTTATTTCTGAAAGGATCTATTGGATCTTTATCATAAAAGGATCTACAACCGGTAAATTGTCGGACTTAGCCTCTACAAAACCTTGCTCCATGTTTAATAAAAGTTTACTTCACAAGAAAACAACAACACAACACGTCAACTTGTCAAGCCAAACATAAACAGGAAATTTCAAATGTCAATTGCCGAAATGTCGACTGTCGTTTGTCGTCGTTATAAACTGAATCTAGCTACATATTATCAGTGTGGCCTCTTTATAGATACATATTCCCTAGTTTTCGCTTAGTGACGTCACGAATATAGAATAAAATTTCAAAAATGAATAAAAAATTGTCTACCGATTCTATCCTAATAAATATAAAAAATATATATTTTATAAAAATACAGGTTTCCACTTTCATTTCGATTGAAGGAAAATACCCCATTAATATAGCTAGGTCGCTAGGTGGGTTATGAGCACGATTCTAAAACAATATCGCCAGGCATGTTACGAAGAACATCATCTTTGTTTATTACCATCAGTTTCATCTTCAGCTTCAGTAAGTCATCAACTTCAAGTACGCAAATAAGCAAAGATAACAAACAATAAGAACAAATCAAAAGCGAGGAAAGTAATGAACACTCATTAAATACCTTACTCATCCTCCAAATAAAGTTATGTTGGGTTAGTTATACCCCACTAATCCCATAGGTGTGGTTGATTTTCTGTCGGCGACATTTTGAATTTTATTCCAGTGTTATCAGCGTGATCATATGGTTTACAGGCATATTGATATACAGGGTCTTTTAACGTAAACTTGATCCCCTCCCCCCTATAGGTGATTATAAAGGTTGGTTGTAAACATCTGTTCTATATGAAATTTTGTTACTGAGATATTAGGGCAACTTGTTACTTAAAATTTTGTGAAATAAGCAAGCAGCATGCGGTAGTCGTCTCCTAGATATATTTAACCAACCTATGTCCAATAATTTATGTGAAATATGTTGCTGGCGCCTTATTCCACAAATAAGGCGCAGGCATTAATTTTAGAGTACTTGATATACCTACATGATATAAAAATATACCCGAAAATATACATCGGTGACCGTACTTTTCAAAAGTTGTGCATGTACAGGGTCATTGGTTATATTTTAGCCACCCACCTAGAGGTTCTCCCTTTAATCTGAGCAAAAAAAGTTAAATACAAAAGTTGTAGAAAATCATGTGTAGTTTATTCCAGAATGGAAAATCTTTATATAGGGGCGCGTTTCAAAAACGCATGACATGCCAAAATAACATTTTTTTAAATGGAATACCCTGTATATTAATAAGTTTTTCGATTCCACGCAAATTTCTACGACTTTTTCATATACCATACCCTATATCTAAAGTTAACCGTTTTTTCATAAATAATGGTTAAAGATATACCTACCATAATTTTGTAATAATTTAATTGATCTGAGCGATGCGTGCTTACTATTCCTAGTTAGCCATGAACACAAAAAACCGATACCTGTCATATGCAATGTCAAACATTTTAGTTTTCCGATTCAGAATTATTTTATTATCATTTCCTTTATCTTTAGGTACCTACATTTTATATCTTTAACCATCATTTATTAGAAAACGGTTAAATTTAGACATAGGGTATAGTATATGAAAAAGTCGTAGAATTTTGCGTGGAATCGGAAAACTTAATAATATACAGGGTATTCCATTTAAAAAAATGCAAGTTTGGCATGTCACGCGTTTTCGAAACACCCTATATAAAGATTTTACATTCTGGAATAAGCTACACTTGATTTTCTACAACTTTTGCATTTAACTTTTTCTCCTCAGATTACAGGGAGAATCTCTAGTTGGGTGGCTAAAATATAACCAATGACCCTGTATAGGGTATTCGCGTATATATTGACCCCTACCTACAGGGGTTATTAAGAAAGTTAGGAAAAAAGTTTAAATACAAAAGTTGTTTGGTTTTTCACGTATTATCTTTTGGCTAGGTCGAAAAAAAAATGAATTTCGTAAATTTGAGGAAACCAATTGAACATAATATTTTTAAATGGGACACCCTATATAATTTTACACCCCTGGGGAAACATTTTTTTCCTGATTTCAAAAATATATATTTTTTTGACATTTGCACTGACAGTTTTCGAAATCTTTAATTTTTAATGTTTGCAATACCTAAATCATAAAAAAAATATTAAAAAATGGAAATATTAGAAAATGTTTAAATAACTAAGGAGGTTACATCGAAAATCATTAAATATTTTTTATTACTGTTGGTTTCTACTGATAAATATTTTTAGTTCTTTGTATTTTTTTATAGTACTCGCTGTCTAATATTTCGAAAACTGTCAGTGCAAATGTCAACAAAATGTATATTTTTGAAATCAGGAAAAAATATTTACCCAAGCGTGTAAAATTATACAGGGTGTCCCATTTAAAAATATTATGAACAACTGGTTTTCCCAAATTTACGACATTCAATTTTTTTTCGACCTAGCTAAAAGATAATACGTGAAAAAACAAACAACTTTTGTATTTAAACTTTTTTTCTAACTTTCTTAATAACTCCTGTAGGTAGGGGTCAAAATATACGCGAATACCCTGTATTTCATAGTCTTTAAATGCATATTATTATTGATTTCATTGACATAATTTGTAAAAAAGTCAAGTGGGCCTATTTCACCCAGTTTGAATAAACAACACGGGTATTTTTATCAAATTCTCTGTTTTTTGCTACATCATTGAGTAGACTACCTATACTTTTCGGTCACGGTCTTGTGAGGTTGTCGGTTTCAATTACGGGACGGCCTAAAGAAACGTCAATAACCAAGAATCAATTATCAGCGAATCAAGAGAAAACGCGGAAATCTTGGTTTTATTATTGTGAAGTGATAATTACCGTGAAATTGATCCCCCTAACTAAAGTTTCTTTCGCAGACATTCTCATAGTTAGAAGTAAGTGAACGGTAGGTGTTGTATAATAATAACACGAAACAGCTAATTGAACTCTGTTGGTTTTAATCGAGGTTTTAACACTTCATTTTGTATACAATTCTTACATCATCACGCAAAGTTATTGTGATTTCAATTTTGTTTAGTATTTAAATCATTTTTATTTTATAAATGGTTAACGTAAATACGGGAGTAACACAGTTCAATAAAATATTGTAACATAAGGCGTAAATCAGTAGGTGTACAAAATTTTGTTAAACGTATTACATGAATAAAAAGGGGCCCCCAAACCAACGCGGATAATCGCAGCACCTGCGGAAGTTCGCACCGCTTGCGATTCGCATCATATTGTGTTAAATATGCAAGTTCAGACCAACATTTTCCAGATTTTTTTCGTTTAGACTGCGAATTGTCTGCGTTTATTTCGTACGGAATTTTTGTTCGCAATCGGCTGCATTTTTTCTCAGATGCGTTGTAGTTTCACAATCTCTTAACTAAGAAAGTAATTAATAAAATGGAAAAAATCATTGAATTAGTGCGAAAGTATCCTATATTACACGACCTTTCTCATGACGATTACAAAAATATTCGAAAAAAGTAACAAAAATATAACAGAGATTCTCGTCTTTTCGTAATTGCGCCATTAATGTATGAAATTCCCTATATTGTTGTTTTTTTTTATTAATATCGTGAACCCATTTTCTTTTCTTCCTAAGGTTAGATACATAATATGATCAACACATTTATTTTTAAATAATAATAATAATTTTACCTTAAATTGTCTTCTTCCAATGCAAGCAACACAAATGCTTCTTCTTCATCCGATGATGTAGGTATACATATTTTTGTATGATAGGTAAGTATGTATGGAAGTACAAGTACAAATTGTTTATTTTTCGTTTTCAGCAATAGCAATCAACCTTTTCGATATTGAAAATATGACGTATATGATGCGATTACATTCGTTTTGGTGTGAGGTTCTCTACGGATTCCGCCACGAATTTCGCTGCGAACTTTCCGTCACGAATCCGTTGCGATTAATTCGCGTTGGTTTGGGGGAGCCTTAATAGGAATAATTTTATTTTAAGATATTATTTTGTTAGGAAAGGACATGAGATGGTTTCATATAAGTATCTACATTTTTTGGTAGAGAAATGGATGGTAGGAAATTTTCAAGCAACATCGGAATTCAATTTTGTTCAATGACTTTTCTTTGCTTTCATAGGTGCGTAAAACGTGGAAAATAGAAAAAATAGGAGAAACAACGCGTTTCATAAGGCGTTTATCGCGCTTGTCCTTTAAAAAACTCGCCGTTTTGCGGCTCCTTTTCAAAATTTGCAAAATTGCGAGACAAAAAAGACACTTTTAATCCGAATATAACATGTTATTTTTTCTCCAACCGAAATCCCCCATTTAATTATTAATTTGTGCTTTGAAATCATTGAATTATTTCACCGTTGTCAGGATTAAAAGTGTCAACTTTAGCTCCTAGGATTAAAAGTGACTACTTTTGTTAGTAAGATATCATTTTTTTTTCCAGTAAGGAAAATGTCAACAGAGACTCCTGACAATAAAAAAATATTATAATTTTGTGGCGGTTGAAGAAAAAACAATTTAATTTATTCTTGAATTTTTTGTGTCATTTTCATGGTAGAAAATTGCTGATCCCAATTAATAGTACTTACACCGGTCGAATTTGATGTTGGAAATGTATAGTTTTAATTTTTAATATTTATTTCGTCTGTTGTCTTGTGTAGTTTAGTACATGATTTTGTATAAGCATTTAATATCAGTATCAATATCTTTTAATAATACATATATATTTTTTGCATTTTAAATCTTCATACAGAGTTCCCCATAATAGACTACCCATTTTAATAGCTCAATAAAATTGTTGATACTTAAAAAAACAAACATTTTATTACACTTAATTACAATTTACTCTTTGGGATTTACTGTAACATAAGATTTATCCTAACTTTTAAAAATTACGTCTTTTAAGTCACCGCCATCAGCTTCAATGCACTTTTCAAGATTGGACAAGAAATGATTAATGACACGATGAAGCAAAACCTGATCTAGTCGCCGGACTTCTTCAGCAATTCGAACTTTGAGCTCTTGGATGTTTTGTGGACGAGTTGCAAAAACCTATGCCCCGGAGTTAAGTCCGGGGATCTCGCAGGACAATTTCAATCCCCAAATCGTGAAATGAGTCGTCCATTAAACACATAGAACTCTCATAGAGTTTCTAGCGGTATGTGGTGTTGCTCCATATTGCTGGAATAATAACGCATTATTTAGTAATCACCTTCATTCTAATTCAGGAATAAAAAACGTCTCTAGCATATTTACTAATTTACTAATTTATTAGAAAAATGACGTTTTACGAAAAACAATTGTATGCAACAGGCGCCTACTTGATTATAATAACATGTTGATTAAAATCTCCAAGCCCATAGAAGATAATGGTATAAAGAAAAACGTACTGACTTATCTTATACAGTGAGGACATAAAGTCCGTCCCCCCCCCCTAATTTTTGAACCACTGGGTAGATTGTGATGAAATTTGGAACGATAATATATGACTAAATTCTGCATTTTTTGACATATCAATGACAGCTCTGAATGTCAAAGTGACAGCTGGGCGCGCAATAGGAAAATTTTTTTAAATGGAAATGGGGGTCGAGTGGGGAATTATTTTGAAGATATTTTTATGCTCAAAACATCCCCCAAATTTGAGAACATTTGGTTCAGTAATTTCCAAATAAAAACCAGTAAATCGATTTCTGTTATATCATTTTTTTGCATACATATTACAAATTATTGTAAATTATTCAAAACAGAATAAAAATTAAAAGTAAACAAATAACAATAAACCATCCCTAACCTAAAATAACCTAAATTAAAAAATTATGAAATAATTTAAATTAAACGTAGAGGCAGAAACAAATTTAGAAAACACGTGTTACTTCAAAAAATTTTGAAAATGACCACCATGAACCTCCTAACAAATAAATGTTCCATGGGTAAGTTCTATTATAAAGATTATGTGGTAAAAAGATTATGTTATAAACTGATTTATATGGAAATTACTGAACCAAATGTTCTCAAATTTGGAGGATGTTTTGAGCATAAAAATAACTTCAAAATGAGTCCCCACTCGACCCCCATTTCCATTTAAAAAAATTTTCTTATTGCGCGCCCAGCTGTCACTTTGACATTCAGAGCTGTCATTGATATGTCAAAATATGCAGAATTTAGTCATATATTATCGTTCCAAATTTCATCACAATCTACCCAGTGGTTCAAAAGTTAGAGGGGGGGGGGGGGGACTTTATGTCCTCACTGTATAGAATTTATTTCAATATCAAAATAGGTAGTCTATTATGGGGAACCCTGTATATCATATATGCCGGTGAACGATAAATCTTGAAAACTGTGGCAATAATGTGAGCTAACAACATTCTGATAACTCTAATAACTAATTTTTGTAATATGAAAATCTAAGAAAAACGATATTACCCTCGATATTAGGTACCATTAGATTGTCATCGATTAAATTTATGTATCTGTTCTGCGAGCTAACTCCTCATGATTCGTTTACATATTTGCTCTTAGCTCTAATTGTTTATTACCTTCAAAACAAATGCGCGCCTACTCTTTTAAATGATATTCAGTTAATAATAAAGTAAACGTGTATGCTTCATTCCTATTCATAAAGCTCACAAAAGTATTTGTCACCGCTTTTAAATATCTCAATAAACAGAATATCGCAGTAAATTTGTGGCACCTTTTATTAGCAATTAGCAGTCTTTTTACTTCACTTTTCCTTTCCTTTTATGGACTGACTCAACATATTTGTTTATGTTTAATATCAATAAATGAAACGTGAAGCCTGCGAGGCTGTTTACCTTGAAATCCTTTTATATACCTAGTTACTTGTCATATTGATCTGCATTTAAATTGCAACCGAAACGGAATTTTGGCGTCCTTTTTTATGGTCTTTCGTAGGAAACCGTGATTTCAAACCGTTTTATGATTAATGTAAATTACCTATATAAAAATAAGTAAATAATAATTAATTGTCTGCAAATAAGAATTTCCATTGCATTACCTTAACCCGATAAACTTCTAATTTTCCTGCGTTGTACAGGGTGAGCCGATAGTGTGACAAAGTTCCATTACTAAAGTCAAGACCAGAATTAAGCAAAGTGGAATGACCTCGCCGATCTGGTAAAATGCGGTGATGCATGGACGTGCGTATTCTGTTTTACCATTGAGCACATTTCAGTTAATATATACTCGTATACTATTCTATAGAATACTTCTAGTATATATTAACTGAAATATGTCCAGTGGTAAAAAAATACAAATCTAAAAATGTCTAGTTAATATAGACATTTTTAGATTTGTCATTAGGTGAAAAATTATTTGCTTTAGCGTAAAACACTCTAATTTTCCTGAAATTTTGCCTATCCCCCTATTTTCGGATATGCTGAATACAAATCTAAAGTTATTTTTTGTGGACGAATGTAGTTTTTGAGGAAAAGACTACAGCATTTACGAAAATGGTGGTACACAAAATTTCGGAAATTTTTTTATAGTTTTACGCTGAAGTAAATAATTACCGAAAAATTTCAGTGGAAAACTGTAAAAAACTAATGTATACATGTAAAAATATAATATAGGTACCTATTATCAATTCATATACAATTTTTACCGTCAAGAAACGCGCGCGAAATAACCCCACATCACGCCACTCTTTCCCTACTACCTCGAGCGCAGTCGCTTGTTGGTTCCTGATTCGACCAATCAACGTCATTGAAGCTCAGGGAAAAGAAAGCGTAAATGCAAGAATATGTATGTTAAATAAGGATGAACAGCTTGTCGTCAACTTTACGACTTTCGCTGTTGCCACATATTCGGAAATTCCTTGATATTATCACAAGTATAAAGATATATTATATCTTTATTCTTGTGATATTATTAAGTTAAAGACAAATTAAACATTGTGTTTGCTTTAATAAAGTACAATAGGGATAAAGGACGTTAAAGACAAGTAAAAAAATGGGTAAATAAGGTAATTAATACGTTTCCTGTTTTAAATAAGAATACTTTAGAAATAAATGTGACAACACAGATCTATTCTTTTTCCGGTCATTCCACTTTGCATCTGGTCTGACTGTAGTATGCCGAAATAAACAAAAAAATTATATTTTAGGATCTCATAGAGCCTAATTGGACGCACATTTTAAAAATATTTACACACAGCTCTATATCTATAGGGCGCTCTATAAACCGCAGCCTTATCAATCTTAATTTTTGACATATGAATGACAAACGGAATGACATATTTTTTATGTCATATTTGAATTCTGATCAAAGTGAATCAAAACTCGCAACCACAGTTTTCTCATTTTTTATAAATGAACACCCTATATTTTAATAATTATTGATTAATTAATCTGCACCAAGTATAATATTAAAAAAATATTTTTTATTGAAAATCGCTCTCCGCTCCTACAAGAGGCGAGCTTTTATATTTTTATTAGATATATAGTTTATTTGAATTTTTTTCTTAAGTAGTCCAATAATTGGTACTTGATTAGATAGCTATACTGACTAAAAAGTTATTTAGTCCATTCCCTACTTCTAAAGAAAATAAGAATTTATAGTATAAAACCTCAAATATCTCAAAAACCGTTGCAATTAGATATATAGAGAATGCTTAGAGACGTTTTTTGTTTATTATGGCATAGGAATAATGAAACTTTGTCACACTATTGGGCCACCCTGTATATGACCTAGGAAATTATATTCTATTGTTCTATTTACATTTTTAAGTTCCAGTTAAACCGAAAGCTACTGAAATGAAACCAACTGAACCGAAATGAAAACTACATTTTTTATTGGTGTTTTAATCTCTGCATGGTTCTAGCAAGTTTAACTTACTTTTTAAGACTGATTTTTATGTAGGTATAAATTTTTTTAAATAAAATCGTGCTGAAAATTATAAATTTGTTTCTCACCATTGGGGTCTCGGAAACGGTAAGAGATATGAATAAACTTGAATGGGGGCAACGGTACGTAATGAGGGGACCAACATAATGCTTCAACAAAGTGAAGGGTTATACGTGTCTGAAATATTACAAAAAAAAACTTTGGAAATATGTTTGGTTTTCGTTTTCAGCTTTATTTAAGAAGATATTGAAAAATGAAGAGCACTTCCTCGAGGCAACTTTCTGTCCTCTATTAACGAAGATAGATTTCCAGTGTGGTGTCGTCTCATTTTTTGAAAACTATCATCAATTTATTTTTTATAAATACTGTCCCAGATTAAATTGGATTCAGAGGGAAAAGTAATTTACTGTTCCCGTTTCCCAATTGTACAGTTTTTAATTTGCATAGGTACCTACTCACTTTTCGCTTATTGACCGTACACATAAATGTTACCTAATCCAATTAGGCCAATAAATAATTGTTTAATTGAGTTAATTGAAATTAAATGTATTGCTTTAAAATAAAATATTAACAGGTTCATTTTATTACAGAATATCCTGACCAATAGAGGACAGAAATTTGACCATTTTTCAATATCTACTCAAATAAGGCTGCAGCAAACGGATAAAAACGAAATATTTCAGACACGGATCGAATTTGTTAAAGCATAATGTTGATAGAAATATTAAGTATGATGAAATGCAAATAGTAATTTGTTTTAAAGTGGAATGACCTATCTAGTGATTGTGTATTAATAATTTATTATCAATTATCCATGGGTAGGTAATTAAGTAGTTTTGGACTTGACTGCCGAATGTAGTGTACTTTCTATTAACTTGTCAAATTATATAATATATTTATTTTGTATTTAATTTTGTTGATATTATCTTGGTTTACTTCTTTCGTCTATAATATGCTATCATTTCTTTCGATATAGAGTCCATTCACTAGTCCGAAATAAGCCCAACATCGGCGTTCGTCCCGTGTCTAATTATAAAAAAACTATAAAAGATAACGACTTTTAGTAAAAAAGTATTGAAATATAAGACTTTAATCTAAATCCCTAGTAGTAATTTTTTGTAATTAATTAAATTAAAATTCCAGGCATACAATCTTGTAATAAAATAGCATATTTTTAAAAATTATCTTGCAATGAGGGCTAACTTTATTTCCATGTGCCTTTTTACTTCGGCTTTACGTGCACCTCCGAAATCTAAATAATTTGGTAGTAGAAATACGCAAGTCTTCACCCACGGCTACCCAACTTCTCAACCCGACCCCGAATTCATGTCTGTCAAGTCTACAGTGAATGGACCCTTAACATTATTAAACTTATATGTAGTTGTGAACATAAATAAGGATAGATTATGGACCCCCACAACTTGTATCACACATTCTTTAAATCCCTCAGAATTTCGAAGATTATATTTGGCTTTTATATTTTTTATCATTTGTGTTTTTAAGGTTCTTTACTACAAAATACCTACGCCTAGTTGATGAGCAGTTTTGAATAAGTCAAAACGAAATAAGTACACTTGGCCTACACCAAATTTATATAGTTATTTTCCTAACAAGTGTGGAAGGTGATACTTTTCCGCACGCGACTGCAGTTGTCCGAACGACGCGAAGCGGAGTTCGGACAAGCAGTGAGTGCGGAAAAGACACCTTCCACATGTGTTAGGAACAACGTTTTTTCTACGGGCGTGAAGAAAATTGACATAAGAAAAATAAATATTTTAATTGAACAGCACACAATGCTGTCTAATAATTAGAAGTGTCAAGCATTCCTTTTTCTTTATGTCAAAATCTGAACAGTGACAACATGATTTTTTGGAATTAAGATAATATTATGATCACATTGCAAGTAATACATAGGTATTTATTTTCCGCACTAGTGCGGAAAAGTGCAATTTTCTACACTCAAATGCGTGCAGAAAATTGTAACTTTCCACACGCCCGTAGAAAAAAACAACTACGATACTATCCTACCTTCCTACTCGTGGAAAAGATATAATGAAAAGAATACAAAATCCGCACTTAACAATGTACCTATTTAGTGTATAAATGTTGAAAAATCATAAAATGTATACAATACAAAACTCACATAAGATAATAATAAAATAATTCAATTTAATATTTTTACTGTGACAGAATGCCAAATAGTAATTTTCGTAGATTTTCAGGTTTTTAAAATTTTATTGTTTATTTTTTATTTAAATTAGGGATACCGACGGGTACCCGGGTACCCGGGTACCCGATAACGACTCGCTACCCGGTTCCCATTTTAAGACCCGATAACCCGTTAAAAACCCGATAATCCGTTAAATACCCGATAACCCTCTAAGCACCTGCACTCGGTCGCCCTCTATGTCACTCATATTCATATGACAACTTGTTTTTTTTTGCGGTTTTGCGTTGGCGCAGGTTTGGCGATATAAAATATGGTATGAATTGGAAAATATTTGTTATGTTGAAGGCTATGGGTTGATATCGCGTAATAGATAAATAGCGGGTAACGGGTAAATAACGGGTAATGGGTAATTAACGGGTATACCGGGTTATTAACGGGTAGCGGGTAATTAACGGGTAGCGGGTAAATACCGGGTATTGAAAACGGGTACCCGGGTAGTAAAATTAACGGGTATCGGTATCCCTAATTTAAATGTATTTTCCTGATTAATCTATTATTACTGAAGTCAGAAGATTCCACATTAGTACTCAATAATGTAGGTAACATTGTAGATCTAAATAGTGATTATGATTAATTTATTGGTGTAGAAAGCGGTAAATAAATTTATACAATTAACTAACTTATAAATGATTAAGATGCAAGTAAGTAGTAACAAGTAGTTTCTAAACACTGGCACTTAGTTTTTTTGTAAGTGATAGTTTGTTTCCTGTTATTTAACCTCCGCCAGTTCCGCGACGAAAACCAAATATGCGCCAGGAGCCAGAAGATATAGGGTGTAATTGAAATGCAGTGAAAAACTTATGAAACATGTATTATTACTACTTCTGCCATTTTCATCTGTAATATAAATAAAGTGAAAAACGAATTAAATTTATACTACTACTACTACTTCTGTTATTTTCACCCTCAAGGACGGGGGTGAGAAAACTTTCGGTACGTCCGTCGTAATGTATATTGTGTTGATATACAGGGTGTCCACCTAGTGCGCGTAAGTCCAATATCTGGGTTAATAAAAGAGATAACTTAATTTTTTTTTCTACAGGGTTGTCTAATATCCCGAGCTGCACAAAATGAAAATATATTTACATATTCAGGGTGTTCAGTTTTTCCTGGACAGGTACCAACTTCGTTTTTCTAAATGGAAATATATATTTTTTATTGCTTTTTCGAACTAAACCCTTGATTTTAGTAGGACTTTCATCAACCTTCCCTATACCTAACTTAAACTGTTTTTGAAATATTGACGGGTGAATATTGACATTTTTGCAACTTTGACACCCTGTAAAATCTAAACGGTTTGAGATCAAGCAAAACGGTTTGCACATTCCTATCTTAACTTTTCATAAGCTATCGTTTGGTACTAATTTCAAATTTATCCAGGAATTAAAAATTTTCAAAATTTTCAGAAAATTTTAAATTTTTGGATAATTCTGAAATTAGTACCAAACGATAGCTTATGAAAAGTTACGATAGGAATGTGCAAACCGTTTTGCTTGATCTCAAACCGTTTAGATTTTACAGGGTGTCAAAGTTGCAAAAATGTCAATATTCACCCGTCAATATTTCAAAAACAGTTTAAGTTAGGTATAGGGAAGGCTGATGAAAGTCCTACTAAAATCAAGGGTTTAGTTCGAAAAAGCAATAAAAAATATATATTTCCATTTAGAAAAACGAAGTTGGTACCTGTCCAGGAAAAACTGAACACCCTGAATATGTAAATATATTTTCATTTTGTGCAGCTCGGGATATTAGACAACCCTGTAGAAAAAAAAATTAAGTTATCTCTTTTATTAACCCAGATATTGGACTTACGCGCACTAGGTGGACACCCTGTATAAAAAAAGCATCCCTCTTGGCTGGGAAGATACAGGGTGTAATTTAAATGCAGTGAAAACTAATAAATTTATATTACTGCTATTTAGGTATGTCATTTTCAGCTTCAAAGAAGGGGGTTACGAAACTTTTGGTACCATATTTATTTGAAGGAGATGCTGAAAACTACTCTGAAACGGGCAGTATGGCCCGACTGGCGTTGCATTACATCGGCATCTCCATAGGAGTCGCCACATCGTTCATCGAGACCAAATCCCAGACACTGACCGGTTTCGCGCTTATTTTGCGCTCATCAGATTGCCATAGGTAGTGGACTCGATGAACGACATGATACAACTACACTGATATGTCAATGCGCATGGGGGCGTGGTCTATCGATTAAGCGTGACGTCAGTTATGCGGAAAACTTGAATATAATACTTGAAAACAAAGATAACAAAATAAAATAAACGTTGATTATGGAATTATAATACAAGATTCATACAGTAAAACTAAAATAATAGTTGATTAAATATCAATCTTTCTTATTTTAATTCAAACCGCATTCTGTGGACCTATACCTACTTTTCGAATATATTCTAATTTAAATTTTACAATTTGAAGAGATAATAAGAAGCACTAATGTAAATAAATACCACCCTATAATATAAAAATAACAACTTGATAACCCTTGGGCCTCACAATTATAATAATACGGAAATACAATTGACACACAGGAAAATAATTATATCACTGAGTGTAAGGTATTTGAATTTTCGCCATTTTTCCCTCACGAATGACGTCATGCGCAGAACAAACGAAATTTGGTCAAGTTATGTGCATATCAGTGTAGTTGTATATCCATGATACAACTACACTGATATGCCAATGCGCATGGGGGCGTGGTCTATCGATTGAGCGTGACGTCAGTTATGAGGAAAATTAAATATAAAATACTTGTAAACAAAGACAACAAAATAAAATAAACGTTGATTATGGAATTATAATACACGATTCATACAGGAAAACTAAAATAATAATAGTTGATTAAATATCAATCTTTCTTATTGTAATTCAAACCGCATTCTGCGCACCTACCGAATATAAGTCTAACCTAAATTTTACAATTTGGAGAGATAATAAGAAGCACTACTATGTAAATAAATACCACCCTATAATATAAAAATAACAACTTGATAACCCTCGGGCCTCACAATTATAATAATACGGGAATACAATTGACAAACACGAAAATAATAATATCACTGACAGTCATGCTGACAGTAAGGTACTTGAATTTTCGCTATTTTTCCCTCACGAATGACGTCATGCGCAGAACAAACGAAATTTAGTCAAATTATGAGCAAATCAGTGTAGTTGTATCATGGATGAACGATGTTGCGACGTGATTGCCTAATGGGCATCGTGAATGTTAGTAGTGGTATATATATAATACTACTATATGGAGCCTATGTAATCTTTACCATGTTTCTCAAGTGAAGCCAAATTAGAGTAGTCCAGAATCATATCTATTGTCTCTTTCACGGAGAAAATACCAAATACTCATGCGCAGCAAACCGCGGGAATTTTGCTCTATATACTGTAGAATACAATAAATTAACTTTATTTTATATTGTATTTTATCTACATATTAACGGTTTTTCAATATTGTTATTGGGATGTTCCCGTATTTATCAAGTTTACCAAAAGAGTGGATGCAGTTTGTATTTGAAAAGAAAATGTTAAAAATACATACTTCAGGTACCTATGCGACTTCATATGGAATATTTCCTTCGCACAAAAGACAAAATCTCGACTGAGTTTTTCGTTTCGGCATTTTGCGATATCTGTGGAATTAAATTAATGAAAATGAGGTACAGTATAATTCATATACCTAATTCACTACATATTTAAATTTACAAAATGTTCTTATATAGGTACCTAAACTTGCAGTTGCGACTGTAAAAATACCGTCGAAATAATTTGATGAGCAAATGTCTCTAATCACTAATAAGTCTAATAGGTATATGAACAAAACTAAAACTACAAGTTACACATAAATAAAACACTTCTAAAACTGCCGGCTCTACGAAAAACACAAATTTATTTTCTGTGAAACACAAACATACCTGAAATACAAAAGATAAACTGTGACATAACCACACCACAAAACATATATGACAAAACACATACAGGGTGTCCCAGTGTGAGCGAACAAAAATTTACCAGTGTGTAGGCCAGACCAAAATAAGAATAAAATTCTTATAAAAAAAAAATTCTTCGCTGCACGCCTAACGAGTTCCAGGGTGTTATTTAAAAAAAAAAACAATTTTCCGAGATAACTTAAAAACTCGTTTCATAGATTTAGGTAATATTTGGATGACGTGTACGGATCTATTAAAGGTCATTAAAACTATATGGTGTTTGTTTAACTCTAACTTTAAAATTATTGCATATATTTTTCTGCATAAAGGAATACAGTTGGTACTTTTCACTCAATTTACTCGAAAATGGTTGTTTTAGAGCTGTGTAACAAGAGCACCTTTTTTGTTCAGAATTGATAGCCGATTAAGGAAAACTTAGTTAATTCACGAAAAAGTAGTATATACAAGAGTTATGAAGACAAAACCATAAGGAAGAGTAGACCTAGGCCACCACAAGTGTCAAAGTTAAACAAACACCATATAGTTTTAATGACCTTTAATGGATGTACACGTTACCCAAAAATTACCTTAATCTACGAAACGGTTTTTAAGTTGTTAAAGTTATTTAAGTTAAGTTATTACGGAAAATTGTTTTTTTTACAAAATAACACCCTGTATCTCGTTAGGCGAGCATCAGAGAAGTTTTTTCATAAGAATTTTATTCTTATTTTGGTCTGGCCTACCCACTGGTAAATTTTATACGCTCATACTGGGACACCCTGTATATGACAAAACAAATGCCCGGTCTTTCTTTACTTTCGCGCCACATTGAAATTCTTGGATTGGATTGGACAACACTTGGGCATGTGCACAGGAACATTTGTCCGTGAAAGAGAACGAAATATATAACTCCATCTCATAAACCGGCTTCAAGAAAAGCTCGAATAGCTCAATATAGTAGTATTATATATATGTGAGAAACACACCATAGTGCCCTCTTTGGGTCTGTGCTACTATCTGTCTGACAATTAACTGTCTGTCAATTTGACAATAATTGTCAAGACAGATAGTAGCACAGACCCAAAGAGGGCACTACGGTGTGTTTCTCACCACTACTAACTTTTGATACCATAGTCGTAATCTATGTTGTATTAGTAACATACGGTCCGAATTTGATCAACGCATCCCTCTTCGTTTGGAAAATATAAGGTGTAAATGAATTGCAATGAAAATCTTATGAAGTCTATAAAAGTTATGAGTATGAGATATAGTTTATGAAATGCCGTGTAGGTCATTTTTATGTATTAATGATGTAATCCAGTAGTTATAAAGCCTTTTGTTATTACTACTCCATGAGGTAATACAACTTTTTCAAATTATGATCCGAACTATCGTGCATCAAAGTTGTCTCTCCGTGAGAATTCGTGGCTGATATTTCCTTGATACCTTCACACAAACTCCGAGGGATAGGTACAAACCTCAACCAAGTTTCTATAGCTTCTGTGAATTCACCACAGGCCACTAAAAGGTGGAGCAAGTATCGTGAGAGTCTTATTCTATCCGCAACAAATATTTGTTTCAAAAATAAAAATAAAAATCAAGCTGGCCTGGATTAACACTCTTATTCTACCTGAGCAAAATACACACAAGAGGCCTTAATATAAGACAAGACAGTATGTTTTAAAATATATTGCATTGCCCCAGTCGCTCCTAATATCGGCCACCATGTAGACACATCAGATCATTCCAGAATCTTGGAAAAATAATCTGGAATGATTCCATATTATCCCATGTCGGGTCGGTGGTTCACAGTTTAGTGTGTCGATCGATTAACCCAGATGTCGTGAGTTCAATTCTCCATTCCGCCAGACAATTTTTAATCAAATTGTCTACTCGTATATCGGTGACTGGGTAATTGACCATATTCTTGTGGATAATCCGGTCCTGAATAATATAGCGTAGGTATACCTCTGCCGCCAGTTTCTCGACTAGTAATGCCGCTTGAATTTTTGAGTAGCTTCTTCCTCTTTGTAACGTGTATATATTATGTATGACAACCGACATTTGTTAATTTCAAAAACTAAAAATACGCGTTAATGTAGCACAGCTTTGTCTGGTGTCACCGTGATAATATAATAAATACGGTAAAGCGACTCATAAAAATTCCATTTCCGTTTAGCCAATGCCTCAACAGAGAGCTTTAGGAATACTTTATATATAAATAACATTCTCTGCATGCGTGGATGTGCACTGCCTACTACTTTACCTAATTACATAATCAATTTTCCAGTAAAACCCAACACGCCTTGTTTGTAGGAAACAATAAATCAATATACGGTTTTAATAAAAAGTACATAGGTACGTCGATAGCATGTACCCCAGGAATTATTAAATAGAGAAAGTTTTCCAAGTATAAAAGTTCCCAGTCCTCCGAACAATGTATAGCGCTGAATTTCACAGCCAAAAGTTAAAAGTTTTGGTGTTTAATGGTTATTATTAGAGAATTATCTATGCTAAATTGGAAAATATGTAATTTATGGAAAATCGATTATAATTATATGCTTTTTGTAAAATTTATTTGTTAAAATTTACAGACATATAGAATAAAAGTAGAAATAAAATGGTAATATTAAATGTTACATCAATAAAGGGTACATCCATACCTGTGTTATTACTTGTAAAATAAAAATTTATTGCATATAAAATATATGTACCTATATATCAGTTAACTAACAGAACATAGAATTGATAGTAAGTTTCCAAAAAATATTCAGGTCATTTGGGCTTAAAATATATTCATTCCTATAAATATAATGCTTGTTAAGTTTGTCATGTAAGGGGCATATTTTATATTGACCTACTGACAGTTCTCCGAATGAGTTTAAAAAAAAATTGGTGTACCTGTATGATTATATTGAAGCAAAAGTTGTAAATATGTTTTAATAATTATGACAAGGTTTGTATTTTTTTTAACAAAGATAAAGAAGGTAAAATTCATTTTGTTTACTGGGTAGTATCACCACATCACAGTTAAATGAATTACATATATTCATTTAACTGTGGTAGTATTATAGGGCAGGTCATATTATTATTATTATAGTTATTCAACCACCATTGGTAGGTGCCCTCGGATAATTGACAGATGACGTGGACTTCTATTTTCACCATATATAATACTACATTTTCACGAATTCATATGCTGCCAATGGTTCCACAGTACATTACTTTATGACAGTACTAATAGTTAGTGTTGTAAATGAGGGAACGTTCTGATTGTGCTTGGAGAACATTCGCAAAGCTTCAAATGAATTGGCGCGCACTTTCCCGGCCGAGCATTTTGGGAGCACATATTGAGAACTTTCCGTTGAATATGCTCGAAAATTCTCAGCAAAATGCTCAATATGTGCTCCAAAATGCTCAATATGCGCTCCAAAATGCTCGGCCGGGAAAATGCGCGCAAATTTATTTGAAACTTCGCGAATGAAATAAAATAAAAGTGGCAATATTGCGACTTGCGACCTATTTCTTGAGAATCATAGGTGGCCGCCGGGCCGTCGCTGCACCTTAGAATTTATCTCTTTCTGTCGTGATAATCTGAAATGTAGAGTAAACAAAGACGACGATTGCACGGTAACATATCGCATATAGCGATATGTTACCGTGAAGGTACTTACTTTGTTTCTACCGATTACAAACTTTTCCTCTTGTTTCGAGCTTTATTTGTATTTACTCTTTTCTATAACCATTTAACATAAAATAGTCTTTTTTTTTCAAGGTGAAAATATTGAAAAAACTGGTAATCTTCTCGAGAACATTGAGAAGATTGGGAATATTCTTGAGATTATTGAGAAGAATCAGAATATTTACGAGAATATTGAGAATAAAAGAGAAAAATTAGAAACATTGACAAAAACCGTTAAATAGCCTAATTCGGCTATGCTGATAATAAATTCTCGGGAATTTCTAGTTTATGCTCGTTTATGCTCGTATTTTCTCGTTTATTCTGGTTTGTGCTCAATTTGCGTTCTCCAAAAATAAATGCTCGAGCATTTTCCATCACTACTAATAGTGATTTTTTGTATAGTTCATTCTACGTACTTCACCCTGTATGTAAAAATGGCGATACTTTGGTCAAGTGCAATTGGTGCACATCTACGGTTTGTAAAGTCTATAATGTCACTATATGACTGTGATTTAATATCATATATATATCATTCCATTATTTAAACTAAGTATAATATTATGTACCTACCTGCTGGCATTCAAATCCACTATTCTCACCTAATTAATATAGATATCAATCTTGTACCTAATTAATAATAGTCTTTTTATGCCAATTTTACAACAGAAAAACAAACTAAACACACTCTTCTGAGTGATTAATGCCCTGGGCTTTTGTTCAGTAATATGTGAACATGTAAATTATCCCTGAGACTTAGCAGACATGTTTCGTGTTTGGCATGGTTTAAACTATTTTCCGTCCTCGATCTTCTCTGACACTGATAATGATGATGATGAATGTTGTGCCACCACAGTTATTGATTTTTCTCAAGATATGCAAATGATACAGTAAAGAGATGATAGTTTCACAGCTAATTAAGTTAAGTATATAATTTGATGTGCAAGTCAAGTTCTAATTATATGTATATAGCAATAACATCGCCTACCTATTTCTTGTTGCTAGTTGCATGTTTCTTCGGTGATGTAGATCATCTAAGTAACTACCGACAATTATAATGGTAGCTTATATAAAACTTTAACCACCCAACTTTCCGAGTAAAAGACCCTTTAAAAATATTTATTGAAAATGGTAGGTGTTATTGTAACATAAAATAAAAGTGTGAATATAAAAGTAGAGTAAAATCGTAGTAATAATATTTTCCTTGTTTTGTTCCACAACACTATAGCTATGACAACATTATGATAAAATTATCACGTAGGTAGAACAAGTATTGAAATAGAATACCTTGCTGCTGACTTATTTGGGAAGACGAATACTAATCTTGTTTATTGTTTTTAAGGCTGGGTCTGTTTGTATACCAATTCCTAGCGTGCCTCTGTTAATGATGAATGTATACCATTTAAACAGGGTTCCCGGCGACCCTGGAAAACTTGGAAAAGTCAAGGAATTGCAAAACTTACCCTGGAAATCAGGGAATTTAATATAAATTTCCGTAAAACCTGGAACTTGGGTTATATTTTGTTCAAAATCCTATAATATATAAAACATCTGTATCTTTTAAAATTATCACTAATGGTATTACGAATTGCCTCTCTTGGCTTAATCTGCATAATCAGTGGCCGCGTGTCCGGTGCAAATAAAACCGTTAAAAATTAGTTGGAGGGTAACTTTATACATTACGTAAACTTTGTATGCCTAAATTTTGTTCTAATAACCATTCCAGTACTACGAAGGCTTAGTTTTTAGGCTTAGGCTTAGCTACCACTTTATACAGGGTGTCCGTTTTTGTACCTCAAGCATGGGCATCTCGGTTGGAGGTTGGAGACACGAGCTCTGTTAAATTAAACCAAAGTTGCTTCCACATTGTTATGCTGATCGCGAAAGAAAATTTTCCATTTTTGGGCTTTGAATTATCGAAAAAAAATTAAAAGTTCTTATTTTTCTTTTTAATTTAAAACTAGATATACAGCCTTATTCAGAACCTATATAAAAAACTTTGAATATGTGCATCCTTAAATAAGAAATCGATATCACCAAAAAAATTGTAATAAAAGTAATTAGGATTTCCCGTAAACAATGTTTAAAGTTATACCATTATAAAGGACTACGTAGCTGGGCAACTGTACTTCAACGAGATCGGATATACCCATAGATTTATAAGACAAGGGAGATGTAATTGTTTACATTTTAAAGCAATCAGAGAACCCCTTGTTTACTCTTTATCTGGTCAACTGCAAGGTCTACTTTATGATTGTACGAAAAACTGTTGCCAAACTGTCAATTGTGTAATTTATATTTTCACATTTAAATTACCATGATTATGGGTTAAGGTTAAAATATTACATAAAAATATTTTTCCGTTTCCTAGTTAAGTAGATAAATCATATTTTGTTAAAAACGTTGCGATAAAAACTAACTTCATAACGCAAAAATGGAATGAACAGGCATCATTGCTCCCTACTCCAATTCGCATGTTCATTGATGCCGGTAACAATCACGTGAATCGTAGTATTTTATAGTATTTCTTTTGTGCGGTGTTGCTGGCAGTCGGAATTTTGCTTTTATGAATTTTTCAGTGTTTTTCGTAAGGATTTTATTACTATTCTTCAGAAAATGGTGCATCAGTGTCAAGTGTATGGAAAAATGAATTCTTTATATTCAAAACTGTCTTTCCACAGGTAAATTTTGCCAAGTTTTGTTTGGTTATTCGGTGGCTATATTTGTCACGCCATATTTACGGATTTTCAGGGACGTGCTGGCTGGCTTCCTTATCATTTTACGGAATATAGTATATATATACTATATTATATTATGGAATTGCTTTTGTTATTTTTTAAAATATGGCTGATGTGTTAGTTTTTAGAGTTACCTACACACATACTTAAATATGGTCAAAACAAGAATCCAAGCAAGAAGCTAAGGCATCATTCAGCACTTTCTGCATAACAAATTAAAAAACCTATAATGTTTGGTAAGTGTGAAGCCAACATGCAACGTTTGCACACAAAAATTAAAATCAGTTGCGTAACCAAGGTAATTTTTAAAGGTATCCTTTATACTAATCTAAGAGAAAATCACCATTATCAGGCTTTTAAAGAGTTATTTTGAAAACAGTAAGTCAAATAACTTGAAAAAAAAAAAGTTGAATTAAAAACTAACACCATGTACATCTTTCTTATTTTAAATTATATTTCACTTTTAAATGTAATTGAACCCTGTATACAGAGTTTGGGTATCTTTGAAAAACTGAAAAATACTTTTTTACACTACCGTATATATAAGTTTTTGTAATGTAGTAGGTGTACCACCTTTACTTAATTCAGAATTTTAAGTGTTCAAGTTTCAATTCATATTCCCTACATTAAAACTCCGATACTAATTTAATTTCTAATCTCACAAGCTTTTGATGTTTTATTATCATACCCAACCCTTCCAAAAACAGTACGCCTTTGGCGTCGGAAGCAAGTTCTCCCAAAACTTTTGCAACGTTGCACGGAGTCGGAATTTTGCCGTTCTTTCTCTCGGTATTCTTTGTCATACACATTGCCAATGATTGATACAAAACAAAAGGTTATTTATGAATGAACCGTGAGGTCTCCTCTTATTAAGTCTATGGATATACCACATTCCGACAAAAAACAGTAAACAAGTTTTTTGTACCTGGAACGTCTATCTATCTTTAAGTTTATTTTAAAGTAAAAACGCTGCAAATCTTTTTTGCGCCGGGCGCGCCGGTTTCTTTCGTGCTAGCTAGTTTGCATTGTCAGTCCCAAGGTCACTCCATTACAGTGGACCAGTATCCAGCGGCGTGTAATGAAAAATTTTTAAATAGTTTTCAGACCCCGCCAAATAATTTCTTTTTGCACTACCACATTTCTACATGTATGTTGAACATCCCCAAATTTTATTTTCGATAGGTTCTGAATAACCCTGTATATGCATAGATACTTTGTGAGGGGGTCTTTTACAAGAAATCTCAATATGTTATCGTATTTTCCAAGCCAATTCAGATCGAGGAGTTGCACATCAACTTTATTTCTTCGTATGGTCACATTTCACATTTTCACATGAGTAGAGCTTTTTTTATTACAAGGATGTATCATGTGATATAGTTAACTTTTACATATTCGCCTGAATTAAAAAAAAAAAACAAAAACGTTTTGGTGTATTGGAGCTGCCGATGAGTACTTTAGAGATCAATCGTTTTGTTTAATATCGCTTTAATAAGTAAAAAATAAACTTTTGACTTTTGTTCAACTAAATTTTCATTATTTAAATTGTTACTCTTTGCAACGAAATGTACAAGTTTCTCCGGAAACATACCTTGTTGCAACTCCTGGATCTAATATGCTTTGGAAGATACGATACGATGACATATTTAGATTCCTTGTAAAAAATTGCCTTCACGATCTCTTCCTACATCTAGTTTTATCGGTTATCGCTTAAAAAATTAAAAACAATTATTATAATTTTTCAATTTCTTCGATAATTAAACTACAAATAACATGGCAAATCAAATTTTGTGTCACGTAATAGACAGCATGAAAATACACAAACTTTGTTCTTATTTAACCGACCTGGAAGGTCTGTCTTATAGTGCGTATAGTACAAACACTACAAACAAATACAAGATTTAGCAACGCCAATTATTTCCGACAGTTAATTTTCGCTAGTTTTCGCCTTTTTTAGGAATGACTAACAAAGTGGATGAAAGTGGCGCGTGGGGCCCCAGCGACGACCCATCGTCCTTGGCGGTGGCATGCCTTCTAGGGCATTCCCACGCACCCACCTGTGACTCACATGCTAATTGATCGCGGCGATTGTCATTTGTCGCTTGCATCGTTGCATTGTTCAACATGCGATCGGAAAATATATGTTTTTTACCTACCTCTATCTTTTTTCTTTGTCTTTTATCGCATTAATAATTAACTATGGCAGTAGCACATGTGATACGTATATAAATTTATGTTTACCTACACTTTAGAAGCAGGAAAACACCTGCTTAATTTAGAATTTACACGGTGTCCAAAATTAAGAGTCCACTATTACCAACTTACCTATATGATATGTGTTATTGTTATTACAAAACTACCTACGATATCGGTTAAATTATAAATTATATGTTATTTGAGTGCTGATTTTATTTATTAAAACATGAAAAAAGTTAGAACGTCATTTTTTCGAAATATGTAGGCAATATCGACAGATTTTGATAGACCGCGATCTCATAATATGTCAATATAAGATTTAATATTTTTCTTTAATAATTGTGGTCTGTAGAAGACTATAGTGCAATTCATTAAGAAATAATGCTTCTTATAGTATGATGTATATTAGAGAATCTAGTGAACCGCGTTGGAGATTATTAATGTCTCTATGTTTCTGCTCCGGTTTTGACATCATTTTCAAGAGGAAAATGGAATAAACTATGGAAATTTTCTGAAGTCTCAATCTGCCTACTCCTTACACTTAGAAAGAAAAGGATTAGGAACTAAATTAGGATGTTGTGCGTTATGGTTAGACTCCGGAGTCTTAATCTGCCTACACCTCAGACAGTTCTCTCTGACGAGTAGGCAGGCTAAGACTTCTGGTATAACCAGAAGTGACAAAGTTAAAAATATTTGTGAAAGAGTCGTCAATTAGTACCTACTCATGCAACTTTTCAAAATTCTGTGTCTACTGCTCCATATACATATCGATTCAGCACGCATTGACACACCCCGTATATACAAAATACACTTTTTATCGATATCTCAAAACTACTAGCTATATTCAGTGGTTTTCTATTTTCACCCGTTGTAAACAATTGAAAAATAACATCAATATAATAATAATAATAATAATAATAATAAACTAATAATGTTTTTATAATGTGTTTTAATTAATGAACTGAAAATGTTTAATTTATCTAATAATATCTGGTCAAAAATCTGTAATTTTACAAAGAAAAAAAGGCTTTTCAAAAAAACAGAAAATCTTTTTTTACAATATCTCAAAACAGACATAAGAAATTTGAAAGGGGTACCTACCGAAAAGGCCGTGTTCCACGATTTTCCCCATTTCAACGAAATCTTCGATCTTATAGTAAGCGAGATACACACTGTATATTTTAGAATTAGTAGAAATTTATAAAAGTATATAAGTAATTAAAATGATTAAGGTTTCTGTTGAATGTGTCTCTTTTTTTGTTAACTCGGATACACCTACCTACTTTCAATAATGATAGGCTAGTGCAGAAAATATGTGGGTTCGGAAGATAACATCGTATAACTAACTAATGTTGATATTTATTTGTAGGTATGCGTGGCTTTAAAATCATTAAATATAAATCTACAATTTCGTTGGTGCAAATAAATAAATTAAAATTGGCTGTTATTTATTTGGGAAATCGGTGTAGGTAGTTTTTATTTCGATATTTAATAGAGGTTACTCTAGTGCTAGTGTATAAGTTTTATAGTAACATATTAATAAATGTTAAGTATCCAAAGCCATTTCTGTTCAAATAGGAATTTCAGCAGAATAATAAAACAGAATTGTTTCCCCGAATTCAAGGGCGAGATCGATTTACTTTGCGACTTATATTCAAATTATACTATACTAAATCGAAGTTCATGTATTCCACTCAGTATTATCTTATTATGAACGTTGAAGGCATAAAGTTTAATCAAAGAGTAGAGATCTCTACTCTTTGGTTTAATTGTACACATTGTCATTGTTGATACATTTGCTAAAAATAGTAGTGATATACAATCTAGGCTAGAATCTAGATAAGCACAATTTTATGAACTATGAAATGAAAAATTATAATTAGAAGTGGGTGTTAAGAGTTTCAACATTTTTTTTTTAAGATATGACGGATTAACAATCTGTGGATGACAAACTGAGTAGGTACCTACCTACCCACTTCATAGTAATAACGATCATCTAACTTCATTTTAAAAACTTAAATTTATGGAAAACTAAAAAGTCTGTAAAAAAATCTTGAGAAAATAAAGTAGGTACTAAATAAATCTTAAATTTTATTTTGACCCTAGGTATATTTATCAGGTAACCTAAACCACTGATGTGCAATTATCTATTATTTATAAATTTTGAAATAAGATGTACAGTGTTTTCATTCCCTTTCTTTTCTTACATAAATTTAATCTTCATGTAGTGAAGACCTACTCTTATTAATTTAATGTCTTTCTGGTGGCTTTATTATTACTGTTGTTATTTGTTTCAGTATCAACCAAATAAATAGCCTTGTCGATTTCCAATTCTGTAAGAGGTTAGAAGAATTATATATAAGACAAAACGATATCCGAAATCTCAACGAAGTAGTGTACTTGCAGCATTTACCAAACTTAAAAAATTTGTGGCTGGGAGAGAACCCATGCGCCAATCTGGAAGGGTAAGATAAAAATATACAGTGCGAACGCCGGCTGTGGAACGCTCTGAATAAAAAAATCCCTGGGGGTCTATGTCAAAAATGCTCGGACACGTCAACCTCAGTTTTTGAATGCGCATCTTCTCATGTAGTTGAAATTTGTTTTTACCCCCACCCCTTTTGTGCAATGACGTCATCGACTTTTTTTTAAATAGCAACCCCAATTTTCTTTTACGGATTCTGATACTATTCGAAATTGTGGTACCAGCAATATTAAATTTAATGTCATATTCATCTGTTAAGTTAGGTGGTACATTATCACTTTTCATTAGAAATACAGATTTGTAACAAATTAATAAAAAACATCTCAAGAGGCCGTGGAGATTATATTTTATTGAATGACAGAAGGCAAAAAACTAAAAATATTCAAATAGCAAACTAAATGTTCAAATTGAGCCCCATTTGTCGCTTGGCAAAATGCAAGTCGATGAATAAATTCCTGCCTAACATTGTGTAACATCGCTGGTGTAATTGCCCGGATTTCATGTCGAATTCTTTCTTTTAAAGTTTCGATTGAATTTGGCCTATTAAAATAGACTTTACTCTTAAGGTAGCCCCACAAAAAATAGTCCAAGGGCGTAAGATCTGGTGACCTAGCTGGCCATTCTATTGTTCCCCGTCGTCCAATCCAACGCTCAGGAAAGGTATTATTTAGATAATCTCGAACCATAACGCTATAATGCGGAGGTGCTCCATCTTGCTGGAACCACAAAGCATTATCGGGAATATCAGCGTCATTGCGATTCGGATAGAGTATAGCTAGAGCTGGGACGAGATGATCTCTAAGTAGTTCCAAATATTTGTCACCCGTTAGTGTTCCCTCAATGAAATAAGGTCCTAGAATTCTGTTACCAACAATGCCAGCCCACACATTCAACTTTTGTGGATATTGGGTACGGGCCTCCATCATCCAGTGTGGATTTTCAGCTGCCCAATAGCGACAATTTTGTCTATTAACCGTGCCGTTAAGGCAAAATGTAGCCTCATCTGAGAAAATAATTCGGTTGGCTAAATCTGCATCGGCATTGCACCTCTCCATAATGCTATCACAAAATTCAATCCTTCGGTCATAATCGTCTTCATTCAGCTCATGAACTAATGTAACTTTGTACGGATGCCACTTATGTTTTTTCAAATATTTTACAACTGATGTTTGACTGATTCCATTATTAGCAGCCAACACTCGAGTAGAACTATGCATGCGGATTTTCTTGCAACTCCACTAGCATATTCAGTTGTATTTCTTCGGAAACGTTTTGATGGTGCCTTGAGTCGCTTCTAACATGACCTCTTTCGGAAAACTTTCTTTCAATTTTACTTACTGTGGAGCGCACTATGGGGTTATCATCGGGATATTTAATATTAAATAAAACGCAGACTTCTTCTTGTGTACGCTGGTTATCTCCACAACCTCTCATAATCAAAATTTCAATTCGTTGTTTTTCTGTTAAGTAACGAACCATTTTTCACAAACGCAAATAATAGGGGGAAGTAAATAATATAAAGTAACAATGAGTACCTACTAAAATAACAACAATTAGCTCTGCCAAATCGACTACAACAAACTGTCAATAAAGTATCTTAACACTTTGCTGTCAGTTTAGCTTATTTTGTTTTATTTGACATAAATTAGTAAAATTTCCACGGCCCCCTAAGATGTTTTTTCTTAGATTGTTACAAAGCTGTATTTTTTATGAAAAGTAATAATGCAGCTAACTTAACAGATGAATATGACATTAAATTTAATATTGCTGGTACCAGAATTTCGAATAGAATCAGAATCCGTAAAAGAAAATTGGGGTTGCTATTTAAAAAAAAGTCGATGACGTCATTGCACAAAAGGGGTGGGGGTAAAAACAAATTTCAACTACATGAGAAGATGCGCATTCAAAAACTGAGGTTGACGTGTCCGAGCATTTTTGACATAGACCCCCAGGGATTTTTTTATTCAGAGCGTTCCACAGCCGGCGTTCGCACGTATATTGAAAATATTTTTTATATTTTTTTTCAAATAATTTTTTTAATTGTTTTTATTTTATTGTCAAGATATCGGTTGGCAGTAATAAAGGCTTTACCACAATTGCAAAAGCTGGATAATGTTCAAATAACTCAGGATGAATTGAGAGAAGCTCAAAAAAAAGGAAAAAATTTGTATCACCCCGAAGAAGAGCAGGAAGAAAGTGAGGAAGAATATGAGACCGTAGCCCCACAGCCACCATACAGCAGATACGAGTATTCAGACCAAGAGTATAGCTCAGTTCAGAGAAGTCCCCCTCGACAAGAGGTATGACTTTTCTGTATTTGTAGCCTCCTTTATTTATTAATGTCTATTAACTGTGTTCACGACTAACTGTCTTGTCAACTGTGGAAGTATTTTATTTATGAGTACCTATTGAATGAGCAACATGTATCTTGAAATATTTATTCCCTCTTTCTCACTATTGAATGTTAAAGTCAAATTTCTGAAGGTGTAATAATAGTTTTACAATAATGTGACAAATTGTTTATAGTCTTATATTTAGTATATCCAGACAAATTATTCTATAAGATAAGATCTAGAGATGATGTAGATCTCTCTGGTTAATAGTACATATCTCTCTCTAGTACCCAAATTTATGTCAAATATTGTTTAGGTCTGTATTCTATAACACTCGACTTTGTTTACCCCAGAGGAACCCCAGTGAACATTAAGATTCTCATAAAACGTTTTTAAGCAGCTTCAATATTCAACTGTTGCATCTTCATCTGTTTTTCGACATTAGTTATATTATAGCTAATTTCTTTGCTTCTAGTCTGGTTTTTATTTCACCAAACTTTTCCTATTCCAATGTAGATGATAAAATTTTTAATTTTGTTTTGTCCATTTTAAATTAATTATTAACATAATTAACAAAGTCATATCATTAATCCATATAGACAACAGAGTATGAAGTGGAAGAAAGTGAAGATCTTTATCCTAGGGAAGACGTCTCAGAAGAAAGTAGAGAATATTCGCCGCCACGACCAGTAAGTTTTTCCATCAATTACAAGAAAGCCATTAATATCATGTAAATTAACTTTTGTAATCACTTGAAAATTGGTTTTAAGTGAAAAGTAGGATGCGAACACAAGGATTTCCTTTATTAGTATATTTTCTTTAGTTCTTGATTTTGGATCCCATCAATAAATATTTTTTATTTACATATATGATTTTCAATTACATAATAAGTGGTAATTTTAAGATAACATTGAAATTAATTATTTTAAATTACTTATTTGTGGCTCCCATCAATCATATGTGGACAGTTGAAAGAGGATATACATACAGATCTTATCATTTCTTTGTTTTCAATTATTTTTTTTACTGGTAACAGTTGTATTGTTTCCAAATAAAGTGAATTACTACTAATGGAAAATTCTTTGAAAATGTATTTAATAAAATTAGTTACATGTATAAAAATACCATTTGTAATATAATGAAGTATCTGATGGTGGTGACATGAAATATTTTTTTATTAGATGCATTAATAACAATTTTGTATTAAATATGTTTTTGAGGCAGTGATTGCCAAACAAATTATTCATTCATATTTTATTGTAGACAACAGATTTCTGAATTGTGCGTTAAGAGTTTTCAGTTAAATGGAACACTTTATTATACTTTATATTATACACATAACACACTTTATATTATACACATTATTATACTTTTTTGCTTAATACAGTGATAATAAAAGGTTTATGTTCCTGAAGGCTAGCCCAACAAGAAGACCAGAACCAATAAGAAGAAGTTACACACCAGATCCCGAGTATGTAGACAGGAGGAGGAATAGTTATGAAAGAGAATCTCCAAGACAAACACAGTATTGTGATGTGAGTCTCTTTCTCTCTTATCCACTTGTCATAATACGTACATGTTACTAATTAGTAAGTACTTTGCTTTCACCCTTATAATATGTACTTTCAAACTTCTATCTTATTCTGGAACTGATAATGTCAAGTTGAAAAAAATAGTGATCTTTATAAAATTTAACATACGGATTCATCAACGAGATCTAACGTTAGTCCGACTAGCGAAGGTTAAGCGAAAAATTTGCGCCCCTGTTGCACAGGTTTAAATAAAAGGCGTAGCCGGACGCACAGTTGGTTAGTTCGACTAACAGCTTACGTCTCTTTCATGAATCCAGGTGTAAAGGTTTATTATTATGTTTAACTAAAATTGAAAATGACATCAGATCAGAACAGTACTAATAAAATCATTTTAAATCAGGGACATGGGTGAAACCAAAGTCATAATGGTGGTCGATATATCATACAATAATCTAATCTAATCAAATTATTATTAGAAAGTACCATCAACTAACAACTCATTTGAAGAAACACAAATTTGTGATACTACTACAACTTACAGAGAATCGAAAATCGTTAATAGTCAGTCAGCTAGTTGCATTAAGGTGGGTAGTACACTAATATTAGAGCCTTATTTTCAGAGTAAATCCAAATCAGTTCCGAATTTTTTGGAACATTTGACCAATTAAGTTACTAATATATATTTAGTGAGTAGGTAGACTGTAAAAAGTAACTGGACAACAGCTTTTGACAGTTTCGGAATTCATTCGAACTACTCCACAAACAAACCTGCTGTTACACACCTCTGTTTTTAAACTTTATTGATCTAACATTAAAATACATAATAAACACCCAACAGTCAACGGAAAACTGTATTTTAATCGTATGCAGGGGAGGATTTGTGTATTGAAGTTCGGAACACTAGTGAACTTTGGGTATTAATATATTACAAGATGCTAAAATTTAAATTTTATTTCTCTGCCGGAATTTAAACAATTTTGGAGGTACTCGTAGTAGTCCAAAAATTGATAGAAAATAACTCTAACTATTGGACAGCATCAAAGTTGATACAATATAGATCATCATTGTCATTTTTTAATCAGCAATACTCTAAGTGGTAAGTATGCTGAACTCTATCACTTTGATAAGAAGAGACAGCTATACAAACTACTTCCAAAATTTAAGTCATATACTGATTAAAAACGCTTTTTTCGAATGCAGTAGTAAAGAACGAGAAAAAATCAGTAAAGTAATCCATTGTTTTACTATTTTTACAAGTAGGCGGAGTTACAGATAAACATCAAATTAACACAACAAACGCTATGAAGTATTTGTGACATAATTTTGTGTCTTTAAAATATAATAACTTTTTAATTTAATGATTTCTCGATTTCGAAAAAAACACAATGTGTACCTAGACACTAAAGTTTCTTTGTATCCCTCATGTGGTTTATTTGCCTTGGCCCTACGGGTCTCTGCAAATAAAATCCAGATTGATTTAAACCACCATTGTCAGGCAGGTAGTAGCAAAGACCCAAAGAGGGCACTACGCTGTATTTCTCACCACTACTAACATGAAACTTTTCGTTGACTCACCCTGTACATAACCTTCAAATGCAAGTTGTCAAGTTCACTACTCATTACATTGTCTTTTCATCTAATTAATAGTGTCATTATCTTATACTCTATTTTGCTTAACTTATATTGATTCTGACATTTTAATTTTGCAACAGAATCTTATTTTAGGAATACACGAATGGTGAAAGATATGTACAACAAACGCATGGTAGTGGCGAGATTTTAAATTCACAAGGGCAAGAGAAAAGGGAAAGGTATACGTGCCCAGCAACAGCGCATAGGCCACCCTTTAACAGAAGACCTGTGACAAGGGTGAGTTAAACACCCTACAGGTTTCTTTAGATTTTTTTAAGTCTAAAGGCCGTTTGTCACTTTATGATATTTTTCCAATAATTCTTAAAATAATTACTAAAAAAAATTCATAATGAATATCCATCAATTGCAAACAGTAAATTTATGTATAAATTTTTCAAGAAATTTTTTAAGAAATTATTTTCAACATGTTCTATTTTCTCGCCGAAATCGACGCGGATATCTGCGTATTGCACGACTTTCAATTATAGTCAGCTGTTTGAGTGTGACTTGATGATTAACGATTAACGAATAGTAAATAACCTCAAACCTCAACTTAAATTAACTTTATCTATGTGCGTTAGTGTTGGGCGATACATATCGATACTCCTGAGTATCGATATTTTAAGTTACGATACTCGATATTTTGTATCGATATTTCTCCTTACGATCTATCAGTGGATCGATCCAATGAATGTAGGTATCGAATAACCTGTATCGAATATTAAATTGAGACGATAATTAGTAGTTTTCTAATATGTCAAACTCAGGAATGTTCACTTTGCTTCTATCTAAGTATTTTTGAGTTCCTATTTTATGTACCTAGTGTATACAGAGCTTTCGTAAAGTAGTGGATAAATTAGATGTTACACAAATACCCAATTAAAAAAATTATTTTTTGACAGGGTGGCTCAATGAAGGTATCCATACGTCGATATAAACTAAATGTTTTAAATGGGATAACCTGTATTTTTGCATATTTGGAAAGAATAACTTATTTACGAACACAGTAATATATTATTTGATGGGTTTTCTACTTTGTTGTTGTTTATTTCCACCACCTGCTAAATAGTATTATGGGGAAATTCTATTCTAATTCTCTAATCAGATATTTTTGAGAAGAATAATTAACTACTAATTCATTATTTAAATCAACGTAAAATGTTGAATTGTTGAACAGAAATTTCAACTCTAAAAAGTCGGATCAGTATCGATACTACAAATATCGATTCTTCCGATTCGATACGATACAAGAATCGATATTTTTCAATACGATACGAATCGATATGCAGTATCGATACATTTCAGAGTATCGCCCAACACTAATGTGCGTGCATGTGTTTTGTTTGTAATGTACCTTATTATTCTGATCTCAGGATCAAAAAATCTCAGGATCGTGACCTATATTCTTAAACTTATGAAAAATAACACCAGATGGTGCTGAAACAAGAAGCTTACTGCGATTGCGTATAAATGAAAAATGGAAAATAATTTAGTTAACATTGCAAACAGGCAATTTACAACTTTCAAAATAATGTTTTTAAAAATGCACCAAGAAATTTTCTGTGAAATTATCTGATAAATATCGTGAAGTTACAAACGGCCTTTATAGGAATTTAAAATAAACGTTTACTCTCAACTAATCAGTGTGTGCTTTTTCGTTATTATTTTTAGAATTCAAACATACTCTCCGCTGTACTCTGTCTCGTGAAAGAGTTGGACTATCCTAGTCTAGAAGTTGTAGAGATGGCTGTAAGGTGTAGAATGGACGAGTTGGATGAATGACCCAAAGACACACCTGCTAAAAACGATTACGTTGCACAAGAGATTAACGAGTAGCTTTAACCAGTACAGTCTGAAATTTACCGTACCCATCTTCTAGTATTAATCTGTTAAGTTGTACTCTTAATTTAATTCTCACAGTACTTTCCACGTTTACCTCTTAATTGACTGGTGATTTTGTACCTTAATATATTTTATGTTTTAGGATCTGTATAAATTTGTTGTAATTATTACGTTAATTAAAGTAATATAGCAAGGTAGAACTTAATTATGAAGTGATTATAAAAGATAACTTACTAGTTTAAATGTTATTTACATTTGTGAGTGCTCATCAACATATGTGCATATGTATTGTAAATAATACTGCCACAATATGTAGCTAGTTTTTACACGTTAACATTAACTAATTAAATGTGAGGAATGCCAAGATGTAATGCTAGTTGCATAAATATGTGTGTCGTGTAATAATGTATATATATTACTCAAAATGTATACTGTGATCAATCTCCCGTATTGATAAAATTTTTGAATTCTTAAATGAATCATATGAAGTAATATGATTAATTTTTTATTCAAATTAATACAATATAATTATATAATATAGAGATGGGCACTTTCCGGAAAAGCGTTACGGACATGTCCGTTCGACATGTCAGGAAAAGTACTTTTGACGAACCTATACTGCGATTGAGAATTAAGCAAAGTGCAATGATCGGAAAAAGAGTAGCTCTGTGTTGTCACATTTATTTCTAAAGTATTCTTATTTAAAACAGGAAACGTATTAATAACCTTATTTACCCATTTTTTTACTTGTCTTTAACGTCCCTTATCCCTATTGTACTTTATTAGAGCAAACACAATGTTTAATTTGTCTTTTACTTAATAATATCACCGAACATAAACAAAGACTTTGTTTATGTTTATGTACAAACAAAGACTTTGTTGCCAGTATTCGTTGATAATATCAAGGAATTTCCGAGTATTTGGCAACTGCGAACGCCGTAAAGTTGACGACAAGCTGTTCATCCTTATTTAACATACATATTCTTGCATTTTCGCTTTCTGTTTTGCTGAGCTTCAACGACGTTGATTGGTCGAATGAGGAACCAATGGGAATCAATAAGCGACTGCGCTCGAGTAGTTGGGAAGCAGTGGCGTGATATTGGGTTATTTCGCACGCGTTTCTTAACGGTAAAAATTTGTGGTAAAATTATCAGTGTATTTATTCTTTGTGTCAGTGTTTATACTTATTTGTGTTAGTGAAAAAAGTGGAAATGCATATACTAGAAGTATTCTATAGAATAGTACAAGAGTATATATTAACTGAAATGTGCCCAATGGTAAAACAGAATACGCACGCCCATGCTTCACCGCATTTTACCAGATCGGCCAGGTTATTCCACTTTGCTTAATTCTGAATTTGAGTATAATAAGGCACCTGTGCCTGACGTCATGTTTTCAAAGGTCGCTGCTTGGGGGTACACAAAACAAAATATTACTTTTATTCTGATGAACATGTGTTTTATTTATTTTTCAACATGTATAAGGACCAATCTATTTTACTATGGTGCCTCCAAATTTAAATTTTTGAAAATTATGTGCTGTGCAATAAATTTGTATTCATTGATTTACTTTAAAAGTAAATGAATGATGTTGTCTCGCAGTAGCTGCTGCTATTGGAAACTACATGTAAAACACTAATTTTAAATGCACATTTGAAGCAGCTATCAGAAAATCTTTAAAATATTTGAAGAATGTAGGCCTATATCTAGATATAGCCCGATACATCTCATGGTTGTGTTTAGAATTATTAATTTTTTTATATTGGAAAAATTATCCAATGATTTATCAATTGTTGAAAGCTTGCCAAATTGTTTCATATGCATTTTGATATATTTAAATATAAATTCCATCCTTTTTAGACTGTTTATAAAGTTTATTAATGTTTTTGTATGATTAATCTAGTCTTTAGTTGTAACATGTTTTATTTGCTCTTTTTATAACTTGCCTTATTAAAGTTTTTTATACATAGTGCAATATTTATAATAATTATATAAATTAATAATTTTTTAGCATGTGTTTTATTTACTGTAAAATATAAATACATATATTAAGATATAAATTGCTACTAGTAGTATTCCGTACAATTATCAATTCTAGCTGAACTTATATCTGTTTTCGCAAAACCATCTGAATCTACGCAGTAATAAATTGTAGCTCCTTGATCAACTACACTTTGAAGTGACATATAGTTTCCAGTTCCTTCACATCCCAATATATGGGAATACATTTTGTAATCTCTGGCACAATCTGAAACATTATGTTAAATTGACGAGGTATAAAGCATTTTTGCCTTTAATAATAGTGATGGTCAAAACTATGAAGTTTAGATAACTGACACACTAGCTATTCAATGTCAACAAGGGCTTTAGTTGCAAATATAAAGAAAGTAAATTTCAAGATAAAGGTTTTCCTGATCAGTCAATTGTATTTAGAAAATTGAGTTTTGATGAGTTTGGGTTAAAATTAAATTATACTTTAAACAAACTATAAATGAATGCTGAAAACATTATTGCTAACCCAAACTGATAGTACTAATAGATTTTCATAAAACAAAACTTTCAGAAAATAGTCGAATAGATATTGGGAAATTGGTCTTTCCATTTACGATCGGGAAGTTGATAGTGACCTGAAATAACACAAATTTAAATTGATTAGCCATATTGAAATTTGGAAATTTAATCTTGAAATTTACATCACAATGTATTTTTAGGATTCCTATACAGGGTGTCCACCTAGTGCGCGTAAGTCCAATATCTGGGTTAATAAAAGAGATAACTTAATTTTTTTTTCTACAGGGTTGTCTAATATCCCGAGCTGCACAAAATGAAAATATATTTACATATTCAGGGTGTTCAGTTTTTCCTGGACAGGTACCAACTTCGTTTTTCTAAATGGAAATATATATTTTTTATTGCTTTTTCGAACTAAACCCTTGATTTTAGTAGGACTTTCATCAGCCTTCCCTATACCTAACTTAAACTGTTTTTGAAATATTGACATTTTTGCAACTTTGACACCCTGTAAAATCTAAACGGTTTGAGATCAAGCAAAACGGTTTGCACATTCCTATCTTAACTTTTCATAAGCTATCGTTTGATACTAATTTCAAATTTATACAGGAATAAAAAATTTTCAAAATTTTCAGAAAATTTTAAATTTTTGGATAATTCTGAAATTAGTACCAAACGATAGCTTATGAAAAGTTAAGATAGGAATGTGCAAACCGTTTTGCTTGATCTCAAACCGTTTAGATTTTACAGGGTGTCAAAGTTGCAAAAATGTCAATATTCACCCGTCAATATTTCAAAAACAGTTTAAGTTAGGTATAGGGAAGGCTGACGAAAGTCCTACTAAAATCAAGGGTTTAGTTCGAAAAAGCAATAAAAAATATATATTTCCATTTAGAAAAACGAAGTTGGTACCTGTCCAGGAAAAACTGAACACCCTGAATATGTAAATATATTTTCATTTTGTGCAGCTCGGGATATTAGACAACCCTGTAGAAAAAAAAATTAAGTTATCTCTTTTATTAACCCAGATATTGGACTTACGCGCACTAGGTGGACACCCTGTATAGTTCTAACTAAAGTTTGTCATGATCCACCCTGTATATTCGCAAATTCAACTAACACTAATTAGTCTCATTTATTTGAAGGAGTCGCCACATCCTTCATCGAGACTAGGGATTGCAAATTTACCGATTTTTTTAATTACCGGTAAACGGTAATTATTTTAAGAAATTACCGGTTTTCCGGTAATTACCAAATTTTTTCATATAATGACAAACAAAATTAAACATTCAGAATTTGTATTTAAAATAATAAAACCAAAATAAACTTTCAAAACACGATTAAACTTAAAACGTATGATCAAAATTTAAACATAAACGTAGATAATAAATCAACCAACATCTTCGCTAAAACATAATATTTTTCTTATTTTTATAAAGACTTTTTTTATCTTGGTACAAAATAATCGAAAACAACTATGTTCACTATTCACTATATTTTTTAATCATTAATCCCTTAATCAGCAAACAAGTCTTTACTCTTTGAAACCTAAACTTGAATTGAAATGAAAGAGAATCGTGAATTACGAATTTACGCAGTAAGCAGTAATAATATTATTATTATAGTGGAACAACAAACGTGGAATGAAAGCACGTACCTAATATAATGTTATTATAAATAGGTGTTCTTCTATACTATGAAAACATGAAAATGCCCGCACCAAACAGTTTCGGATTCAATTCTTATCTCAACACGTCTGTGTATCAGTTATAGGCGGCGAATCTCAGCTTTTCGTAATTTAATATTTTTATCGAAACTACCGGTAAAAGTTGGCCGATTTACCGGTAAATTTTTAAGGGATTTTTGGTCCATTTACACCGGTTAATCGGTAAACCGGTATTGCAATCCCTAATCGAGACCAATCACAAACACTGACCAGATTCGCACTTTTTCTGTGTTCATCAGAGTGCTATCGGTAGCGGACTCGATGAACGATGCTGCAACGTGATTGCTTAATCGTAATAATCTGGTATGTTAGTAGTGGTCCACTCTTTTGGTAAGGGCACATTGTCCGTGGAGTAGTGGTTTTCGGCATCTCCTTCAAATAAATAAGTAGGATGATCTTCCTCAAAGACGAAAGAGGTCACTGCTATAATGACACCTGCGGAAAAACAGGTCGCTATCTGTCTATCAATTTGACAATAATTGTCAGACATATTAGCAAAGATCAAAAGAGGACACTACTGTATGTTTCTCATCACTACTAATTCATCTTAGTTAAATCATGAAATATTTTAACAAACATGTACAAATTGGCGATAGTAAAGCAAGCAGATAATATGATTCATAATTCTTAGGATACTTTTTTGAGTAAAATATTTTAAGTGTCTTACTTACTGCAATTTAAAGTACTGACATCTGTACTAGTATCACTTTGCCAGGTTCCAATTTTAGTGCCATCCCTCCATGTGCAGTAAGCACTAAAACATTTTCAGTAAAAAAAAATATTTATTTAATTAACAAGAAAAGTAGATAAATGATATTCTAGTTTAATTAGAAATAATGAATACAAAGAACAGGATGATTTACAACTTTACAACCAATGGGTTGGTTGAAATAAAAGATTTGCTTAATACACAAAACATACTTTAATTGTTTGAAGTACGAATGACTCAAAAAATCACTTACATTCCTGCACTTATATTATATGCTCCAAAAGCTCCATCACCATCACATAAAAGATTTCCTAAATTAGCATATTGCACACCATGTGCTCTTAAGGTATCCAAAACTTTCGTCATGGCATATTTGGCACTGTCACACTGTCTCAAATACTGACTTCCAACTTCAGAAGCACTATCTGTAAAAGAAAATATAGACAATAGAATAAAATGTAAAAAAATTAAAAAATTACCAAAGTGGGTAAATGAAAATTATTCATTCATACATACAGTAGCGGTTTTACCATAAGAGCTGCGGAGCTGCAGAACACATAAAATTTTACGTATTTAAACAACATACATTTTATCAACAAAATACAAAATATTTAAAATAGAATCAAAATGTTCTCGCGCTAAAATAAATCTAGGAGCTTATATTATTACTTATTACGATGCGAGCTAGCCCCTTAATATATGCAACGGCCACCAGATATACAAAATGTGTGCACAGCAAACAATTAGATGCGTACTTTCGTTTTTATTGGCTAATCAGGCACGTGACCCAGTACACAAATATATGGGCTTTTGTGGCTGCAACAACAACAGCCACTGCAGTAAATTCAGTAATATTTCGTAATAGGACGTGGTACGTGGTCGTTTATTTCTGTGAGCGGCACGGGTAAATATTTTTCGTTCAGGCGTCTACGGATATTATACCTAGTTAATAAAATGAATAGCCTTTCGTTTTTACAAAAAACTTTATTTGGTTCTCTGCCTTATGAGGATAAACTGAAAATAAATAAATTAGGTAGGCCAGCACCACAATTAAATATTGAAGTTAGTGGAACAAGTCAAAGTAAAAGTTACAAAAGACAATTTAACAATAATGTATACACAAAAACAGAGTGGATGTGCGGGTGTGATATAAAAAATGCACTCTTTTGTTTTCCGGTGGGGATAAAGCCTGGACAATATATGGCATGACAGATAAGGTAATATTTTTAAAAACTTGACCTCAACTTTAAAAACTCTGAGATGAGAACCTTGACTGCAGCTTGTCAATGTGGTATGTTTATTTATATATTTTTTCACGGCATCTGGTAGAACTATATAGGATTGGCTAGGATTTTCTGTGATTGTTGTACCGGGAATTAGCTGTACGGTCCCGATTCAAATTCCCGGTTGAAGTTCAGACGTGCCAGGAAAACGCGTGTCCTTGAAAATTTTAAAAATTAGCATCTCCGGCCAGACTTAATATCCCGGAATTGAATTCGACCAATGTGACAACCTCAAGCAGAACACATACAATTAATGTTCACGGGCCGCCACTGCATACATACATAATATGTAATATAAAGGTCTCTTCTACGGTAATATTTAAGTACTCATTATTTGTAATGAAAGTGACTGCTCAATAATTGGTTATCACGTAATCTAAGGAAGTTCTTGGAATACTGTAGTATTAATTTATTAGTTCATGAGTACCAGCATTTTAAGATTGATATTCGAAAAAACTTGTTATATTTAGATACAATAAGGCAGTGGGGAAAAGGGATGGCTTTTTGTAAATTAGGCCAAGCAGAACTCAAGACTGGCCAAGGAAAACTAGAGAATATAAATTTCGAAAAATAATTTTTCATTCAAGAATTCAATACAAAAGATACTAGAGACTTCATATCATAAATATCCAAAAGCTACGTGTCCGCAAGTAGAGGCAACCAACATTGTACCTATTGGTATTGATTAACAATAAATCCCTAGACTCAGTGCAGTCCTCCCGGCCTGGTTAGAGGTTAAAGTTTTAATTAAATAAAAATATTTTGATCATAATTTTTACAGAATTAATTAACCTCACAAATGAACTGTTCATAATACTGAATTTACATGCAATTAAGGTTGTGTTCCGATATTATCCGCGACCAACCAGGATTTCGGTTAACCGAAATATTGGTAAACCTGAAATATGTTTAATAAAGGAACTGGCTGGTTAATCAAGATGGATGATGAATTGTTTTTATTGGGATTAATTCAACCTTCAATACCTTCATATTCCGTGCTAAACTATTACTCTAGTCTTCAGGCAAAAAATAAATGAAATGGCAGATAATTTGGTATATTATAGTAAGATATAAGTAGCTTATAAGTAGATATGTGGACTACAGAATACAATACTGAAAAGTAGAATTTATAAATATTTATTATAACTCTTAACACAAGAACACCACCCCATCTGCCTTCACCATCTAAACAAAATATAATTAAAATCGTTGAAAGAATGGATTTTTCTTCTCTCAACGCTAAAACCTAACCTGCTAACTCTTCGGTTGACCAATGCACCGCTCCCAGAGCACGGTCAATATTTTGACGTTTGGTTAACCTTTTTCAGGTGACCACAGTTCTAAAATTAAACAATTTTCAGGAATTTTTATTTAATGGAACGCTTAACCGGGATTTTGGTTAACCAAGTTTAATATCGGAACACAACCTAAGTGTTACATATGGATAATTGATAACTACGGGAAAAATTTAACCAAGTCAAAGTTGGTCAGTCCAATTTTTACAAATTTTTTAATTTTTGTTAATCAACTATATTAAAGGACAATACTAAAAAACTTCACAACTTTTAATAACAATATAAGGAAACAGATATGCTTAACAGGTATAATATATACTATATAACCATAAATAATATTTTTTAATTTAAAATGGATATCTACTTAAAGTGACAATAGTATTAAAAAAGTTAGTGGTTGTATTTATATTTTTTTAAACCTTCAATTAAACTGCCCTTTATTTTAACTAATCTAAAAATAATGTAAGTATTCATTATTGTATTACTCATAAGGAATACTTTAATAACGCCTTCAGGATTGAATACTGTATATAAAGTAAATAGGTAGGTACTCATAGAGTTCACAGCGTTTTACATACCTTTTTCAAAGTAATATATTAAGTAATCATGTATTGAATACTTTGTAAAGCATTGATACAAAGTAATCAATATCATTCCTATCTCTGCCTGAAGCATGATATATCTACCTTCATTATGATTGGCTACATACCATTAGTTAAAGAACTGTTTTCTCATGTTTATGAATAATATAACGAGTTTTGAATTATTAAAATGAGTATATTAAGATGTATTGAAATATTGATTATTATACCTCCTAGATATTTTCCAGTAATGAATGTTTCTTTGAAATTATATTTTATGTTACTTACAGCACGGCAGTTTTATCATAGCTCTTTCAGGTACTACAGGTGAAGTAATATCTCCAGTTTTTGGCTCTGCACACCAACACAGTCCACTATCGCATTGTAATTTTTCATAGTTTCCTTTACTGTCACAATGCAATGAAACATACGACCTTCCAGCTGCCACCAAGTCTGCTTTCTTTCGACTGCAAGCTTATAAAACACATTTTACAACTTTGATTTCAATGTAGTAATAGTATTTGGTACAAGCAAAATTAGGATGGTCCGAAACATTAGTAAGTAATATTTACCACAAGTCATATCATCAGATTCTAAATACGTAGCCTGTCCAAACAACCTGTTGCCTTTCTGGTCAAAACACAAACACCTAATAAAAAAAATATAATTAGTATTAGAAGATCAATTCCCGAAGTGGCAGGTAGGTACTAGGTACTAATAGTTTATTCAGCATTATTGCATTTTGGTATTAAAATGCCAAAGTGCATAGTACAAGCAAACAGTATCCTACTCCTCGTCCTACTCTTTGGTACAGGTACAGCTACTCTTAGGGTTGCCAGATTTGTAAAATTGAAAAGCGGGAGGTTTCTTCGAGTAGCTAGCTGTCGCCTTTTACATAAAGAAATGCGTTAATTTCTGGTCATGTACAAAAAAGACCGCCATCGAAAAAGTAAGTATTATTTAGGCCCTTTAAATAAATACCTAACAAAATAAAGAATATATGTCAATAGCTCTAACAAAATAAAATTATTAAAAGATAAATAAAACTTATCATGTTATTTTACAACACAATTTGACATATTGTGAGAAAATTAGTAGATTTGTTATTAAAATACAAAATGAGTGTTCTGTTAAAATAATAAAGTTTATTTGGAATAACTAAATCTGCCAGGAAACTGACACTATTTTTATCAAAAAGATAGTTTCGGTATTCTCATGTATATACGTTTTCAGATTTCAATTCGAATTATTTTCTCAGATATGGCTAACCGCCCATTCGTCATTACAAGCCCTCTTTCCTGATTGCAAATAGACGAGTTGGTATTCAGTGTACCCATGTGTCACTATGAATGCATAAACAAATATAAAAGTCTAAATCATTTGCATTTTCCACAGAATGAGTTATTATAGTTAACGTATTCTCATGAATGATATAACTGACCACAGATATTTAAGTAACTGAGTAACTGACACTATACAATTAACTTACTATTTACTAGAAATAAATAAAATTAATAGTCACCTTCCACTAACACCTCCCTTGCATTGTTTAGCTTTCCATGTACCATCAATTTCACAGGAAGGTTTAAATTTTAATGCTGTAAATTTGTTGTATCTAAATTCTGATGTATTTGCATGATATGCCATACAGGAATCTACAAAATATGTATACAAATCAATTTTATATTCTAAGTGTTACCAAATATAAATAACATTACTTAGCATGTGCCATACATCAAAAATACTTACAAACTAATGATGCTAAATTTTTATTTTAAGACAAATAGGTGTTTTTTTAAACTATAATTTTCAGAATTATATATTAGTAGCTTAAAATTTACCTGTATTAGCTGAACACATTTCCACACAATTGGATCTTGCAGGACAGTCATCATTAGTAGTACACTGAATTGCATTGTTTGTCGCTGAAAAATAGATATTACATATACACATATACATATACAAATATTACACAAAATGATAATATTTAAAGAGAACTAAGTACATACTTATAAATAACTTTAGCTTTTTTCAGTGCACTATACAGGGTATCCCACAGTGACGGACCATTAGAAATATCTGGAGAACCAATTAAGCTATTCTATGCAAAATTCTAAACACATTTCATGTAGGATGTCCTATACCTATCTTCAACTGTTTTTGAAATATTGACAGGTAAATAATGACATTGGTCAACTTTGACACCCTGACACCTCAACATTTAAACGGTTTGAGATCAAGCAAAACAGTTTGCACATTCCTATCTTAACTTTTCATAAGCCATCGTGTAATACTAATTTCAGATTTTCTAGAAATAAAAAATTTTCGATTAAATTTAATCTCTTGGTGAAATCTGAAATTAATATCAAACGATAGCTTATGAAAAGTTAAGATAGGAATGTGCAAACCGTTTTGTTTGATCTCAAACCGTTTAGATTTTTACAGGGTGTCAAAGTTGAAAAATGTCAATATTCACCTGTCAATATTTCAAAACAGTTGAAGATAGGTATAGGTCATCCTACATTAAGTGTGTTTAGAATTTCACGTAGAGTCCAAAAATGCAATAATATATGAGGTGTCCCATTTAAAATAACGAAGTTAATGTCTACCACTTCCGGTATAACCGGAAGTGGTAGAAACTGCAAAATATTTTCATCAAGTAGATCATGGCCCACTTTGACTTCACCTCAAATTTTAATTTAATAGCTGAATTAATTCCCCAGATACTTCTAATGGACCGTCACCTTGGGACACCCGGTATACAGGGTGTCCCACCAAGAACTCCATCGATAGATTATGGGAAAACTATAATCAGGAGAAATCTGAAAATTTAATAGCATATCAACGTCGACGGGGGTCATTCGGCTACAATATTTTCAAAACGGTGGCACATCTGTTTATACAGGAAGTAGAAGTCAACTTACTTATTTTAAATAGGGCACCCTTTGTTTTTTCGTTTTTAAATTCTACGCTGAATTATAAACATAGTTCTTATATTACCTATACCCTGTATGTATATATACTGCATGTCCTATACCTAAGTCAAACCATTTTTGACACATTTAAAATTTTATGTTAAAAATAACGTTTGCAGGTTGAAAAATAACTACCAATTTTGACTGTACGGGACCCTTTATTATTTAATTTGTGTTGTAATTTGTATGTGGTTTCTATTTGTAAATAGAAACCATGTACAAATATAAGTACATGTACATACCTGTGGATCTACTTTAGCAGATTTCGTATATTTTGATAATTATTGACACAGGGTGCTCAAAAAAGAATTAAAGGATTAAAACTAAATTGAAGAAACTGTCAAAAGTCAATTTTTTTCTAATGGAAACTACCTGTTTTTATAATCTTATCTTATTCAGGATTTAAAATAAGGATAACTTTGTATAGAATTGCCCATCCAAAAATTTGCAGTTTACGAAATATTGGCAATTCAATAATAATTTCCGGAGTGATTGTTGATAATTTTTTGCAAGTAGGTTTTAGTAGCCCACTAAGAGTAAATAGCCCAACAGAAAAATTAAGTTGCCAATATTTCGAAAACTACAAATTTTTAGAATAGACAATCTTATGCAAAGTTGGCCTTATTTTTAATCCTGAACAAGATGAAATTATAAAAACTAGTACCTGGTTTTAATTTGAAAAAATTGCCTTTTGACAGTTTTTTCAATTTCATTTTTATTCTTAAGTGCCACCGTTTTGAAAATATTTTACCCCTCATCAATGTTGCTACCAAATTTCCAGATTTCTCCTAATTATAGTTTTCCCATAATCGATCGATGAGTTCCCGGTAGGACACCCTGTATTATAAGACGACTAAATTATAAAAGAAAATCAATATGTTAAATGTAATAATAAATACAAACTACTGCAGTGTAGTGACGTATACTTTATGCAAATGGTAATGCACTTGACATGGTCAGTGAAAATTAAATACAAACAAAAAAATGAATGAAATTACCGGGGACTAACTAAATAAATGTAACAGTATTTGAGTGAATACAAACATTTTTGGATGTAGAATTTATTAGAATAATACCAATAGGGGATTTCTATTTAAAAATATACTTATATATTTTTTAAATTTGATATTTTCATTGGTGTAATACTCACAAAACATTTTTAATTTGATATATGGGTTATTCGCAGAAAAATTTTCTATAAAGGTCTATAAAATTTTTGTTAAAAAATGTATATCTCAAAAGCTTAAGAAGTAGCTTTATTACACAAAGTGGCTTTAAAATTTCACATAAAATAGGGTGTTGAACTTTAAACAATAAACATATCTAAGTCCATTACAACCAGAAGTGAAAGAATGATTAAAAGATGTATAAAAAATTATATCAGTACTTTCTAAGATATAAACTGTATAAGCACCCGACTGATGGACACTGCCTGTAAGCTAAAATGTCCACTTTAGCTTTTGCGTTAGCTATACACTTTCAATTAAATCATTATTCCCCTGCTTATATTGACTATTGAAAATATTTAAGTTTACCCTCTGTTTATCTATTCAAAAGCCATAGGAGTTTATATATGGGCCGCCAACTGGAAAGTTCGCTATAAGAAGGAACTAAAAAAATATGAGGGCCCATATCCATGTGCATAAATGACGCCTAAAAGTAAATCATAATTATTATACCTGTTCCACTGCACCTATGGTCACAAATATATCCTGGAGGACAAGGGCAACTCGTTCTGCCAGGTCCTATAAGACAAACAGGATGTAAGATTTACAGATCAAAATCAACATATCAAATAAATACCTTATTACAATAATTATTGTGAAAAGATATTACTTCAAATAAATAATAATTATTTATTTGAAAGTTTTGCTTTCTTTTTGTGCAGAACTCATATAAATTTACTATTTTATGACAATACTTACCTTCGCCTTCATATTCCTTGCAGAATGGCACACAACTGGAATCTTCATCCACCCAATAATAATAAGTTATTCCATCAGGAGTTTGTTTTTCTACACAATTTTGTGGAGAAAAGTCTGTCACTAAAATATTATCACAAGTTTGTCCGAATAATGACGAACAGTAAACAGCAAAAAACTGTATAAGTATCACAAGAAACCACTTCATTTTCCACAGCACATAATAAAATTCCTTCTCTCACTAATTTCTTTATGGATGAATACTCATAAAACAAGTAATCAAGATTACATTCTAATCTGTTTCCCTAATCAATTATCAGAACTATTGTAAATAATTTCAACTGATAACAAGGATTTATCATTACCTATAATTTATTTGAAAATATTAAAATAATTGCTTCAACATCATGGCTCCTCACTTTAAAATCTGATAGGCTATTGGCGAAAATATGAAACAAAATTACACTTTTATTTATGGGGATCAAGAAAAAAAAATGAAAAACCCATTATTCGTAAATAAATAAGCCATTTTTTTATTCAACGCTCATTTAATGTCATTCATTTTAATGTAGGACACACAAATATTATTTGTCCAGTACTTCTATCATTCAAAAACCAGCTCATTAAAATGCATATATAAGTGTAGGGGCAAAATCATGAACTGTAACCCTGTGAAAAAAATTCTCTTCAAAGAAAAGAAGGATAGTTCTGCTCTATAGAAGAAGAATAAGTGTACTGATCAGCAGATGTTAAATAATATTCTTCAGAAACTATAAAACTTTTATTTATTGTTATAAAAAATAACAGTAATTAACAATTCAATATTAATAATTCATATTTACCTTCTCTTTCTTTTAAGTGATAATGAAACAGGGTCTGGCAAAGGCAATCTTAAGGTAATAACAGTCTTATTTTTACTAGAACTGAAAGCAAGTACCCTACATATCTCCAGCAGCTTCTTCATGCCGATTTTGTAATCTTTCGATAACATTTCAACATTAACCTCATAATCCTTAGCAAATGCTGATAATACTAGTATAGAACATAATGCTTTATCTTTCATATACAATGGTCTTGTCCTAAAACACATATTCTGGTTATAAAGGAATTTTGAAACATCTTTATACAATTAAAATGTAGTTTTGGAGATGCTCTTTTGCCATTAAGGTACCTGATAATAAATAAAACTTACCTATTGTGGCCAGTGGTAATTGAATAATTATCCAAAATGTGATGGTTCACTTCTGATGATTTATTACACACAACAAACTTTTTTGTGATGTTTTTCACTGGCGTATTCATAAACTTTATCAAATAGTTTATATATAAAAATACTGTAATCCTATAAATTTTCACTTCATCTGGTGAAGAGTCCAGTATTTCAGATATATTTGTTGAAGCAAACAAAGTAAGGCTGGAAAAATAAGTATACTGTGATATTTGTTAAACATTTTTTTAAAGTTAAAATAATTATTTAGTTTTCGAATATTTAATTTAATAATGTTAATTGTGCTCTCACCTGTATTCAGTTAAATCGGCACCTTTTGCAATTGTCAATGCTTCATCAGAAAGAGTACTTAAGACAGATTTTGGTACTATCTCTTCTAAATTATAAACTTGATCTATTGTAGAAGCATCTCTATTAATTTTTGGTCTGTAAAAATTATCGTTCTCATTTGGTGTTTGATGAGCTGTGTCAGTTTCATCAATTTTTGTATCTGAAATCACGTTTGTTCGCCTTTAATTTCTTATAAAATTATTACTTCTATTACAATAAAGAACATTACCTACGACTGTTTTTTCTAATCCCTCCTTCACTGTATCGATATTCATCTTTGAACGCTCTTGTTGTTCAGTATTCCTCTTAGTTCTCTTTGAACCAAACTTTTTGTTTAATTCTGATAGTGAACTAGCAGTGGTTGCTACGGAAACATCCAGTAAGTTGTTTTTCTTATCCAAGGATGGGGATACTGTGCAACAATCAACTTGTATCAGACGTACCTGCAAATTATCCATATAATATACTAATTGAATCATTTATGCATGACTCAGTGTAGTTGTATCATGTCTTTAGGTAGGTATTAATATTTCAAATGAAACTTAGTAGGTATATGTAAAACTCACCTTACCAGTCTTTTTGTTGTGAATCAAAAGAAAATTGTTGTACAAATCATTTTCATTATCAATTAAACCTGTATATAACATATTTGAATTAGTAACTCCAACAATGATTTTACCATCTACATTTTTATAAAGAGACGAATTCAGCTTATCATCTTCTTCCGATCTGCCCTTTCCCTTTGGTAGATCGACTAAAGAAAATACTTAGATAAATATATTAAATATTAGATATAAAAAAATGTTTGTACCTAAAACTGGTCGACAACCTTGTTCTTTCGTAATTACTTTTTTTATTATGGGCATTTCTCAAATATTTATTGCATAAAATGAAACCGCATATAAAATCAAAATCAAGTATGGTTATGGTCATAGATGGTTATGGTGAAACCCACAGAATATGTATGAAAAACCCAAGAACCTGAAACCTAGAAATAGAACCATAAAATATAGACTAGAACACTAGAACCTGGCCTGGGCCTGGGCACTCCCACGGAAAAGTCAAACCTCAATATTAGTTCAACTATGATCACGAGCGGCGCTAGCATTTGCACTTAATTCTGTTCCGTGGTTGTTCTCGTTTTTAGTCGTTGTTGTTTGTTGTTTCTTGTCTGTGTTGTTGTTGAATAACACAACCTCACACCAATTTGTTCTTGAATAATTTTTGTGTCCTTTTGAAACATTTTTTATTTAATAGTTCTTGTTAAATAAGTTAATACTTCAAGCCTTATACTGTGATTTAAGTTTGTAGTGTTCCTGGATGTACCAATGTACAAGGTGAATGTTAGTTTTGCTTAAAAATCTTCAGGTACCTAAGTTTCATGTACTTTTTAATTATTCGTAAATTCTTTATGAATTTCTATCTGTAGCACGAGTTTTTTTCTAATGGTACTTATTAAATTACATGCAAGTCGTTTTAGAGAAAAGTGAAAAACAGTATTTAGTTTTCTTACTTCAATTCCAACGTGTTGAATACTTAAGTTTTTTATTATACAAGAAGTATTTATTTTTAACCGTTAATTCTTTTGACTGAACTCAGACAAATGCATGAAAAATTGCAATGTGAAATATTAATTGAAGGTTGTTCTCCTTCATTTCTCCCAGACTTAGGTATGTTGAGATACTAATAAAAGCATTTTGAATTATAGAAAAGGTCTTTTAGAAAATTTTATGCACCAAAGTTAAAGTAGATGATTGTACCATCGCGCTTGATGAGTATAAACTTTTTGTTTATGTAGTTACATAAATCTGTTTTAACAAACAATATCCGAAATAAGCATTGTAACAAATGTACTGCAGTGTCTATTATTAGTTCACAAGAAAAAAAACTTCAATTATAGTCAGATATATAAAATCAATCAAGAAATATCACTGTCATCCTAACATTTATTAAAAATTATAGTTAATAGGTTTTGTTATCAAGGTATTCACACTAGAGCTGGGATTTGAGGTCAGAAGCCTGGCCGGGCCGGGAAAATCTGCATATTTTACTGGCCGGGCTGGACCTAGCCGGATGCTTTCTAATACCTGGCCGGGCCGGGCTGCAATTGAATTGGCCAGGCCCGACTGGCCGAGTCGGGTCAGGCCTGGCCGGGCCGGTTCGGGCCTGGCCTGGCCGGATCGATCCTGGCATGGCCGGATCGGGCCTGGCCTGGCCGAATCGGGCCTGGGCTGGCTGGCCGTTTCGGGCCGGATCGGACCGACTTCGACTTAACCTAGGCTAACCGGTTTGCTGTATAACAATTTTAAAATACTATATCTTGTTCTTCCTATGAGGAATTTGATTTCATAATAACTTGAGGTGTTTCACCCATTTATCTGACCACTTACGGCCAATCTCACTCAAACTACTTAAAATTTAAGGTGTCCCAAAATGGAAAAATTATACTTAGCAATAAGTATTACTCTGATATTTAAGCACATCTAAAAATTCTTATACAGACTTGGAATTCGATGCAGAATTTAAAAATAAAATATTTGAAAAAATAAAGTTGATGGTCATAACTTCTTTTTGGACTACCCTGTATATATGAATTGAGCATAAAAAAAATCGCATGAAAAAATAAAAATCCACAAGTCCGAGTGTTTTTCCAAAAAACACACCGCTGAATTTTAAATGAATTTAGACATCACTTCTGGGACTCACTGTCCATACATATAATATCTTATACTAATATATATATATTACAAGTGTTAAATGTAAAACATTATGTTTGTGTTTAAGTTGTTGAACAAATTTGTTTTCGGAGTTTGTATTTTATTTGATAATGAAATAAAAAATTATTCTATTAAGGTTGTTTTGCTCTATTTTGTGAGACATTTGAACGTTTCATTGAGACATAAAAGAGTTAATAAATTTATGAATTGTCATACCTATTGTCAATGTCAAGTAGGTAGGATTTCTGGTATCGCCGAATGTGGCTTAGGCAGACTGGGTTGAATTTGGGCGGACCGATTCTGGCTAAACTTGCCTTGATAGAGCCGGGCCGGATCAGATTCGATTTGAGCTTCGATTCGACTTGCTTGGTCGGGTCTGGCCTGGTCTGACGTAGCCGAGTCGCGCCTGGCCTGGTCTGGCCGGGCCGGGTCTGGCCTGGCCTGGTCTGGCTGGGTCTGGCCTGGCCGGGCCATAATTGTCAAGAGGTCTGGCATTAGTTGGGCCAAACGTTCGGTGGGTTTATCTGGCCTGGCCTGGCCTGGCCTATACTCTGTCGGGCCGGGCCTGGCCTGGCCTGAATTTTTTTAAAAAGTCGCAACTCTAATTCACACTGCTTACCATGTAATATTTTAATTTTCAGATGCGTAGGAAATGGTGTGTAAACATCCAACAACTGTATTCGATGAATTTCTCCGACAAACATATTTGAGATCTATCGAAAGAAAACTTACAGGTTATTAATTGCTGTTTAAACATTTTATGTGTCTCGTAAGTTTGTGTTATATAATTTAACAATTATATGGTCATATGTTTAAATGTTCTTTTTATTAATAAATTTTATTTTACATTGAATTATTTTTTTAAATACATTACTTTACGTCAGAACATCTTCACAATATTTTCAATCACATTTTTAAAACAGTTTGGTAAAATGTATTCACTATTATATACATCTTGTTATAATAAAACTCGATGTGTAAAATAGTGAATATATTTTATTAAATTGTTTTCAAAATGTGGAATTTAAATAAATAATTAAAAAGTATCTAAGGTAGGCAACCAGCGCAGCTCCGGTAGTTCAACTACGCATCACGAGCGGCGCTATCAACGGTTTTGGCAGGAGAGGTAGAGTAGCCCATCTATAGCTATCTATAATCTGTGACTAGAACCTAGACTAAAACCACAGATTATACTCCTCTGTGCTAGAACATTGCACTCCAGCCAAGGAATTTATATACATGGAACGATTATGAAAGCTGCGCGAGTATTCCAATTTTGAATCCGCCATTTTGATATCTGAAAATTTGTGGGAAATTTAACAGTATTAACCTAGCCTCTTCAATTAGATAGTAATAACAAATAAAAATCACAGACAGCAGCAAGTAAAACTTTTGAGGCTAAGAAAAATTCTAAATAGGTATAAGAAATGTTCCATATTTTATAGTTTAATTGCAATTAAGTATTTGTGAAAAATAAAATATATCGTCAGCAGCTTTCTTATAAAATTGATGAAGGTACAAACGAAATATTTTGTGTACCTACCTACGTACCTTTTGTTCACATTATTTATATAAATTACACCATTAGCCGTTTAAAAATGTAAATAATTAAAATGCATTATGCATATAAAATTTAAGTATCCTTTACCTTACTTTAACTATCCTAGCTAATATTTTGTATTGTTTATGATCGTAGTTTTCATAATTTACTACTATATTAGCTAGGAACTATGATTGCATGTCTCTTTAGACTTTCAATTCTTGTTAAGTTTGATATTCAAAATCCAAATTTACCTGGAATAGTCCAATACTCAAATCTTGTCACTCAAAGTCTATAAATCAAAGGAACACAATAATAAACACACAAACAGAATCAAATCGAGAGAATCACAATAAAATAAGCCAACAAGACACCAAAAATACAAATCAAACACTATTTACCAAATTTACCCATACCACTGTTGTTGTGTTAGGAAGATTTGAACCATTGAATGTTTAGATTAGAAAGAAAAAGACACTAGAATTCTAGGGTCTTGGTCAGGTGTACCAATGCAAAATGTAGAAGTTAGGAGCAGTGTGACATAAAAATGACGGCTCCCATGTTTCCACACAAAATTGGATGCGCAGTCGTCTATAATCGTTCCATGTATATAAATTCCTTGACTTCAGCGCTTTACCGCTTCACGTTCGTTGAATCTACATTTTAAATGCAAACTTAAAGAGACATAATTTTCAGTAATTCATATTTTGTAATTAATATTAATAATAATTAATATTATAAATAGATATTTTGTGCTTAAACCCATAGACGTAAACCTAAACTATATTAATTTTATCGCTTGATGGAAGTATTCAGCGATCCAGCAGGAAAAATATATGCTTTACCGCTTTAATAAAGCGCTGCAGCTATTTGAATAAAGAGCTGAAGCGCTGCGGTTCCCTGATTCCGCCTAATATTTAATTTTATATGCTTTTAACCAAAGACAATAAACAGGGCTTTTAACTGATTCTGATCAGTGTTGCCAATATTACCAAATGTGCAGTGCCAGACTATTTTCTTGGCACTATGCCTGCTTATTATAACGATTACAATAATGATAAACTAAAAGCAGGGAGATTTTGAACGCCTAGCCTAAATAGAGAGATTTTGTTTGAACCCCTTAATTTTTAGCTTATAGTTATCGTAATCGTTATACTGAGCTACGTATAACGATTACATGCTCAATATAACGATTACTATAATTATAACGACAAATTTAAGGGGTTCAAAATATACGCGATTCTTGCTAAGCAATACGCTACCTACTGGCGGCACGCACAACTAACGCATGGGGTATTGGTTCAGTTTTGCGTATGTATATGTCTATTCTGAATTTTGAAATATCCGTTGTTATATAGTTAATTGCTTTGATTAGATATGAATCATTATTGTTGTGAGCGTCATTGTTCCTCTTGTACAAAGAAAAACCCCGAGATCAGTTTCATACTTTTCCAAAAGCGGGAAAATCTGGAGCTATCGCGGAAACTATAAGTTGAGCATTACAGAGTTACAGGAGACAAGTATATGGATAAAGAAGCTAAAGAACGCAGAGTAGAGAGTGTGCTCTTAACCATTCTCTAAGGATGACTATTTCCATAAAGGTATGTATGCTGTATGCCCAATAAAGAATTTGACATATTTTGAGGTCAAGTTTCATTTTCAGATTGAACGCTTGAAAAATATTGAAATCTATTTTAATTTTATATCACTACTTACCTCTTTCAAAATAGTTTTACAAGCTTTTTACCTGGTTTCAGGTAAAAATTTCAAAACGTCAGTGTCAGTGAACGTAGGTTAGTGTAGGTTACTGCCATTTTGGCGCTTCGATCTTAAAATCAATCGCGTATCATGATATAATAAGGAGAAGGTATGACATGACATTCGTGAGTACGAAAATGCGTCCGCTGTGCGCATACGTCATCGAGAGCGCAGAATGATCGCTAAATACAAATGTTATATACGATCACAAATTACTGAGACATTTTCAGTAATTTGTGTATACGATTTCAATGGAAACATTATCAAAACTTTCATATAATTGGCACAAAACAGTGTCCCGAATAGGAAAATATTGGGAAATTTAACCAGTGTCCTTAAATGTGTTCTTTAATAATCATAAGCACAGATACTCCATATGGTAGGTATCTACAAAATACCCTGGTAATCCCTAGTGGTTTAAAATTGGCTCTTTTAATTTCTTACCTACTTCAATAATAATAACTGTTCAGTGATGTATCAGTGATTATTGTAATTTTTATTATAAGTAATTAGTTATTCTGATTCGTGTGTAAAATGATTAGTACTTAAATATAGGATAAACGCTTTATAAACATTAGGATGTGGGCAACAAGTTAACTTTATACATATATTTCGCCGCTCGCCTTACACCTACGACTAAAAGCGAAAATTGTTCCTTACGCTCGGTTAAGATTTTAAATTGACTGTATTATTAAATGTATTCATTTTTTTTAATTATTCGAAAATTTTAAATGTTGCTCATTTTTTTTATTTAATGACCACATTACAGAACCATATCTATTACAGGTTATATAATTTATTACAGGCTTTAAATTTATCTCATAATCATCATCGGTGAAGTGTTTGGAACATGTTCTGGTAGTACCTATATGTACATTAAACTTCTTTGCTTGACAGCAAGCTACCACCCATAGTTTCTTTATTACTTTATCCCGTGGAAACGTGAAAAACCTTGTAACATAATAGATAATGCAATGTTTACATTGTCTAAATATCGTAAAATATATAATTACCTAATATTATTAAAATTATTGGGTTCTTGGTTGCGATTGTCACTATTACACAAGCACACAGCACAACGCATTTTTATTGCACTTTTAGTTTACGTGTTAATATAAAATTAACTTTAACTATACTCACATATGATTATAATTAGTATACACTAGAATTATACGAATACTCTGCCAAAAAAATGAATTTAGAGGAGAAAATGTAAAAACCCCGAAACTTTCGCACCTTTACACATGTAAACACTGTAAAATGTCAAATTTGCGCTCTCGGTGACGACACAGATGTGGGAGGGATATGCGCAATGTCATACCTTGCTTTATTGTATCATGATCGCGTATAGCTTATCGTTATCGTAATTCTACTAAGCATGTGCTGTGCTGTGCCAAAAAGAGTGTCCCTTTTGGCACTACTGTTCAGTACAACGATTACGATGCAGATAAGCTAAAAATTAAGGGGTTTCAAAATCTCCTTACTGAATTGTATTTTTTTATACATAAGACACATATTATAAAATTCTAATCTAAATAGCAGTGCCAGTTTTAATGTGACCAAATTTGAGTGAAAAACAATGAGTTAGTTTGAACATAATCGTCTATATCAAGCCGCCTGCTCCCTGCTCCTGAAATATGACCAGGCGACATAATTTAGCCGATTATAGTTTGAATTAAAACATATTTGTTATTTTACAGGTGGTTTAATCCCAAACGAAACTATGAATTATAGTTTAAATTATCTATTTTTTAAAGCATATATTTACATAAAATCCAAAACTAGAAAACAACAAACATATTTAAAAAACACATTTTACAAATATGAGATCATGTTACCCACAAATTTTTTTCCACAGGACATAATTGCTGGAAATTTCAGCAATAATACGCTCATCTCAGCTACATTTTTTTAAATATCTGCATTCAATATTGATATTCTTTTCTAACTTTCCATGGTCTTATTTTTTAATTTTATCTTTAAGTAGTGTACGTAGTAAGTATCACAACCTCCACATTTTATATCTTTATATATGAATTAAGCCAAAAAGTTATATAAGAGATAAATTATTAATGAAATTATTAAATATTAAGGTACAATAAAGTTTTTATTTTCCCTCATTACCTATAACCTACATACGCAAAGGAATAACCTTATTATTTTTAAGATATGTCGAAAACCACTACTTTACGTTGAATATGCATCCCCCAAACATTGAATTACATAGCATACATTCATGTACCCTCAACTTATTGTCTTTAATATATTTTTCTTTTTAAGAGTTTTATCTACATCTTTTAAATAATGAAATATTAAACAAGCATCTACCATTTAATATTTAATCTATTTAATATTTCATTACCCTTAACCCTTAAACAACACCAATAACAAAAACAACATTTTATTTATAAAATTTGCATATATCTATTTTTATAATTTAATTTTCTTTGCTGTAAGCTGATTTTTCTTTTTTTTGCTTTTGTTATTTTGTGATTTGTTGTGGATTTGCACCTCGTCTTGAAGCTGAGCGAAGAATGCCTTTGATGATTTCACAGCTTTGGAGTCAATACGTTCATCCATCTAGAAAATAAATTAATTCATTTAGAAGTAGATCAGATTTCGGATGAAGGTTCAAGTTCATACCAGGGAACTGATCATATTAATAGATCATTATAACTTTTAATAAAGCACTGCTGCGAATAAAAGTATTACCTACGGATTCATCAACGAGGCCTAACGTTAGTCCGACTAGCGAAGGTTACGCGAAAATTTTGCGCCGTTGTTGCGCGGGTTAAAATAAAAGGTGTAGTCGGCGGTGCAAAGTTGGTTAGTCCGACTAAAGCCTTACGTCTCTTTCATGAATCCGGGTGTTAAGCTTTAGGCCACTACACCATGAAGTACAGGGTAAAATTCAATGGTATTATAGGAGACCTTGGACATAACTGCTGGAGGTAGAAAAAGCCTATTTCTCAAGCTAAATTCAAATTCAAGACAAATTCAAATGTTAGGTCGCATTAATAAAAAATAAAGGATATTTAACTAAAATTACCCTTAAATACCTTGGTACTGGATACTATTATTGAGATAATTGTATCCAAGGTATCAACTTTAGCTAATAGTAATTTTATTATAAAACCGGGTATTAAATCAGAAATTTAATGTTTTCAAGATGCACTGCTAGATTTCAATGTCTGATGCACAATTGCATCTCTAATCTAATATTATTAGATTTTTAGTACATCTTATCTTATCATTATATTTTTTAAAAGGGAATCGAAATTGGCCATTGTCTAGTAAAATATATAATTTTCCCTTTTTTACAAATATGTTTTTGTTGAAATACAACATGTAATATAATGATTTATGTATTTGTAAAATATACTTTTCATTTCTAAAAGAAAAAAAAATATTATAAAATTATTTTTTAAAATCATTTTACTCCAGTTAGTTCTACACTCCGATCAATATTTGGTCGGAGGTTCTACATATAGTTTCCGTTTTATATACGTATGACTTCACAATAAAATTATTATTTTAAATTTTTTGAATATTGGTAATAGATATAATTTAATTTTCCTCTTATATTTTCTGTAAAATGATAATATTTTTCTTTTTCTGAATATACATTGTTTTGTATTATTTCCTGTTCGGCAAACATATGAAAGATTATGATAAAATAAACTATTGTTACAGCTATTTCTATCAAAATCAAAATAAAAAAAAAATATATATAAAACATCCTGGTATACCTAAAGTGGAAAGCAAAGCTCAAAATAGATTTAGAGCAATTTTTACTTTCATCGCAAGTTATTTAGTAGATACCAGAGATAAAGGTGATCGAAAATGTGATAAAAATTAGAATCGCCTAGACATAACTCAATAAAAATTGAACGCATCAAAGTTCTTCTGTTACTTTCATTGGCTTCAATGTTGACCATGATACAACTACACAGATACGATACAGTTACGAGGAAAAACAATTGATAAACACGAAAATAATTATAATACTGCCCTTAAAAATTTTCGCATCACATCGCCATTTTTCCCTCACGAATGACGTCATGCGCAAACAAACGAAAGTTATGAGCATATTTGTGTAGTTGTATCATGATGTTGACAGTATAATTTGTCTAGAAAATACAAGCTCGAAAAAGTTAAATTACATTTTTATATCTCCAATAGTTTCTGATGATACCCTGCAATAGCATTAAAGATTAGACACCTACTTCTATCACAGACAGATTATTATTGTGATACTTAATGTCAAAATACTTTTAGCAAATAAATATAAGGCAATCATTGATTCAAAAATAAAATAGATATAAAAAATATTTATAATTATAATACTTCCGAGTAATACATATTAAAAAATATTAAATGACATACCTTTTCAGTATTACTTTCCTTAGTCACTTTCTGCAACATCTCCTTAACCTTTTCCTTACTATATTTGTTACCCAGTCCGGGCTTCAATTTATTAATCATATTTTCATGTTTTTGCTTTTCTTTCAAATGTGCACGTTGTTTCAGTTTCTTCTTTCTCCTTTCTCTTTTTTTATCTGTAGCTGTTCTTTCAGATTTTGCTAAAATCCATATTGAATTTATTAATAGTCTCCATTTGTTCCCAACAGTGAATATTAAATAGACAATAACAATACATTCAATAGTAGTCAATTAAACAAAAAATACCTAATGATTTTTTAAACTGCAGGAAATGAAAAATGCAAAACATTTTTATAATTTACCTTCATTTATTAATGTTGAAGTAGCTGAATACTTAAGACTAATTTTAACTATACTATGAGAAAATTTACCTATAATTTCTCCTTTAGTTTTGTTCCTTACTTCTTCCGGAGCCAACAAAGCAGCATCACTTATGGCATTTGGAGCAACCTCTTCCATAGTTATTGCTGGTAAGTTGTTAACAATTTTAAGTTCTGGAATAGCTGGTTTAGGGGTGAAATGGAAGTTGGATAGAGCATCTAATTCATTAAAAAGTTTCTTCATCATAGTTTTTATTTCTTTATGCAAGTTTGGCTCTTCTTCTACTTTGTCAGCATTTTCTGGGTCTAATGCAGCTTGTTGATCAAGAAACTCTTTTTCATAGATTTGTGCTAGGGACTGTTTACTTTTTTCTTGATCTAATACCAGTTTCTTCTTGTACTCCAAAGGTGTCTCCACAGGCTTAACTTTCCTTTGTACACTGTCAAACACCCTGTCCTTTATTCTTTGTTTAATAATATCTTCTAATTGCAAAGTTGTCTGTTCGGTAATTATTGGAGCTAAAACAATAAGTATGACATGTACCAAAATACTCTATATAAGGCCATATTCAGTCACTGTAAAAATGTCAAAATTTTTTAAATAAAAAATACCTCATAATGCTCTAAAACTAATATAGCTCACCTGGTCTTGAAGATATATCAAACTCGACAATCTCCTCCAAAAGAGAATTTTGAGGACGATCCTCTGCTCTAATTTCACCTTTCAATTGCCAGGGTTTTTCACTGACAGCGTTTTGCTCTAATTCATCAATTTTTTTCTTCAATCGCACTTGTCGTAATTCTAACGAGGATTTTATTTCATTATTATCATTGTTCAACTCATCATCGCTCATCATGTCATCTAAAAATTTATTTCGTTTTTCTCCTTTTTTATTGTCTTTAGTAACAAAGAAATCTTTGAACTTTGCAGTTTTAGTGTTTTCATCGTCTTCATTATCATCGTGATTTCCTTCAAATAAATCAATGCTGTTTTCAGATTCTTCGTCTGATTCTTTTAAGTCATTTTTGACATTATCGCTTTGTATTTTTCTTTCTTCTATACTAAGAAAGTGTTCCATTTCTTCCAACTTGAAAAACTCATCGTCGACTACTGATTTCTTTTTTGAGGTAATAGGTAGATTAGTATCAGTTTCTTCATCGGAGACCTCATCAGAAACCTCGTCATCATTTAATTCAAGTTCATTATTGTCTTCGTCGTCAGAACTAGAACTGCTGTGTTCGTTTACTATTTCTTTATCCTCTATGCAATTGCTATAACTTTTTTCTTTACCTTCATTTTCCTTCTCATAATTTTCTAGTTCTTTTTTCAGATTATCAAATATAAGCTGATTTTTACCAACAACTAGTCTACTAACATTCCTAATAGACTGAGATAATGAGGATTCATTTTGTAGTTCTATCTGCTGCCAAATCTGCTCCACATCAAAATTCTTTATAATCAGCTCTGGTAAAGCTGATGATTTATTAATTTTCTTTTCTTCGCATTTAGAATAATCATAGGTTCTCTTAAGATCATACTTTACTGGTTCTAATAGAGAGTTATCAGCACTAAAATATTACATTAATCAAGATAAAATGTATTACATAATTAGTAACTTACTTTAAAAATGTATCGGGTTTTTTCGTAATTTGTTGAAAGTCTTCTAAAATAGTAGTTGCAGTATATTTTTCTTGATCCTCCATAATTATTTATTACGAATCTGCAGATTTTAAAAGTAAAACTAAACATGATATTACAGAAGTTACGAATAAACTGAAATGGTTTTCATTTCATAGGCAAAAATATAGCATAGCCTTACAAGTTTATATTTTCAAATTTTATAGTAGACACTTAGTGTCTACCTAAGCATAACTAATACTCTACAATGTTAGTGATGGTGGTTGCTTTTCCGCAGGTGCCATTATAGCAGTGACCTCTAGTGTCTTTGAGGGGGACAATCCTACTTTTTATTCTATTTACAATCCTACTACTATTTATTTGAAAAAGATGCCGGAGCAATGCAACGTTAGTCGGGGTACATTGCCTGTGGAGTAGTTGTTTTCGGCATTTCCTTCCAATAATACTCTACAACTCCTATAAAAGACTCCTATAAAGATTGAAAGTGTAGTATAAAGGCAAACTTCTACAGTTTGTGCAAACTTTAGAAGTTTGCCCCCCACGAAAATAATTGCCAAGTTTTTTTTATTATTTTACAGGTGGTTGTAATAACAAAAGAAACTACAATGATGTTCTGAAGTTTAATTCAGTCGAGTAACCAATATATTACATATCATATCATAACATAGACTTAAATTAAGGAAAAAATGAAAGCCTACTTAATTTTACACGGGAATTAGCTAAAGGTGAAGAAAGTAACCAAGGAGATTATTTTGGTACCTATATCTACATTTATAAATTTTCCTTATATTACGTACCTACTTAGATTAAATAGGCGGTAGTACTGTAGTAACTTTCCGGACTAAAAATTGTTCAATAATATTTAAATAATATATATCATACTTTTGTCTTGTGCAAATACCTACATGTACAATTTTCAAGACGGGTTTAAAAATAACTTTTTCCTTCACAAGTCAGACTAAGCAAGCATCTGGATTTTTTGAATTTAAACAAGTGTTTTCAAAGGAAACTTTGGCATTTAGTATTTTCTGATATATTCTCTACAGTTGGAGAGCATATAAATGATATACAAAGACAAATGTACTGTTCAGCTGCACTGAATGCTGCGGTCGCATTATGAGTGCCGCATTAAGATTAATTAAATAAGTACTATTCATATCTTTACTTTTACAGTATTAATGTAAAACACTATATGTACTTACACCTCAAAACAGGAAAAAATATTTGTGATCAACAGTGCTGGAACCTACCAACACCGTACACCCACTCCACAGAAAATCTATGTACTATCCACGTACTGTATTGTCGTTAAACACGCTTTAGGTACTGTTATGTATAAATAATACATGTCATAATACAAGGATTTTACACTAAATCCTTTACTATTATCCTACTATAATAATAATACACTGCTATAAATCAACTCTTAGAATAAATATATTGAGGTTAGTTTCAAATCTGTGGTTAGGTTGTTTCCCACAGAATATTGGTTTCAGTACGGTATTTCCACTATTTATAATCTCTATGGGTTCCACAAAACATATACGAGTTGTCTCGGATCAGTGCTGCCAACCCTTCACAACTGAATTCCTCCCACAAAGAAATAATAAAATTCAATTACCTAATTTAAATTTTAAAAATTCCGAACCGGTTAGCTTGTTTCAGCTCTCTATATATATAATTATAACTATATTATGAAATAAATATTCTACGAAATATTAAACAGTATATAGCTATGACAAAATTATAAATATATGATGTTAGGGGCACAGAATATACACTATACAGAAGCGAAGGTTGAAGTTCCCGCCAAGACCAAACTTTAATACGCATGCGCGTACAAGTTGTATTCTAATCAAACTGAACGCCTAACTTTACGATTGTTGATGTTATGGTGATTCTTAGGTCATAGCGTTATTGTCATTTGTGATTTGAGTGTGAGTGTGTTTGCCGTTTGTTCCGTTTATTCGAGGTTTAATAATAGTGTTTTTCTGTTTTTATATTGTGTTTATTGCTGTATTTGTGTTTTTTGGACTTTCTAGGTATTCTGTGATTATAATTCATTAGTGCTAAGGTAAACATAAAATAATGTGTATAGGCCTAATGAATATTTTTTTTAAATTATTTTTTAGGGGTAGGTCACAGTTCCTGTTCCTGATTATAATGGCAACTCGTAAAGGGGGATATTCATGTATATGCCGTGGATGTGCTTCCAGAACGGGCCAAGGAATAAGTTTATTTTCTCTTCCAAATGACCCTGGCAGGTATGTATGTAATTTCTCACAAATCATATAAAGTATGAGTCATTAAAGTTATAATATCCAGAACTAAAAATATCAGTGCTCCTATCAAAGATAATAATACATATGAATACCCACATATGACGGATTATTAATCGTATAAACAAATGTTCGGAGTGTGTTGTAAGTACAGAATATATATAGTGTATATTTTGTGGAATAAGTACGTACTGAGATATTAACTGGGTAGATATTTTGACAATTTTGAATTACCTAAAGGACATATTATTTGGATAGGACGTACTTTATTTTTAAAAAATTTGTAGGTGTTCGATCATTTATTGACAGATGTAGCAAAGTTAGCAAAGAACTAAAATTTTATTAAACCTTTTCTTTTAGACTGGTAATGTGGTTAAAAGCATGCAATAGGGAGGACCTGCTTGGAAAAGATCTTTGTGGGTTGCACAAGAATTATCGTTTGTGTGAATACCATTTCGAGGAGCAATATATTGCCCAAGGCATACGGAAAACCTTATTTGAAGGAGCAATACCAACAATCTTCCCTCACACATTAAGAAGACAAACTTCTGCAGGCATGTCGGACGAATCATCTAATAAAGTGATTGTGCTCTCAGGTCAGATTTTTCAAAATTGTGGGAACAAACATAATTTCACAATAGTATAGAACTTACTTAAATATGGAATCATATAAAATAGATATCACATCAGAATTTGTATAGGCGGAATAAAAATTTCATCAATTTTATTAGAGATTTATATTAAATAGATATATTAACTAATACACAGCCAAAATACCATGAAATGGCTCATTACAACATTAAGAAGCATCTATAAATTGTAAATCCAATTTTATAAATTAAAATTCATTAGATCTTTCTTTATCGCGATATCACGTTTTCTATATTTGAAAATTATATAGGAATACTCCATATAGTTAGAGATTTATCCAGATTTATATACCTTCTAATAATAAAATTACTTTCAGATATGACCATTACTCCTCGTGCAGTAGAAAGTATTCATCGCAAGGTCGAAACTATTGTTTCTCCTGAGTCTGCTTCAGTTACAGCAGGTAATCTTTCTTGATTTATCTTTTGAACATATTTCTAGTACACGTTATAGATTAATTTGGAAATAATTTATTGTAAAAGTCACCTCTTTAAAAGTAATTACATTTCAGGTGTTACAATTGTCCCTCCATCAAAAGACAGTACACAAGTAGTTGTTCGCAGTTCTTTTCCATGTGCATCAGCTATAGCAGGTACTGTTTATATTCTTTTTTTTTTATTATTTTCATTATACAGTAGAATCTCAGAATTCGATCATGTAGTAGTCTAGCATTGCCAGTAAGCATTTTCCACATAAAATATTAGACAATCTGCCATTTGGTTCTAAATCTAAACAAACAGTTTACTGGTCGTAGCCTGATGTAATGTTGTAAAATATGTATTGCACAATATGATTGCCTGTTTAGTTTGAGTCTGATACATAGTTAGACTGTTAGAATTGTCAAGTTAATCAAAGCGCAATAATTTTATGAAATTTTCCAATAATCTGACCAGTTGCAATTAAAGACGCCAGATTCTACTGTACAGCTATACCAACCTTGCCCAACATTTTATGGAAAAAATAATTACACAAACTTTTTTGTTTTAGGTCCAAGTGGTATTCACACCACTACTTCTCCTATAACATCGCCTTCAACTTCCACACAAACTCCTGCAAGTTTAAGTGCTGGAACGCCAAGAAAAAAGAAGTTAAAAAGGAAATTAAAAGCTTTAAGGCAAAGACGGTTAATAGGGGGAATAGGTAAACAAGAATCAGATTTGCAAAACTTCTATAGGTTATGTGATAAATATCTCGGTGAACCTTTGGCATCGTTAATCAAACCACAAGCCCTATTAAAAGAGAGACGACCTTTAGGTAGAAGGTACTCAATGGAGTTCAAACAGTTTGCCTTGACGTTATATTTCCTGGGTCCTCGGGCCTACAAATTTATGGGTAAATTGTTTTGCCTTCCAACAAAGCGGAGTCTACAAAGACTAACGCAACAACTTGCCTGTAAACCAGGTTTAGATAATGAAAGTGTATTTCAAGCTTTAGCCATTAAAATACGTACTATGAGAGATGAAGACAAATATTGTAGTTTATGCATTGACGAGATGGCATTAAAAGCTAATTTATATTTTCACACTCAGCGAGATGAAATTGTAGGTCTTGTCGATACTGGGGATAGCCCAAAAGAATTTGTTGCTGCTCAAAATGTATTAGTAATCATGGCACGGGGACTATACACGAATTGGAAGCAACCAATTTCATATTTTTTTGTTGGTACACAATTGAAAGTTGCACAGTTACGCCCAATTATCGAGAAGTGCGTAATGAAATTAGAGAGCTTAGGATTGCATGTAGAATGCCTTGTGAGTGATATGGGGTCGAATTTTATAGATCTTGCAAATACTCTTGGAGTAACCCAAAATAGTGTAGAGTTTGACATTAATGGCAAAAAAATTGTTTACCTTTTCGATCCCTGCCATCTAATAAAAGCGACTAGAAATAATTTAATAAATAATGTTTTTTGTTTTGATAACAAAAAAACGTCGTGGTCATTTATAGAGTCCTTTTATAATCAAGACAGACAAAAGTTTTATAGAATGGCATCAAAACTAACAAATTCACATATTTATCCCAGTAATTTTGATAAAATGAAGGTTCGTTTTGCAACTCAAGTTTTGAGTAATACGGTAGCGAGTGGAATGAACACATATATGTCTTTGGGAGCACTTTCCGGAGAAGCAATTGGGACCATCGAAGTAGTAGAAAAATTTAATAAACTATTTGATATATTTAACTCCATACAACTACAAAACCACAATAAATATAAAAACGCATTTGTAGCAGCAGACTATCAAAATAATTTTTTAAATGAGATGATAAAGTTTTTAGAAAATTTGAGAATTCTTAATAAAAAGGGAGAAGATGTTACTTCCAGGTCCAGAACAAGGAAATGCTGGCTAATTACCATAAATGGTTTAAAAAAACTGTGGCCGAAATTGTCTTCTGTTAATTTTAGATACCTACTTACACGAAGACTCAATACAGATTGCCTCGAGAACTTTTTTGGGAGTGTTCGGCAACAAGGTGGCAATTCAATCAATCCTACTCCCATCCAATTCGAAAGAATCTTTAGAAAGTTGTTTTGCCAAAATTATCTCCACACAAATGAGATGAATTGTAAAGAAGATTTGGATGAGTTATTGCTGAATTTACATTCAACCATTAATATTGTAGATGAAAATGTCAATATAAAACAAAATATAGCCATAGTACTGCCGGACTACGATTATAGAAAAGAAAAACTGACGACACTAAATGCATTCAATTACGTGTGTGGCTATCTAATGAAAAAGGCACTTTACTTACACAGATGTGAAACTTGCATAAATTATTCTAAACAATGTGAAGATTTAAATATTACTCAATTATTAACTCATTTTAAAGCTTACGATACAGATAAAAGTATTTATGGAGGCCTAAGGGTTCCTAGTGAACATTTTATAAATTATATATATAAATTGGAAACAACGTTTTCCTCAATGTTTGAGGAAGTTTGTATTGAAGAAGGAATGTCACATAAATGTTTGGAAAAATTACAAAATATTGAATTTGTTCATCCTTGTCCCGACTTTCCAGCGTTATATGTTTTAAAATTATTTATTCGATTAAAAATATTTTATTGTATTAAATATATAAATAGGGATATCGTAACAAAGAAATACAGAAACCGAAAATTAAGAATTTTGTCGCACCTATAATTTCTTTTGTCTTCTTTTTCTTCTTTGGTGGTTCTTTTGTGTAATATTTCTAAATAAATACATGCAAGTAATCATATGTCACTTATTTATTAACCTTTAAAACACATTATTGTTTCTTTTGTTTTGATGTTTTACAGTTGAACTTGAATTTAGTTGTAACTTTTTATTGCATTATAACGATATTGGAAATCAGATAATTTTAAGTATCGTTAGCCTCGTGAAATTTTGTATTACTATTGTACTGTTTGCTTGGATATTAAATAATTGTTAAATTAAAGATATCTTACTGACCACTCTAAATCCATCCCCAGATTTTATACACTATGAATTTGCTCAGAATTTACTTTTACTATACTCCACCAGTGGTGGTTCGTCGGGGTGGGCGTGGTGGGCAGAGCCCACTCTAGAATTTCCACGGTAAACACTAAAAGCTCGTTTAACATTCAACTTGCAAAATGTACATCCCTTGAATAATACCAATACTATAACTTTATTCTTCCATATAAATAGAGATATTTAGAAATACTTATTTATAGTTTAAAAAAAATAATAAAACAATCTGAATTATCAGCGAATAGGTAGTCACCCTTTATTCAAGTGATAGAGATTGCAGTTTACAGGGTGAGCGAACCCGTTTCTGTTGAGTTGTCATATTCATATCATACATTTCTACGAGTTAGAATTGTTAATAATAAGATACTGGGATCGTAGAGTATGTATCAATAATTCAAACGGGCTAGCCTATAGCTTCTGTATCACATCGTCTTATACGTTCCATATGCTTTATACTTAAAAGTTAATCTAAAAGTAATATGAAAATTATGAACGTAGAACTTAACTAACTTTGCTAATATAATCCCAAGGTGGACAAGTCCGTAAGAATGTGCTCCATCTGGCATATCAACACGAGTAGAGCAGAAAATTTCCACCAGCGGTGAAAATAAACACGGCACTAATTTCTTTTTTTGAACAAATATAAACACGTACTGTATTTTTGGTATTAAGAGTAGTCTAGAACATTTACTTTACACCACTGATTTCAAATTAATCAAGAAGTGTGAGGGGATTATTTGATAATTTATTTAATAAAATAAGATGAAAAATTTAGAAGCAGCCTTCTTCGGCTGGTGCTTTCGATTGGCACCTTTACTTTGGGCTTACCCATCGGACATATTCGTGCTTCAGCGCTTCGGTTAGTCAGTCTCGCAGCACTGCTATATTTTTCGCGATTAGCCAAGGTTTTTATTAAAATTATTTTTAATTCCAAAAGTAATTAGACTAACTAGGGTACAAAATGTAAGTATAGTTAAGTGTTTAGTCATAAAGAAAAGAATTTGCCCACCCAATCCAGAAAGCTGGGAGCCGCCACTGTACTCCATGTTTATTTGGGTATTAAGTCTGGAAAAATTAAATTCGTAAATAAATTTACGTTTTTCAGGGATTTTATACCCAAACAAATGTGGAGTTTTACAAATGTGTCAAATAAATACATTTAGACAATTTACTTTTACCGTTTGCAAAAGTAGAGCTCATTTGTTATTTAAATACTAAAAATTTATACAATATTTCTGTTAGATACTGTTGCATTCTCATAATTTAAAAAATATATGAAAACTTAAATATTACTTCTTTACGTGTACCTAAGTGTGCTATTTATTTGTTAAATATTTCTCACAGTGTAACATGTTGTATGATCCAACTTCAAGTCTGTTTCAAGGTTAAATATTTCAGTCCATCCAACATCAAAGGTACCGCCGACACTGTCGTTTCTGTTGGGTGTATAATTCTGTGTTAGGGGTAACGGTGAACCAGAAGATTAATGTACGTTTTCAGTTTTCGATCAAATAACTCCTCATAATACTGCTCGATCAACATAATAAAAATATCCTGTTTTTTTCTATCATCCAACCCCTAGCTATCTTAAAAAGATTTCGCAGGTAAATAAAAAATTAAAATTAAGGGCAGTAGCAGCAGAATAGGCACGGTACATAAATGAATTTAATTCTATCATTCCGCATACTTCCATATACCTACATGTGCTATAATGTTAACGAATCACATTCAAAAACGTCTGTCAGACTGTAGCTATCTTCAGCGAATGGTCAGACCAGTTGATATCATTGAGACAACATGCAAATATTTCGGTGGTCAGCTTAATCATGATACAACTACACCACAGATTATAGATACTAACTACACTGTATCACGAGCCCAATCTGCTGACTGAGAAAATTGAACAAGAGTTGAATGTTTGACATGCCAGAATAGAAACACAACTACAGCAGAAATTGTCATTCAGCCGGTAGTTTTACTTTGCTTGTGAGTTCGACTACAGTGGTTCGACCATTCGCTGAACACAGTATCACTTATTGTCTCAGTCATTTGCATCAACAGAATAGAAATAGAGTAAAAAATATTATTGTATGAAAAAAAAAAGGATTGATAAGACTATTTTTCCCACAAAAACAGCATGTTTTTTTCTGTAGAAAATATATGGATAGACAAAAAAGTATCTACTTATGTATATGATTAGGGTTAACAGTGTCTTCATGAATATTATTTTGATTTTCTGATTTACCTACATGTTATTGATCTCCGAAAACATGAATACATACAAGTCTAGACAAAATTAAATGGCATCCTTCCAGGAATGTATTTTCCTCATGAAAGTAAAAATTAGTTGTTATTTTCATAAGCAATTAATACCTACATCACAATAATAATGTTACTTAAACGTACAATATAGATGGAGTTAAGAACTATTGAATCAGCATTTTTTTTTATATTCTATTATATAAAAATTTCTTAACGTTTAATAATATTCCTATAGATTGTTCTACAATTCCAGCATTTACATTTTAGAAGTATACGTTATTTTTCAGAAAATAGAGATAATTATGCACAATACACACAAAAAATTTAAATACACAAGTACGTAATGCAGGTAATAAATTAGACTTTTATTTTTTATGCGTTATAAATTTACCTTTGGTATATGTGTATACACATGGCATACATAGCGATAATTATATATATATATCATAGGTACTTAGAAGCCTAATAATAAAAGAAGTCAGGTAGGTAAAAAATAACCTTAGTATATGCTTAAAACATAAAAATGTCATGTCAACCTCTTCACACGTCTTATGGAATGAATGTAATTATTAAATAAAAGTTTGTGGAAAAAATACTGGCACTAAACAAATATTCCTATTACATTGCATCCTAACATCGTAAAGGTGGATCATCATCATCTAGGTCTTGTCCTATCATGAATTCGTCATAGTTTTCACTCCTTCGGTTTATCTTATTTCTAATCCATGTTAAAAGTTGGTATTTTCTGTTCGCATATATTCCACATATCACAAATATTATCAGAAACAGTGGTATTAAAATACCGGCAACGAGGGACCCACTACCTTGATTGTCCACAAGACTTGAATAATTAGGGGTGGACTGTGTTGTCAGAATTACTTTTTCCTTACAGTAGGTACTATTTTGTCTCTCATATCCAAAAGGGCATTGGCAAGATCTTGTAGAATTATCACAAATTTCTGTAACTGAACATAAACTGGTACTGCTAACCAGATCAGAGGGATCACATTGTCTGCTGGTTTTGCCTAAAATATATTTATTAAGAACAGATTAAAATACTTGTGATTTACTTACCAATTACCACAAAGAATGAAAGAATAAAAAAAAATCCTGTATATGTTCTTAACCTTAACATTATGACATTACATTTCTTTGGATGTTAAATTACAAAACACAGGATGATTATGATTATAATTTAATAGTCGAGGAATACAAATAGTTCATTATAACTGATAAGCTATCATTATCAAAATAAAAATATCAGTATTGTATCAGTGATAAAAATTGAAATGGTTTATAAATAATAAATAAAGAGTTCTCTGTTTTTACCACACGACACACGTTTAAATCGTACTGTGTTAAATTAAACAATTTATTTCGTCACTGGAATTATTATTTGGTGCACTTATTCAATTTGTGTTGATGGATTAATTTAAACCATACCTATTTAAACTAGTCATTTGATAATTTCAGATGTCAGGCCAGTAAATATACATATACACGTAGATACAATATTTTTTAATATTTTAATGACTTTTTTTATAGACAAAGCAAATTACAGAAAGCTTTATTTGCTTCTCTGGGGCTATCGGGCTATCTAAAATCTGTGATACGATACAATAACAGCTTTCCTTTAACTTTTAAACAAACAACGAACAACCCTTTGATCTTTAGTGGTTTATGTATTTTGATTTTATGGGTGGTCACACCACACTTATCTTTATTCTAGGGCAAGGATTTTTTTAAAATAAACTTGTAAGAATCCGTTATCTAGGTGATGGTGATACCAAAAATATCACCAAATTTCAACAGTGAATTTTGTCTATGATACCAAAGAAGAATATGATCTATGACTTTAGACTTCTATGATGCCCTATCTCTTCAGTTATATTTCAATACCATTTCAAAACCCATTTATTAACCGTTTCATGTTCATGCATGAAACATGATAACTAGTATCTATAATCTGTGATGATAACATTAAAGCATGACCATCACAGAATATGAAATAAATATGACCATCATAATTTTCGTAAAATTTTAACAACTCATAAATTCTATAAAAATTATTCTTCTTGCCCTGACATCTATCAATATCAACCTATATTAATATGGAACAAAATCGCCGCCGCGAGTAAATCTAGGTGGCGGTGATATCAACGGTACACACCCTTGTATATATTTTGCGGAACACACAAAACACAAAATGATAGTACAACCACAGAATTAAATAACTATAAAATGGAAAAGTCACAAGTTTTATAATATTTTGAATACCGGAAATGAAGGATTAAGTCCGGTACGGATTCTGCGCAGTTCACATTTGATGAAGAAGTCGGCATTTTTCTTCGAACTTCGAACTTCGAACGACACACCATGAAGTGACAGGATAGTTATGAGAGCTAAACTAAATAGTATACAGAGTTATCGATAATTATCCGTCAACTAAAAATCCTTTCAAAATTAGCAGGCTAAATATTATTGTGTCAGTGGTAAAAATGGCCTCCGGAGATATATTGCAACTTTTATTTATTTTTTAATTTAATTTAGTTTGTTTTATATTTTTATTTTTTAATTTGTACGATTATTTTTATTTTTGATGTACTTAATTCGGAGACTTAATTAAATGATGAGGATTGCGGTATTATAAAATAAAATAAATAATGTCTATCTCTGGATTTAATTTCTCCTTATCGATGACTTATAATATGATGACTTAATAATACCTATTAAAAGAATAAATAGATATTTTATTAGTAATTACGAAAAAGTTATTCCGATGTGTGAAAAATTAAAAAACTGTATATTCTGCTAACGGCTAATTATAATAGCCGGCTAAATGCTAGTTATATAATTAGCATTGACTAAATATATAATTAGCGACTAAAAACCCATCACTGGTTTTCACTTAATCCTATCTTCCAAGTTTCGTTTTTTCAGTGATTTCTGATGCACCCAGAGCACGCGTAGATCTACGCAATTCATTCATTAAAACCACCGCCTTCTAGATTTACTCCGTTGTTAACCAAGATAATCGCGGAGGCGTTGATTAAAACATACATTTGACATTGCCCAATGATTTTGCAGTTTGTGCAAAAAAAATCGCATAGGACATATAGGACCCACTACGGCTTGTCTATGCACTGATACAATATTTTTATAAATTTTAAAACACAATGATAAGTGTTATAATATAATTAACACAAGCACTAAAATACTGAGGTTCTCGAAGCCAATATAATATATCCATTATCTATAGATCCATTATCTATACTCGAAGCTTCCAAATGATTCAGTCCATAGATAATACAAGAACATGGAAGTAACCATGATACATACAACCAAGGATTGTTAACTGTTTACAAGATTTCTCGATCACTCAATTTTGTCATCCGCCTTTGTGACGTCATCGAAAATATATGTAATCGAATTGTCAAAATATACCTATTTTGTGTTTGTTATATATCACATTTGCAAGAGAATTTTCGTATTTGAATGATTATTAATATTATTATTTATTAAAGTTTGTAATAACAGTATAAAGTGTCCCTATTTCTACAAGTTCGAGATCTTTGGATCTTCGATGACGTCACAATTATGGATTACATTGTAGTATAGGGATCGAGCAATCCTGTAAACAGTTAACAATCCTTGACATCATACAACTACACAGATATGCTCATAACTTTCGTTTGTTCTGCGTATCACGTTATTCGTGAGGGAAAAATAGCGATCCGATGCGAAAATTCTTAAGGGCAGTGATATAATTATTTTCGTGTTTATCAATTGTTTTTCCTCGTAACTGACATAACTATATGCGCATTGGCATATCTATGTAGTTGTATGTTGTATCATGGAAGTAACGAAATATCACGGAAGCCAAGAAAGTAGGGATCGGTTGCTAAATAGCAGTTTGCTATTTTTTAACTGTTACATGATAGTAGCAGTTATTACTGCTAAAATTAAAATTATTTTACGCCTAGTCAGTCGTTCGTTTGACCGCGTTTGACCAAGCAAGTTACATATAAAGTCAGCTACTTACATATAAATATAAATTCAAAACATATTACATATAAACTGCATTATCTGTTTTTCTTTTCTTGAAGTAAAAGCTAAAGAGTGTGTAAAGAATGAAAACTCTTATTAGTTTATTCTCTTTGTCCGTCTGTTGTCTGTACCCAAGGATTATTAACTGTTTACAGGATTGCTCGATCCCTATACTACAATGTAATCCATAATTGTGACGTCATCAAAGATCCAACGATCTGGAACTTGTAGAAATAGGTACACTTTATACTGTTATTACAAACTTTAATAAATAATAATATTAATAATCATTCAAATACGAAAATTCTCTTGCAAATGAGAATTATAACAAACACAAAATAGGTATATATTGACAATTTGATTACATATATCTTCGATGACGTCACAAAGGCGGATGACAAAATTGAGCGATCGAGCAATCCTGTAAACAGGTAACAATCCTTGGTCTGTACCTAACCTAGATATTCTGTGCCTTGCCTAAAAAAATCCTTTTTCTGTTTTGTGTTTGTGCCTAAAATAATTATGTCTTTAAAATTCAAGTTGTTTAAAGAAACTGATAATTTAAAAGATCTTACGTTGGATGTATGTCTAAATGACTGGAAAGAATATCGTAGCACATTGATTTCATTTAAAAAAAGTGTTAATGAATGTTTAACTGCATTAGTGGAACAGGAGAAAAATTTAGGTTATACAATAGTAACCTAAATATTTGCTATCAGTATTTACGTAGGTATTTCCTTTTGTAGGTCATGATATATCAGATGCAGGGAAAGAGGATTCAGAGAGCTCTGAAGATGAAAATGATTATAAAGCAGTATCAAGTATACCAAGTTTATGTAAAAGAAGTAAAGTGCCTTAAATGTAATTATTTCAAATTAATATAACTTACAAAGCATATTACAAAAGATTGTAATATGCTTTGTATATTACAGATACAATGTGCATAACAAAACTTTTTATATTTACGATTGATGATAGATTTAAAAACTTTTCATTAACTGCAATAGTGGTAAAGTAGGGAAGCTGTAAATTTATCAAATAAAAATAGGTAATTCAAATGTATAGATTACTTATATTTTACATACGACTTCACATCTGAAATTGTAAGAGATAAAATTTGTTAAATTAGCAAAGTTGAATCCTGCATCCTCAGTATTTTTACAGATTCTTATAGTAATGTAAAAAGACAGGCCAAAACAATGTCTATCTTTGGGTGTAAGTTTTACTTCGGTTTTATTCTGATTACTCTTAATGATTTCTTTGAGCATATCACTCTTACTGTTGTAAATACTCGTATCAGTATCTAAATCACCGTACTTATTAAAGTTATACAGAATATTTAGAAGTGCATTTAGAAAAATTTGATTGTAAATAGGTATATCTGAAATTTCTTTTTCAGTTTTTTATGATTAAAATGTGCATAAAGAATTATACAACAACTAATTTTACCGATTTTTGTGTCGCAGTCTCTGAATATCTAATAGACTCTTACTTAATCTTATTATGTTTACAGGGTGATTCACGGTGGATGGAGATCGTTTTGTAAAGTTGGTTACCGAGGTTATGTCATGCTCTATATTGGCCTAAAATGTTTTCGAGAATGCGGTCGGTGTTGCCAGTTATACGTAAAACTGGTAACATCTTCGTTAATTTAAGTGGAATACCCTGTATATTTTTTCATTTTTGGATTCAACATCAATTTCAAAGTAACTTAATGTTTCCCTATATTATATATATGTCAAGCTGTTTTCGAAAATCTGTTTTTAAATAAATCGTGTTGCCTCTCTACCACAAAATAGTTGCCAGTTAAATTTTGGGGTACAGTTAGGCTAGGACTGCGAGTCTCTCATCCTTTCGTCAAATATTTGAAGTAATACACCTACTGGGTGGAATAGAAGTAACTTTTTAATTAACTTATAAAAGTTATCAAAAGACAATTTTTCTTAAATAGAATATGCCCTGTATGTTATTGCCAATTTAGAAAACTGACATATTCCGCTAATCGCCTAGGTATATTGTACCTATACTTAATTAGCAGTGTTTTCAATTTATAAGCTTTTATTTATAAATCTGCTCTAGAAATACATAAAATCTAGGCCTTGTTCTCTTAAAGCTAATAGGCAATGAATATTTTTATCTTTGCAGAAAGAAATGTCACTTCTTGATTATTTTTTATTTTTCCATAGTAGGTAATTGTCAGTTGAGAGCATAATGGCAGAGAATAATTTATGCAAATTGCTTTTAATAGAGAGTTTTTGAACCCCTTAAATTTTAACACGTCGTTATCGTTATTCTGCGCATGCGCAGTGCCAAAAATAATATCATTTTCGTCACTGCACATGCTCAGAATAACCATAACGATAACGTAAATTTTAAGGGGTTCAAAATCTCTAATAAATTTGTCCGCCCTCGCATTTCCGCCAAGCCTATTTATTTATTATGCATGAACGGACAGTGATAAAAATCAGCCAAACTTGTAGAACATTTAATGTGAAGTAGCCGAATTTACCACAAATGAATAACATACTTATACGGATCTGGAGTAATTTTATAAATATTAATTAATCTTTAAATTAAGCGTACAGCATTCTAAGAAATATCAAACAAAAGTGCGATGTGAGTTCGATCAATTTTCTGTTATTCATTTGTAGTAAATTCGGGTTTCTCATTAAATGTTCTACAGAGAGTTCCACAATGATCGTCCGTGCCGCTTCATAATGATTTTTTATGTGCCGCCTTTCTATTTTTAGTATCTGGCCTAGAATCATTAGCGCAGGCAAGGGAATTTACTGGTTTGATTTGATTTGTTCCATGGCATGGTACGTCAGTAAATATGGGTTACGTTAAAAATAAAATAAAGACAATTTATTTAAAGTAATATAGTTATTATTTTGTATTATTCTATTCCTATCTATCACCAGTATAACCTATTCAATCTGTGAATTGTGGAGCGTTAAAAAACATTAATTTATGGTTCTTAAATTATTTCAATATTAAGAAATACAAAATTACCAACCTGACTTAGGACTCTCTGAAACTGTATAGCATTGAAAAATACTCTTTTAAACTCAAATAATACTTCAGTAAAACCATTTTGTTGAAAAACAATGGTAAATTAGGTTTTTAGCAGTTGGTAACAGTGGTTACAGAAAACAAAAGATGGTAGGTTTAGATAACTCACGCGTATATATTTTAGTTTGTTTTAAGTTCTGTGGTACTGTTTGTTCTATGATCTGTGTAAAATATCGAATAATCGAATGATCGATTATTTTTCACTCGAGCGATCCCATCACTAATCTTCTGTTCTTGTAAAGTAAAGTTAAAATACAAAAGCTCAAAATAAAACACAAATTATTTATTTTTACTCACAGCATCTTACAAATTTAAACACGAAAAATGCTAAACGCCACTGAGTCAAACGTCAAATGCTGTCAAATATAAAAATTTTCAAATTGACAATTAAAAAGAAAGTAATTTTAGCAAATGGAAATAAATTTTGATTATATTTAGGATAAGCTGCGTTCCCGTACCGGACAATCATTCTAGAACTCTCTGTATAATTCTGTTGATATTCATATTCTTATCAGCAACTTAGGCTTATAAATAAGCCGTAGCGATTGGGATTGGCGATGTTAGGTTGATTAGGTATATTCGCCGTAGCCCTAAGGAGTTTTATATTATAGGTAGCAGGGCAGGTAGCCCTCGCTCGGCAATACATCAGTTTATATTCTTCGGCAATATACCGAGGTGCTTTACCAGTGTCCAGATTGTGATTCTTCGATTCGATATCGAATCGACCGTGTATCCTTGTAACTAGAGCTGGGTCGCTCATGAACAGCTCGCACAAATGTGCGGCACATATCAGTGTGCCGTGAGCGAACGACTCTCAACGAAAGAGCTCATCGCTCATTCCGCCATTTACACTTTACACAGCACAAGCACACAAACATGAGCTTTTTACACAATACACATGCAATGTTTGATTGTGCGAGTTCTTATGCATGGTTGATTGAATAATAATTTAGGAATAAACGAGTCGACACAAATAACGTAAAAGTAAAAATACTTAAATCTTAAATGTTTACACATTTATATTTTCGCTTTAATATAACTATATAAACAAGGCTGAAACTAACAATTCTAATAAAAACTAAACATCAAAAGTTTGCAAATTATTAGTTTAAAACTCGGACATCCTCTTGTGTACAACGTATATCATCCTTGAATGCCGGCAGACTTCAAAGAGCGGCAAGAGCGAGCGACTTGAACGACACGATGAACCAAACTTATGACATGACCACGTCGCTCAAATGAACAACTCGCTCTGAGCGCTCATTTGAATGAGCTGTGCCGCACGTGCTGGCACACCGAAAATGAACGAGCCACCCAGCTCTACTTGTAACACTCCAACACATTTCGTAATACCTTCTTTTTCCCCCTGTTCTATGCACCGAAGCCGAGGGCCGAGATCTACCTACACTACTGAGTGTAGTGTGTCGTTTACGACGGTTCACGGTTGCTCCGGTTCCTAGATCCTGTTCTGTAATCTGTAGAAATAGAGAACCATAAGATCAGAGCTGGGATTCTGGTTCTACGGTTGGATATCATACAAGGAATTATATACATCAAACGATAGTTTAATTTATCTTTGTTGCACTTAAGAATTGTGTATACATTTATCTTCCTCTAACTCGCATCTCGATATCGAGTAGTAGAACCAGAGTCCAGGGGCTTGTTCCCGAATAACATTTCAATCGGCTTTCGGTTCTTCCAGAGACAATGGTTCTTCAGTACAGATGGATCCCTATTTGAACCATTGATCTCTATGCGGCTGATTGATGATTCGCAATTCTCTTCAGTTGAATCGACTCGTGTGTTTTTCGATACGATGCAGTAAACTGCTTTACTCTTCATACATAGCCGCTTTCCAGCTCTGCTCTTGTGGGTGTTTGGAGCTTTATGTGTTTCAAACACCGACAGTATTGAGAAGGAACGGTTCAAAACTGAAATGACTTTTTTAATTTTGAGGTTATGTATTGATTGAGTCACTTCAAACTTCAAATTCGTTTATTTGATCACAAATTACTGTGAAATTTTGACCTGTCGAAGTTTACAAATTTTGCTTATCAATCAAATTAAACTTTGTGACGTGACCATAGCTTTGTTTAAAACCAAGGCATTAGTTGAAGCCACAACCAAATAGGGACCAAATGAACAGAATTATAAATAAAGAACTAATGGCAAGTACTGTTTTAATAATAGAGAGTTTTTGAACCCCTTTTTAACACGTCGTTATCGTTATCGTTATTCTGCGCATTAAGCTGGACCTGTTGGGTGAAATATATGTAGGTGTGGGGTGTGAGCCACAATAGACCACATGGTCGCGGTGGAGGTTCTGGTTTTCGGCCCACTCACTTTTGAACCTTACCTAATCTAACCTACTTCATTTAATAACAAAAAAATACCTTCATGCGCTCGAACATAATCCGCTTCAGACACCGCAAAATCATATGTAATATTTGTTTCTGAATCCACTAGGATCAATATTTTATTATCCATAATAAAGGTACCTAATGAAAAATACGGTGCCTAATACAATAAATACAATAATTATTAAGTTTAATTAAATCTTCAAACTTGACAACTCAACTGACAATTTTCATACATATAACCTTACAATATTTGAAAAGAGTTTGAAACACCGAAAAATTTGTTAGTGCTTGAGGGGGCAGGGGAATGAAAAATTGGTACAGGGCCCGGATTCTGATTCTACGATACGATTTCAATGACGATACGACCCCAGTTTTCGATATCGTCAGTACGATTGTGTTTAAAATGATTCCGGTTCACTATCGTTTCGATACCCAATTTAAACGCGAAAAAATAGAGATTCTGTTGGCAACACTGCGGTTTAGGATTGATTTTTGACATGTATTAACCTTACTTTGTTTTGTTTTGTTCACTTAAAAGTTTATAATTATATAAAAATCCCAATAAAAATCCGACCAAGTACATATTTGATCAGAGATATAAAACATATTCTTTGTATAAAACGACAACCGTGAATAGTGGTAACTCTAAACTGGTTCATGATAATATACTTTATTTATGAAAAGTGTAAGTGCTAATAAATTCGTCTTTAATTATAGAACTTATTAATCTTGTTATCATGTTATCTATATTTAATGAACGAGCTCGATGGCACGTTTCACAATGAAAGACGATGGCAAAATAGGAGACTAATTGACAACTAACAACCCATTTGATTTGCCTGAACGAAGGTTTATCGAATTGTTTCGTTTAAATAAACAGTTGAAGAGTTAGCAAGAGAGTTTACAAATTTTCCTGCTGCTAAACTTTTATACTCTTCTACGAAATTAATAAAAATTAATAAAAATTTCCCAATGTATATCCTGCATTTTAAAGTAGGTACATTGTAACTAAAGGTGTTGTCTTTGCTAAATGATTATGCTCCACACCACAAAACAAAAAGAATTTTATGCTCTTTTATATCAATGTACATATAAATTTACCTATCACAACTTATATTTATTTGTATAAAATCACCACCGTATTAGACAAAGATGCTATCGTTTACGCTGGACGACACCTCCAAAGCTATCGACCATTTTTAGGTTAGATTACTCGATAGTCGAGGAGTTGATTTCCAAAGAGAATCGCTATTTGTACGATTCGATATCGTATCACTGTCGTATCGTCATTACAGAATCGCGGCCCTGTTCAGTCAGGTACATCAAACTTTTCAACGTGGAACGCTGAAGTACACTTCAAGAGCTCTGCAGAGCGCTCTGGACCGCTCCAGGAGCGCAACTGAGAGCGGGAGCGGTCTGGAGCGCTCCAGGAGCAGAGCTGGAAAGGAAAGCGGCTCATATATAGAACATCGAGTGTAGTTGTATCATGGAACATCGATCGTTTTTCGCCGTTCTTGGTCTTTATCCTTAGCCGTTTTCTTTTGCACCTGATTGCGAGATCTTGATTTGATATGAGCTAATCACGCTCCTTTATTTTTTAAATCCACGAATAGCATTGCAGATATTATAACATGATTCAGAAATCAGGTGCAAAAGAAAACGTCTAATGAATCTTAAATTGAATGGTCTTTATACATGGTTCATGGAATTATAGGTGCTGGTAAATTATACCACTCTTCGAGAAAATGTTTCTATGGACTTGAATTTGCTATTATAATAATCTACATTTACTTACGAAGCAATTCAGGTATGGATGAATTATGTAAAGTGTCAAATTAAATTAAAAAATAATATTTATTCGATAGCTCTTCCACCATTTCTTGGCTGGTAACCATCATTATTTTCATTTAGTCATGTTAAGATAAAATTTTCTCGGGTATTTTCGGGAGTTTCCGTATCATTTAACACTAGATAACCAATCAGAATGAAGTATTTTTTAAATTGTTTTTTCCCATTGGTTGCTTATGAATTGAATCTATTTCCGTTCTTTTAAAAAGTGTTTTTACGGACTTCAATTTTTATATTACAATATTTAACTTTCTTCACTGTACGCTTAAGGTTAGCACCTGGTTAAGATTTTTTTTTAATATAGTACTTTCTCTTACACTCTCTCCACTGATTTTCTTTACCCAAAAAAAGGTTTTACAAATTTTCATAGTTACCCACTATTATTTTCTATGGTTATGGTTAGTCTCCCTATATATATTCTTTGGTTAGTCTCTAGTCTCTTATATATTTTATGTGGTTAGCCATAGAGAAATCTGGATTGGGTAGTTTGTGAACCAGTAAATAGTGATTGGTTATTTGAGGCGGCTTATTTTTCAATCTTAAAATATTAGAAAATGTCAACATCAGTATTTTTTGTAAACGCGTAAGGATTTCAGGTGTATTTAAATTAATTCGCTGTTAAGTATTCAACTATTACTTTTTTCAGAGATTCAAGTGAAGATAAGTCAGATTCACAATGTGTAGACGATCAATCACAAACTCAAAGCGAAGCTCAGCAGGCCTTGAATCAATTTTGGCCAAAGGTTTTGGAAGAAGTCAGGGCTATTCGCAATGTAAATTTTCAATACCTAAGCTAAAACTATTTCATTTGATTAGTAATCATTGTTACATTGTAGATGGATTTAAAACAACAAGTGCTTCCATTAGCCAGAATAAAAAAGATTATGAAATTAGACGAGGATGTTAAAATGATAAGTGCAGAAGCACCCTTGTTATTTGCTAAGGCTGCAGAAATTTTCATACATGAATTGACTTTAAGGGCTTGGATTCACACAGAAGACAATAAAAGAAGAACTCTCCAAGTTAGTATATTTAACATTTTATTACTTATAGTACTTTACTAACTATTATATCTGAACATTTGTAGCGGAATGACATTGCTATGGCCATTACAAAATATGACCAATTTGACTTCTTAATCGATATTGTTCCAAGAGATGATATTAAACCAAGCAAAACAAGAGAAGAAGGTGTACAACGAACAGGGACAAATCCGGATCAGGTTAGTATTACCCATTAAGTCAGTAGATGAATATTTTGAGCACAATAATTATTATAAGAACTGTTATCAGCTATAGATTTGCAGTGGGCTCTGTAAATCTATAGCTGCCATTGATGGACATCCTAGACGCCTTAGTTAAGTTAAGGCCCAGTTAAGGTTGTTGCAATGTTTAATTAAAACAAAAATAAAAAGTTTGTATCACATCAAAATTCAGTTAGACCTAAATATTTATAGCTCAGAAATGGCTACTTCATTTTAAAAAATGCACTCTACACTTATTATTTAGAATAGCGAGATCTATCGAATTTCGTTTAGAAAATGGGGTGTTGCCATTTAAATTCTTGTTTTTTTTTTATTTACTGCCCAAACTGGCAATGTTGGTTAAATTTTCTTTTTCGATTTTTCTTAATCAAAGCAATCTATAAATTTGCTTTTGGGAGTAGGTTTATAGTCAACTCAGCTACAGATCTAGCTCATACTGATTAAATAGAGCAGACATCTCAAATTGTTTACATCAATGCTTTATTCAGTATACTACCTCATACTTTAAGTTGAAGGATCGGTAGATGGCTGCTTTGCTGTTCCCCACTATTCCGTTTTTTGTATATTATTTACCTATTCTTTGGGAATGCTGCTTTAACTACTATCTTATTATAGGTTCATTATTACTTTCAATTGGCTCAGCAACACCATGCAAATTTGCAGCAAAATAATACTTCTCCTACAACTACCTCAACCACTGTAGCACAACCACAAGGTGCTATTCAAATTGTCCAGCCTCAACAAGTGCAGACAGTCCAAGTGAACACCATTGAACAGGTATAGGAATAGTTCTTGCCTGTAGCAGTTATGTTTTATAGGACTGTTATACCTGCAAGTTGAGTACCTACTTTTTTCAATTTATTGTAGGCTACACCTGGTTCATCGTCTCCGACCAATACATCTACTGCACAATCTCCTGTGATTCTCCAGCAGGGTCAAACAATAAGTCCAAATCAACCTGGAAATGTACAAATTATCCAGCAAATTGTTACACCTAATGGAGAGCTTCAGCAGATTCCTGTAAGTATTTCAACTATAATCCAATATAAATATGTTTTCAGATGAACTAACATCCTTTTTTCCTATCTCATTAATGGGGTATTTTCCTTCAATTGAAATGAAAGTGGAAACCTGTATTTTTATAAAATATATTTTTTTTATATTTATTAGGATAAAAATTATTAAGATAGAATCAGTAGAAAATTTTTAATTCAATTTTGAAATTTTATTCTATATTCGTGACGCCACTAAGCGAAAACTAGGGAATATGTATCTATAAAGAGGCCACACTGATAATATGTGGCTAGTTTCAGTTTGTAACGACGACAAATGACAGTCAACATTTCGATAATTGACATTTAAAATTTCCTGTTTGTGTTTGGCTTGACAACTTGACGTGTTATATTGTTATTTTCTTGTGAAGTAAACTTTTATTAAACATGGAGCAAGGTTTTGTAGAGGCTAAGTCCGACAATTCATCGGTTATAGATCCTTTTATGATAAAGATCCTATAGATCCTTTCAGAAATAAAAAGGATGAAAAATGTAAGGTTAGTATTTAACTTAACAGTATTACTGCAAAGTCGATTAAATATATTCAAAAATTACCTTTACAAATTACGATGTTTTTCAAATTACTAATAAATACACTTGTAATCAGTCACAGGCAAAGACAACAATTCACAGGTAAAAATATAAACTAAAAACAATGTCTCATGTTTACCCTAACCAAACAATTCAAACATAAACAAAAGTAAAGTTGTCACGCAGTGACACCAACCACACAAATGAAAATATCCTAGAAATCACTAAAAAATGGCGCAAATTTTGAATTTTCGCTTAGTGACGTCACATAGATCTCGCCCAAAATAAAAAAATAATTTATGGACTTAAATGAACCCAATATTAAAATTTCAGAAATACGTATCTCTTCTTTTTCCAACTACTTTCCATTGCCGATGTAAAAAAAAAAATAGGAAAACACCCCATTCAACAAATTTATAAGATAATTCAATATTCTAACACGCAGAACTCATGAATACTGAATATATACACTTGCAGTAACTCTTTGAGTACTAATACTAATGGTGTTTCATTGTATTTGATTACCCAACTTTTGTTATCACAGACAAAATTTGTTTTATAGGGAATTACTTTTTATATACGATTAAGCTTGGTCAGCTAATCAGATGGTTTAAATGTTAAAATATATTTGTGTGAAATATACAGGCACAGTTTTGTATATTCTATCTTATGATTAGTTTAGCAAAATGTTTAAATATCTTTTGAAATTTACTGTTGCAGATCCAACTTACACCGCAACAACTCCAAATGATAAAAATGCAGTTGCAAGGAAATTCATCTCAGCCTGTAATAATCCAGACCGCTCCAATAACAGCTGGCGCTCAGCCACAGCTGATTCAGGTATAATATAGTGCTTTGCACAGATTAAAATAAGATATATTTTGATTAGCTAAAATGTATGAAATATTGGGCCAAAAAATTTCCCAGGCCCTTATTATCTAAGAAAATCATCGGCCCGGGTTGGTTTTGTTTGTAAGGGATACAGTTTAAAATTACTGATATTTATACAGGGTTATTCAGAACTTATCCATAATAAAATTTGGGGATGTTCAACATACATGTACAAATGTGGTAGTGCAAAAAAAAAATTTTTTGGCGGGTTCTTAAAACTATTTAAAAATTTTTCATTGCACGCCGCTGGATACTGGTCCACTGTAATGGAGTGACCTTGGAACTGACAATGCAAACAGCAAAAAAAAACTTCGGAAGTTCTGAGAGTATACTGACACCGGCGCAAAAAAGATTTGCAGCGTTTTTATTCGGTCGGTTTTAACCAGGTGTTCCAGACAAAAACGTGTTTACTTTTTTTTATCACATTCTTAGGAATGTGGTAGAAAAGTATCAGATGTGTTGAAGTACAGTTGCCCAGCTACGTAGTCCTTTATAATGGTATATAAGCCTTTTATTATAAATTTTTTTGGTGATATCCATTTCTTATTTAAGGATGCACATATCCTCAAAGTTTTAGAGATAAGTTCTGAATAAGGCTGTATAGTGTGGGCCAATAAGAAAATATTATGTAACATCCTCTATATTTTTGCTGATTTTGATAGAAAATTTTATTATTCCACAGCCTGTACAAATACACTACAAGTAATTTGTTTAACTTCTAAGGCCTATTTGTCTGCTTCAAGCAGATGAGAGGAAGATACCACTAATATAAATACAATAAAATTAAGAGAGATAATCTCTTCCTTAAATATAATTTAAACAATCTGTTAGGTAGTTCAAATGTTGCGTTATTATCAGTTCAGGAAAAAAATTACTTATTCCATCTGAAATTTCCATTTCGAGGGCGATTGCAAAATATATACAGTACATAAAACACGAGGGTGTTTGTAAATCTTCTACAACTTAATTCTGATAGTTCCTCGAGACTCCTGCCAAGTTCTTTTTTAGATTATTTACAAATATCGGAGAGTGTGCAGGGTGCTTAGATAATTCTAATGGAATACTTTATACTTTTATACTTCTATACTTTATATAGGTTTGCATTTAGGGACAAAATGCAAAATTTTATGTCAAAACATGTAGTAAAACCCTTATACTAAAGTCCAATTTATAGATTGAGATGCAGTAATGCAAGCAGCAGCCAGCCGATCATATTTCGGGAAAGAAGTATTTCTGCACATGCGCATCATACATCACGTTTATTCTTAGGCTACGGTTACAGTGCAAGCGAATTCGCGCGAACCATAGTTCGGGCGTATACGTCCGAATTCGGGTGAACAAACAAACCGATATAATTAAATGTGTATGGTTACAGTACAGGCTGATTCACTTTCGAGTGTGTAACATGGGTATCTCGCTTATTACAAAAGATAGACTGTAGGTTTAAATTCGGCAAAGTTGCGAAATTTTGTGCTCAATAAGTTGGCGCAAAGAAAACCCCCATATCTGCTTTTGTTTTTGAGTAACAGGCAAAAACAAATTTTTTCCGGTTTTCGTTTTCTGGCTATAACTTCTATATTTTTGAAAATATTGGCTTATCGTTTTCACATTATTAGGACACTTTCTTGAGACAAATACGATGCCGTAAACCGTTTTTTAAAAAAATGTCACTTCTATTGTAAATCATTGTCAACTTTATTTTTTCTTATGGGCGCCATATTAATTTTTTTCATATTTGAATAAACCGATTTTTTCTGAATACAACAATATAATATATGTTAATATTTGCCTAAAAAATAAGGACATTATGAAGAAAAATAGGTATTTTTTTGAAAATGTCTAGTTAGCCATGGCCATGACAGTCAATTCTTGACAAACCACAAATGTCACTTACAATTTTTATAAACTGCATCTGTAGAGTACTTTTTACACATGATACAACTACACTGATATGCCTATGCGCATGGGGGCGTGGTCTATCGATGAGCGTGACGTCAGTTTTGATACAAAATTAAATAAAATACTTGTAAACAAAGATAACAATATAAAAGAAACGTCGATTATGGAATTATAATACACGATTCATACAGGGAAACTAAAATAATAGTTGATTAATATCAACCTTTCTTATTTTAATTCAAACCGCATTCTGTGTACCGATCTACCTACCGAATATAATTCTAACCTAAATTTTATAATTTGAAGAGATAATAAGAAGCACTACTGTAAATAAACACCACCCTATAATATAAAAATGACAACTTGATAACCCTCGGACCTCACAATTATAATAATACGGGAATACAATTGACAAACACGAAAATAATTATATCACTGACAGTCACGTTGACAGTAACGCATTTGAATTTTCGCCATTTTAGCATCAAGAATGACGTCGTGCGCAGAACAAACGAAATTTGGTCAAGTTATGAGCATATCAGTGTAGTTGTATCATGTTTTTACATTGACTAACGATGTATTCAACCGAAGAGAAACAAGATATAGATATTTATTACAGATGTAACAAAAATTTAAATAGAACAGTTAAAGAATATTTAAACACATATCCTGAAAGACGACAACCATGCAAGACATATATTACTACTACTATACTATACTACTACTACTATACTATACTATATTACTAAACTGCACTGTAAATTAAGAAATTATGGCAGTTAATATATGTCTTGCATGGTTGTCGTCTTTCAGGATATGTGTTTAAATATTCTTCAACTGTTCTATTTAAATTTTTGTTATATCTGTAATATATATCTATATCTTGTTTCTCTTCGGTTGAATACCTACATCGTTAGTCAATGTAAAAAGTACTCCACAGATGCAGTTTATAAAAATTATAAGTGACATTTGTGGTTTGTCAAGAATTGAGTGTCATGGCCATGGCTAACTAGACATTTTCAAAAAAATACCTATTTTTCTTCATAATGCCCTTATTTTTTAGGCAAATATTAACATATATTATATTGTTGTATTCAGAAAAAATCGGTTTATTCGAATATGAGAAAAATTAATATGGCGCCCATAAGAAAAAATAAAGTTGACAATGATTTACAATAGAAGTGACATTTTTTTAAAAAACAGTTTGCGGCATCGTATTTGTCTCAAGAAAGTGTCCTAATAATGTGAAAACGATAAGCCAATATTTTCAAAAATATAGAAGTTATAGCTAGAAAACGAAAACCGGAAAAAATTTGTTTTTGCCTGTTACTCAAAAACAAAAGCAGATATGGGGGTTTTCTTTGCGCCAACTTATTGAGCACAAAATTCCGCAACTTTGCCGAATTTAAACCTACAGTCTATCTTTTGTAATAAGCGAGATACCCATGTTACACACTCGAAAGTGAATCACACTGTACAAGCGAATTAGTCGCGCGAATCGCTACTTGTCGCCAGAAGTTCAAACGGGTTTGTTTTTTTGCGCGAACTGCACATTTCAATATTAAAATTCAAGTTGGCATTATTTGAAATAATAGTTGGATATCATGGATAATGAGAAATTAATCCTGCTGGTGTTCGACAGAAGAGTATTGTGGGACCAAAAATATAAAGGATACCATAATCGTGACAAATCGCGAAAATTATGGGAAGAAGTGGCAACTGGATGGACTTTCAGATGGAGAAATACATTCTCTAAAGTTGCATTGTTTTCTTGTATCTTCCTCTATCGCATTCAATATACAAATGTATGTGTCATGTCATAAGTCATACGATAATATTCATAAAACTTTAATGGCTGCTTTTTTAATTCTTCAAAAATTTTGAAATATTCACTCAAGTGGTGATTTAAATAAATTTCATTAACCCAGAACTGTCTCTTTCTTGGTCCAAATAATAGCAGTTTCGGTAATGTACTTTCTGCTAAATAAAATTCTTCAACATTCATGACACTCTTATAGGCCACTCGCGGCACTCGCGTCCGTTCTGGTATCTATAATCGCTCTGAATTTCGCTTAAAATAACCACTTCTTGTTCGCCCGAATTCGGACGTATACGTCCGAACTATGGTTCGCGCGAATTCGCTTGCACTGTAACCGTAGCCTTAGATAGATAGACAGATTTATTCGTGGTAATGTACGTATGTACATTATGTGTAAATATATCACGTTCATGTTATGTTTATATTTGTAAATACATTCTATCCAGATCTACAAATCTATTTTAAGAAAATATATATTTTAGTGAAACCACCCCTTTTTTGAACATCGATATAAATATCAAACATATTTTTTTCCAAAAATTGTTTTTAGGTCACTGAAAATTATGTTTCCTCTTTGCCAAAATAAAATTCAACCATTTTACATAATTTTGTTTAAAGTTTCCAGATTTAAATTATGCAGTCAAATGAACTAAATTATATTTTTTCTTTTAGGTAGCGCCACAAAATACAGGAACCCAACAGGTATTTTTAACACAAAGTAACACTAACGAAAACGAATAAATAAACACATGTTAATTTGTAAGAATTATTTCCGATACATAGTGTACTGTTAATATAACTTGGTAACCTCTAAATATTGCGAATATATTTTGCAAGAAAAACTTTTTTACCTAAAAAACTGCAAAAACCCAATCATAGTTTACACGTGTTGTATCTTTAAAATAAAATTGTATCATATTTAAAATACTAATTTAGTTGTAGGTTAATTATAAAGTTTGTAATAAAATTACTTTAATTTATAAATAATTTATTTATTATAGAAAATCAACACTTAAAATAATTATAATACACTTTATATATAACTAGTTTACATGTTTTGAAATATATTACAAAATATAAATATTTTTGTATAAACATATTACATAAATATTTCAACAATTTTAGGCAATTAATACATCAATAACATTTTAGGTACTAACTTGTATATCGCAGAGTAAAAATTTATCACTTTCAAATAAGAATTTGTTCTTAAGCCACAAAATTTCTAAGCTTAAAAAATTGTTTATGTTATAAAATTGTATAAACAACTTTGAAATATATAAAACTCTTAGTTTGATCAACCTTTTTGGGTCTATTCAGCTGTTTAGTGTTGTGGATTTTTTATTTTTTAAAATAAAAATAAACCACTTTGACAGAATGTGTGCTAGGTAGAAGTAAAAAAATATGTTTTTATTAAATTATTAAATAAATAAAACTATTAGGTACTATTCTCATTATTGTAGACAATGAATGTTACTATTCTAAAATCTGATAACTTCATTGAGCCATTACATCCTGAATGTATTTGCCATATTTATATTATCTATACGACATGGCAGATACACCAAATTAATAAATAAATTGAATACATCAACAGTTAATTGCAGCTAAATATACCCTTTGTCTGTATTAAACGGTGTGAATATCACCGGATTAAATTGGTTCACATAGATTTAACAACAGTAAGTGCACATAATATGGTCTCATTTTTTATTATTAAAGTTAGTATTATGTATGTCAACAAAAAATAAAAACTACAGCAACATTGCAAACTTTAACTATTATAGTTACATATTTTTATATTGTGATGACATGACATGAAAACATGCAGCGATAATTTTGATAATACACAAAGAAAATAATGTACATCCTTGGCATTATACAAATAATGCCACCAATAAAATATAGTGTGATAAAACATTTTTCGATACCCTGCTGAATAAAAACTGCAATATACAATAAATTTGGTAACTTTACACCAGAAAAGTACATTACATAAAACCGTATTTTTATAATACTGTAGATATTAGAGTACTATCACTTTTTAACATGTACAACAGTAAATAAAACATATTCATATTTTTTAATACTGCTTGGCCCAACCTTAAATTAGTCTAGTGAATATCATTTTTTATTTATTATCCAAATGAAATTTATAAACCCTGATATTGGGTTGAAATTGTTTGTGGGTGTGAAACACAAACTTTAGTATTCCGCCATACATGAAAATCTTAATATATATTTTGCTAATGAAGTTGGAACATCTAGGGATGATTAGAGTACGTTATAACCTAATACTTTGAGTTTATCCTTGAACTTCAGATGACATTAACTTAGTGAGACAAGTGTCCAGAAAAGTTTAGTATTTTGTAGCAAAAAAGCTAGCGTAGCAGCTTTTTTGCAGTTTTAAAGATTTGAAGGCCCAAAACGAGCTGGGTGATATACTGCATGCATTATTCGTTTTAATTGTTTTAAGCATCAATTTGAAACAAGGCGTTCATTGCATGTCATGGATTTATGCCTATATGCAGCTCCAGTTACCCCAACCATTAAAATATGGCGTTGTAATGCAAAATAAATATTTCGCACTACGTTTATTTATCCATAGTTATTCATAATTTTCTCTCACCTAAGTTCAAACATAGGCAATTATCAAAATTTATTCTTTTATGCAGAATATTACTTCATTGTCGTGCTATCCTAAGTAGTGGCCACTTAGGTTAGGTATATGTTTGATTGAAAATATCTATTATTTATCACCTAAGTACATATGGTACTATATTTATTATACACAAATATAAAAATCAGATGATATAGAAGCACCCATTGCCTGTATCTGGCAATTTTTTATATGAAGTTCAGTTTGATGATCTCTTGCAATTTTTGAAATCCAGCCCATGAAATATGTCTCGAGAACAAGGGCACTGATGTAATACATATATACAGTTAAGAATAGTAATTAATAATTTAATGTGTAAAAGGCAAAAATCCATACTGATGTGAAATGCAAGAAATAACCTAATTTCTATCCATTTGGACGAGAGATAAGTGCTCCACTAACTAGTAATGGCATTCAAAATCTCCCTAGTGCAAACGTTCCTTCTTTATTTATAGCATACAACAGAAAATCCTTTTTGTAAAGTCTCAAGTTGAGACTCAACTCTTTTTTAACTCTAATTCTTTTGAATTCTAATTCTGGTGAAAAACATTATTTCAATCTAGTAATATACAGAGTGGTTAATTCACTATTAATATTACTCATTTAAAAATTTATTGTTATATAATGATTTTTTATGCTGTATATGTATGTCAATTTGATTCCAATTGGATAATAAATAATTTTGATAAGAGGGGCATTTCAGTATATAATACAAGTTTCTTTTACCAAACTACGATTACCCTGATTGAAATAAGTACATTGTCCTTTTACATATTCACAAAGCATATGAAAATTCTTGTTTAAGCGTACAGACCACTTCAGCGATAGTTTTTCAATTCGTAAGTACCTAATTATAATAAAAGCGTCTAGAATCAGACATAAAATTGTTTTATAAATTATATAAAGTACTGATTACTAAAAGTACCTATGTTCCATACAAAGGTGGCAGAATTAGTTAGTATAATAATCAATAATCTTACAACGAAATGGCAGGATGTAAAGTTAGGTGATGGAATATGTCTCGTCTTAGAATAATAAGCCACTAGGTGCTTTAACACGAAACACTATAACCTAAATGACAGCAAATATGTGGATGGCTAACCAATGAAATCATACCATTTCAGCAGCTGACAGGGCTAACATTCAACTGTAATGGCCTGCGCATCATTCAACATGTGCGTTGTTTGCAGTTTTTAGTTTAGCTCCATCTTGTACTGTTATTGCATATGTAGTGCAAGCAACAAAAATATTGCTTGGCATTTTAAAATAATTTAACTTGGTATAATACAAAAATTATGTTGCTCAGATACATAATTTGTGGAACACTTAACGAATAGCGTAATAACATCTACTAATTTTCTCGCTACATTATTTCCTCCGTTAAGAGTGTATAAGACAGGTTCTTTCCTTAGTTGTTATTTCAAGTGTCATAATATAAATCATGTATTAAGTCGGACAGTGCCACAGTATAAGATTTTCGTCACTTTTGTAACTTGTGCATCTACATACAGCTAGTGTCATTGGAAGACATTCCAAAATACAAATTTATTCACTTTTAGTTTTATTAAACTCCTACTGCTCCACTTACATACTTATTCCACTGGGATTTAGTAAGTTTCTTTTAATACAATCCCTTGTGCAGAGCTTTATACATGTCTTATCAAAATTGTTGATATTATGATTGCTAGAAAAACGCGAAAATAAATCTTCCACGCTTTCGACACTGACATTTTATGCCCACTAATATCAGGTCTATAATTTATGGTAGAGTACATAGATAATTCATCAAAATGAACACGTAACCATTATTGTGTATATTTCTAACAGCCAATAAAATTTTAAATACCAACAGCATCATAGGTTAAATTCTATAAACATATTCTGAAGGCTATAAGACACAGAATCTTTATTGGCACACTTGGCAGTCTTAGTTTTAAAGTGCAATAGTGCCAAATATTTTTCTAGATTATGAAACAAAAAATTACGAATTTTGCGTTTGTAATATTATATACATATATCTACTTGCATCAAGCATACACGTATTATATTAAAGCTTCTTAGTAAATATTGAGCAGAGACATTAGATAGCAATATTGTAAATAGGAATATAAATGTATATGAAAAACTCATGACAACTACGTTGTGATTCTATAAAAATCCATATAACTGCTTGTAGATGGACAAACCCTAAAAATTCAGAACGTCTAATGAACACCTTTTAAAAAATTGTATAGCAACTTCAATATAAAATATTTTAAAGTATTGAGCGTCCAAAAATAAAAATATTCTAATGAACAAATATAATAGTTGTTAAAACATCAAACCTGAGCGTATAAAAAGGTAATTATAAAAGTATTTATAATTCTAACCGTTAGAAAGACATGTAGCATTAATTTGCACCTGCAGTGATTATAGATGCTGGCTAACATGTAATATAAAGAAAAGGAGTCCGAACTCTGTATATTCAAAATGATCACAAATAAACGGACAAAATCAACAAATGAAATTTAGCCCAACCCGCGCTGTTCACTTTACCATTGCTGTCACAAACTGTCATGTCATGACAGACATTTAAGTAAAAATTGAGAGTTTTTGTGTTCTGGCAGCAACATAGTTAGTAATTTTTAGCGAGATACCAGGTTCAACCACTGGTTAAAGGTGGTAATTCCCCCCCACTTTCCTGAAATTTACGCGAAGTACTCCATTCGCGAAAACGAAAACTAACCTTGACGGTTTTATACTCTAGATTCTAACCTCGAATATTCACTTGTATACAAAATTAATACAATATTAATATAATTAATTAATACAACGGTAAAATGTTTTGATTGTTTTGCGTCCAAAATATTTTATTTGTGTCGTGGGTACAGTACATGGCAAATTGCATTATTTACCGTTTATTTGTCAACTACTGTCAACTGTCAGACGTGACTGTGATCGCCACTCCTCATAACCAGTGGTGATTGCGGTTGACCCCAGTTATAAATTTTGTGATGTCACAACACCTTCCTCTCCGTTAGCTTTTCGCAAAAATACGCCGGTAACTAAACTGCCGTTACCACTTTTAACCTGGTATCTCGCTAAAAATTACTTTATATGTCTCTGGTTCTGGTGGCGTAATTGTCACATAAAAAATACAAAATATTATTACCCTTTAATTCATAGACAAAGTTATGATACGATAATTACCAAATTTTTAGAAAAACAAATGTTAGTTGTCAGTTGTGAAACATAAACAATTAATAAAGGGATGGATGAACGAACAATCATGCCGACCGCAGCGCCACTGAAACAAATGAATACCTCAATACCGTATACGTTTTTTCAGTGCATATTGTAACCGGGTAAACAACCCTATTAAGTTCGGACTCTTTCTCTTTATATTTCATGCAAGCTACCTACAATTCAAATTACAGAAACAGTTTATGTTTACAGTTTGAATTAAGTTTAGTAATTAAATCAATTAAATTGTAATTAAATAGTGATCTAATCAAATAAAATTATATCCTTTAAATTTGTTAGTCCAATCAGTGCAGAAAAATTTCCTAAGTGTTAACTTTACAAAAACTCATAAGCATTAAAATTTTAGGGAAATACCAATGATGTGTCACAAGTGCAACATTGATTTCCAAGTGAAACCGTATTGGCACCAACAATCAATGCACATGAAAGATTCGGATAAAATCGGTAAACTACAGAATAAGTTTATTTTTTAATATATTTTCTGCAGAATGGAATACCTAGTTTTCCTCTAGTTATACATATAGATTATATATACATATATACGAACTTTAAGGCACAGCTATTATTAGGTTTGTTCCAAGTTTTGATGTGGTCATTCCATATAAAATTTATGGTTTTCAGTAATAATAAAAGCAAGATTTGAAAGATAGGAAGAAACTCAAATTATAATTATTAAATAATTGTGTTTTGCCAAAACTGCAGATCTGAATGAAAATATAACACTGGAAATACTTTAATGGTTCACCCTGTATGAGCATTATGCAATGATGTGAATTTGAAAATATACTCTTTGTGTTCTTCCCGTTAAATTGTGCATGCTATCGCGAAATACAGTGTGTCTGAAACTCGAGTACCACTATAGATATATAAGTTATTAGAAAACAACAATATTAGCAAAATTGGAAATTTCAAATTTCCAATAATTAGTATTTATTATTAATAATATTTAATATTAACGTAGATATTCATTTACATATATTCCATTCTTCGTATGTGTGTAACTTTAATTGTGTACAATAGATGTCACTCTCTTTATTGCTTTTGTGTATACTAAATTCGATTTTTCTTATAGACACCATATTTGTTATTAATAGGACTGGAAAGGAGGATGTATAGTAATATACAGTGAGGGCATAAAATCCGTCTCCGCCCCCCTCTCTAACTTTTGAACCACTGGGTAGATTGTGATGAAATTTGGAACGATAATATATGACTAAATTCTGCATTTTTTGACACATCAATGACAGCTCTGAATGTCAAAGTGACAGCTGGGCGCGCAATAGGAAATTTTTTTTAAATAAAAATGAGGGTCGAGTGGGGACTTATTTTGGAGCTATTCTTATGCTCAAAACATCCCCCAAATTTGAGAACATTTGGTTCAGTAATTTCCAAATAAAAACCAGTAATATCGATTTCTGTTATATCATTTTTTTGCATACATATTACAAATTATTGTAAATTATTCAAAGTAGAACAAAAATTAAAAGTAAACAAATAACAATAAACTATCCCTAACCTAAAATAACCTAAATTAAAAAATTATGAAATAATTTAAATTAAACCTAAAAAAATAAAAAATTTAGAGGCAGAAACAAATTTAGAAAACACGTGTTACTTCAAAAGATGTTGAAAATGACCTCCATGAACCTCCTGACAAATAAATATTCCATGGGTAAGTTCTATTATAAAGATCATGTGGTAAAAAGATTATGTTATAAACTGATATTACTGGTTTTTATTTGGAAATTACTGAACCAAATGTTCTCAAAATTGGGGGATGTTTTGAGCATAAAAATAGCTTCAAAAGGAGTCCCCACTCAACCCCCATTTACATTTAAAAAAATTTTCCTATTGCGCGCCCAGCTGTCACTTTGATATTCAGAGCTGTCATTGATGTGTCAAAAAATGCAGAATTTAGTCATATATTATCGTTCCAAATTTCATCACAATCTACCCAGTGGTTCAAAACTTAGAGGGGGGGGGGAGACGGGCTTTATGTTTTCACTGTATACCTAATGATTTACTGCCATTTTAAAATTGTCAAAAATATCAAACTGAAAGTATAAATTATATTATATTAGTATAAATATTTATATAAAATATGTTTATGCAAGAATCAAAAGAATTTCTGTTGGAATATTATTTTCCCAATTACTGTCAGTTTGAATGCAAGTTTAAAAACTGTCACACCCTTGATAATTATTGTGGAGACATCAATTAATAATGATATACATTAAAAAGTTTAATAGGGAAGACACGATATTTGTAAAAGTAATAGATATATGTGTACGATTACATCATATTAACAATATTAAGTTTCTTCTTTTGTTAGAAAATAAGTTTTTGATTATTTATCTTTGTTGGCAATGTATATTGGCTCAACTTTGATTTTTATTTAGTTTTTCACTTATTTTTATTTTTTGAAAATTTTATTAAAACAAACACATAGTAATTTTATAATAAAAAAAGAAAATAAAATAGGTTACCTATTGGTTATTACTGAAAATATACAAATAATCAATCAATAAATAGTAATTATTAAAAAACAGAAATGAAAGCTTGATAAGAGGAAAATGCCAAATTTTAAATAAAACCATAAACGCGAATTTAAAAAATTCCTAATAATGTAGGGACTTGACAAAAAAGTCATCTGTAAATTTGTCGATGCGCAAAGATTTTATAAAAATTGTAAGTACCTCTTATAATAATCGAGACATTAAGAGTGATAGTAGTGATGAGCAACACACCATAATGCTCTCTTTGGAGTAGTTTTTTCGGCATCTCCAAATAAATTAAGAGCGAGACTCGAATTTTAGACACACCGTATAGTATATAAGAATTCAAGGCATTTACAGTTATATAAATTGCAAAGCTATATAAAAAAATATATTAATTACTCTGTTGTTTTTAAGAAATAAAACCCAATTTTAATTATCAGTTGATTACACTGAGATATCAGAAGTTATGTTGATCAAAGGTGGTCATGGATTTTATAATGTGACATTTATGTCAATAATTATTTGACATTTCCAACAGTTGCTTTAATTTTTAAAGTTTTAGTTGATTATTATTTTATATCTAGAATATATACAACATAATATGCATGTTATTGATGATCCCTGTATAGCACGCACTTTGACAGTTAAGCTAAGACAACTATTTTCCTTTGACCTTTTTACTTTTGACCAAGATAATTATTGATATTTTAGTACCATACCATAGCACTAGATAGCCATATCGTTTTTGTAGTATTCAACCAATCACGATTGGCAATTTTTGTCACTGTATAATTTAATAAGTCGAATAGATTAAATAATTGAAGGTGCTGATGTTATTACTAGTTAATATTGAAGGGAAAGATGTAACAAAAACTTAATATTAGATTGCAGTCTTTGGAATTCTCAATAATACTCTATATCTTCAATGGTCAAATATTATTGACTTAAGTGAAGTTCCTTTAGACTGACATAAAAAAATAGAAATAAAGACAATAAAACATCTTAAACGTTCGCTATGGGTCAGGATCGAGTTCTTACATTATACGACTTGCTGAAACCTGGCTTGTCAGATTCTAAACAGTCGGAGTCCAAACTGGGAATTTTGGATCGATTCATCATAGAGGGATGGCAATATTTGTAATATATAAGTAGAAAAGCTATGGCTAGTAAAAATGCAAGTACTTGACTTCCCGCTGCCCCATAGTAGAGAAATGGATTATCCCTGGAATTATTTGTAATACACCTAAATAAAAAAAAAAAAAATATCATTTATGCAACTAGTGTGTAATATTATGATGATAAAACAATATTTCTTTTAAATAAGTAGGCTTTAGGTAAGTAATTCATTAAAGCCACTTTATATGTTAGTTGCATAAAATACTTTTTCTCCATATGGCATTAAAAGCGGCGTTTTAATGACACTTGACAGGCTTAAAAGGTATATTTTTACTGCCTAGGCAGAAAAAGTTCATCGTTGCTATGCAACGTTCCAGGTAATAGTTTAAATCAAACTTGTAATTTCAATTGACAATGACATTACACAAACAATTCAACAAATGTCATCCGCGGTAAACATAGTAACGAAGAGCCAGTTACCTTTGTTGAAATTATTTAATTATTTGGATATTGATAATGAAATGCAATTAATAAATAACAAGAAGACGATTTTGTGTGAAATTGGAACAAATTTGGAGAAAAAATTATACGTTTTACACGGCAGAAAAGCAGATTTAATGCTTTGGCTGGTTTCCTAGCCTCGGCTACGCCTTGGCTATGAAACACCAGCCGCGGCATTAAATCTTGTACTTTTCTGCCTAGTAAAACAAATAACTATTTTATACTACATCAAGGATATTTTATCAAATGTATTACTTTCGAAATGCAAAGTCACACACAATTACACATCATACAAGTGGGTATGATGTGTAATGCAGCTTATTCGTAATATGTTATAATTAAAATATTTTTAATAATACTAATGTAATATTGTAATACTACAGTATGAAAAGGATTTGTGCCAAGATCCGCAAAAGGAAACAGTGTCACAACTACAGACATTGCGTATTACCGTAGTACTGTACACTGTAACTCACAATAGTTAATTTGTTGTTGATATTGATGATCAGGAAAGATGTAGCACTCGTAACGTATCCGTCAAAATGAATGAACATATCATTTAATCTCTAGAATTATTAGGAAACAAAATTTGGAAAGAAAGCAATAGACAAGTAACTAGATTTTTAGATAAACATTCAAGTTCATTGTCAACACTTAAGTAGTTTTTTTTTTTCATATATTCAGAATGGGGTATTTTCCTTCAATCGAAATGAAAGTGGAAACCTGTATTTTTATAAAATATATATCTGTTTATATTTATTAGGATAAAAATTAATAAGATTGAATCGGTAGAAAATTTTTAATTCAATTTTGAAATTTCATTCTATATTCGTGACGTCACTAAGCGAAAACTAGGAAATATGTATCTACAAAGAGGCCACACTGATAATATGTGGCTAGATTCAGTTTGTAACGACAACAAACGACAGTCAACATTTCGATAATTGAGATTTGAAATTTCCTGTTTGTGTTTGGCTTGACAACTTGACGTGTTGTATTGTTGTTTTCTTGTGAAGTAAACTTTTATTAGACATGGAGCAAGGTTTTGTAGAGGCTAAGTCCGACAAAAGGGATGAAAAATGTAAGGTTAGTATTTAACTTAACAGCATTACTGCAAAGTCGATTAAATATATTCAAAAATTACCTTTACAAATTACGATGTTTTTCTATTACTAATAAATTCACTTGTAATCAGTCACAGGCAAAGACAACAATTCACAGGTAAAAATATAAACTAAAAACAATGGCTCATGTTTACCCTAACCAAACAATTCAAACATAAACAAAAGTAAAGTTGTCACGCATTGACACCAACCACACAAATGAAAATATCCTAGAAATCACTAAAAAATGGCGCAAATTTTGAATTTTCGCTTAGTGGCGTCACATAGATATCGCGCAAAATAAAAAAATAATTTATGGACTTAAATGAACCCAATATTAAAATTCCAGAAATACGTATCTCTTCTTTTTCCAACTACTTTCCATTGCCGATGTAAAAAAAAATAGGAAAACACCCCATTGTTGGAGCATATCCAATAATAAAGAAAAATAATATTAGAAATATTGTGAAAAGTGAAAGTGACTAAAATGCATTCATTTTCTGTGCAAGTTGAAAAACACTTACCAAACAGCTAAGGCTCCCGTATTTTCCATGAAGCACACTAAATAATAAGCTAAGTAGACATATCTTGTTGGTCCATCCCTGGGAGATATGAAAGCTAACACGTACGCCAAGCCTAAAGCGGTAGACAACAGTAGCTCCTCACATTTATTACTGCAGGCAGCGGTCTGGTGTTGGCCTAATGCCAACCAAACGAACATTACGCCCCAATGTAAGGCACAGACACATCCCATCCACGCTGGAAATATCGAAGCCAACAAACCAAGCGCTAAGACTCTGGACACTGCAAAAAAGTATTAACATATGCACTTTTAGTATTGATTTTAATAGTCAAAATCATTTTGATAAAATGAGTGTTCTACATTATGAATCTATAATTTACAGCATCAATAATACATTTTTTTACTTTCTAAACTCATAAAAATATCAGTAATGCTTAAATCTACTTATAATAATAAAATTCCTACAAATAGATGTTTTTATATAAAGCGTTACCTTTAATTTTGGCCACAATTGGGATGTCGGAAACGGAAAGAGATACAGGGTGGTGTAAATTAGAAAAAGGTTGCATAATTTTATGCTGAATCAAATGGCGGTACGTTATCTGCCATATATGCACCTGTTCGTGAGTTATCAGAAAAAAAAAACGATTTACAAAATACTAAATATCTCCATTATAAGAAAAGACAGGAACTTCAAATTTGAAACTTATACATTATTAATAATGGCCAGTCCAAAAATTCAGTAAGATTTTCTCGAAGCACTTAAGATTTTGAGATGTGACCGGCATCTTTTTTGTTTCTTATGGACGCCATATTGGATTTTTGTCATCAGATGAATCGTTATATTATCTTTACAACGATATATTATATACTACTCGTATATTAGTATTTTGAAAATAAGGAGAAATCAACAAATACTATGCATTTGGTAGCTGGCCATGCAAAACAAAATATTATTAATGTACCAACTTTTTTCTTAATTTAGGCCACCCTGTATTTCTTACCATTTCCGTGATCCCAAGGGTGGCCAAAGCCAAAATTAAATGTAACACTGTGTATAGCTACACACAAAAAAATTAATTTTATATGGAAATTTGAAAATACTTACAGGCACTCATAAGCTGCCAGCAAAAGGCCACAAGCAATCCTACCCATTTTATTTTATCCTTATCGTCCCTGGCATACCGCACAGAGCGGTGATAGGAAGTCAGTGACCATGCTATGGAAATTAAGGCTACTAATACTGTCCACGCCTGTATAACGGCTACATCTGAAATAGAAATTTATCGGAGATAGAGACTAGGTTAAATTAAGGCAAAGTTGCGTACCTAATTTGCCGACCAATAATAATTTGATGAAAAAAATCACAATTATGGAAATTCGTTTTTGTAAGATTTCAGGCTTATTTGAGGGCTATTTAAAAAAAGGACACTTTGTCATAGCAACTTTTTACGTTCTATCGAATGGGGTAAACAGTTTTTTAAAGAATGTTTCATCTCTTCAGAACCATCATCATCAATTTCATTTTTCTAATATGGCCCCTTTATTATTTTTACGTTATGTGAAAGCATTTTTCCTTGTGAGGTCAATGATATATCATATGCAATAGTTTATTGTTCCGTTAATTAATTGTTATTTATTGTTAATGATGTTTTTTATTCTTTTGGCAATGCAGACAGACACAGATAATGCTATTTAGGTTCAAAAACATGATCAAACTATGGCATATGATACATCATTAAACTCAAGGAAAGATGCTGTCAAGTCACGTGAAAATATTAATGGGGTTATATTAGAAAAAATTTAGTTGATGATGGTTCTTAAGAGATGAAACTTTAGTTGAACACACTGTTTATGCCATTCGATAGTGTAAAAGTTGCTATGATAAATTGTTCTTTTTTCTCAACAGCTCTTCAATATTCAAAATTTTGATTTTTTGGGAGGCATATTATTGGTCACCAAATTACGCAACGTTGCCCCAATTTAACCTAGTCTCTTTCTCTGATAGTTTCCAAGATACCACCAATGTTATTCATCAAATATGAAACACACGTTACAATTTAGGTTATTTTTAACCATTGCGATATCAATTTTGACAATATAATGATTAAAATTAGGATTAAGATAAGGCAAGATTAAGGAAATAAACTTTATAAATATTAACCAAATGTAATAACATTAACTCTCTGACGATTTGGCTGTTGGATTTGGCAGTAGCTTAAACTATCTACAGGGTGACCCATTAAGAATGGAAACACTCGCGTACAAAAGTTGTTTATGGACCGATTTAAACCGAATTTTTTTTTAAAGTAGATCTCCAAAATCTCTATGTTGATACAAAATTTGAAGACGAAATTTTGATTTTCAAGGTCTACTACGAATTTTTTTTAAGTGAAAAGTAGCAAAATTTTGTTAGCGATTTTTTTATAAAAAATCTGACTACACCACTGGATTTAGGAGCCCCTCGAATGCCTTTGTACCAATTTTTGCGAAAAAAAGTTTGTTCCTAAAAAAGTTATGACTATATCGTCATCACCAGTGTTTGCCTTTGTCGGTGAACCTATTCTCTTATAAAAATCGAATAAAACCCAAAGAGAAACAAATTAAACAACTTAAACACTTGTGTAATTATTAAGAACCATAAAAACCAGTATACACAAAATAACCAACAATAACTCTATAATATAAACAACAATTGATAAAAAAAGTAATGATTAGAAAATTACATTTTCAAATCAAATTGATTCACTCTTTTTGAATAAAAAATTATAATGTAGTTATTTTTTATCTAAGAAGGTAATGTTATAAGTTTTGGCATAATAACCACGAAATAATAATAATTTGACGAACTTACCTGTCAATTGTTGTTTATATTAGAGTAATTGTTGGTTATTTTGTGTATACTGGTTTTGATGGTTCTTATTAATAATTACACCAGGTGTTTAAGTTGTTTAATTTTGTTTTTCTTTGGGTTCTATTCGATTTTTCTAAAGGAATAGGGTCACCGACAAAGGCAAACACTGTTGATGCCGATACTGTCATAACTTTTTTAGGAACAAACTTTTTTTCGCAAAAATTGGTACAAATGCATTCGAGTAGCTCCTAAATCCAGTGGTGTAGTCAATTTTTTTATAAAAAAATTGCTAACAAAATTTTGCTATTTTTCACTTTAAAAAAAATTCGTAGTAGACCTTGAAAATCAAAATTTCGTCTTCAAATTTTGCATCAACATAGAGCTTTTGGAGATCTATCTTTAAAAAAAAATCCGGTTCAAGTCGGTCCATAAACAAATTTTGTACGCGAGTGTTTCCATTCTTAATGGGTCACCCTGTATATGTCGCTGGTTACACTTATGGAAAAGTAGTAAAAATAACACTAATACTGTAGGTATTTGGTGTGCTAGGTTAGTTATGACAAAAAAAATGAATAAGTACAAAAAATCAGAACATGAATGAAAATGAAATAACAAAGCTAAAGTCACATGTATGTACTTACTTATACTCAATACAGGTTTGTCAGGATGGGTGACGTGTATTAGCAATATCACAAGTTGTATAACAGCCTGGGGTGCTGCGTGCAAAAAACAGTGAAATAACCTCAGAAGAGCACTGTTTGTGTCTTCATCTAACATTCTACGATATAGTGTGGTCTGTTTTGTTTCATTGTCCGTCGTTGCTGCAATTTTGCTTTTAATACCATAGATCATGGTATCGACATACCTCAGGAGTGGTGCTAATTGGAGGAGAAGGAAAATTATTCTGACTACCCATTGTGCAAGTGATGTACGACCGACTGAATCATCGTGGTCTACTATGTACCTGAAACAATAACAAAAATATTGAATGGAACCAAATATGAATTTTTAATTGTACAATTCACGACTACCACCGCATATTATCCTCCAGGTAGGCGTTTGAAGAGTTTAAAATACAGAATGAATTGAAAAAATAACAGAGCAGTAATAATAAATCACAGGGGAAACATTAAAAGTATTAACAGTAATCCTTTCATTAAAAATCTGTACTCGTTAATGTTCAACTTTTTTGTTACTTGCAGTCTCTGAATTCAGAAAGGGCATATGTATGTATAAATATGTCAATGAAGTGGTTACTCAGTGGTGATTCAAAATCATCCATACGTTATTTCAAAAAGATTTACAGATAATACTCTTAGCTCAAAACAAATTATTAAAAGTAAATTAGAAAAAAAAGTTATTTAGTTTATTATTAATTGTTCAAAAAATCGACTACCTAGAAAATTCAGATAAAATAATTCTAAGGATTTTTGGCTAGGATTTTTGATTTTTTGTAACTTGTTTAAACTAATTTACGCCGATACTTCTAAGTTATTTTTATGTACCCAGATAGTTTTTTATGAAACTAAATGCATGAAATAAGCCTATGCCATGATTAACATTTATTAGCTACAGTATTAAAACAACTCCTACTGGGAGCCCCACAAACTGATTTATTGGTAAAAATCAACCTATTAACTCAATCAATCGCAAAGGCGTAACACTTGTTCAAAACATATTTTTATGCCACTGCATAACTAAATGTCATTTAATTACAGGAACTGAAGTCTTTATGGTCGTTTTGGCACTCGCAAGGCATTTTTATTTTTTGGCAGTTACTTTGTTGTCACCTGCCCATTTATAAATTTAACCTATCAGTAATTTATATTTCAAGTTTTATACACAAATTCACTGAATTCTGTTTCCAGTTTGTATGAAATTTAAGTTATTTAAATAAAATTTCACGTTTAATATACAGGGTATCTATTTAACAATTTACAATCCTTTTTTATGTACTTTTACTAATTTTCTCATTTAATTTTGAAAGAGCAAAAATGCTCATAGGGCCAAAAGTTATTTAAAATACCAACATTATCAACAATTAACACCCATATTAATAATAATCACAATAACATCAAGTTAACTAATGACAACTAACTGCATTCTTAAATCAATCTAAGTAGTTCATATTAATAATTAAATATTTAAAGACAAATACCTAACAGCATGCTAAATAAGAAGTTAATGTGACAACATCTCATTCTATACATAGAGCTAATTTCACTGCAATAAATCTAACCTGCATTTACAAACATTTACGCAAAGTGACAAGACTGACAAGTGTCTTGTGTCAATACTGTTTTGTGTTAATACGCAATCAAGGGCGGATTTAGCTTTTCAACGTGGGGAGTATCTCAAAAAAACACATTTTTAAAAAATGTTGTGAAATTAGAAATTATCTGTGTATTTAGATAGGTACGTTTTTCTTTGGACAAACATGAAACAGCAAATAGAAGTGTTTAATAAAATATTCTTAAGTGAAGTACGCTTATATTTTTTTTACCTAATTACGTTTTTGCTTTTTGCTAATGTAAAATTTTAATTCATGGTAAATCCGCCCTTGATAAGCATTAACTTTGCTTTTATAATAGGGAGATTTTGAACACCTTAAATTTTTACCTTATCTTTATCGCAATCGTTATACTGAGCACGCGCAGTGCCAAAAATGATACTCTTTTTGGAATTGCACATTGCACATGCTCAGAATAACGTTATCGACGTGCTAAAATTTAAGGGGTTCAAAAACTCCCTAATGAATTCGATAAGTAACCATACCATAATAAAATTTTATAATGATTATTGAGGTTACTGACATAAATACGGAAAATTTCGCATTAAATTATTTAATATTTCAGAAAAACGTTCTTGATTTGTTAATTGGGAGGGAAAAGAAAAACTGCTGCCATTTTTGTCAAACTTTTAGGTTAACTTTAACTTATTGTAAAACATACCCAAACTGATAACTAGTGATTTAACATCATTCTAGCGTTAACATGCATTTAAATGACATTATTAATACAGTTTTCACTAATGTCATTCTAGTCAGATCTTAGAACATTCTAAGTTTTATTATTAATAAGGCTGTTGGTGTTTAATTGAAAGTCATATCAACTTTTCAAACTTAAATGGAACACACTCTATATTTCATCTTTTTAGTTTATATAAACAATAATAATTGGTTTTAATAATATAATAAAAAAAGACTTGAAAACATAAAACACAGTTTATCTGACAAACTGGCATATAAACTGTAAATGATAAATATCTAAATCAGTATCTAAATTGAAGCTATATTGTACATAGTCATGATGTACATAGTGATAAAACTGTGTACCTATGGTGATAAAAATTGATTAAAAATTATTTAGTCATGTCATAATAATAGATAGCGAATAATATAAATAAATATTTTTTAGAACAAGCAATATGCTATCCCTTTGACTTTCTACAACTGTTATTTTCATCGGTTCTATGAAAGATCTCTCGCACTAAAGATCTATACACTTTTTGTTGAGGTGGCTACTCCGATACTAGGTACTAGCTACTTGCCTAGTATGCCTGATTCTGCTCAGTACTCTCAAATCCAACCCACCAGCAGTAGGTACTGCTAGATCCTGCCAAATATGACTTTATGTACTACCAGCGTTGAGTATACATATCTACTGCCACCAGTGGAAAAACCTAGGAGAAAACGAGTCTCTCTTTCTGCTTCATCATGTACTATCACCTCATTATCTGGTTAATCAATCTAGGGAAGCAAGTTCTAGAGCACTGTAGATCTAGCTAATTATGATCAACTCATGTTGGAAATTATCTACCGACATAATTACGATATAAATCAATTTATATTAATGTCACATAGGTATTTATCCACATCCGCAACTTTTTATTTATTTTTTTTTCACAATTAAGTACTTAGGTAAGCATAATCAGCTTTAAAAATTAAATTTTTGTACTTTTATTAGAGTTTCAACAAGCTAAAATAGATAAATGGTACATTTCATGTGCTTTTGTACTCAAATAAATAAAAATATTTAAAGAGTATGAAGATATTTTCATTTGTTTATCATAGAGGTGTGATGTTATGCTAATTTTATGTGTTGACAACATTGTGATTCATAGCTATTTATCTATGAAAGAAACAGATTATTTAAGCAAGTATTAGACTAATTTCAGTTATTACATAATACAAGTAATGTCAAATAATTTATACAATGTAATACTTGTTTATTCGAATTACCTATTTTTACCTTTCCTACAATGACAGTTAATTATTTTTTCTTCAAATGTCAGTAAATCGGATATCGCTCGACTGATTAGTCGGTGGCGAAGTTTAATTTTTCTACCCCAGAGGGAAGTGTTATCATAGAAACATACAAACACATAAGCATCGACAATTCTAATTTTATTAATTTATTAATTATTGATAATCATATAGAACTAATTTAGAACCAAAGTTTTAGTTCTTAACCATTATTTGATTGAAATTACTCAATAATTGATTACCAATATCCGTATTTTTGCCGACATTTGAAGAAACAGCATATTTTATTTGGAGGAAAAGTTACTTTTCATGGCTTGCTCTCTATTTGCAGCCACACTTCGTTCGACTGCTAAACACGAGCGCGCTATAAAAAATACCACTTTTCCTCCGTATAAAATAATAAACTATTTATGAACATTATTGTGTATTCAATGTACCTATACCTAATGTGGTAGATTTAAATTTATAGTTTCAATGTTAATTTTTAAAAAAATCTATGACACAAACCACAAAATATCTTTTAATCTGCTACTTACAGTGTCTGGCTACACAACCAGTGCCATTTAATATAACATCTGCTACTTCAGTTACAGTGAAGGATTTCAGTAATAATAATAACAATTAACTTCCAAAAGCTCTAATAATTTATACATACATTTTTTTGAACCTCTCTGAACCCCTTAGTGATCAATCAGTACAACATTAGTAGATAAATATCTAAATTTTGTTTACTATTACCTTAGCAATAATGTTGAAATTGACATTTTGATCTTTTATGAAAAAAAAAAAAAGATTTTGCTGCATATTATAAAACAAATGCAGGCTGTTAACGTTCAATATCTTCTAAATCAAAAGTAAGATAAAGTGTATAATAATTTTCTTATTATGTACTTCTTATGTTCATAAAAAAAATCGCTCCCTGAACACACATAATCTGTAGGCTATTCGCTAATAATTGAGTTACCAGAGCATTACAGCAAACTAGATGATGATTCTAGCATGCTATAATAATTTTAAAATTAAGTAAGTACCTACATATGAGCTTATGTACAAATATCTACATTGGTTTCTAATACCATCAATGAGTGTGTCTAACCCGAGTCAACAGTAGACTGCACCTGCAACAGCTGCAGAAGCACCTACTGACTCAACGATTCAGTCTAAATTTATTTTGCTGTGAATACAGATCCATTTTCAGGAAGTAAGTAGATAGATAATAATATAACAATTAATATAAGTAGGTAATTACAATTTATACTACAAATAAGTACGTAACTACTTAAATACTTAGCTATATTTTGTACTTCAGGCCCACTAAAATTCCTGAAAGGTGAGTACTTCCAATAATAATACTTTTTTATAAAAATAAATCTATTTTCGTGGTACCTGCCTACTTTGTTTTTACGGATAATAAACAGTTATAAAAAAAAAAAGTTGAAACACAGCCAACACCAAAATTATTTTTTCAAAATTGTGATTCTTTTTTTTTTATTTGTGACACCTACTTATTATATTTCGAGTAATAAATAGGTCAAAATTATTCGAAAGGTTGGTTGGGAATGTGCTTAGGTACATAAAAAAATTTACAGTCACAGTACCTAGGACTAAAGCTACATAAAAAAAAACAAGATACCTACTTATTCACTAGTTTCACAACATAAGATAACAACTTACCATCTTAAACTTATCGTAGTCATAAACAACGCAGGTATAATAACAAACGTTAAAGTCAATGCAAAATATAGTCCTTGTCCATTAACCGAGTAGAAATATAACAAAATACAGGCTAGAACTAAATCTAGGACATAGGTTATGATGGACAGAGCAATGCAAACCGCATAAAACATCCCGAATTTTTGAGCACTGTCGGCAAATTTATCCGGGGAATCATTTTGCTGTTTTAAGGCTTCTATCCTTGCCAGAGAGGGATCTCTGGAAAATCGCACCACAGTACATTCCTCAGCCATTTCATAATAACCCGTATATAACCATTCAACGAAATCAAAATCACACTACAAAAGCAACATCTTTGATAAAAATCAAGTCACTATTGAAGTATTAACTATTTGCGTTAACTTCAAAATGAAGACTGATGGAAATCCTAAAAGGAAACCCCCATTATTATTACGACACCGTTTCTTAGAAATCCGTATATCGCTGTAATGTATAAACACATATTTGCGCACAAAACGTACTTTTATTACTTATTCATAAAATTGTGAAACTTCAACGTATTAACAGTATCTTCTTTTGTAGTGAAAGTAACAAAACATTAAACTACACAAAAAAAAACACATTCTGTGAAAAAACCAGAAAATCTTTTGCATTAGCAAAACGTTGCTTTTATAAAGTGTGCTCGTAAAGTCGTAAAGTATTTCATAGCAGCGCAGACAGCAGACACCAGACTCAGACACAAAACAGATACTTCCACTGTCCACAGCACGACAGCACAGAACAGTAAAATCCAAAATAAATCAAATAAATATTTCAACAGGTGGTGGTACTGGTAGCAGGCCCTGCGCGCGCAGATGTATGAAAATACCGTATACGTGATTCGTTTTAAGATCGAAGCGCCAAAATGGCAGTAACCTATACTAACCTATGTTCACTGACACTGACGTTTGAAATTTTATTCATCAAAGATTTGTTGTCGAGAACTTTAAACCAGGTAAAAAGCTTGTAAAACTATTTGGAATGGGGTAAATAGTGATATAAAATTAAAATAGATTTCAATATTTTTCGAGCGTTCAATCTGAAAATGAAACTTAACCTCAAAAATGTCAAATTCTTTATTGGACATACGGCATACATACCTTTATGCAAATAGTCATTCTTAGAGAAAAGTAAAAGAGCACACACTCTACTTTGCGTTCTTTAGCTTCTTTATCCATACTTGTCTCCTGTAACTCTGTAATGCTCAACTTATAGTTTCCGGGATAGCTCCAGATTTTCCCGCTTTTGGAAAAGTATGAAACTGATCTAGGGGTTTTTCTTTGTACAAGAGGAACAATGACGCTCACAACAATAATGATTCATATCTAATCAAAGCAATTAACTAATATAACAACGGATATTTCCAAATTCACAATAGACATACATACGCAAAACTGAACCAATACCACATGCGTTAATTGTGCGTGCCGCCAGTAGGTAGCGTATTGCTTAGCAAGAATCGCGTATAGTGTGTGTAGTGTGCATAGATAAAGATCTATGCACTGATGTACTTCAATGATTCTATGGTAGTGTCGGTAGTGTGTAGTTTTTTTCAAAGATTAAAAAAGCATCGATTTTAATCCACGAGACTTAATTTAGCACTGAATTCAGTACTCAAATTGCACGCGCAGATTTAGCGGATTTGGATGCTAGAAATTAGAACATGTTCTAATTTCTTGGACGAAATCAGCACAGTATAGATACGCTACTGTGCATCTTTACTGTGCTGATCCAAGAAATTATAACATGTTCTAATTTATAGCATCCAAATCCGCTAAATCTGCGCGCGCAATTTGAGTACTCATTCAGTGCTAAATTAAGTCTCGTGTCAGGCGGCTCTAACTAGTATAACATAATTATTCATTATCTCATATTTAAAATTATTATAATTTAGTTAGTTACAATGCATAACACATCTTATAAATGTAAGTATAATATACCACGAAAATATTAAACAAATAATTAATGTAAAATGTAATCTTCTGCAGAATCTCTGAAGATGCCCTAATAATAAAGCCGAAACGTAAGAAATATATATTTATATATAAAAAAAATGTAACCTTTTTTATGTGTAATTAAGTGACCGATATACCCACGAAAAACAATCTAAGGATAACATATCTGTTTACTGTCGTTTTAATTTAATAGGAATGGCAAGAGTGCAAGAGTGATTTTCGAGTAACTGGCACACCGGTGAAAGTGATTTAGAAATCACCGTGAATTGTAACGATAATTTGATTCACAGTGATTGACAATAACTTATTAAAATATGTACTGGGAATATTTGGATCACATACACACATATTGGATACCCGACTTTAAATTATTGCACGGTATTCGATATGGTTTAGTCGCTGTGGCTGATTTGAAATGAATATTACTAATTGGAAATATTAGGACTATCGATCCCTAATTAATTTGCCGGTATTCGTATTGCCGGAGCTGGTTGTGGGAGCCTTTGTTGCTTATATAAAATATAATTAATCTCGTTATAGTTAAATAATAGTTAAACCGCAGTGCATGGCGGTGTTTCTACTATGTGGAAACTAGAAAGTAAAAATATCCAAAAAATATATAACTAGAAAAATATCTAACACTACCAATGACGTTGAATCTGATTGGTTATTTCTATAAATGCACGAATTTTATTGGTCAGCGCACACATTATTCTCTTTGATGATACTGTAACGAAAGCAGTAAAACAATTTAAACACGGAAAATGTTAAACGCCACTAAGTCAAACGTCAAATGCTATCAAATATAAACATTTAAAAATTGACTGTTAAAAAGAAAGTAATTTTAGCATATGGAAATAAATTTTGATTATATTCAGGATCGGCTGCGTTCCCGTACTGGACAATCATTCTGGAACTCTCTGTACTATTTGGAGTATTCCCTATATTAGCCCATAAGAGGTTTCTCCGAAAACACGGAGGACAAGATATAGTGCTATACTCTTCTAGAGATCCTTTGTTCGATTTGCGCATGCGCAGATATCGTCGATCTCCATGGTTACGGAAGTTGACACTGTTTCACGGATTTCTTAAAATAAACTGGATCGCTAATACATACTGGTGGGGGTAGCTAAAAATAACAACTGATAAGCGGCCGCCATACTGTGCTAACTTCTAGGTATTTTATGAACTAAATGATGGTAACACTGTTGAGTTCAGTGTTACCAATAAGCGGGTAATTACCCGATTTGCGGGTAATTTCGATATTGTGGGGGTAATTTTCTAACACGCCGTTTCGGCGGATAATTTTCGGGTAATTTGTAATCCTCCCTCCCTCCTATTTGATAGATGTAGTAATAGATGTAGATGTTGTAGATTGAAGTAATATATTGTTGGTATGTATTAGTTACATATTTTTTATCTGTGTGGTATTTTGTTATTAAAATTTTATATTTTAACTGTAATTTGTTGTTACTTATTCATAATTATTTAATCTGCGCCTAACCCTAATCCGATTCTAGTAAGTTTCAAATTTGTATTTTGTGGATACCTAGGTAAAGTATCAGAGTAATAAATAATACTCTGATGGTAAAGTCAATTATCTAGTCTAGACAAGAAATTTTTACTATTTGCATTTCTACTGGTGGTAACATTATATTCAAATTTTACGTCACCAGAAAAAGTTTTTTCAAAAGGAGCCTTAAAAAGCCACATCTAATGATGTCGTACTGTCCTACTGAAGGCCTAGGTTTTGGTTTATAATCTATATTTCTCACACACATTATGTGATACCGTTGAGTGACGAAGAAAACTTCGTCACTCAACGGTGATACAAAATATAAACAAGAAAATTTAGAATAAAAGCCAATTTCGTGTCGTGCGGATAAAAATCGGGTATTTAAAATAATCCAACGGGTAAAATGGGGTAATTTGGGCTAGAGCTATGGGTAATTTAACAATTTGCCATTGGCAACACTGGTTGAGTTACCAATGTTACCATCACTGCTTTTATATTTTCTTTTTGTTTTGTGGTTTATAAATGAAGTTTTGTGTGCAAGGTGCAAGTTATTTATTTCTTAATCTGAAGAAAAAACATGCAATTTCATCATTTCATCCATTTGGTCGAAGTATTCAATGTTGAAGGTTGAGATAAAAGTCTAAAAACGTAGATATCTGTTATCTGAAGAGTCAATCGAAAAGATACAAGGTGAAAAAGGCTGCAGTTTTGGAAAGAGTGCAAATTGAAGAATTTTTGACTAAATCTTGTGATAAAGAATATTTTATGATTAAGGTAATAACTCTTAACTTTTTAGACAATATGTATTAATAATACTTTGAATCATTTTAGGTTGCGCTAGTAATATGAGTCTCTGGTGCTTGTCGATGCTACGAATTGACGAATTTGAAAATCACTAATGTATAGGACACTGGCGCGTATCTAGTTGTTTCGATACTAGATACCAAGACCGGCATTTCACGAAAGTTTAAAATTATAAATGAAGGATTTTCTATCAACGACGTAGAGATGTGTAGAAAATGTATTTCCCTAAGACCAAAGAACTTATCACAAAACAGATTCTTTTAACATTATAAGAATCAAAAATGTACTTCTCAGCCTGTTGGAATCAACACGCATTGGCAAAAGTTCCATCAAAAGTTGCAGCGTTTCTGAACTTGGCAAACGCGGAAGCTTATATTGGCCACTATATGAGGGTGCACTTCAATAACTTTATTGGGAAATAAAGGTGCCGACTTTACACCCATCAAGCGGCATGGTGGGTGGAAGAGCCCTGCTGTGGCAGAGAGCTATATTGAAGACTCCGTATCTAACAAACTTGGTATTGCAAGGAAAATCCAAGGTTCTTTTCGTTCAAGTCATTCCTCAGGAGAAGGAGACATCCAAAATTTGTTGCAAGAAGCAACTACAAACTTCCTATTAACGGAAACGAAGTGAAATATGAAAAAGCGAAGAACGAAATGTCTATTAATATAAATGTTAATGTTAATTTTAATAAGTAAATTAAATTTGGTTGATTTAAGTTTATATTTTTTTATTATTTCAGTAGTGGATAATAGGTTACTTTATATGCTTTATAAGTGTGGATAAAACTCCTATTATAATGTGATTGTGTGTATAATTTTAAATGTGTTTTTATTAAATTCCTACCATAATCATAAATTTTGAGTTTTGAAGTTGTTAATGTTATCTTCTAGAAAAGCAGTTATTACCATATTGTGTATTATAAACATCATGTAATCTTATAACAAAATAACTGATTAACCTATCCCAATTCATTCACAATATTTAATACATCTTAACAGTGTAAAGTATAAATTTGATTAATAACTACTTGACATTACTAATTGTATGATGTCATTCAGTTAAAAAATATTTTTTTAGTGCCGTTTTTACTGATAAGACGTGCAGCTACTTTCATCGTAGCTTTTTATATATGCAGCTCCTGCCACAATTAAAATAACTACAAACATATGTCTAATTCTTCGATAAATACCTACCTTATATCGATACCTTTTTGCCAAACTATCGTAAGTGACATTTTCCATGAAAATGACTATGGATCTATCGTAAGTATAATATGCAAATACACATCTTGGCAGAGGTAGATAGATCCATAAATATGTAAGCGTATTTAAATGTTTCACGGTTAAATAACTGCATACATTTTATCGTAAGTAACAGAACTGTAATAGGCAGAGTGGCAGAATTGTCGTTAAGTAGCCTAAGGTAAAATTTAGTGAGTGACTTACGATATTTTGGCAAAAAGGTATCGATATTAAAACAATATACAAAACTGATCCTAACTAATTTTTATACTGCAATCAGACAAGGTTCAAATACTTGGTTGACAAACTATGTTACTTTAAAGTTTTTTGGGTTAGTTACTAAATTATGTTTAGACAAGTAACTATTATGAACCAGTTATAATTCCGGCTAATGTAAAATTTATTTAAAAAATGAAGTTGTAACAGGAGAAATAAAGAGTGTCGTCAATGAATTTAATATACATTGGTACCTACCAGACATACCATTGGAAGATTTGTACATGTAGGGAGTGTCTTTACAAGCACATAAATTTCGACTTTGTCGAAAATCATTTCAAGTCAAATTAAAAAGAGATGATTCCAATTATTTGAAATGCACTATAAATAGAAAAAAATTATGTGTACCTTTGCTGCACAAATATAACTCTTGAGTCCAGTTCTGTCAATTACTCGTCATATCTAATGCACACATAATACAATTTAATCTTTGATATAACCCTATATTAAGTTAACTTTTTAGACCCGCTGCTAAAGTATTTTTATTACAACAGTGTACATATTTTATACCCATATCCATCCATATAAGTAATATTTAGTTAGTCATATGCCCATATCTCACCAAACTATTTTCAAAATTTCCCTCTGTAAATACCTCAACATCATTAGCTGAAAACTAGCCAATGGAATGTTAGCACAGTGTGGCGACCACCTTACAACTGACAAAATGATAGTTAGGAATCAGCGATCCAGTTTATTTTAAGAAATCCGTGCACTGTTTATACTATAATTTATACGTAATTTATTACGCATGCGCATATTTGACTAAGGTACTCTCGATAAGGATAGATAGTATGCCGATTCCGTGGTTTTTCATGGATTGTATATAACTACATCAGAGTAATAAATAAAGGGGAGACCGCATTCCCTATTTCAAAGCATAATGTAAACATGTAACCTCAACCTACTGGATGTTGATAAACAAACAATACATAATGAACACACGATGGTCCCTGATCGTATCAGCGTAGTGGCGTATCAAGCTATATCACGGAAATGCTTACAATATACATAATTATATACAAGAGTTAAGTTCAAAAACACAGTTTAAGAACACATAAAACACTCGGCTTCACCAATTTTTGATTTCAAAATAATGGCGTTACTTGCTATATTAGGTTAATACCAGGCAATGTTGCCACTTCCGGCGCTTAATATCGCTAGAAATTTCAATAATGTATTGATGGATATGGAGAGCCTATAATTATAACACAAGTCACAAAAAAATAGTGGGTAGCCTTAAACATATTACAATGTAACTAATTTGTAAATTGATTGAGGTCAAGAATGTGGTAGATCTTTACATGTTAATCAATGAAAATGATGACGGCTGTACCTAGCTATAAAAATAAAAAAGTAACTTCGGCATCAATGTCAAGGACGTTGCAGGGACCGATGTTTGTAAATACATTTACCTCAAGGCTTCAGTTTAGAATGTAAATAACGGTCTCCCCTTTATTTATTACTCTGATATAACTACTCTGAATCTTTATACGCAAGTAGTCCCATGGTTTGCGGGACGCGCATTCACGCGCGCCTATTTGAACTTGGCCTTATATACCTATCATAATAATTACATGCAAATAATAATTTTCCATTTGAAACTATAACAATTCATCTTAATAGCTGTGATATAAAACAATACTTTTGACATCTTGTTAAATTAATGACATATATTTAAGGTGATTTAAGTAAAATATAAATAATTGATAATAAAATGTCATTATTGAAAGTAGTTTCAAAAATGTATTCATCCTATAGGTTCATGGGATACATGAACAACAGGTCGAAATACTGGCTAGAAAGAATAGGAAATCGTGAAATGGTTGGCTTTGGTATGAATGGTACACCAATGTACACTGATAGATCAGATTTTCCTTTCCCTGCTATTAGATACAAGGAAACAACACCTGTGATACAAGCACTTTATGAAAAACAAAAAGGGGACTGGAAATTGTTAACGAAAGAGGAAAAGAAAGCTTTATACAGAGCAAATTTTTGTCAAACCTTTGCAGAATTTCAGGCTCCGACAGGTGAGTGGATGGAAGTTATTGGTTATGGATTAATGTTTTGCTGCCTTGGTGTATGGCTCTACATTTTTCAAAAGCTTACAATACACAAACACTTACCAGAAAGTTTTAAGCCTTCGAGAATAAGAGCTCAAATGAGGAGACAAATAGATTTGCAAGTAAATCCAATTACAGGATTAGCTTCAGAATGGGATTATGAGAAAGATGATTGGAAGGTTTATAAATGGAATACACCCCCCAATCCATTCGTCAAATGCCCAGACGACGATGAATAAATTACATAAATTTTATTAACTTAAAAATTAATAACTGATTATTTTATATATTTATTTCTAAAGTAAAATTAAAATAAAATTTAATTGTGAAATGATACATCCCGAATAAATTATATTTTTATTTTAATAAAAAACTAAGTTTTTGAAAGTATATTTTTATGATAATGACAATGACATTGTAATACAAATTGGAGCATTTGGACATAATTTAAACTCAATTTATAGTTTTATATTAAAATTAAAACTATGTAACACCACAGAATAATATTTAAAAACAAATCATACTGTTCCAGTCATAATATTTTTTATGCTTACATCAAATGACCTAAAACAATTTAAAAAACTATTCTTGCATTTCATTGATGTAGGATTGCATACATGGGATTACCAGATCTCTTTTTTTAAATCTTTCTTTCACCAACTAATAGTAAAGAAAATCCCCCAACCAACCAACCAACCAACCAACATCATAAAACTAAATAATAGTTATCCACTTTCGTTATATCAGATAATTTAGCTGGAAAACTATATTTGCTATATTCTTGTTTAATTTATGTTGTGCGATGGGGGAATAAAAAGTCTTTTGACCATTATAAGCCTTATAAAACTTTGAATTAGAAAACGTAGATTCACAATAATTTGCTAGTGTATAATATTCAGCAATCAGTTAGTATATCGCAGCAATCGACCATAGTAAAAATAAGATTCCAAAAGAAATATATATCTTGTGTAAACATTACACAAATATGATAATCGTTAAATTAAATTTAATATGAAATGAAATATACCAGAAATACTAAATTCAATATAACATATCTACATACTTAACACTAATCCAAACTCACTCTCTAAGAAGAGACATTGGTTGCCAATCACATGAAACCATTATTAGGGTTTTATTCATCCTTATTTGATTTAATTTTTTTCTATATTGTGAATAAATGAAAGTTAAAGGAACTTTATTTACTTAGGTGCCGCTAAACAAAATTTCTAGTTGAGCGCTACATGTGATACTCACGATCTGGCAACCCTAGTGACAGGTAAATACTTACTTAGAACAAATAAGTTCTCCAGGTATGTAGAATGGGTTGTATACTATATCTGCGTATTCTGAATGGATTTTTCTAAACATCTAAAATCGAAACTGGTATAAATGTATCTGATAATCTAATATGATATTTATATTTGTTAAACTATGCTAATACACAATGTGAAATTTTCTCTTTGAAATGCCAAGATTTAAGAACATTTTTCAATGTTTTGCTCCATGTCAGAATATAAAAAGGAAATTATTTACAATACCTTTTTATATAATACTTAGGCTGCTTTGTTTTTATTATACAGAAAACAATATGACTTACCGATCTTATTTCATTGTCTCTTAGTGCCATATTGGTAGAGTCTACAATAATAATAAACTTGATTTTGGTATTTGTGACATATCCATATCTGTTATTAGTTAAGACAAAAAGTACCTATCTATACACATATTTTTTTACATTTTCAATATAATAATTTTCAAAATCAGTTATGATATTAAAAGGATACATTTTATGAGTTTCTAAGGAATACAACATCCCCAAATATAGTTCTCTTAGATCATTTCCACTTTTAGTCCCGATATTTAATTTTTCTTCAACAATGTCGAGTGATGATAAAACTTTATATTGAAAATTCAACTCATCATCTGGGTTTAAGCAAGTAAAAAACTTTGGAGAATTCTGTAAAATAAAAAACAGTTATATTAACTTTATTCAAGCATCAGTCAAAAATAGTCCAGATTGTACGACGCACGCGCAGTTGCGTTTTAACTTCTTTAAAAAGTAACTGGGCGCGCGTCGTACAATCTGGACTATTTGTATCATGGCTACACACGGACGTAAATAATGGGTGTATTCCAAATTGTACATCAAACGCATCTGCTGCAGTGTAGTGATGTGTCGAACCCGCTATTTTTAAATAGCAGCCACTCCTGCTACTGCTAATCTTATTTAGCAGTTAAAAATAGCTGCTATTTTATTAGCAGCTATTTATTTTTTAGTACGTTTGCGTAGTTGTCTGTTTATTAGCAGCTAACAGTTGACATTTTACCTTAGCTCAAATAAATGAACATATTCACTGTGGCTGATAGCAGCCATAAATATAATTTGATATTTATATTTCATGTTTTGGATGAAAATAAATGTGATTTATGACTCCTTTTTTGTAAGGACCGTTTCCCGATCAATGGAGGTAGGTATTTGGTATTCCGATTACGGAGCGGGTTAATTGACAAAAAAAATAGAACAAAAACAGCGTGCCACGTGCACATAAGTTTATAGGGGCAAGTTGAGCAATACTTCTTAAGAATTGAAACTACTAAGTCTTAATTTCCCGGTGTTCTCTTTACATTTCAAGTTCAGAGAAGGTTTTTAAATTATAAATTATAACAACAATATTAATTCGTGTATGAAAAATAAGCATGTCCTTCCTCTCAAATGACATGAAAAAAATAATTTTTACGTTCTATTTATTATTCAGTAGGTACTCCGATCACCCCTAAAATGTCTTGCTGAAGGTAATAAAAACACTTTTCTATAATACCACAGTATAATCACAAGTATAAGATATATATCTTATACTTGTGGTATAATGCTAAATACTGTGATAATACCAAGTATTTTTTTAGATATTTATTAAACACCAATATAAACAAACACCCCCTCCCAATTTCATAAGACAGTAGGAAGGTCTCAGTTTACTGTTTATTGACAGGTTCAGTTGTAATAGTAAATTCCTGCTATTAAATATTAATTATTATTATTATTATTATTAAAAATATTTTTGTTTACGTTATTTATATAAATAACTTTTATAATTTATAAATATAATAAATAATTTGTATGTATAACCATTTATTCAGCTGTGATAGGTACAAATCTTTGTATAGCCTCTTAAATTATGCCGCTGAAATAAGCGAGCAGAACGAACAAAAAATATTGTTAAAAAATAATGTTGTAGGAATTAGGTACATATTCCTTCCCTAAATTTAACTTCGTCTGCCGTGTGGTCTACCGCTTCTATGTCGATTGTTAAATTAAATGCTGCTGCGTTACCGAAGCCGGCCGGTCTGTGGGGCGGCCGCCAGACCTAACTGCTACTGACTGCTAACTGCTAAGGTAAACTGCTTCACGCTACACTGCTACACTGCTAATTTACCTTACTTGCTCTGAAATCGCAGTCTTCGGTTGGCGACCAGGCGTAGCGCGTGGGCATTTAGCAGCAGCAAAGTGAATAACATACAACCACAACCTGCTAAATAATTAGCAGCTATTTTTCTTAAGCTGATAGCAGTTGTTACTGCTACTACCATTTAGCAGTTAAAAAATAGCAGACTGCTATTTAGCAACCCATCACTACTGCAGTGTGACATAAAAGCGTTCCGTTTAGCAGATGCGTGTGATGCGCTCATGCATTTCGGAACGGCTTTTGACACTTTGACAGTTATTTTTGTGGACAATTTATAATTTATTTAAATTCGTGATGGAGAAACTAGCAAAATTTCGGGCATTCTTGTTCTTGCAAAAGAATTGATTGAAACTAGCAACACCACACCACAGAATCAGTTCTCTTCCCTCCAAAAGTATAAAAAATGAGGTTAAGTTGCCCGCAACGCATAAACGCATATATATAATACTATTATATATATGCATAAACGCATCACCTCGTACACCATGCAGCTCCTGCGTGCTACGAAGCCAAAAGTAGGAGGAGCTATGGATGCTACGACGTGCAGAATGCGTGAATTGGAACGAACGTAGGAAGCAAAATGTGCATAATGCACAATTCGAAACGCACCCAATTTAATACATGCACGTGCGTTCACTAACGCGCATGCAATAACGCGTATTCAATTTGTCTACAGACGCACGAACTTATTCCAGAACTTTATCCGTGTTCCAACATCAGAGTAATAACTAAATTTTTTTATTACTCTGATGTTCCAACAGTATTTTTTAAGATGTCGGTAGACGACATTGAACTAGGTTTATTGACAGTGGCGTGCGTTTTTGCAATTAATGAAAAAATAAAGAAAAAGAACTTCTTTGCACTTGGTTTTCCAAAGACATGGCTGTCTATATAGTTCAATGAACGCACGCGTACATTCTCGGGAGAGTTCTAAAATCCGACATTTTCTTTATTTAAAATTATATTTTATGTTATAATTTTACACACTACCGACGCAGCTAATAAACTAACGTGCGATGTTGCTATACTTGTCTCTACACGTTGAGACATGTACGCGCGTTAGTGCATGAATGTGCGCTCATAATTTCTAGCCGAGACAGAAATTTTGCATGACGTGCATAAAGGAGTGTGCAGTCAACAACGTGACGTTATAGAGAGCATCTATACCACAGATCTATACTGTCGTTATTGCATGCGCGTTAGTGAACGCACGTGCATGTATTAAATCATTTACGTCCGTGTGTAGCCGCCTTTTCTGACTGATGCTTGGCTTGAGCAAAGCTATTATATATGTACTCAGATATATTTTTGGGTAGGTAAATAAAAGCAGTTCAATGCACGGTGTTTCGTTTGATTGATATGTAACATCTAACAGAAGTTCCAGACTGATCAGATCAGTAATCCTGCATCCTGCAGATCCTGCACTCTGCACAATCTACACTGCATCTGACTGCACCTTGCCTTCAAGGATTATGTGTATAACATAGATAAAGACCTATGGTGTATACTCGTTGCCTTGCTTTCCCACTTCCCGGGCCGTATGTCCCCGGTGTTCAGTTTTCATCTGTCGCGCGCATGTCGTCACTCTCAGAGTGCTTTTCATTACGGAGATGCACATTTAGTGTGTTTTTCGTCTGTAACGTGATTATTTTTACAGTTACAAAAAAAAATCTCAAACAAAACATGTTCGTTATGGTTCGTTTTATAACTTAAAAATATAAAATGTCTCAATTTCGCGAAGCTAAGCTATTAAACACATTATTCTTACTGCGAAATTTGATGCTCTAAGGTTTTCGACACGAATTTCGGGAGAACGGTACAAGATAGAGTAAAATTTCACATACACTATTTTGTAGAGCACAAAATATACTACAAGAAAGACTATGGAAGGGTATTATATGCACAAAGATAAACACCAAACCATAAACAACCAAAGTTTAAAAATGTAGGGTTTTATTAATGCAGTAAAAATTTTATTCTTTTTTTTCCTAACCAGTTTAATTTATTTACTTTACCTAATGCTTGCATAAAATCAAACAATCTGCAAGTAAAAAGTATCCCTTTCTAACCAAAACCTTACGTTTAAAAGATTGGAATTGGATCATCATATTTTCTAATTATGTGTTGTATTTTTATGTATATTTATACTTTAAATGGCGTGTGTTGTAAATACCGTCAAGAACGGTGTAACATAATCCAGGAAAATGTTAATAAATTGGTAAACTATTTATTTAAATTATTTAAAATTAAATATTGGTAAATTTAAGATTACGAGGTTTTTTAAATATAAAAGTCCGAATAATGGACAGTAATAAAGTAGCATATGTAAATATTTTTTAAAATTTGGGTAAGCCATCATTTCGGCATATTTGATATATTTTATGATCGTTACTTTCCAATCCTTTAAACGTAAGGTTTGTTAGATAAGGATACTTTTTACTTTGAGATTGTTTGATTTTATGCAAGCATTAGGTATTGATATATAAAAAGTAAATAAATTACTGGTAAAAAAAAGAATAAAATTTTGACTGCATTAATAAAACCCTACATTTTTAACCCTTGCGTTGTGTTTATCTTTGTGAATATAATACACCTTCATAGTCTTTCTTGTAGTATATTCTCCCGAAATTCGGGGCGAAAACCTTAGAGGAACAAATTTCGCAGTAAGAATAATGTGTTAAACGGCTCAGCTTCGCGAAATTGAGACATTTTAAATTTTTAAGTTATAAAACGATCCATAACAAACATCTTTTGTTTGAAATATTTTTTTGTACCTGTAAAAATAATCACGTTATAGACGAAAAACACACAAAATGCGCATCTCTGTAATGCAAAGAACTCTGAGACTGACGTCACGCATCATATTAAAGACCGCTCATTTCGACGCAACATACCATCTACCATCTTCTGTGTATATCCTGCCACTTCCAATAACGATGAATTCAATCATTATTTTTAACTTATTAAAAATTCTTAAGTGAATACGGCCCTCAATGTCATCAATGTTCAATGTACAATGGTCAGAAAAATAAAAATTGACAATTGACACAGATAAAATATATAATTGACAGAAGCATTGTTCTCTAGTTATTGTAGTGAGTTTTATTAATATTTAAATATTTAGTCCATATTACTTTTACATGCAAACATTATTATGGATCAGACAAGTTAGTTTATTTTATAGTCTAAAATAAATATAAATTTGTATTTTACTTACATCTTTACCAATAATTGCCACGCAAACAGCCATTATTGTTTATGTTGAACCGAACCGTACCGTAACCCGTACCTGCCCGTACCACCGATGAAATCGTGGTCTCTTGATTTCTATTGAATGAGAGACGAAGTGGCGCCATTCTCAAAAATGTTACCCCGTTCCCTTCGCAGTGAAGATAAAGCCTATGTCCGATTTATAAATAAAACTGACAGAATGGTGGAACTAATATGGCTTAATTTTAATGGAAAGTATGTGAGGTATCAGATCCTTGAAAAAGACCATTTTGTTGATGTTAATACGTACAAAAACCACCCATGGATTGCATTAGATATGGAGATGAAAGACCGATTACATATAGAAAAAGGATTTATATATTATCCTAAGACAAGTAGAGAATACTTACAAGAGAGATATCCTGACAAAGTAATTCCAGAAAATTACGAAGCGAGAATTAGAGCGAACATTACATTACCTTTATATACTTTAAAATATAGATCTCTAATTGAAGTGAGAAATCATTTCCGGAGTGTAGAAGATGTCGATCAGTTAGAGTTACCAAAATCTTTAGCTGAAGACTTAAAGCGAATTATTGAACATAGGAATTCTCAATTAGCAGTAGAGATACAAATTTACTAGCACAAGGTATGAAATATTGCAATGAGACAAAGACTGATATAAGGTAGAGCAGGCGCAAAGCAATTTATTGATATTAAGTTGTTTTTTTGAAAGATGAACTTTTGAAAATATTACTACTAATAAGCATTCTCGAAACTAAATTGTAAACACTTCCATCAGATTCATCAGAGATTGCATTTTGAATTTACAAATTTATTGAGTTTACACTAAGAGTTTTTCATTATTTATAAAAAATTGACCAGAAAAAACATGGAGAGCAAGTCAATTCAATGAAGTGATAAAACCAATTACACTTATCTTTTGTAATATATTTGATTTACAACAAAATAAAAAATATAAAGTAGTTACGTGGGTACTTTTGTTAGACAAAATGAGGATTGGAAGTTACAGTCTAATAGGCTGTGTAAACCTTGTCTGTCATTTGTCATGAGGGAACTTTTTACATAGAAGTATGTGGTTTTTACATATACGGGCCTGTGTAATTCTTTACGTTGTTACCTATGTTTTATCGATGTTAGGTACTACGAATTCCAAATGTAAATTATCGTTATAATAAATAAGCGTCAATGTACCATGAAAACAACTAACGAAAGTATGCTTAAGTACTACCATAATGTGCTAGATTGTGAGAGTATTGTGATTTAGCCAACCATAGTACTACCAATGCTGGGAATTGTGAAATACTGAACAAGACAACGAGACATTCTGCAATTTGGTTTATTTATTTTTATTTTCAGCTATTTTCGGGCAAACATTTTGATTTGTAGACACAAGTTTTTATTTTCATAGATTGCAGTTTTTTTGTATTAGTTTGTATTGTGTTTTGCATAGTTGACTTTGTCTGTTTCAGCTTTGTTACCTAGTTGAGTTAATATAAAGCTCAAAAAGATTTAAACATTTAATAATATGTGTGTCCCACACATATTATTAACATTTTATAACATTTACGTGTCCCACATAATATTAACTACATGGGAATCTCGGAAAAATTCGCTTAAATAGGGAAAAAGTTGCGTAATTAGTTATTTTGAAAAGTGATTTTTTCAATTTTCGTTTTTATTTTTTGGTGGTCTTATTTTTCTAGATATAGGAAAATTAAGAGCACATCTTCATTGCAACTTTTAGTGGGCTATAATGCGTTATTATTAATTTTTATCTCCAACGTATGGTCTTCGCAGAACCATCATCAACTGGTTTATTTTAAATACGGCCCTGAATTTTTTTATACGGATTCGGGATGATATTTGCGATGCTATTAGTTAAGTTTTGGTGTACTTTCAACAACCCATCATATTTATTTTGTTACGGTCCTGTTTCCGGAAGCCTAAATTAACATGTAACAGTTATTAGCAGCACTTCTTGTGCTAACTACATTTTTTTGCCAATATAAAACTTTAAACCAATAATTTATTAACAAGTAATTAACAATTAACATATTTATTTTGAATATCTCGCAATGATCAAGTAAAAACAAATAATGAATGATCAAGTAAGACGAAATAAATACATAATACATATAAGAAACCTTACCTAAAACAAAATCATTATAATAAATGGCGGAAATAAGAAAAGCAAAGCTTTCGTCAATTGCAATCTATTGTCATTTATAATTAACAAAGTACATGCAGCTGATGAAATAATGTATCAATTCTTTAAAATCCTTGCTTGAATCCACAGTGACAAGATGTTACAGTTGCTTGAAATCAAATGGTTCTTATTTCGAGTATTTATTATATAGATTTTGTTTTAGTTAAGCTTTCTTATATGTATTATGTATTTATTTGGTCTTACTTGATCACTGCGAGCTATTTAAAATAAATACGTCAATTGTTAATTACTCGTTAATAAATTATTGGTTTAAAGTTTGGATTGACAAAAAAATTTAGTTAGCACAAGGAGTGCTGCTAATAACTTACATGTTAATTTAGGCTTCCGGAAACAGGGCCGTAACGAAATAAATATGATGGTTGTTGAAAGTACACCAAACCTTAACTAATCGCAATGTACGTCACATGGGTGAATTTGTGATGGAAATATCATCCAGAATCCACATAACAAAATTGAGGACCATATTTAAAAAAAAAAACTAGTTGATGATGGTTCCGCGAAGACGAAACGTTGGAGATAAAAATTAATAATAACGCATTATAGCCCACTAAAAGTTGCAACGAAGAAATGCTCTTAATTTTCCTATATCTAGAAAAATAAGACCATAAAAAATAAAAATGAAAATCGAAAAAATCACTTTTTTCAAAATAACTCAAAAACGAAAAACAATTTTTAAGATCGGTTTATACTATTTTAATCTCCCTCTAATTATGCAACTTTTTCCCTATTTAAGCGAATTTGTATCTCTTACAGTTTTCGAGATCCCCATGCAGTTCATTCTTAATATGGGACACGTTGTATAGGCACTCATATTTTATGTTGATGTTATAAATACTATTTAATAAAATTTAAATAGTTTACTAATTTAAAGTAATAGTGTTAAATAAAAAAATAACATTGTAATAAAAGTTTTCAGTTTAATTTATGTTCATTGTTTAGACTGTGAAATAAAAGTATTGAAATATATTAGAGTATCATTATCGAATTAGGATACGTTTTTATTTTCATAGGGAAGTGAATAGAAATCGTTTGAAAATAAAATATTGTATTTCTTAATACAAGAGAGTTTTATTTCAACTCTCTTCTTAATCATTTCTTGAAGTTATAAAACTGCGCCCTCAGACGGTTTGGAACATAGAATAAGGTTTATAGTTTGGAAAGAAATAGGTATACCAGTCACGTATTTCTTAAAATAAACATTTTAAGAAATCCGTGGTACCAGTATAACTTGTTGCATCAGATATTTTGAATGAAAATGAAGCAGCATATAATTGCTTGCATGAGATATTTTACACAGCCCTTGATCACAGCTTATATATCAGCTGTGCATCCGACCCAAGAACCCTAAACAAAGGACTGATCAATTCATTCATAAAAATTTGAAGGTCATTTTCAACAGATTTCTCGTAACACGTCAGTGGATCCCCTATTGCCAAATTCGCCTCTAATTGCAATTTCAAAAATTTTCAGTCAAAATATCCAACCCCATATTATTTCAGAGACTGTATTAATGCAATCAAATGTGATTTTAAAGTACTTATATATGTGTTTTACGATATATATCTTACGATTTGAAGTGCGTTGTGCAAAAATCGTTGTCGATGTGACAACTGTGATAACTTGTGTTTTGTTAATCAGTGCACAGATTACTATGATATGATACAGAAATACTTTGATATGATGACATGACTGATGACAGTGATGACATTCCAAAGACAACCGAGACATTCTACATGACAATGTGACATATATAGGTTATGTTAAAAGTTAAAAGGTTAAAGCTGTCAAATTAAAACAAAGAGCATATTTAAATTTCAAATCTCCCGCTAAAGAGAATCCACTGACGTCACATAAGTGATAAACAAATGTGATTGGCTGTTACTGATTGATCAGTCCTTCTTTGTTTAGGGTTCTTGCATCCGACCAAATATTTATATAGACAAATTATAGCAACCATGATCTGCCCTTAAGAATTTTCGCATCGCATCGCCATTTTTCCCTCACGAATGACGTCATGCGCAAACAAACGAAAGTTATGAGCATATCTGTGTAGATGTATCATGATAGCAACATAGTTTTGTGACCAATAATATTTAAAACAATAGCTTTTTGTTTACATTGGTGCCCAAGCATTTGGTCCAATAAAAAAATGCCATTTTAATTCAAGAACCCGAAACAAAGAAGGACTGATCAATCAGTAACAGCCAATCACATTTGTTTATCACTTATGTGACGTCAGTGGATTCCCTTTAGTGGGAGATTTGATATTTAAATATCCTCTTTGTTTTAATTTGACAGCTTTAACCTTTTAACATAACCTATATATGTCACATTGTCATATAGAATGTCTCGGTTGTCTTTGGAATGTCATCACTGTCATCAGTCATGTCATCATATCAAAGTATTTCTGTATCATATCATAGTAATCTGTGCACTGATTAACAAAACACATGTTATCACAGTTGTCAAATCGACAACTATTTTTGCACAACGCACTTCAAATCGTAAGATATATATCGTTAAAACACATATATAAGTACTTTAAAATCACATTTGATTGCATTAATACAATCTCTGAAATAATATTGGGTTGGACATTTTGATTGAAAATTTTTGAAATTACAATTAGAGGCCAATTTGGCAATAGGGGATCCACTGACGTGTTACGAGAAATCTGTTGAAAATGACCTTCAAATTTTTATGAATGAATTGATCAGTCCTTTGTTTAGGGTTCTTGATTTTAATTCACCACCTAAATTGTTGGGGATTTTGTGACTGTCACCAATGGGCGTGGTTTACACAGGTAAGTAACCATGCATAAACGTAGAATCGGCGATAGCGAGAGGCGAGAGGGATCGTCAATGATTTTACAATTGTAATTTTAATGGTAAATATTAAATACTATTATAAATAGTGTAGTAAATATTATACACATATGTGTATAAATTGTTGATCTTGAATTTGTAAATCTTAAACTTCGTATTTACTAAAATAAAATATTCTAATTTGTACTTTTAGTTTTATAATTATTTTTACCCCTTAAAACATAGCCGCCCATGCCGGAAACGATTATTTTATATACTGACAAATAGGCAATTACTTATCTATACATATTTGATCGGAGAGCTGTGCCTTGTGGCTTGATCTTCTCTTCCATAGATAAAAAATGTATGGTTCAATGTCAGAAAAATACAAATTTGACAGAAGCCAGAAGTTAGCTTTCTATTATCTGTGGCAGAAGCGTTGTTTTCACCCAAGAACCCTAAACAAAGAAGGACTGATCAATCAGTAACAGCCAATCACATTTGTTTATCACTTATGTGACGTCAGTGGATTCCCTTTAGCGGGAGATTTGAAATTTAAATATCCTCTTTGTTTTAATTTGACAGCTTTAACCTTTTAACATAACCTATATATGTCACATTGTCATGTAGAATGTCTCGGTTGTCTTTGGAATGTCATCACTGTCATCAGTCATGTCATCATATCAAAGTATTTCTGTATCATATCATAGTAATCTGTGCACTGATTAACAAAACACAAGTTATCACAGTTGTCAAATCGACAACGATTTTTGCACAATGCACTTTAAATCGTAAGATATATAGGTAACAGTTCGGCATACCACTTTTAACGATTTTTATAGAAAGAAGCAAAATATCTTTAGAAACACTGTTTAAACACTTTCTAGTATAAGAATTAGGTGGCGCAAGGGCTTTTTTCTACAAAAATTCACTCTCATTTTGGAAAAAATGGGAAAAATATGTTGACTAATTGACAATTTTCCAGAAAACACTATTTACTATTTATAAGTCATAATCAGAAACAAATCAGTTACAGTTATGCAACTTGACACACCAAATTTTACTATGAGATGGGACATGACGACATAACAATAACATCTCATATAAGGCGTATGTAAATTGGACCGTTTTTTTCTGTAGGTGCGTTAATCTTTGATGTTCTCGCTGTCTCAACCAACTGGCACAGATCAAAGAAATTTAATATCGCTATTATCGCTACTAATATCTGATAAAAATACTAAAATAAAGCTCCATGTAAACATCTATAAAAGTACCTTTATAAAAATGTATTTTTTTTTAAATAATAACAAATAAAATACAAAACAAATTATAATTTCATTATTTCCATATAAAAACAAATTCATAAATACTGTTGAAAATATTGTTAATCAGGGGGCGAATATAATTTGCTTATTGCAATAAGAAATTCATGTATATTAGAATCTGTTGTATTATATGTTCTTTTAAATAGAAATTCTGCCAAATATCCAATGAAATGATGCTCCTTTCTCCCATAACGTGGTATATTACCCCTTACGTCCCTCCAAGTTCTTTCTATATTTTGTGTGTGAGTGATAGGATTTGTAGGATCAACAAATTGTATGGAATGATTAATTTGTAAATGTTGGAAACCTTCATGTTGTAATGAATAATAGGCTTTCCAACAATCCGAAATAATAGTTGTTCCTGGATAAACCCATTCTTTAATGATACCTATTAAAGTTTCCGCACTTCGATCTGGAACAGGTACAAGAAAAACCTTCTTAGAATTCCTCTCATACCCACCAAAAACCCATTGCCCTTCTATTCTCCTGCCTCTATTATATTTTCGTTTGCCAAATTTGGCTTCGTCAATTTCTACTATTTTCCCATTGCCTCCCAATTTTTGAGAATTTTCTAAAGACCAGTGAATACAAACTTCTCTACAATAACTGGACCAATTCACAACAGTTTCTGAAGAACATTTTAATTCTTGTTGAATTATTTTCTGACGCGGAAAAGGAAGTCGTAGCCAAAGAACTGTCATATAGAGTATATCCTTTAAAGACAGTTTACTTTTCTCAAACCATGTACCTTTCCTGCTACTAAAATCAAATTTACATTTTCTAACTTTTTTGTTTCTTCTATAAATCTTCCTGCACGTAAATAATAAACTATTTATATTTAAAGATATATTACTTTTACAGGTGGGGCATGTTTTTGATTTTCTAATTAAATTGTGATCTATCAAAAAATCTAATAATTTTCTTCTTTGCGAAGATAGAATAATACACTGTCTAATAGTTAATTTACAATTATCACAAGGCATGTTTATGTCAATTGCTTTAAAATATTATTTATTTACTCACTTTGCCACTTATTTAAAATGAAACTGCAACAACCACTCCACTTGTTCTCTTTACATAGTAGAATTGGTCGAATTTACTAGTTCCAGAACGTTGGAGAACAAAGGTACCAACTTAAGCAGCCACGCCACACCACAACAACTCTCTATAATCTGTGACCACAACAAAGAACATTCTGCGCGAGAAAGAATATATCCTATAAATAAGATTTTAAATAACAATTTTTTAATAGAGAAAGTGATTTTTTCAAATATGCGCCCCTTGATTATAAATTAGAAAAATGTGTACTATCTGTTAAAACAGTTAATTTTACAAATGGTATTGTATTAGCAAAAAGTGCTATACCGAATATTTACCGATATATATCGTAAAACACATATATAAGTACTTTAAAATCACATTTGATTGCATTAATAGAGTCTCTGAAATAGTATTGGGTTGGATATTTTGACTGAAAATTTTTGAAATTGCTATTAGAGGCAAATTTGGCAATAGGGGATCCACTGACGCGTTACGAGAAATCTGTTGAAAATGACCTTCAAATTTTTATGAATGAATTGATCAGTCCTTCTTTGTTTAGGGTTCTTGGTTTTCACCCCTATATATATTCTTTGGTTTTATAGTTCTATCACAGCATATAAATTCCTTGATCAAAGCATATAAAACAATTTATATGCTGTGGTTGTATCATGGTTTTCAGTCTTTTTCTATTTTGTGGTTTTCAGTTTTCACCAATATAACTATTTATCTATGGTTTTCACGTGGTTTTCGCAGCACAGAATTATCTTGTTTGATGTTTTCCAATTACTGTAGTGAGTTTTACTGATATTTAGTATTTAGTCTACGCTACTTTTTACGTGCAAAGATTATTATGGATCAGACAAGTTAGTTTATTTTATAGTCTAAAATAAATATAAATTTGTATTTTACTTACATCTTTACCAATAATTGCCACACAAACAGCCATTATTGTTTATGTTGAACCGTACCGTATCACATCACCCTAAACCCTAAACCGATAAAATCGTGGTCTCTATTGTATTGAATGAGAGACGAAGTGGCGCCATTCTCAAAAATGTTACCCCGTTCCCTTCGCATTGAAGATGAAGCCCATGTCCGATTTATAAATAAAACTGACAGAATGGTGGAACTAATATGGCTTCATTTTGATGGAATCTATGTGAGTCGGATCCTTAAAAAAGACCATTTTGTGGATGTTAAAACATACAAAAACCACCCATGGATTGCATTAGATAAGATGAAAAACCGGTTACATATAGAAAATGGATTAGAATATTATGCTAAGACAAGTAGAGAATACTTCCGAGAGAGATATCCTGACAAAGTAATTCCAGAAAATTGTGAAGTAAGAATTAGAGCTAACATTACTTTACCTTTATATACTTTAAAATCTAGATCTTTAATTGAAGTGGGAAATCATTTCCGGAGTGTAGAAGATGTCGATCAGCTAGAGTTACCAAAATCTTTAGCTGAAAAGTTAAAGCAAATTATTGATTATAGGAATTCTTTCGAATTAGCCATAAGAATTGCCTCGGAAGTTGCTATCCTAGCACAGGACATCATAGATGTGGATATCTAACACAAGGTATGAAATATTGCAATAAGAGGCAAAGACTGATATTATAATGTACCTAGAGCAGTCACAAAGAAATTTATTGATATTAAAATGTTATTTTTTTGAGAGATGAACTTTTGAAAATATTACTACTAATAAGCATTATCGGAACTAAATTGTAAATACTTCCATTGGATTCATCAGATATTGTATTTTGAATTGACAAATTATTTATAGTGTAATAATACCCACATGATATACTGAGTTTACACTTAAGAGTTTTTCATTATTTATAAAAAAATAACCAGAAAAAACTTATGGGCACCAGGTCAATTTAATGAAGTGATAAAACTAATTACACTTACATTTTGTAATATATCTGATTTAACGCAAAATAAAAAATATAAGTACTTAGGTACTTTTGTTAGACAAAATGAGGATTGGAAGCTACAATCCAGTAGGCTGTTTAAACCTTGTCTGTCATTTGTCATGAGGGAACTTTTTACATAGAAGTATGTGGTTTTTACAAATACGGGCCTGTGTAATTCTTTACGTTGTTACCTAACGTATGTTTTATCGATAGGTACTACGAATTCCAAATGTAAATTATTGTTATAATAAATAAGCGTCAAACAACTAACTAAAGTATGCTTAAGTAAAGGTCATTCACGTTAAGTTTAAAGTGACGTCATTTTCAGTAATTAATTGTTGTAAATATTCGATAAACAAATGACCAATAAATTAGCATAGCATTTGCCATTTACAAACAGTTTTATATTTGGCAACCCTTCTCTGCGTTGTCAAGTTGTTATTTATTTATATTGCCTCTATTGATTACTGGTTTTTTGGTGTTTCGTTCTGCTTAAATTTTGCTCGTGTATTTTCTATTTACGTTTTCTAGTTATTCACTTTATTTACACTAAAAACAGTTCTTCTCAGAACTAAAAACCTGTGTGATTCTCTGATATTTTTCAAACTCCTGCCTGTAAAAAAGTTACATCTGTCAACGGCGTATTTTTTGACAAGGTGACATAACTTTAAACTTAACGTGAATGACCTTTACTACCACAATGTGCTAGATTGTGGGAGTATTATGATTTAGCCAACCATAGTACTACCAATGCTGCAAATTGTGAAATACTGAACAAGGTAACGGAACGTCGATTATAATTCTGAGACATTTCTGGAATTTGGTTTTTTTGTTTTTATTTTCAGCTATTTTCTAGCAAACTTTTTGATTTGTACACAAGTTTTTATTTTCATATAGTTGCAGTTTTTTGTATTAATTTGTTTTGTATTGTGTTTTGCATAGTTGACTTTATTATTTGTTTCAGCTTTGTTAATTGAGTTAATATAAGCTCATTCAGATTTAAATATTTAGTAATATACCGGGTGGCTTAAAGTCGATGGCCTGTTAGATGTATCTCGAGAATGAATGTATGCATTTTTCTGAAATTTTGGCTGTGGACATACCTAAACTCGAAAGTTCTATAAAAGCAAAATATCCATTTTAAGCCACCCATAAATACTATTTAATACAATTTAAATAGTTTACTAATTTAAAGTAGTAGTATTGTCGTTGTAATATCTGCATTATGTATATTAAAAAAATAACATTGTAATAAAAGTTTTAAATTTAATTAATGTTTATTGTTTAGACTGTGAAATAAAAGCCTGTGGATATTTAATTCTATTATTTTTCCCTTTTCTCAATTTTTAAAATATAATTTATGAGGTACCCCATTTTCTTTAACCCAAGATTAGTATTTCACAACTCAAATATCGCAAAAATTGTGAGACATGTTAAATTACAAACTATATTTGAAGTTGCCAAGGAATTGGTCAAAACTTGTTAATTTCAGTGTACTTCTATCATTATTTGATCCGACATTGAATTTGGTACATACATATCGAGTTCCATTATATTAATAACCTACCAATTAGAAAATGCACTATGAATATTTTTCTGAAAAGTATAACATTCAAAGATGTCATTTAGTAAAAAAATAATCTAAATGTTTCACATGCTACTCATATTTTTCAAACCATATAATGAGTAACGTAGGTAATAATGAGTTATTTTTGTTTCTCACCAAATTATCTGCTAGTCAACTTGACTACCAGTTGAACAATTACACTACTGAAAGGACTGAAAGTGTAAGCTCTAAGCACGGGCATGATGCTAGCAATTGCTCGAAGCAGTCTGATTATTTACGTTCAAACAATGGTTTTGTAATTCAGCCATAGGTGCTACATTTTTCATTATAAGAATTCAGTACAATTTGGAGTTTAAAAACAAAAAATTTTCCCTTTAGAACAGCTATAAAACATTTTGAAGCATGTCGAGTCCTACTTTTATTTTAAATTGTGAAAAGAGTATAAATTGGTTTCCATTGAAGCCAAAATAGACAAAATGTTATATTGTTATAGACGAAATGTTATATTTTCAGGTAAAACAACTCAAAATTAAAGATGTTAGGATTAGTAAAACAACTGTTTTATTTAATCTGTTAATGTTTTTGCAAAATCTGTGGAGCAACTGCTCAGATTTTGTGGCCTTAAAGTTGTTTAATTTTTGTTACCACTGAATCATGTCTAAGCATATACATTTATTTCAGTAACAGCACAATTGTCTGAAAAAAAACCATGGTCTACTTTATTTATTTTACTACTTTCAAGTATTTTATTATTTATTTATTTTACTACTTTCAAAACGACTTCCAAGAAATATTTTGCTATTAACAAAAATGGTAATCGTGACATTCTGATGTTTGTTCTTAGATTTAATGGTTTTTGTTTGGTCCATGCAAAAACATATTAAAAAAGTTAAGTAGAGGTAAAAGTTTGGGTTTGGAATGGCAGCACGCAACTAGATGGAGGGGAAGTTTATTACTCGTGCAGACTGACAGATGTTAATTAGAATAATATGGTATGTGGTTAATCATAAAATGTTATATCCGCCTGAATCTTTTTTGTTTGCTTATCAAATTAATGTTTTTACGACCACTATATGAGGAAGGTTTAATATGTCTGTTTTCCTAGATTAGAGGCCTTCTAATACACTATAATTAAAATTCATAATACCACGCTTCGAGGTCTTTTGACAAATAAACAAACGCATGTCATACAAATGACTCCAAGACTTTCTAGTTTTCAGCTCAAAATCAATATTCTTGGTCAAAATAAATTTCTCAAATCTGACGTTTTTCCAAACCAGAATTTTTCACCTACTCTCACACAGCTTTCACAAACGTTGAATTACATTCTGAAGTTAACAGCATTTAATCCCCTTATATAATTAATAACTACTACGTTTTCCAGAATTACATTACAACGGAAGTGTATAAAAGTTTCTTTGTTTGTGTGACGGAATTGCAGTTGTTGTATAAGACATATTCAGGGCAGATGCTATACTGGGTGTTACGAAATTCGTTGACACAAACAGGGATTCTGTTAAGGTAGATAAGCTGAGCAAAGTGTCTGTGTAACATTTCAATCAATCTAAAATTTTTGAGATACAGCAGTTTAAAAGATCCAAAAATACTTTTTGCATCTTTGGATATCGGTATCGTTGGATACCAATTTTTAATCGGATAAAAAATAAATCATCTCTGATGTTGTTTGTTGCAGTTGAGTCTACTTTCTTTAGTTCGTCAAACCTAACGCCATTCAATTTTTTTTAAACAATTGTATCTCGTTTGTTGCAATTTTTGTCGACTGATTAAAAATTGAAATTTGTGAATATTTTTCTTTATTTTTGGATATTGAAAACTGCTGTACCTCAAAAAATATTGGACTGATTGAAAAATCATAAGGCACTTTTTGCTCAGGTTAGATGGTTTAGCATGATCCCACAATTCCTGTCCGCAAATTTCTTAACACCCTGTAATTTGTTACAGGTTCCTTTACTGAACAGGTTGATGTGTTGATCGCTTGACTGACTAATACAATATCACACACATCTCCAGAAACTGATTTTTAGACAATTCACTTTCCAACTTGACTTAATCCAACCCCTTTACCAAATCCCGTCAGTGTGGGGATTTAAAATTAAAAACCCAAAACATTTAATAATGTCTTCACAAGCACAGTTTGATAATAATTTGTATTGTAACTACTTAACAATATGCAAAAAATTAAACACAATTTAAATAAAATATATATATTTTATTTTTCACAATTTCTAATCACAATTTTTTAAAATCAATATATAGAAAGTAAAAATTTATTGACAGCATAGTAATGACCTACAACAAATAGAACTTGAATATTTTCACTGTACGTTCAATACCTTTTTAGACTACCATCTTAATAAATGCAGAGATAACTTAATATAATAGATTACACTTACATCACATCTTTAATACAAATAAAATTATTCAATATTTTTATTTACTTAGTTTAGGATTCATCAACAAATTTACAGAATTTGTTAACAAAAGAAAAAAATTACTGGAATTTCTCTCCCGTTAAAATTTCTTATTTACATTCTCCCACGATAATCGTAGAACTTTTTTTGTATTAACAAATTTACATCCTCTTCAGTAATATTTTTCCTTTCAATATAACTGTAAATTAGGATAAGTCCTTTGACAGTAACTAGGGTTTTAGTTGCACATTTAATGAATATCGCACTAAATAAACAATAGACTTCTATATTACAAAAATAAATGCTTGCACTTTATAAATGTATGATACTTTTTGCTGATAAATGCAACGTTAATCAGTAACTTGGATTCGAGAAAACATTGTGTGTGATAAAAATAAACCACGTACATTTTCTAGATCAATGGATATCGTCTTGTAGTTTCTCAGCAACAGATTTTCATGACCAAAAGCGTTAAAACTAGAAACTATTCAATTTCCTGTTTAGAAATCTTTTTGTACTTGCACAATTGATTAATGCATTTTTTTTCTTTAAGATTAGGTATAATTTAAATTTTCTTAGAATTAAGATAGATGTGATCCTGTATGGCGGAAGATATTCAAAATGTGAAAATGTCCAGTAAAGTTTTTTGTGCGAGCAGTTTTCAGTTAAAAAACATATTTCATATATAAGTTAGGTTTGGTTAGGTTCAAAAGTGAGTGGGCCGAAAACCAGACCCTCCACTGTGACCATGTGGTCTATTGTGGCTCACACCTACCTATATTTCACCCAACAGGTCCAGGCTCTTAATGAAGCTGATCACCTTATTGGGTGAGATTCAGATCCTATGGCAGAAGTTGTCCTTTGCCAAATAATGAGTATCTGATTCTTTCCCCAGCGGTGCAGGTGCATAATGTGTTCTGCCGTTTCATCACCTTTTAAGCGCAAGCGCTACTCAGCATCTTTTGCTAGGCCGAGTTTGTACAGATGATATTTTAAACGGCAGTGCCCGTATGTAGGCCAATATTTCATATATAACTTCACAATTTTCAACTAATTGTTATTCAAATTGAACATTACAAAAATAAGATTTCAACAGAAATAACTTTTCTCGTGTAAACATGGCAGAAATATCATATCAAATTAAATTTATTATATGAAACATTAAATTAAATATAAAAAACACTCGTGCAAAACTTCTGTAACAAATTTCACAAATGGTAGTAGATCTATTGGAAGTGTGTTGGAAGATATGAGCCAAATACGTTTTTTAATTCAAAGCTGCGGCGTGAGGAAAAACTTTAGTCGCCCATTCTATTATAAGAAACATTTTGAATTCCACGATCAATCCTTTACCATAATACTGCTTTTGCCCAGACAATTATAATATCTTAATGCTTATAGTAACTAACTACTAGGCAAGCCAAAAAATAAATGTAAAAGGTAGCACACATGAATGCACATTGATAGATTAATAATAATACATTATTTTAAGCAGCGAGGGTACCAATATTTAATAGTACATTATAGTTTGAAAGGCTTATTGGAAGAATGTGATAAGCCTCAATATTCAGTAAATTGAGATATTTCCCATTTTACTTGAAGCAATACGCGATTCTTGCTAAGCAATACGCTACCTACTGGCGGCACGCACAACTAACGCATGTGGTATTGGTTCAGTTTTGCGTATGTACGTCTATTGTGAATTATGAAATATCCGTTGTTATATTAGTTAATAGCTTTGATTAGATATGAATCATTATTGTTGTGAGCGTCATTGTTCCTCTTGTACAAAAAAAAACCCCGAGATCAGTTTCATACTTTTCCAAAAGCGGGAAAATCTAGAGCTATCGCGGAAACTATAAGTTGAGCATTACAGAGTTACAGGAGACAAGTATGGGTAAAGAAGCTAAAGAACGCAGAGTAGAGAGTGTGCTCTTTACCTTTCTCTAAGGATGACTATTTCCATAAAGGTATGTATGCTGTATGCCCAATAAAGAATTTGACTTATTTTGAGGTTAAGTTTCATTTTCAGATTGAACGCTCGACAAATATTGAAATCTATTTTAATTTTATCTTACTACTTACCCCTTTCAAAATAGTTTTACAAGCTTTTTACCTGGTTTAAAGTTCTCGACAACAAATCTTTGATGAATAAAATTTCAAACGTCAGTGTCAGTGAACGTAGGTTAGTATAAGTTACTGCCATTTTGGCGCTTCGATCTTAAAATGAATCGCGTATACTATGAGAATGCATAGATGAATTTTGGCTATTGCCTAAAAGATGGCGACACTATACTCCAATCATTGTTCTGTATTATTCATACATATAATACTACTATATCACATATTCTCTATGTTAGCTCATAAGTGATTTCTCCGAAAACACTGAAGGACAAAAGATATAGTGCTATACATGACAATTTCTCGTCTATATAAAAAAATTTATATTCAGTGATGCGAAGAAAACGACATTACATCAGTTTTAGAATATGCATATCGGAAAGTTTTTCCACCGGATTTAATATAGGATTTAAAATCCCCAAATCCGACACATGTAAGACATGCGATTAGTTGAATATAAAAATAGACTCTGCTGTCCAAGAGAAACACACTGACCTGACCTCAATACACAAATCAAGAGCAGATGCCATGAAAAATTTATTGGTTACAGAAATAGAACAATTCAAGATTATTCTTGAAACAGTGTACGATATCTTTTGATTTCCAGTAGGCCATGCCCATACTAAAGTTATCTACAGGCTCCGAATTTTATTGTCGAAAGATTTGGTTATACAACTTAGGTATCCACGATTGTACAGCTAATAAAGGTCACATGTTTTTATAGACTGTAGATATCGCAATAAGGGGAAGCGATGAGGTGGCATCTGTACTTTTTAAATTCCTTAGCACAAAAACTACGAAGATCTCATAATATTTACGGATAACTGTCCTGGCCAAAATAAAAATTGGTTGCTGACATCTCTCTGGTTGCAGTTGTTAGAGAACAAATTTAAAAGGATCACTCACCATTTTTTAGTGAGTGATCATACATATTTGCCAATAAGGGATTTCGCCCTAGTTGAGAAATGCCATAGGAAGTACGCACCTGTAGTTTGCGCACCACAAGAATGGCATAAAATGATTAGATTCCAATAAAAAAACTCCATTATTTGAGGTAACTTTAATGCAGCAATTGAATTTTCTGAATTTTGGACCAGTTCTATCAAATATTAAAAAAACACTAGGGACACGTGATGGTGAAAATGTAGATTTTTCAGAAGTTTTGAGTTTCCACTTCACTTATGAAAACACAAAAGTATTTTATGTAAAATACACAGTTCAAGGAGAGTATGAAGAGGTCAATGTAACAAACCTTGGTCGTCCTGTAGACATACCTTTATCGAGTTTTAAAAGAAAATACTTAAAGCCATTGAAAATCCATAAAAAAAAATGATGTTAAATCTTTATTACCCTATATACCCCCAGTTCATCATTCTTTTTACAATCAACTGAAGAGTGAGGACGATGAAATAAAAAATAAAGATGATGAAAATCAAAATGCTGTAGAAATGGTAAATTAGAGCTTTAGTGTGTGATGAAGTTATATTTTTATTTGTCCAAAAGTGTTTATTTATGTTATAAACCACATTTTTTCAATAATAAAATGTTTTGTTTCCTTATTTTTTCATTAATGATGTCTCTCTTTGTAACTACAAAATGTTCATCAATGTTTTTCAGTTTTAAATATAATGAAAATCTCGAGTTTCTCGAGATTTTGTTTTAGTGACATCACATTCTTACAATAAGCCTTTCAATTATACCACTCTCTCGCCATGAAACGTTACAGATTTTGGTAATTTTTTATTTAGTATATACTATCAGTATCAGCAACGAGTTATAGTAATTGGAATTAAGAAGTCACTGCAAATAAATACTTTAATTTGGTGTTACGCACGATCTACCACCAACTCGTTATATAATATACAATTTCATATTGTGCAAACTGATAATTTAAATTATCCAATAATATATTATGTATTATCATCGAAATGAAATAAATTCCAATAACTAAAAAAAAATATAAATATGATTTTAATAGCTTAATGTAACGTCACTGGCATTTGTTACATAATCATTAAATAATTTTGATCACAATGAGTAAAAATGAAGGACACTATAATATATCAAATTAAGAAGTTTGGAAACCTTTTGGATTTTTCTTCTGCCAGTTCCAAGTGTCCCTACACATAGCCTTGATGTCTCTGGTTGCAGTCCAGTTCAACTCCCTCCGAGCCACACTGGCGTCCGCATAGCATTCAGCAATATCTCCTTCTCTCCTGCATACCATTTCGTAGTTTATTTGTTTCCCTGAGACCTCGGCAAAAGCTTTCACCATTTCTAATACTGAATAACCACGTCCTGTGCCCAAGTTGTAGGCCTTCCAGGATTTGAAGCTGCTTTGCATAATCTTTTCCAAAGCTTTTAAATGCCCTATAGCGAGATCAGTTATGTGGATATAGTCCCTCACTCCGGTTCCATCCGGAGTTTTGTAGTCCCCTCCAAATACTTGAAGTTTCTCTCTTCGGCCTACCGCTACCTGTAAAAGAAAAATTAGTAACTGCAAGTCTAAAATGTCCAAAAAAAAATATGTCTTTAATATTCAATAGCGCTAAAAATGTACTCATATTTAATATGAGGACATAATTATGTCCTCAAATATTTAATAGCACTATCAACAGGTTTAAAGTCGCATTCAGTCGACTTTAAACGGGGTTTTCTAAAGTACACTGGTAAAATTCTTGTAATATGCTGTGAGCAGTATGTAATAAAAGAAAAATTATTACTTGGAACTAGTGTTGGCAAATGTCCGGACATTTAAAAATTGGACAAATGTCCAGACAACTGTCCGGAGATTTTAGACACTTATATGGACATTTTAAAAAATGAAATATAGCAGATTTACGGTTCAGCACATGTCGTAAGCTTCAAGATGATACCAAATACTTATATATTCGTAGAATATATTCTCAGAAATACAAGCATAAGGTGAAAAATCAATATTTTCGTAACAATTTTCGTCTACCTTTTACCAGCTGATGGTTAACATAGTAAAAAATTAAGTGTTAATTACGAAATTAATTTGAAGATGTTTAAGTTTCTACTGTGTACATGTGAAATGAAATGAAATAAATAAATTATAGAAAAAAGAAAACTAAAAAAAAAAAAAAATTATTTTTATTTGGAGTTACAAGTACAACATATAACATATATATGGCATATGGCACACAGTAAATATTCAAAAAATAAACTCTCCAAATTCTGTAACATTTAAAAAATTAAATTATACAGGGTGAATCACGAGTTCTGCTATATATTTTGGTATCTTTGTTAGTTGAAAAGATATGAAGTTAGTTAAATTAGAGAAAAGCTGAGCAATTATTAGCACTAAATAGTGGTCCCGGAAAATTGTTGAAAAAACCAGCTGTTCTCAAAATATTTAGCAAAACAATAAATTTTCAAAAAACTTAAATAAGCTCTAGCTCCGTTATTTATAGAAATTTTCAAATAAAAATTTATTTCATACATACATGCATCATTATTTTTATTTTAATGCAACCAGAATTTTTTTTGCCTACTAGATTCTGATACATCAATATCATCTTTTGTTTTTCTTATGGACGCCATATTAGAATTTGACGTGGTTAGATAGAGAAAAATCAAGGAATTTGGCGATGTATAATACCTATGGTTTTGAATGTAATTAAGGTTTATAATTAGATGTTAGGTCTATAATTTTCTATGTAGTTTCTTGCCATTTATTGACTTTATTTTAGTATCTCCAAATCAGAGTTTCTAATGTAACCATCTTTAAGCCCAAATAATTGGAGTAAAAACCACAAAAAGACTATAGAAAACAATTTCAAAAGATTGTGACAATTTTGAATTGGATTTTTAGGTTAGCTCAGTTAGCTGAAAATGGGGGTAATTATAAATCTGAAGGAAGCTGGACAGATAGGATAAATGTCTAGACATTTTCATTCTGTCCAGACATTTTTGGACACATGTCCGGACATTTAAGGACATTTATATAAGTGTCTGCTAACACTACTTGGAACATATGAACACTTTTTCTATACAGAATCGAGATCTGTCCCAGCTATTCAATATGTAGTTGCTTTAAACTATTATGTATATGTAGTTATGTATATAGTTAGTATAGTTCTGCACATGATGATTCAGATTGAATGTTTTTATTTGAATAATGACTATTAATAGGCGAGAGTTCCAATTTGGTTATTGTTATTTTTTATTAATTTTTATAAGATAATAAAAACAATTTTAATTATGCTATAAGAAAAATAAAACATCTTCCTGTAACAGACCATAGACGATATATTAAAAAGTCATTTCTATAATGTGCGGACAAAGTGTAAGTACAATACATTATCAAGGTAATATTTTATTATATTATCGATTGTGTATTACTGTAAGACGTTTGGTTTTATAAGATAATATTTTTTCCTTTTAGCTAGAAGTAAATCAAGTGGGTGCAATCTAGAGTGTTCCATGCTTTTGTCACTTTCCTACCATGTGATTAAAAAATGTACAACACATCAATACGTGATTAACAGTATCTATGGCACAATTTCAATTAAGAGTAATGTAGGACTAATGATAAGATTATTGCTTTAAGATTTTAATAAATAATAAAATAGCAGTGCATTTAATTTTATTCAATGAAAATAATATTTCTATAGTTCTAGCGAAATAATAGATAAGGTAATATGTATGACGATATTTTATGACAAAAATATTTATTCAAATTTACTAAGTACCCTGTTATCTAAATCGCAAGTTTCACAACATTTGTTTCATATTTTAACAAGTTAAAGTGCCTTTTAAATATCTTTAATTTATATGTATATACAGGGTGATTCAGTCATTAGTACATTCATTTCAAGAGAAGATAAGGAAAAATGAGTATAATATGATTACAGTATTAAAAAAATATTTAGAGGCATATTTACGTTGAAAAAAATATTTTCAAATCATTATTTAAGCTCCTTGTTTACACTGTCACTAACCGGTGAAGGCCTCGATTCATACATAGCTGAGTGAACCCGGTAGCAGGCCTAGGCGCAACATTGCCAAGTTTAAATATTTTCCCAGAACATCGCCAGCAAAATCATTTTACTGTATCAGGTGTCATAATACAAATGATTTCATTGACTAATTTTGAAACTTTCATGTTTTTTCTTGCTCACTTCAGCCAATAATAATTTAAAATGTGAAAATATGTAATGAATCCTGAATATTCATAAGATAAAACAATTAATTGGTCCATTCAGATATTCCGGTAGAAAATGTGGTCCAATTAAATGATCTGTAGCCATTGATAAAGATATCAAAATAACCAAAATGATTAACTGATTTACTGCAATTATATGACTTCATTAGATTACATCAAATTCTACCAGATATATTAACATATAATTTACGTACATTAAGTATCACACAGCCTTGAGAGTGAAGATCTCACACAAATAATCCTATACGAGTTACCAGTATGTTATACCAGTTACACTAGCCAGATTTTATAGCTCTGAATATATTATACTCATTACAATTTTTAATTTATAATGAATAAAAAGTATATTTACCTGAGAAATATATGGCATTAAGTTATTTGGAATTCCTGAAGGGTCTTCCCCGATCAATCCTGATTCATGTGCACCAACTGGATTAAAATACCTCAGAAGAATCACTTTCCATTCCTAGAATAAAAATATTTTTTTTGACACCAAAAACAATATTGTTTTGCAAAAGTAAATAATAATAAACATATATTACAGTTGCACACCTCACAGATTAAAGAAAACCCATTTTAAATGTTACATAATGTGTAAGAAAAAATATACCTTCAGAGCATGAAAAAACAAGTTACACAGGTATTTTAAATGTTTAGTAAATCATTTTCAGATATTTTTGTGCGAAGCATTGCATACATATTTAATGAAAAATTTTAAGTTTTGTGACTTTTTTGTACAGGGTATTCGCGTATATTTTGACCCCTACCTACAGGGGTTATTAAGAAAGTTAGGAAAAAAGTTTAAATACAAAAGTTGTTTGGTTTTTCACGTATTATCTTTTGACTAGGTCGAAAAAAAATTTAATGTCGTAAATTTGAGGAAACCAATTGAACATAATATTTTTAAATGGGACACCCTGTATAATTTTACAGGCTTGGGTAAACATTTTTTTCCTGATTTAAAAAATATATATTTTTTGACATTTGCACTGACAGTTTTCGAAATCTTTAATATTTAACGTTTGCAATAAATCATAAAAAAAATATTAAAAAATGAAAATATTAGAAAACGTTTAAATAACTAAGGAGGTTACATCGAAAATCATTAAACATTTTTTATTACTGTTGGTTTCTACTGATAAATATTTTTATTTCTTTATATTTTTTGTATTTTTTTATGGTACTCACTGTCGAATATTTCGAAAACTGTCAGTGCAAATGTCAACAAAATATATATTTTTGAAATCAGGAAAAAAATGTTTAAACAAGCGTGTACAATTATACAGGGTGTTCCATTTAAAAATATTATGTTCAATTGGTTTCCTCAAATTTTCGACATTCAAAAAATAGTACATGAAAAACCAAACAACTTTTGTATTTAAACTTTTTTTCTAACTTTCTTAATAACTCCTGTAGGTAGGGGTCAAAATATGCGCAAATACCCTGTACATACAGTATTAATATTTGTTTTACTCAATAGATCAGCAACAGAGTAGTAAACCATGAATAAACACGCCAAAATGATAAGACAGCTGAGTAATACCAATGTAAAATTGCTTTGAAGCAAGGACACTTTGAATACCAAAGCAGTATATTTATACATGACACATGACGTCAGAATGCTATTACAAAAATGAAGAAGTTTGATCAATGTTGAAGACACTGCTTCGCAAAAAAAACTGCTCTGATATTTCCTGAAATTTTGTATTTTGAAAATATGAAGAAAATCACTAAGAAATTTATAATAATTAAATTACCGAATAAATAACAAGAATAATAAAGAATTATTTAAATATTAATCTGTAGATTTCTGGGAAGGCTAACTTCTGACATATTTTTGCCATTATAATAAATGTGACTTTAATAAAATGTTGTCACCCCATTTTTTTTATATATAAAACTTCAAATCAGTAACTAAATGTTACTGTTACAAACTGTTGTTTTAACATCATACATATGGATATTTAGTAAAAAAAGAAATGTTTCTATAGAATTACACCCTGAAAAATCACTTCAGAATCAACAGGGTGTCCCAGTGTGAGTATACGAAAATTTATCAGGGGGTAGACCAGACCAAAATAAGAATAAAATTCTTATAAAAAAAATTTCTCTGATGGACGGCTAACGAGTTACAGGGTGTTATTTTGGAAAAAAACCAACAATTTTCCGCAATAACTTAAAAACAAAAATGCTAAAGATAAAGTAAATTAAGAAACATTTTTAAATGATTTATTTTAACCTAAGTGTATAATCCATATTTGGGCATGTGAGTGAAGAATTCTACAATTAAGAAATTAACTATAAGCATTCTGGATCCAAAATAAAAATGGTGTAGAAAAGTTCAGCATTCATTTTATTATGGAACTAAGAATCAGCAACTTATAATTTATTCAGACATTGACCTTTATAAAACATAGATTTAAAATGTAAATATGGAATTGGAGTCTACATAGGGTATAACTTTATGTATCAATCACCATACTATAAGTATGATGAAACAAAATGATGTAATATGTGGAATCTTCAATGACAATTTCTTAATTCTGATTGGTTAACATAGGAGCATAATTTGACATTTAGCCTTTTGGTAGAAGTAGTTAACACTAAATTAACATTCTTGAGTAAACAATATTAGAAAGGAAACTGAAAAATCTTTTTGAAGATATTTTTCAATAATTTCATATTATACTGGACTGACAATAATTGTTAAATGGCTAGGTAGCGTTCAAATTGATATACCTACTATCTTACATACAATACATAGAAAAATTATGTAAAAATGTAAGTATAGCAATAAGAAATCTGAAGTGTTTAGCTATACTTACTCCACATTAAGTACCTACTGATTAATGATTATGACACAATTTTACAGCTGTCCAAAAAAAAAAACATATTCTTATAATACAATAAATTAGATATCCTACCTAAAGGTCCTATATTTTTGTAAATAAATGTATAACTAATTTATTTCACTTGGTTTTTATTAAAAAAATATAAATTATAATACTCACTGGGTCTGAAGTACAAACATCTTTCAAAATTTCTTCAACAAAGTATTTTGTCCTTCCATAAGGATTTGTACATCCTTGGCCTGTAGGGTGATCTTCGGTAATAGGCAAAAATTGTGGGTCACCATAAACCGTTGCAGATGAAGAAAATACTACACTTTTTACTCCATTATTAGCCATTACCTAAAATTAGGTCTTAACTTAATTATTGTTGTACAAACACAATATCATTTTTAAAACAGACTTCGAATAATGTTGTTGATCCACCAATGTTATTCTGGTAGTAGGCTAGAGGAACTCTTACAGATTCTCCTACAGCTTTTAAAGCTGCAAAATGAATAACAGAATCAATTTTGTGCTAAAAATTAATAGGTTAGTAATATATGCAAAGTTATCAGAACTACACATACAGTTTTAAAAATCCTATCCAAAGCATCTTTATCCCTAATATCAACTTTGTAGAATGTTACAATTTCTCCAGTAATTTGTTCAACTCTCTTTAGTGCCTCCGGTTTTTCATTGTTAGAGTAGCAATTGATATTATTATCTATTGCAATAACGGTGTAATTATTCTTTAACAATTCTACTACCGTATGAGATCCTACATAACCTCCACCTCCTGTTACTAAAATTGTGCTGTTACCCTTCATTTTTTCAATCGTGACCCACCACCTATAGGTAAAAAATAATATTTTAACATGAACATTTAATAAGTTTTCATAGGTTAAATAAAACTTACCTTTTTCTACTTACTTGGTTAAATATCCGAGCGGTACTATGGCATAATAGAATAATACGAACGCATACCCTGATTTATATAGTAAATTAAGCATTGTTATCAATAAATTTTTCCTGATAATTTAAAGATAGCGTCGATAAATCATTTATCTGCATACGTCAATACGTCAACACTCAACTTCAATTTAACGCGTGTCACATGTCATATGTCAGAAAATTAATCTACTTAAGGTTGTGTTCCGATATTAAACTTGGTTAACCAAAATCCCGGTTAAGCGTTCCATTAAATAAAAATTCCTGAAAATTGTTTAATTTTGGAACTGTCGTCACCTGAAAAAGGTTAACCAAACGTCAAAATATTGACCGTGCTCTGGGAGCGGTGCATTGGTCAACCGAAGAGTTAGCAGGTTAGGTTTTAGCGTTGAGAGAAGAAAAATCAATTCTCTCAACGATTTTAATTATATTTTGTTTAGATAGTGAAGGCAGATGGGGTGGTGTTCTTGCGTTAAGTGTTATAATAAATATTTATAAATTCTACTTTTCTGTATTGTATTCTGTAGTCCACTTGACCAAGTCGACTGAAAGCTACACTTATATCTACTTATAAACTACTTATATCTTACTATAATATACCAAATTATCTGCTGTTTCATTTATTTTTTGACTGAAGACTAGAGTAATAGTTAAGCACAGAATATGAAGGTATTTAAGGTTGAATGAATCCCAATAAAAACAATTCATCATCCATGTTGATTAACCAGCCAGTTCCTTAATTACACATTTTTCAGGTTTTCAGAATACAATACAGAAAAGTAGAATTTATAAATATTTATTATAACTCTTAACGCAAGAACACCACCCCATCTGCCTTCACCATCTAAACAAAATATAATTAAAATCGTTGAGAGAATTGATTTCTTCTCTCAACGCTAAAACCTAACCTGCCAACTCTTCGGTTGACCAATGCACCGCTCCCAGAGCACGGTCAATATTTTGACGTTTGGTTAACCTTTTTCAGGTGACCACAGTTCCAAAATTAAACAATTTTCAGGAATTTTTATTTAACGGAACGCTTAACCGGGATTTTGGTTAACCAAGTTTAATATCGGAACACAACCTAATTGAGTTAGGATTTATCTATGGTTAGGAAGCAAAAGAAGGATCACAAAAATAAAGGAGGGAATCAGAAAATCAGTGTTGCCAGAACCACCTCTTAAAAATCTCAAGACGTTATATTTATTTACATTTAGCCTAAACCATTATTTCAAATATTATTTATAGCAAAGCAAATTATGTTTTCACCGTTGGTTACTATTAAAAGTATAAGATAAAATAAAAATAAATTTTATTGACAAAACTGTAGAAACAATATTAATGCATTCGGTCGGCATTACTAATCACAGAATTTACTAATATTGGCAGTACTGTCAAGTCTCAGGTTACGCTACAAAATGTATACAAGGGGCAAGAACCCTAAACAAAGAAGGTCTGATCAATTCATTCTTAAAATTTGAAGGTCATTTTCAACAGATTTCTCGTACACGTCAGTGGATCCCCTATTGCCAAATTTGCCTCTAATTGCAATTTCAAAAATTTTCAGTAAAACTTATCCAACCCAATATTATTTCAGAGACTGTATTAATGCAATAAAATGTGATTTTAAAGTACCTCTATATATATATATATATATATGTGTTTTACGATATATACTTTACGATTTAAAGTGCGTTGTGCAAAAATCGTTGTCGATTTGACAACTTTGATAACTTGTGTTTTGTTAATCAGTGCACAGATTACTATGATATGATACAGAAATACTTTGATATGATGACATGACTGATGACAGTGATGACATTCCAAAGACAACCGAGACATTCTACATGACAATGTGACATATATAGGTTATGTTAAAAGGTTAAAGCTGTCAAATTAAAACAAAGAGGATATTTAAATTTCAAATCTCCCGCTAAAGGGAATCCACTGACGTCACATAAGTGATAAACAAATGTGATTGGCTGTTACTGATTGATCAGTCCTTCTTTGTTTAGGGTTCTTGTACAAGGAGTCAGTCAGACTTCTATTCCAACTATGTCTTGGTCAGACTGGTCAGAAGACAATGATTGTAGGCATATGCCAAGGATTGTTAACTGTTTACAGGATTGCTCGATCGCTCAATTTTGTCATCCGCCTTTGTTACGTCATCGAAGATATATGTAATCGAATTGTCAAAATATACCTATTTTGTGTTTGTTATATTTCACATTTGCAAGAGAATTTTCGTATTTGAATGATTATTAATATTATTATTTATTAAAGTTTGTAATAACAGTATAAAGTGTACCTATTTCTACAAGTTCGAGATCTTTGGATCTTTGATGACGTCACAATTATGGATTACATTGTAGTATAGGGATCGAGCAATCCTGTAAACAGTTAACAATCCTTGGGCTTATGCAACATTGGGTTTTGGGTGAGTTCGAGTCAACGCTCGACAGAGCGAGCGGAGTGTTATGACGTCATGAGCAATGTGCACGGGGATCAAGGATTGTTAACTGTTTACAGGATTGCTCGATCCCTATACTACATTGTAATCCATAATTGTGACGTCATCAAAGATCCAAAGATCTCGAACTTGTAGAAATAGGTACACTTTATACTGTTATTACGAACTTTAATAAATAATAATATTAATAATCATTCAAATACGAAAATTCTCTTGCAAATGTGAAATATAACAAACACAAAATAGGTATATTTTGACAATTCGATTACATATATCTTCGATGACGTCACAAAGGCGCATGACAAAATTGAGCGATCGAGCAATCCTGTAAAGTGTAAACAGTTAACAATCCTTGCACGGGGATAGCAATCTATCTCGAACGCTGTGTTACAGTAGGTGTTTATGTATTGCAGTTTGAACGACTTTATGTATTGCAGTTTGTAGTGGAAATGTTTTTTTTTTCAAGATGATATTATGGTCACTACCTCTGTCTTTTCTTCAAATACAGAGCAAAAGTGAGGTTACAAAACCCTCATGCTCTTAGATCTCCATCATTAAACTTGTAGAAATGAAATAAGAGCACGCTCCAATTACGCACTCTGCGTTCAGTCGAACGTACACGAGAACGCTCCGAGTTGCGAATAAAACGCAATAAATGAACTCGGACCAATCTGAGCGTCGACTCAAACTCGCCCAATAGGTTCATTCGTTTGCTCGAAAAATGTAGCACTGATCTACACTAATTTTAGAATTCCATTCGTTTGTCAGTATTTAGGGCAGTGTGTGTGTACTGTGCGTTTCACGAAGTTGTATCCCGGATTGGAATGTTCGGATTATCAGGATTCGCTGGCAAATCCTGTGCGAGACTGGCAGGTGCGCTTAAATCACACCACCTCAATTTGTAGCGGTCCGTAACCGATATGTGCCAATGGATTGAATTTAACTAATAACATGACGACGCTCCATACGTTGGAGATATATACTAACATTCCAATCCGGGATACAACTTCGTGAAACGCACAGTACTACAACCAGCGGCTTATAACAACGTACATAAAGTGTATATTCCACTCAAGAACTATAGAAAATGTAGTGTAGTAAACTAAACACTGGTGTACACTTCATAGTGTACTGACCACGGATTTCTTAAAATAAACTGGATCGCTGATTCCTAACTATCATTTTGTCAGTTGTAAGGTGGTCGCCACACTGTGCTAACATTCCATTGGCTAGTTTTCAGCTAATGATGTTGAGGTATTTACAGAGGGAAATTTTGAAAATAGTTTGGTGAGATATGGGCATATGACTAACTAAATATTACTTATATGGATGGATATGGGTATAAAATATGTACACTTTTGTAATAAAAATACATTAGCAGCGGGTCTAAAAAGTTAACTTAATATAGGGTTATATCAAAGATTAAATTGTATTATTTGTGCATTAGATATGACTAGTAATTGACAGGACTGGACTCAAGAGTTATATTTGTGCAGCAAAGGTACACATAATTTTTTTCTATTTATAGTGCATTTCAAATATTTGGAATCATCTCTCTTTAATATGACTTGAAATGATTTTCGACAAAGTCGAAATTTATGTGCTTGTAAAGACACTCCCTACATGTACAAATCTTCTAATGGTATGTCTGGTAGGTACCAATGTATATTAAATTCATTGACGACACTCTTTATTTCTCCTGTTACAACTTCATTTTTTAAATAAATTTTACATTAGCCGGAATTATAACTGGTTCATAATAGTTACTTGTCTAAACATAATTTAGTAACTAACCCAAAAAACTTTAAAGTAACATGGTTTGTCAACCAAGTATTTGAACCTTGTCTAATTGCAGTATAAAAATTAGTTAATAGTTTTGAGGAATTCTAATATCGATACCTTTTTGCCAAAATATCGTAAGTCACTCACTAAATTTTACCTTAGGCTACTTACGACAATTCTGCCACTCTGCCTATTACAGTTCTGTTACTTACAATAAAATGTATGCAGTTATTTAACCGTGAAACATTTAAATACGCTTACATATTTATGGATCTATCTACCTCTGCCAAGATGTGTATTTGCATATTATACTTACGATAGATCCATAGCCATTTTCATGGAAAATGTCACTTACGATAGTTTGGCAAAAAGGTATCGATATAAGGTAGGTATTTATCGAAGAATTAGACATATGTTTGTAGTTATTTTAATTGTGGCAGGAGCTGCATATATAAAAAGCCACGATGAAAGTAGCTGCACGTCTTATCAGTAAAAACAGCACTAAAAAAAATATTTTTTAACTGAATGATGTACCATACAAATTAGTAATGTCAAGTAGTTATTAGTCAAATTTATACTTTACACTGTTAAGATATATTAAATATTGTGAATGAATTGGGATAGGTTAATCAGTTATTTTGTTATAAAATTACATGAAGTTTATAATACACAATATGGTAATAACTGCTTTTCTAGAAGATACATTAACAACTTCAAAACTCAAAATCATTATGATTATGGTAGGAATTTAATAAAAACACATTTAAAATATAATTTATACACACAATCACATTATAATAGGAGTTTTATCCACACTTATAAAGCATATAAAGTAACCTATTATCCACTACTGAAATAATAAAAAAATATAAACTTAAATCAACCAAATTTAATTTACTTATTAAAATTAACATTAACATTTATATTAATAGACATTTCGTTCTTCGCTTTCTCATATTTCACTTCGTGTTTCCGTTAATAGGAAGCTTGTAGTTGCTTCTGGCAACAAATTTTGGATGTCTCCTCTCCTGAGGAATGACTTGAACGAGAAGAACCTTGGATTTTCCTTGCAATACCAAGTTTGTTAGATACGGAGTCTTCAATATAGCTCTCTGCCACAGCAGGGCTCTTCCACCCACCATGCCGCTTGATGGGTGTAAAGTCGGCACCTTTATTTCCCAATAAAGTTATTGAAGTGCACCCTCATATAGTGGCCAATATAAGCTTCCGCGTTTGCCAAGTTCAGAAACGATGCAACTTTTGTTGGAACTTTTGCCAATGTGTTGATTCCATCAGGCTGAGAAGTACATTTTTGATTCTTATAATGTAAAAAGAATCTGTTTTGTGATAAGTTCTTTGGTCTTAGGGAAATACATTTTCTACACATCTCTACGTCGTTGATAGAAAATCCTTCATTTATAATTTTAAACTTTCGTGAAATGCTATCGTTATTCTATTACTATTGAAACAACTAGATACGCGCCAGTGTCCTATACATTAGTGATTTTCAAATTCGTCAATTCGTAGCATCGACAAGCACCAGAGACTCCTATTACTAGCGCAACCTAAAATGATTCAAAGTATTATTAATACATATTGTCTAAAAAGTTAAGAGTTATTACCTTAATCATAAAATATTCTTTATCACAAGATTTAGTCAAAAATTCTTCAATTTGCACTCTTTCCAAAACTGCAGCCTTTTTCACCTTGTATCCTTTCGATTGACTCTTCAGATAACAGATATCTACGTTTTTAGACTTTTATCGCAACCTTCAACATTGAATACTTCGACCAAATGGATGAAATGATGAAATTGCATGTTTTTTCTTCAGATTAAGAAATAAATAACTTGCACCTTGCACACAGAACTTCATTTATAAACCACAAACCATATGAGTAACTGTTTAGTTAGTCATATGTCATATGCCACAAACCAAAAAGAAAATATAAAAGCAGTGATGGTAACTCAACACAACAGTGGTACCATCATTTAGTTCATAAAATACCTAGAAGTTAGCACAGTATGGCGGCCGCCTATCAGTTGTTATTTTCAGCTACCCCCACCTGTATGTATTAGCGATCCAGTTTATTTTAAGAAATCCGTGGTACTGACATAAATCAACCACATACCTAAAAAAATCAACTGATGAAAATGTAGTGTAGTAAACACTGGTGTACACTGCACTAGTCGGCAATGGAACGGACCTATTTATACACATATAAAATTACCTAAACCGTTGCCGCGCAAAAACGGAAATTTGTGATTCGAAATATTCGAATCGTAAACTTTAATCTAACCTCTGCCTGCATTTATAAATATTTATATCACACAGAGACAATAAAATGTCTCTGATATCACATATTTATATTTCGTATAATAAGCGTTAGGATAATTTGTGCATATAATTTAGATGTGTATTAGCAAAGACAATAAACTAATTTTCTTTGGTATTAGTTAAAAGAAAATCTGAAAAACTATCCAGTCGTAACTTTCATATACAAAATTATTTTGATTTTATGGAAAGTAAAAATGTCAATGAATAAGTACATGCATCCTAGGAATATTTATAAATCACCTCCGGATTTTAAAAAGTTAGCTGTTGATTTTCCAGAATTTAGACCTTTTGTAAAACAAGATATCACAGGAAAGGTTACTCTTGATTTTAAGGACATTAATTCTTTACGAGCCTTAAGTTGTACCCTTCTGAAGAAGGATTTTGGTTTGTTAGTTGAAATACTTCCTAGTAAACTTATACCAACTATTCCCCTACGTTTAAACTACATTTTGTGGATAGAAGACCTGTTAAATGCTACTGGAAAATCGAATGATATTACTGGCATTGATATTGGAACTGGTGCATCCTGCATATATCCTTTGCTGGCATCGAAAAAGAATAATTGGTCAATGATTGCTACAGAAAAAGATACTGAAAGTATAGCTTGTGCTAGAAGCAATGTGAAGAGAAATTGTTTACAGACTCTTATAACAATTGTCGAGACAAACGGAGAGAAGCTTTTAGAAGGTGTAATTAATGATAAAGTATATGATTTCTGTATGTGTAATCCACCATTTTTCTCAAGTATGCAAGAATTACATCCATTTTTCAAATCTAGAAATATGAGCAGGCCTCATCCGAAGAATGCATTTTGTGCTTCTGCAAATGAAGTTGTTTCAAAAGGAGGAGAAGTGGAATTTATAACAAAATTAATAAATGAAAGTAAAAATTTAACTGATAGAATTAAAATCTATTCCACTATGATTGGTCATAAATCTAGCTTGCCCCCATTAAAAAAAGCCTTAAGAGAAGTAAAAGTAACAAGTTTTAGTGAAACTTATTTCTGTCAAGGTAATACAACACGATGGGGACTAGCCTGGACATTTTCTGAAGAATTTGATTTGAAGAAAGTTCCCAATGCAATTAAACAAACTAAAGCTGTCAAAACGAAGCATCCTTTAATACACCCACTCCCTTTAACAAATGTCGACATATATTCTTTAACTTTTACTAGTGATAAGCTACTCCAATTGTTTGCAGAGCTCGAAATGGTAGTTGAAGAAGTATCGAGGAATAAGAAAATTCTTCGCTACTTCGTTACTGCTTTTTCTAACACTTGGTCTAATCAAAGAAGAAAAAGAAGGGAGAAAATAAATTGCAAAAGAGAAATAACAGACAATGAAGAAGGTTCAAAAACCTCTCATGGTTCACCAGAATGTTCATCTGCAACAAATAATAATGACATCGACGTAAATGTAAAGTCTCCAGGAAAAAGAATCCATGACGAGTCTTTTGAAGGTTCTTTTATAAAAAGGCTAAAAATATGTACAAATAACACAGAAACAGCTGTTGTATTTTTTAAATTTATGGTAGCAGTCAGGATGGAAGAATCAAATATATATTTAGAATTAAATTGTACAGAAGAAAGTGACAATAGAGATTATTTGTATCAGATATTGCAATATATAAAAAATAACTTAAAAGTTTAAAAATTTTATATTTTGAATGTGGAAGCAACAAACATTAAATGCTATTTTTGTTAATCATTACATTAAGTTCGTGTTACAAAATACAGTGGTTTTATTTTTGTAAGATTATTTTAATGTCTTATGCACTGGCAAATACAAACTTGTTTAAAAATGTTATGAATAAAAAAATTCTGGAAACAATTTTACATTTTTTATCTACTAATGAAAAACAATCTAATGCTAATGCGAAAGTACAAATACAATAAGAAACATGGTAAAAAAATTTATTTCATGAAAATATTTAGAACAGATAACAGTCATCAATAGTTTATACAATTATATAGTAATAAAAAACTTAAAATGTGTTAATTTCCAACAAATTATGCACTTTAAATTAGTAGTTTTTATAAAAACAATTCTTTAAAAAAATATTGTTTCAAATTACATTTAAACTCTCTATTTACGATAAGAGTCACCTCGCCGTATGCGGCCACGGGCTGTACAAGGTACAAATTCTGTTTTTTAAAAGGACTTTTCCACATGAATTTGATACGCGAACTGCAACAAAATGACAAAGGGACTTCCTAAATTATTTGTGAATTGACAAATGCTTACCTATGCCTTTTCCTTTCTAATCACTAAATGGATTAGAAAACTAAACGAAATTAGTCACTAAGCATGGCATTATGTGGCGATATCTATGCACTTACGATTAAACATGCTGAGACTTGTTGTGCCGCATGCGTTTTGCAACCGTATGCGAACTGGGTCTCAATGATACCGTCTTGGCGATACCTGATACAACACGATTCACATTGAGATATGTCTCCGAGACTTTGTACCGCCGCATATGGCGAGGTAGCTGATTAGTTTGTGATTTCTGCAGGAACAGGGCTTATGAAAGAATATGCCGTCAACATAGGCTGCCCGCCCAACGCGATACTTGACTATAGTGACGTCACGCGAGAACACCCAGTTTTATCGTGGATGGAGCAATTAAGATCCTGTCCTTGTTAGAACATATTTTGAACATAATTCAATACTTAAAATGATTTGTAACTTCATATCATTTGTATTTATTTACATAGCAATATTTATTTTTATTGGAAATATAATTAGATACCTATTATATTTTACTGAAAAGTTACAGGATAAGTACTACATCAAATAGACAAATATTAAAAGCAATATGAACACGATTAAATAAAACGTGGATGGTATAAATTACACTACAAAATATATATTCTAAAAAACAGAATTTTTATCATGTAGAGCCCTTCTATTGCCGTATGCGGCGAGGTAGGTCTCATCGTGAATGGGGTGTTTAGGTACCTATTCACATTTTCTACAGATATGAAAAATTTTACTGGAGATTATATAAGTTCATTTGTACTTTTATATTCCAATTAATTAGAACAGATAGTTTTTATCCACATTTTCACTTTATACTATAATATAAAGTACATATTTAATAATCACAATCAACAAAATTTATCTCTTATTATTAAAGAACATATAAATCAGTATCACAATGGAAATCAATATACTTTTAAGATTAAAAACTACTGTAGAATAGCATAAAATCAGGCTACAAGAACGTGAATATCGTAGTAGGCTGGATCAAGGAAATTTCCATACAGAAATCTATAAATCTTTCTTGTTTCCTTGTAAGTCTCACCAGTCAATCCTCCATTAAAATAAACAATTAGTTAAAATATTCTTAAGTGCAACCAATGTCCAGTAACTATAATAAAACAGCGAAACAAGGCAATAGAACAAATAAGGATTTTTGCAAGTAGCCTGATTTAGCCGATCATAAGAATTAAGAATTTACTTAAAAATAATAATTGTTAAAAATAAAGCATACTTTCAAGTGTTTCGTAATTTAAAATATTACGTGCATTTTATATTTAAATGCAAACATTGGAAATATAAACTTATAAAAACAGTATTTTTGCTTATTATAATGCAATTTATACTCGATAAAATCACTCAATTGATTACATAAAAATGTATTTTGCACTTGATTTCCATAATTTAATCTGAAATCCATTTGTAAACATCCATAATTTTTATGTGGAATACGAATTGCACTTAGCAGTAAATTTTGTTTACTAAACTGCAAATTCTTAAAAAACTTGCTTTATGAAAGTTTAGTACAAAGCCTTCCTAACTTATGTATTATCATTACTTGTGCTTGCCGATGAATTATCTTCAAGCAGTTTCTGCAAATTAACACCCTCAAATTTTGAGGAGTCAACATTATTAGAAGCATGTGCAAGAAAGAGTTCCTTTAAAAATCCCAACTCCTTTGTAAGTGTTTTAACTTTTTCTTCCAATACAGTATTTTCATTCCTTAGCTCATTTACTCTGTTTACAGTTTCTTGTGTCTTTTGTTTTGATTTGACTCGGCTACGCTTCACAGCCTAAAATTATACATTATGAGCTTAACAGACAAGTTATTTAAGAACAACCCACCAAATTATTTCTGTCTCTCCTTTTCCTGTATTCGTCTGAATCTTCACCAGATTCCGGTCCTTCTTTTTTCACGCGACCCCTTCTGGGCATACTTTATATAGGTGGGTATACACGAAATATGAAAACACCTTTGCGTTATTTGTGTCTTGTATCCCCTATTTATTCTTTATAGGATGGTAAATACTGTTTTCTTCTGATAAAACACTCAAGAACAAAACGTTGAATTCCGTTGCCAAAAGAGCCATATGACAAAACAATATAAATAAAATGTCAATGTCAATTGTCAAAACGGGACGGAGAGTGATAATTAATCAAGGTCATGTTCAATTCAATCGAATATCGAGAACTCATTTCATTTCGTCCTTCGATCTCGGCTATTCGAATCTCGTATCTTCTAACTTATTTTCGTCTTCTTCGTCTTCCAGTTACAGTTCGCATTTTGCGCATATAATCAACTAATCATCTAGGTCTTCACATAGAACTATATAACGCAGAATAAACGTATTAGCACAGATTTCATTCCATTAAACTGTGCTAATATGAAATGCCCTACTGGGCATAAAATATAACTGCTTGTTAGAATATAATGTGGTCAAATTCAATATATCCTAATCCCTAAACCACATTATTTTTTTAAAATCGCTCGGAACGTCGATTTTTTTTTTTTACACATGTTTTACTCGAACAAATATTAAATTTTTTACAGGGCGACTCAAAGAAGCTACATCGATATGAACTTTAATATTGTAAATGGAACACCCAGTAGTGTTTTACATATTTTGAAAGAACTCTTTGTTACGAATACGGTCATATAAGGTTTTATGGGTGTATCTCTAATAATAAGGGAGATATGCCCAAAAAAGTGTGTTATAAACTGCCTTAGCTTTTTAGCTAAGAAGTTAATTTATTAGTGTTAAGTATTATTACATTAAAAACACACTAAGATACATATATTAGACCACTCCAAAATCCAAAGTCAAAGGCTCCCCGGAAGGGGGTTACACTATATATATTAATTTACACAATGAAAAAAACGCAGACAAACGCCTCATAGGTACCCAGCGAAATTGCCAGTGCCGGAGTTCGAAATCGTTTCCAGACTATAAATAAGCTGTGTGACCGAGAAATGCTCTAACAACACAGTTTTTATAATTTTAGCGAATTTGAGCGATTTGTAATTTGAGTATAAAATTGTTATATAAGAATAATTGTTATAAAACAGCTGTCATACATTTTTAAATAAATAAAATATATTTACTACAAAGAAAATGATTCAGCGGGTCATTAGACCACAAAGGCGGAACTAATTTCATTAAAATTTCTCAGTGTCTTCTTCTATAGGATCTCCTCATTTTAAAATAGCCCATGGATTGTATGTAAGAGGATGATTTGTTTGTTTGCTTAGAGTTGCAAATTTTTTCATGTAGTTTTCGTAATGCAACACCTACGTGTAAAATAATTAGTAAATATTTGGATTTCTTTGACAATTTTAAGATAAAGGTAGGTATAAATAAAATGAATAAGTAGGTAAATAGTAAATTTCGAAATCGTCATTTCAAATTTTCCAATGTGTCAAGTAAAAATTCCAGGATGTAAATTAAGTTTAATACCTATACGAAATAGGTGACGAAGAAAATTGGATGAAGCACACAATTAGGTAACATGTAATTAACAAATTTTATACCTGGGCCAAAGGCCAAAGATTTATATATGCATGTATATACAGTGAGTTCATAAAGTTCAGCGTAAATTTATTATTTTAAAAACGTAAAGTTTTTGAAAAACCGTTGAATTTTTTTACTCTACAGGATGACAGTCAGTACTATCGATTCCGTTAGCAATATTTCTCCTAGGAAAATAACCTCTGTGAAGTTTAATTAATTTGACAGTTTTCGTAGGAGATGCTTATGCACTAAAACACTATCCTGTACCCGACGCACCCGCGCACCAATCAAGTTGGCATCATTTGAAGATAATTAAAACTACTCATTTTAATCATCTCCAGATGATGCCAACTTGGTTGCTAAAACGCGTATCGGCTGCAGTTTAGTGTTTTGGTGTTATGTGGAAAACCATGTCAGTGTTACTATTAATGGTATTAAATAATACTGTAGGTGTAGGACTGGACACGTGCCAATTTTATGAATAGAAGAGGTGTCAAATATATGGAATAAGGCTCTTTATATAAATTGGGAGTGGTAGGTAACACTGCAGTAGGAATATATGAAAGTGTGTTCAGTCCACTGAGGAGACCTAATAGGTCGAAACAGGCTGTCTGTCGTTGGTTTTAGGATGTTGACGATTTATGTGGTGGAAGAGCATTCACTTTGTCGAGGAATGAAGGACCCTCAAGAACCTTATAATTTACCTATATAATAAATGAGGTGAAACGATTTTGTTATTTAGTTGACACATCTACATACTTTATGGATAAAGTATTATTATTTCCGTACTTTTTCGATACCTACGACAAAATTATTAGACCAAGATTTGGATCACGTCCACTTTATATGGTATATAGATTATATCTTCACTAAAACAAAATTTCTCAACAAACTGTTAATGATTCATTGCCTTCTGTTAACTAAAATACACCGCTTACTGCTATGCATTTTTATAGGTAGATACCTATGTAGATATCCTTAATTTTTACAGATTTAACCTTAGTCTGTGAATTGTTTTTCAGTACCTATGAATATATAACAGGAGCTTTTATATTGTTTACCTTGCTAGTGAAACAACTGCTGCCATTAGCGTTATCGAAATAGTGCTAGATATACTTAACAATCTACAAATTCACTTAATTAAATCTCGAATCAGGTGAAGGTTAGATAAACTCTTCTTGTAATTTTACACTCACTCGATTTGTGTGGTCACTCAGATGTGGAACTGGAACCTTACATTAAATGGGCTCTATGGTTCTCTAATTGATCGTATCATTAGAAACATATATACTAAAATTGAATGCACGACTATTGAAATAAACACAATTAGATATACCTAACTGTAATCATAAATAAGTAGTCTTTTATGAGACATCTTAAACATATCTAGATAATGTAAAAAAACATTGCATTGTCGGCATTTCGTAATGTCTCAAGGGTGAAGTAAATTCGATGAAATTGAAGGATGTCTTATTGTAATATTGTAATCAAATATGGAGGAAGACGAGTAAAAATATATAAAATATTTTGCATTTCATATCACATCATCTAGCAATTTAGCATTCATCTGCCATAAATATAGGTAGTGACTTCATGTGCTAGTTAGGGTTAAAGAAATAAAGGATAAAAAGAGTGGTAAAAGCAGTCAAACGTCCCATAAGTGCTTCATTGCTAATTATATGAATTTTTTGGGTTGAAACAGGTGCCCTAGTTTTTGTTTACTTACATTTTGGACTAAAATAAGTGTGATAAACTCTATGGTTATACCATATTAGTGATTGTTTTTTATTAAATAATGTTTAAATTAAAATATATTCTGCTTTTATAAGACTAATAATATAAAAGTAGGTATAGACAAACTCCAACAAAGTGGTTATGTTGTGAAAATAAACATGTTCCCTGTTATTAAATTGTTACATGCCTTTTGGAGAAATGTATGAGAAACAGTTTCTTATACTAGGGCCAAACTTCTACCTATATCATCAATCTTAAACACTTCAATTGACACATTTTGTGGAATGACACCTATAAACACGGCAGTTTGTGTTGTGCTGATTTCTTTTGAATGTCATTTTAAAATGTAAAAATAAAGATGTACAAATACTAACCACGTCGTTTTTAACTTTGTAATACCAAAAAATCACAAGCACCACTAAATTATTACGTTAAACAAACCCAAATGTGTGTTCTTTATCATTATATCAGCAATAAGCCTCCAAAAATTACCTTTTAAGGAGGTTCAAATATTTTCATGCAGAGGGCGCAATCATTTTTGGAATCGCCAATAAACCAGATATATAGAAATCAGAAAAACTTATTCGTGCTCGCGAACTCAATCTTGAAGCTCATTCGACTGTAAAATCAAAAATTTTATATACCTATATTTGTTTTATAGTAGAAGACGATCTAAATTTGGCATTTTGGGCCACTCCTGTCATGCTCAGTATGTTACAATTAATTGAGTAAGAAATCCTCTAAACTTTTTTTTTAAATGAAAATCATATTTTACGTTGGCATAATAAATTAGATTTTTTTTTTTGGATATGCCGAAAACAACTACTCCACGGCCAATATGCCCCGAATCACTGCTAAATCAGGTCGTCATCTGTCTGTCAATTGGACAAAAATTGTCAGACAGATAGTAGCACAGACCCAAGAGGGCACTACGGTGTGTTTCTCACCACCACTAACAAATTAGATTTTCTTACGTCTTGAGAATATTAAACGTAGGATCGAGGCCTCACAGGAGCAGTAGTTCCATGTTAACCATCAGCCGTATTCGGCAGTCAATATGATGCTATAATTATTGCCAATATGATTTTTATATTTATAAAAAATATTGAAAACATTGGTCATATTTGAAAACTTGTTGCGTGACTATATTGACCCCATGGTAATGGCAACAACTCAACCGATTTTGTTATGTGGTAGGTAACTTGGTGGTGATGGCTATGGCTGGTGGTACAAGTAGAAAACGTCCATTTGGGTAAAATCACTAAAATAATGGTTTCTGAAAATCACGTTTTTCTGATTAATATAAATTGCACGTTTGTGTACATTTCTACTTATTATTTAATACCTACCCGCATTTCCTAAGTAGGTACAAACGATGCTGACAATTTGCCATCAACTTCTAAACAAATTATCATAAATTATCTCTATTAAAACTGTCCTGTTAGAATAATGGGCATCTTCTTTATCCGGAGTCTATCATATTTTGTACCCCACTGCAAGAATCGTGCGTTGGAGACTTTTACAACAAGGGAAGAGGTAGACGACACAAGATTCACCAGAGACAAGTACGTTAAGGTCAACCTGCGATTGCCCCTGCTCGTGTTCACTTTCTCCGAGAACAATATGGGCTCTTGGAAGGATTTAATGTCAACTGTTCGACATTCTCTTTTTTTATTAATTTGCTCGGTGGGTACATTTGTTTTGATCTACGACCTGAATCGATGTATGGAGCATAAGTAAAATTGAATTTTGAAATTTCGCAAGGACCCTAATGATAAAATAAAGTAGATACTCGAAGCGGATGGTTCTTTATGAAACATCGTGAAAATAATTAAAAAAAAAAACATTTATCTCATTTAGATGTTCCAAGAAATATATAGAAAACACTATATATACTAGTATTTCGGCTTGTTAGGCCTTTTTCAATAGAGTAAATGTCTATTACTAAACATTTCCAAGCGCGTTTTCGTTATTTATTTGTTTACAAGTCTACCTAAGTACTCCCGGTCCTACCGGGAGTACTTAGGTAGACTAACAGGTAAAACTAATAGATAGCATGTTAAAAAACAAAAGGAGGAAATTAATTCGTCGGGAGTTTTACAATATTCGGGAAAAAGAAGGCACCTATAGTTATATTAATCACGTCCCAGGTTATAGCGAAAAAATAGCTCGCAGAATAGAACGAAACGGGTGTAAAACGATTAGTGTCAACAAGCGTACTATTGGGAGGATTTTGATAAACAACAAAGAAAGGGTTAATAAATTAGAACAATCGGGGTATACCAAATTAACTGTGCGGATTGTAATGCCGTGAATGTGGGTCAAACCGGTAGGAGTATTGAAACGAGAGTAAAAGAACATAAAAAATCCATATTAAATAACGCAAAAAATTCAGGATTTTCCACGCATTGCATAGAAAACAATCATTTTATAGATCAGAAAAATGTAAAAGTACTGCATCGTGAAAAGAAAGGAAAGCGCTTAGATTTGTTAGAACAATTAGAAATTAAAAAATCTTTAATTATACATCCGTGTACCTACTAATGATCAGATAGATTTTACACTCTCGCCCTTCTTAGAAAATGTAATAAAAACTCGGGCTTTAGCAGATGGTAGGACCGGGAGTACTTAGGTAGACTTGTAAACAAATAAATAACGAAAACGCGCTTGGAAATGTTTAGTAATAGACATTTACTCTATTGAAAAAGGCCTAACAAGCCGAAATACTAGTATATAGAGTGTTTTATTTTATATATATTTTTGGAACATCTAAATGAGATCAATGTTTTTTTCAAAACAATTATCTAATGATAAAGATGAATATCCAATTTTTTATTTCATAACTGAATTTATTGGCAAATTTAGAAGTGAGTTTATTTCAGGTTTCCCATGTCGATATCTAAAATACATTTGAAATATATTTATTGAAACAATTTGACATATGACTCATTTAATCTTTATTATTATAAACATTAACACAAGGCATTTAAATTATGAAACTGCACATATACGTAGGTACTTCTATTGTAAACGAATGAAGCAATAAAGATTGTTTCATTTAACTTTGCCAGTAATAAGTTCAATATTAACGGTTGCTTGAATATCACGATATTGCTCGAATGTAGTCAGAGAACCAGTTTCATTCATCGGTTAATAGTTTTTACTGATATTTAAACTTTTTTCACAGTAATACACAGATGGAACAATTCTCCACAAAATGATTGTTTGTTTGAAGTTCGTTTGACCTTTTTGTGAAATTGCAACCATTCTGCTTCGATCTCACCTTAAAAGCCAAATTAAAAACTAAGTTTAGGACGACTCCTGACATTTAAAGGAAAGATGTTGTTCATAACATGAGGGGAGATCATGCAGGTACCGAAAATCCTTAAATCCTTATTCTCCTATCTTTTCCTTATAGGTACCTATACTTACTTATAGTTGAGATTATAGGTTTGATAATAATTATTTGGAGTAGGTACAAGATATTACCGACAAATAGATTTCGTGACCTTGAAGCAACTCTGATATTAAATTGATGAGGTAACTGAATCAAACGAAACATTCTAACTGTGTTTAGACCAAAATACGGCAAATCTTGCTTTGTAATTCAGCGCTCGGCATGGCATATTGCCAGGAGAATAGTTGTTTTGGCTTGATTTGTTTTAGTCCTTATTTAATATAAGGCGTTTGCAGATGGAGGATGATCTTAATGACGTCCATACTATTCGTAGTTATTTGCTATATTTTGTCAGTTAATACAGGGTGGGGTGAGTCAACGAAAAGTTTCATCCTCGTTTATCTGTTAAAAGATTGGTTTCCATTGAAAATGCTCGGACAGGTCGATTTTTATTTGAAGGGAGACACATTTTATAGTATTGACATTTATACAGAGTGTTCCAAAAAGGAGAGGTTTTACCACAACTTAAATAGAACACCCTGTGTATTTTTTCATAATATTTGAATAGAACGTTCTCTCACGAATACATTGATATATGTTTGATGGATTATGATAGCTCTAATAGTTAGATAGATATGACCATAAATGGTTACGATAAGAGTAATGTGTTGGAGACAGAATTGATACTGACTTTCTGATACTGGTAACTCAAAAGGTATGACCTATAGAGTGATGATAGTGCATATTTTGATTGATCAATTCGAAGGATATACGATTAAAAGCTTTTAAATCAAATGTTTCCTACATGTAGACTTATAATGAGGCTTTAGGGATTAGGTCCCCTAACTAACGAAGATTTTAAGGATTCTCTCATTTCAGCACTGAATTAGAGATTACCAACGTAAGTCGTTGCTGAGGCACATATGCGGCCTACGGAATAATAATATGCCGCCCCTCTATCACACAAGACTCAAACTTCCGGGCTGATCAGGGCTAATCCTTGTGGATAGAGACAGTAGTATATTATAATCAATCAAACCTCTTACCTTGTATTAATACTGACAGGACACTGTAGGCTAAACAGGCACATGAACCTTATGGGACTGTCAGAAGAAGCAACTTGCAGATTCTGTCAAGAAGAAGAGGAAACCTCAGTACACGGATTGTGCCAGTGCGAGGGCCTGACAAGACTGAGATTTCAAATACTTGGGGAAGGAAGACCAAGAGCCAACAGCTACATGGAGGAGATTCTATCAAGGCTGTGGAGTCTAATGCAAAGGACAAAGCTGGACAGGGTGCTCTAAATAGGTTGGGAGTGCCACAATAGATCTTCTAGTGGATTAGGCCAGGGGGCCGACTCCTATATAAATCTAATCTAATCTACCTTGTATTCATAGGTAATACTTGAAATATTTTCTATTAGCGATCACGTGCATCATTTGTAGAGAGTAAAAGTGGCTAAAACTGGAGCACAAAAACTAATTCCTGTAATTTCGGAGTAGTTATATAAATAGGACCAGATTTGGTAGTGATAATAGCGCCGATAATCACTAAATATATAGTAGCAATCAGTGCAGCAAAAAGGCAATCAATTTTATCTAAAACTCGGCTTTCGTTTCGACAGATTCTAAAATGATCGTGACTGCAATAGGCTCTCATTTATTGTCTGTGATGTCTGTATAAGTAACATATAGAATAATAATTATAATACCTTGCAAAATATTAAGATACAGACAAGATAAACCTATTGTATCCACTATCTAGTAAAATAATCAGTATATTAGAAAAGCGATAGTCAGTCAATATAGAGGACATTATGATAAATATTGATATCATGTATAAGCGGTTCTTAATAAAAATAATCAATAATTTTGACGCGCAATTCCAAAAAATATAATTATAAATCTTATTATAAATAATACTAATAATAATTTTCAATATATTGGTAAAGAAAACATCGGTCAAGAAATTTTATCAAAGATTTTGTGTTTATTCCTTTTATGTTTGTCTATACAGGATGTCCAGAAATGATGCGCACAAAATTCGGGGGCTGATTCTACACTGAAGGAAATGGATCAAATAAAATGTTTTGCTAAGACGATCTGCTTTATGATAACACTTTTTCATATTACCGTTATATTATAAGGCACTAACCAAAAGAACAATCGTTATGCTAATATGCTTTTACTACCTTAAATAGTCATTTTGCTGTTCCCATATAGTGCCTTTTCGAATTATTTTTCCTAGCATTTATTTTCCTAAAGGTAAGTAAATAAACTTTTATAGTAAGTGTGTGCACCAATTTGAGACTTACTTAGTTGGGGTTACTGTATCTTAGTTTATGACAAGTCGGTCCTGACTTACCGCAACTAAGTTATTATTTGAAAGTCATGTAATGCGCAGTCGCAATAGAGATCACTACTGATTTCCGGCTAATCGGTTAATAACCGCACGCCATTTTACGCACATTTTACGTGTGTTCACTGTGTTGACTGGATGCGTACTGCTTGGAGTAAACGTTATTTGGTTAGTTTATGGTAAATTTAATTTGGTCAAAGAACGTGTTAGAGGCTTGAGTAATTAGTCTTTCAAATTCTTGTATAGATTACGAAAGATAAATAAATAATTTTAAAAGGGTGTATTTATTATCTAAAACACTATAACTTCACCAAAGTAGATATGCATAGATAAAACAAAGGTGCTTCAGTTATTTGGCAGTGTATTACATGACCTTACATCAGTTATTATGGTACTTTACAAGAAAATTGGTATAGGAATAAGGACACTACCTATGTAAGAAATGTCTATGCTTTGAAAACTATTAGAGATTAAGTTTGATAGATACTTTGCTGGAAAACTATTAATTTTATGTAGGTATAAGATAGTCGACCAAAATTATGTATGTGGGTGTGTTAAGCTTAACACCATACAGGTCCTATATATATATATATATATATTTATATATATATAACATGTTTTATCTTGATATATCCTGTATGCATCTGGAAACATTATTTTTCTTTTCCTATATACTAAACTAATACTAAATACATATTCTAATAACAATAGTGTCATTTTCCTAGAACCACAGTATATCACTCTATGCTAATAAAGTGAAGTTATTAGGACAAATACAAGTACTTACTGTAATGAACCAGTAATTATAATTGTTACTAAAATATACTGTATAATGGCTCAAAAATAATTTACTAATAGTAAAAAAAAGTTTTTTTGTGGCAACAAAATATTAATACTGCATTAGAGAAGTATCTGCTATCCCCAAAAAAACACTTATTAAGCATAAAATGGGCCTTCATTACTGATAGCAAAAAATATCGATTTACAGTAATAATAAAAAGTTAACAAAAAGTTTTTTTAATGGTAAGTAGACAGATTCAACAAAACCGTTTATGCTGTAGTAACTATGCTGTCTATTTGGAGCCTATTTAATGCAGATATTTTGTTGGGGATATGCGATTTCTATTTGCAGTTACTTGAAATTTCTTTCAGTGTACAAGACAAATTCCCAAATTTCTATAACAGTTTTTCGAAAACTTAAAAATAACAGAATCTACAATCAGGAGCTAATAATAATTACAGTAATAAAAGAGCAATAACAGCTGTAAAAACAGGAGCTACAGGGCTTTGAAGTTCACATAAAATTAAATCTCCCAAAATTATTTCCATGTTCCGTGTAGGTGTCTTAGTTAGTTTCCATAGAAACATAGTAAGTATTTGTTTCCATGGCATGTTTTGTTAAAATGTCTAAAATAGTTAAATGAGTGATTATTGATAGAGTGCAAGATAATTTTTAAAGAGGTTTTTCTGGAAAAAGGCTCATTTTAGAGAAATGCAACAACTACATATTTTTTATAATGTACATGTACATGTTTTTGTATGCTCTAGCCCCCCCCCGCCCTCCGGAAGTCCACCCTTGTCTATGTAAGTACCTATCTAAACATACCTATATGCAACGCAACAATGACAGGTATTCGATCATCATCTTAAAAATATAGTTTGTTTCGTTTAAATACATACGGAACTAAAAACTCTTACTACGTAGGTACTTTACTTACCTATCTATTAGATAGTAATAAAACGTGAACAGTATAACGTGATTTAATGTTTAAACAGTAATTCTATTAGTGGTAATAAAAAATTATGTTTTGTTAGGATAAGAACTAAAAATAAAGTAAGTCTCATATAAATATATTCGGGCAAATAATAATGTGCTCCTAGCTTTTGAATATTTTCTAGGGAAGCTCAGAAGGGCTATAATAACTTTTAAATTAATAGTTCCAAAAATTCGGATTTTAAAACCGGAAATTCGGGAAATTTCGGCTGTAAAGTCTCAAAGTGACAAAATTTCCTGTTTCAAGCGAGAATTCTGTTCATTTCCGAGTTTAAAAAAAGTCAAAATATTGTTACTTTAAATCCGAAATTAAATTTATTAGAATTTTAATCTAAAATCTTTTTTTAAATTTTTTTATACATATGGTGTGTTTTAAGGATAATTTTATTTAAAAAAAAAAAATTAAACTAGGTAGGTATTACTTCTTATTTCCCCTAACGTGGCTTTTTACTCATTTTTACAAAAAATATCATCGTGGACAGCGTAGAAAAATATTTAAACCCATTTCACCGTTTTTGCGAAAACGGAACACTTTTTCCGCAAAAAAGAAAAACCTGAAAATGGCATTGTGACAATGCCATTGTCACTTTTGCGTTGACAATTTTGACATTTGTTCACAAACAAATAACGCACTACCGCACTACACATAATATTATTACTAAATTACTAACCAAAATTTCAAAAAACACTAATACAAATAGGAAAGAAGATCGCCTTAGGCGAATTTTTAGGCAATAGGCGATTCAAATTACCAATGAGAACGCTGCAGATTGTTAACAAATATGGAGGAAGAGGAGTAAAAATTTTGTATTTCACATCACATCTTTTATTAATTTAAATTTTTTGACTTCATGTGGTAGTTTACGAAGGCGTAGAAGGGCCACAATAAAAATAAAAATTTTAAAACTTACAATTCTGAGTTTTATCTCAGAATTCTGACTTTTATCTCAGAATTCTGACTTAGAACTCAGAATTCTGACTTTTATCTCAGAATTCTGACTTAGAACTCAGAATTCTGACTTTTATCTCAGAATTCTGACTTAAATCTCAGAATTCTGACTTTTATCTCAGAATTCTGACTTTTATCTCAGAATTCTGACTTAGAACTCAGAATTCTGACTTTTATCTCAGAATTCTGACTTAGAACTCAGAATTCTGACTTTTATCTCAGAATTCTGAGTTAAATCTCAGAATTCTGACTTTTATCTCAGAATTCTGACTTATCAACTCAGAATTGTGAGATAAAAGACCGAATTGTATAGAGACGGTTGGTAGAGTGCATTTGGCTGTTAGTTTTCGAAGTGTGACTGTCTCCAATGGATTTAGATAATGTTAATGTCCAGCATTGGTATTTCGGAAACGGTAAAAGATACAACGTGGCTCAAATTAGGAAAAAGTTGCTCAATTTCATGCCGATTCAAAATATGTGAATAAGTTTAATATATTCCGGACCGTTCGGGAGTTATGCAGGAAAAAACAAAATTTGCCAGTTTCTTTTATGTCAAATAACTTTTCTTGAAATAAATGTAGACTTTTGAAATTTGGTACGTTTACATAGTTTGATGAGAGCTTTCGATTGCCGTACCAAAACATGTTCTAGGGCTACTAGTTTTTCGGTAACAATATTCAACTTTTGTATTTCTTATGGGCGCCATATTGGATTTATTTTCATTAAATACAGAAAGAATTTACAAGTACGGTGATATATCATACTTGATACTTTATTCAATAAATATGGATAATACACGCGATTAACGGTAAATAGTATTTATTCACAAATAATGGACACTCATTCATTTATAGTTAATTGTTACAATGCGTATTTTGAGCTTTTTGAGGAACTAATTATTATAATAAGAAAACAATTATTTGCACTGCTTGAACTGGCTGCCTTTGATAAAAATAGTTTTGCAACTAAGATTAGCGAAAGCTTGATTGAGGATAGGTGTTCCAAGTTGAATGTAATACCCACACTTATTTAAAAGATCAATCTTATTAGGAATATGTCTGAATCTAAAAATTATAGAGTTTATAATCTTTAAGTTTAAAAAATTCTGTGTTTTAAACAACTATGCCGCAATTATTTTCAAACGAGGAATATGCTGACATGATATTCATCTATGGTTTTTGTAATGGAAATAGTAGAGCTGCACAAAGGGAATATCAGTGACGTTTTCCTGGTCGCCGGCACCCTAATTACAAAACTTTCAGTAAGATCTTCCAGTATTCAAGACAACACGGAAGGTTTCCTACTTCTAAAGTTGTGGAGCGTAATTTACATCAAGACATTCAAGAACAGAACAATATTTTAAATATTGTTCAACAAAATCCAAAGATTAGCACAAGGAGAATTAGTTCTGCCATTCATGTCCCTCATTGGAAGGTATGGAGAACATTGAAAAGGGAACGGTATTATCCATACCGCATTCAGCAGGTACAGCGTCTTGAACCAGGCGACGGCATTCACCGCTTGACTTTTTCACGTTGGTTATCTAACTACCGCCCGGTCATTTACAGAACCTTATTTACTGATGAGGCGCAATTTACGAAAGATGGAGTAAATAACTCAAGAAACGACCATGAATGGGCACAACAAAACCCCCATGCGAAACGCCAATGTCATTCGCAGCACAGATTTTCTGTAAATGTTTGGGTCGGGCTTGTAAATCGACATTTGATAAGGCCACATTAGGTCCATATTAGAGGCATGTTCTTTCAACATGATGGAGCTCCACCACATTTTAGCAATCAGGTTAGAGAACATTTAAATTATGAATATCCAAACAGATGGATTGGTCATGGAGGTCCACAAGAATGGCCATCAAGGTCACCGGATTGTAATCCTTGTGATTACTTTTTATGGGGCCACTTAAAAAACGAAGATTATAAGGTAGAAATCAATAACAGGGAAGAATTAATCCATCGTATCATTACAACCTGCGACGAAATACCAAATAATCCAGCAATGATACATCGAGCAATTGGAAACCTAGCTAAACTTGCAAGAAAATGTATGGAAGTTAGGGGAGGCCACTTCGAAAATTTGTTGTAAAATTAATTTGCCATTTTAAAGTAAATTTAGATATTAGTTTGTTTGTGTTCTGTTGTTTTCTTCCTTGTATTAAACAAGTGTAAAAAGTTGTTTTGTAGTTTTGACTGAAAAGTATAAGTCACCCTGTATCTTAATAACGAATGGTCAATGAGCCATTTCTAAAGGCGATACGGGTTACCCTAGATGTCCTCTATCTCCCACTAAGCCATGTCCCTCTCGTGATGCAACTATTTTTATCATGTATTGTGTCTTTCACTTAATTTAATTGTAGAAGCCGTATTCTTGTACATTTAACAGCGTATTTAAATAACCACCAAAGTGTAACAAAAAAAAGAAACAGGTCTTTTGGATTACTTTTTTGTGTTCTTTCCGAATATCGTATAGAAATTTTAAAAAAATACATACAGGATGATGTTTTCTAGAGGTAAACTTAAAATTAACAATTTTTTAAGTCCGCACCTGGATTTTTTTCCTATCATACATGCACGAATGAAAGTATCGTTAGTGCATTAATCCTACCAAATATGAACCCATTATTCCGTTTCCTACCAAAGTTATGATAAAAAATAGTTTTGACCGAAAATCATAAATCACCCTGTATCTTAATAACGAATGGTCAATTTCTAAAGGTGGTTGTGGTTACCCTAGGTACCCTCTATCTTCCATTAAGCTTCGTACCTCTCGAAATGCAACACCCTGTATATATAGGTATATAGACATATTACTTCTAAATCCATTGCAGACACTAATACATCGCCAACTAATAGGAAAATGCGCTTTACCAAGCGTTTCTTATACAATTCGATCTTTCATCTCACAATTCTGAGATAAAAGTCAGAATTCTGAGATAAAAGTCAGAATTCTGAGTTTTAAGTCAGAATTCTGAGATAAAAGTCAGAATTCTGAGTTTTAAGTCAGAATTCTGAGATAAAAGTCAGAATTCTGAGATAAAAGTCAGAATTCTGAGATAAAAGTCAGAATTCTGAGATAAAAGTCAGAATTCTGAGATAAAAGTCAGAATTCTGAGATAAAAGTCAGAATTCTGAGTTTTAAGTCAGAATTCTGAGATAAAAGTCAGAATTCTGAGTTTTAAGTCAGAATTCTGAGATAAAAGTCAGAATTCTGAGATAAAAGTCAGAATTCTGAGATAAAAGTCAGAATTCTGAGATAAAAGTCAGAATTCTGAGATAAAAGTCAGAATTCTGAGATAAAAGTCAGAATTCTGAGATAAAACTCAGAATTGTAAGTTTTAAAATTTTTATTTTTATTGTGGCCCTTCTACGCCTTCGTAGTAGTTAGGGTGAAATAAAGGATAAAAGATCCTCTGGAGAGAATCGTCTGATGATGTGATGATGCCAACTTGGTTGGCGACACGCGCGTCGAGTGCAGCATAGTGCTTTGGTGTTATGTGGAAAACTACGTCAGTTTTATCTTCACGCCAATGGTTCTAACCCCTTTCAAAACTTATAAACTGATGGTCTAAAGTAACAAATAATTCGTTATTCATTTATTTTACAAGCTACCTACTAACGTTTATTTAAATTTAAAATTACCTAAAAGGTAGATATAGAAACATTTGGCCTATAATTTTATGAAGCCTTTGTGAAAATCAGCAACGGAAAATGGACAACTGAGAGAAAAAGTCATAAGGTCTTGAGATATTCGCAATACGGGACCCAGAGATAGGTACCTATCCTGAATGTTTAACAAATATTGAAATTATAGATGCTATTTTTGGAGATTACTAGGTACCTATAATTTATAATTAGATTGTACAGATGGCAAAAAACGTACGCACATATAAATTTATTACAATACGTAAATACTGTAATAGAGGTTCAATTAAAAACACCATTAAGTGTAGTTCCTTGAGAAGGTCGCTTTTATTAACGAATTGTTGGCCTCGGTATCCGAATCTGTAAGAAGAACAAGGAAATCTAAATAAATCGTGGGAGTAATAAATCTGACTTAATATACTTCTGCTGCAATTAGTTTTAATCACATTAGAGCAGTTTGTAGTAAAATGCAAATTATTCGTCAGCCGCGGTAATTACTGAAAACAACAAAATTGTATTAAGACTGCAAGTTGACTATAAATCGTTTTCCTGATAGTCAACGGTTCCTTGTATGGGTCAGCCCTGTCAACCCTCAATGGTAGTGCGTACCCATTTGAATTTAAAGCAAAGCATTGAAGAATTACGCCATCTAAGGAAAATTTCTTTATTACGGCCACACACGGCAACACTTGTAAATTATGCACTTTATAACAGCTATAAATAAAGGAATCGGAGATGGCCATGTTGGTGGTTTGCAAAAGAATGTCTATAACAATTAAAATTAATGCAATTTTTTAACTGACACGAGCTATATGGCTTCGTCGAGCAAGGCTGATGGACAAATCAAGTTTAATTAATCGATGTTTTTAAGCTTAGAGCAATAAAAAGTGTTATTGCAGGCCGTTAAAGGTTATTTCTTCCTTCAATAGTAGATGATCTTTAGATTTTAATGCATGAGATTATCTTGCATCTACAACTATTCAGCGTGCTGTGCTAATAACTTTGGTATTGTCAGGTCGTTTGCTAGTAAACCTTGCCAAGACAATAAGACCTTTATCTCAAATACTTACGTATAATTTGTAAACACCTAATTGAATCGTATCTAAAACATACGGGGTCTCCCATGACATCTGACTTACCTATCAGGAATTAACATGGGTTATTACTTTACATTTCATTGATTTTTACATTACCAAGGTACACAAGGAGAAATATTGGTAACGGAACTAATAGAACTGCTTGTTAAACATGTTTCATATTCATAATCAAAATACTGAAGTGAAATGCTTTTTTAATTAAAATATCGGTAAAAATTCGTTTCAGGTTAATAAACACATTAGATACTGATCCAAGAGCGTGCGACGACGTTTAAATTTTATCTGTCAAATATCTTTGGATGTTCATAATGTAATTTCCCATTTAAGACATCTAGAGGATCTTGATTTACGCCTTTGCCTATGTTTATAAATTCTTGGATGCAGTAAGTATCTCTTATTTACTCGTGAAAGAGTTAAAAGATTTTCGCTTAGAATGTCAATTGAACTAACAGGTTTCCCAGAAATTGCCCTTTTAACTATAAAAGGTCTTAGTAGGTAGGTACTTTTTCTCTCTTTTAGTATCGTTCATTTTCTCGCTAGTATTTCTATTATCTGTTTCTTTAAATTTCATTTGGATATAAATATATTTAAAATACAGACATTTTCCGCTCTTTTTAGCGCTTTTTAGAGAGGTTAGTAGAAACTTATCTACAGGGTGCTTCAAATTCGATGCAATACATGGGGATCTCGGAAACGGTAAGAGATGCGAAGTTGGTTAAATGGAGGCAAAGTTGCGTGCTCAGGGGGGCAACATAACGGTGAAAAGAAATCAAGGCTAACTTGATTAGTTTTCGAAATATTTTCAAAAAACCGAAAAATTCGATTTTCGTTTTTATTTTTTTGCGGGCCTATTCGATGAGGTATTCAAAAATAAAGAGCACTTTTCTATAGCAACTTTTTGCCGTTTATCGAATGGTGTTAGCGAATTTTCCGCAAAACGTTTCGTTTCCCGAAAACCAACATCAACTTAATTTTTTTAAATACAGACCTGGAATTTTCTTTCAATTTTTTGGAAGCATTTTTGTAACTTGATAGGATGCCACCATAAAATGAACCAGATTTAGAATTTGAAGCACCCTGTATAACCTATAAAAATGATAAATCCCGTACTCCTACTATTAATATTCGAATATGGAATACACAAATACCTACTTATTTATCTTTCATAAGCACCTACCTAAGCAGGAAATCATTTATTTTTGGGCATTATATTCAGTGTAAATAAACGTAAACGAAAAGAGCGTAATAATTTATTTTATAGTATTGTAATGTATCCAATAGAATGTATTTATTAATAATATCACAGCCACTTGATATTTTTCACAATATGTCACCATTCATAATTTATGTATAAACCACAGGTTTGATTTGTGGTGAAAAAGTTTTATTATACAGTTGTAAGTTACTAATAATAATAATTGTATATACAAGAATCTATATTAAGGATTCATTTGCATGAATAAACAATATGGACTGATTCATACCTTCTACTGTGGTTAGATATAGTCGGTCCAACTCCAGGATCAATAGGTATGGGAGAAACCGTAGGCAGTAAAATGGAACCCAACACATCACACTTTACATTATTATCATCACCCGATTGACCGTGGAGAGTTGCAATGAAGAAGTGGTTTCAGTTTTTCATTGCAACTTGCATTGTAAATTAATCAAGACACATGTGGTTTTAAAAAAGGTAATTGGGCTTTGTCTTTAACATAATTTATCGTGTTTATATGTTAGACACATACTGAATACAATCCTATAACACAGCTTACGGTATGCACCTATGTTTGTTGTTTCGCCATCTACAGGATGGAAAACTTTATAAAGATATGAATAAAAAATCTATGTACCTAATTTATAATTTTAAAGAATTATCCAATTATAGATCTAGAAGGCTTTTGACAGTCCTTTCGGCATGAACATTTGCTATTTGATTTGCGTCTCTGGTGCGAAGCTACAAAACCAGATTTTACCAGAATCTGTTGGGTTCTAACGCTATTATTTAGGAATACCTACCTACTACTGAAGTAGGTACGTAACTGTTTTATCTGAAACCTGTGCAACAGCTAAATATAACAGACGTCTGTCGCTGATGAGTGATGAGTTTGTTATAAAACACGACATTCTTCACGTTTCTTCAAATCGCAGTGACATATTTATCTGATGCATCTCGAGTTCCGCCACGTACTTGGTTTCATTTTCATTATTTGATACTTGCATAGATAGAAAGTGACATGAAATATAATAATGTATTGTGGAAGAGCGATAAGAGACGTAGGTAATTAAGTAGATTAGGCAGGTATGTGTCTTGTTAAGATCAGCTTCCCAGGAACTCTTTTACAATGAATATTTGTGTGTCTCAAGAAAAATAGGCTGTAAGTAATTGAAATCTTCCTTCCATTTATGGATTTTACTACTATATGTACTACGATACAAATATACAGGGTGTTCTTTAATGTCAGGTCCATACTGTAGGAGTTAATTCGAGGTAATTTAGGACATACGTTTATTTAGACTCTTAGTCATAAAATTGGACAAGGAATTAGCTCCTACAATATCGACATAAGATTAAGCAACACCCTGCATTGAATGTGAGTACACAATGCACTGTTTTGATTAATAAATATAATAATATTAGTGTCTATTAAGAAACTTAATTTCAATTTCAATATAATAATAATTTGGAAATTGGAGCTGGGGGGGGTCCAACTGCAGCACAGTCAGGATTTAAAGTCTACCAGTCACAATTAGAGTTTGAAGACAACTTCATTGGTATATGCCTTCCCTCCTCAGTCTAGAAAATTTGATATTATACTTTTAAACTAGTTGAAAGCTATACCTAGGACTTCTAAAATACCAAACTGTCAGTTATAAGCGGGCAATGGATATTGGTGTGAACTAGAAAAGGGGGAAGTCGTCCGATTTGTTGAATTCGATATAAGCTGGGTACAGATTTTTACAAGTTTAAACTTATTTTATCGTGATTCACATTCTTAGCTTACTGTTATAGAATAGGATAGAATTAAAAAAGAATAGAAGAATAGAATGAAATACCTAATATTAAAATGATGTACCTATACAGGGCGCCCTATTTCTTGACCCGTTGCATGGGTAACTTTTTTATTAGTAGAGATACAAAAACGCTTAAATGAGCAAATTAGTGCAGTTTCGTATTAGTAATTCTACGGTAAGGCGAAAAATTATATACGGGGGAAGGTTGAAAAGTTATTGACAAAAAACGAAAAATCCAACTTTTCTATTATCCCTCGTAGCTCGTTCATTTGAAGAGTTAGAGAAAAATGCTTCACATGTTTTTTGCAGTATTTTTCATGTAAAATGACATACACTTGCTACTTTTTATATATCTCTTAAAATGGTTGAGAATCACAGTAAAATATATTTTTTTTAAATGTAATGGATAGGTGGCTGTGACATTAACCGAAAGTCCCCTTTTTTCTCTTTCAGATGATATAACATAGTCCATATTTTATCCTTACAAAAGTAATAATAATCGTTGTTTTTAAAGAAAGTTTATTGTCACATCAAGAATGCTATGGATTATGGAACAAAAGAATGTTTTGAGAACAGAAATTATTAATTAATTAATTATATTGAAGTAAATGTTCGAAATGACCACCATCCTGTTGGATACATAGTAAGCAACGTTTCTGGATACTTCTTAAAACATTATTTATTGTATGTCCATGTATGCTTCTAATTGCATCTTGAATCCTGACTTTTAGATCCTCGATATCTAGAGGAGCTGTCACATAAACTTTATCTTTCAATAACCCCCAAAGAAAGAAATCTAAGGGGGTCAAATCAGGTGTTCGCGCTGGCCAGTCGATATCCATTCTATTTCCTATAACATTATCAAACTGTTCATGTAAATACTGTTTTACCTCGCGGGAATTATGCGCAGGTGCTCTATCGTGTTGGAAGTATTTAAGATTTCTAAAAATATGAAGTGGTAATTCATTTAAATATTCCTCTGTTAGAGTATTCCTTAGAAAATGAAGGTAATTATTCGCATTCAAATTATCTTCGTAAAAATATGGGCCAATAATTTTGCCACAAAAAATTCCACACCACACATTTATCCCAAATTGACGTTGATTTCTTCTTTCAGAAACAAGATGTGGATTTTCTCGGCACCACATTATGTTATTATGGCGGTTAAAAATACCATTGTTGGTAAATCTACTTTCATCACTGAATAAAATCTTTTTCCAGAAGTCTAGATCCTCTTCGCATTTTGAAATGTACCATCGACAAAATGTCATCCTTCTTTGATTATCAGCTGGATATAAAGTATTGCATATGGAATAATGATAAGGCTTTAAATTGTTACCTTTTAAAATAGCTCTTACAGTTTCCTTGGAAGTGTTGCAGTGATGTGCAATTTCTGCAGTTGAAGAATCAGGTTTAAAATTTACATAAGCCAAAACATTTATTTCAGTGTCTTCATTGAAGTTTCTTTCATCCTTAGGCTTTGAAAAAGAACCGTATAATCGTATATTATTTTCCAGCTGTCTAAATATTCTATGATGGGGTTGTCTTCGTTCCATGTAAGTTTCAAAATAAAGATTCGCTGCAGCTTGTGCATCTCGATTTTGGTTATAATAACAAAATAGCATATCATTTTTCTCTTCGTTGGTGTACATATTTGCAACACTATTATTTTGTATGCAGTATTAATAATAAACAATAAACTACTTAACAAAAACTAAAAATGTCACTTATGATCTGTCAATAATTAAATGCCAACTAGACGTTTTTAAAAATATCAGGAATCTTATTTTTTGTTTTATTTCCATAGCATTCTTGATGTGACAATAAACTTTCTTTAAAAACAACGATTATTATTACTTTTGTAAGGATAAAATATGGAATATGTTATATCATCTGAAAGAGAAAAAAGGGGACTTTCGGTTAATGTCACAGCCACCTATCCATTACATTTAAAAAAAATATATTTTACTGTGATTCTCAACCATTTTAAGAGATATATAAAAAGTAGCAAGTGCATGTCATTTTACATAAAAAATACTGCAAAAAACATGTGAAGCATTTTTCTCTAACTCTTCAAATGAACGAGCTACGAGGGATAATAGAAAAGTTGGATTTTTCGTTTTTTGTCAATAACTTTTCAACCTTCCCCCGTATATAATTTTTCGCCTTACCGTAGAATTACTAATACGAAACTGCACTAATTTGCTCATTTAAGCGTTTTTGTATCTCTACTAATAAAAAAGTTACCCATGCAACGGGTCAAGAAATAGGGCGCCCTGTATAGTATATAGTAGGTACCTACCAGTCATATAGGACCTACACTAGAAATCGCTAAAATCGCAAAATAACGGCTAGTTCTCATTTTTTAATATATTGTTAGGACAGGACCACTACTAGTAGTGTATATCCAAGTTTGCAGCTTCGAAAGACCTGTGCTAACCTCGTAAACATTTTTTATTTCTATAAAAAACTGTAGCTTGTTTCGGTAACATTTGCAACTACTATTGATAAAGTGAAGTAGACATTTCTTTATACATATATGAATTATTGCGCTATTAATGTAGTTCAAATAACGATTTTTTATTTATTCATTACTTGCATTACTTCATAGGCAAAGCCAATTTATATTTGTACTCATGTAAAGTGTAGCTAATTAACGGACAAATGTTTAGCGCCAGCACCAGAACTAAGTGTGCGAATATGGCAAATTGAAAATATTGCAGAAAAGTCTCCATTAAAATATGAAATGAAAAACTCCTGGGAAAATAAAGAACTGGGGAGGTCGCACGAGAATTAGATATGATCATGACTGTATTTTAGTCACGTAATGTTGACTGTAATGTTCACTGCAATAGCTACTAAATGCAGATACGTAAATAATGTCAGTTTTACTGCTATTAAATTTAAAATGTCATAATCACCAATAACAGAAATAAATATGGAGCCAGCAGGAATATTATCAAATACTTAGGAAAGTATTTGAACAAAAGGTTTTAGGGAATTGTTTCTTCGCCCATTTTTGACAACTAACTATTGATTTAGATGTTACGTATCTATACATACATGTTACGTCAATCCAAATTCAAAATCCCGTCAATTCAAATTTGTTTCATGCCTTGCAATATTCAATTCGCAAGGTGCATATAATATATTCTACATTCAAGTTGACGAATATAAGAAATCTTTACCTTGGACCATATATTTTTTATTGTAATATGTAATTGCTGATTTTTTAGATAACTTAAGTTTATATCTTAAGTGTCCACTTAACATGACCCATAAATCAATGAATGAATTCATTCTCAAATGTTCTCAAATGAATTTAATTATTATTTATGGTATCTAAATTAGAAGAAATACGTTAATGAAAATAATTGAAAGCTACTACATGCTACATATTAATCAATATCGACATTAAATGGGATATGTGATGTGATTCATCGAAAACTATTAAATAGCTTAATTACTTACACGTACTTTATCTATTGTTGTGGTAAAAATAATTGCACTCTTTATATTTTCTATGGAAATTAAAATATATAATTTCATTAAGATATATAGTTTTTTAAGGACACTCCTCACATATGCGGTCTGTTTGGCGTTAAGGGTATTGGCACTCATGTAGAGACGGTGACATACATTTCTGTTTATACAGGGTGTACCACATAGATCTTCGATTAGTCGTTTCTAGAATACTACGCGCACTGAAATTCTGTAAACTTTTATAGGGTGGTTTCTCGCAATTTTCTATCGATTAAAAATATTGTCGTTGAAGTGCGACTTCCGGTCCCAAGGGAAGTCGATGTCAACTCGCTTATTTTAAATGTAATATGCTATTTTTTTAATATTGTAAATGTAATATTGTAATGGAATATTGTAAATGTTTATAATAAATGCATTTTGTACTAGTTGTGTCAATTACTTCAAACAGTATATACAATTTTTGTAATGGCGAGATACAGTGAAATACACCGTAGTGCCCTCTTTCGGTCTTTGCTACTACCTGTCTGACAATTATTGTCCAATTGACAGACATATAACGATCTGCTTTTCTGCAGATGCCATTACAGCGACCTCTATTGTCTTTGGGTCATATTGCCCGTGGAGTAGTTGTTTTCGGCATCTACAAATAAATAAGTATATACAATTGTTGTACTTCTCTGTCGGGTTTATTTTCACTATTTTAATGAGTACATAATATTAAAATGATGGTAATTCAGCACAAATACATTCAATAATGTCCAAATATCTTCAAATTGGTGGAACTTAGGTATAGGGAATATTAATACCAATCAAAAGAGAGTTAAAAAGTACATAGGTTAGCATTATAAAGCACAGGGTGTTCCTTTTTCAAAAAGTGAGTTATTGGGTTTTGAATTTGTCACAACTCGTCGGCCCATTTTTGACCTCTGTGTAATTTGCACCAGTTTTTGTATTTTCTACATGTTTCGATATATTTCAGTGTTACTCTCTTGAAATTTCAAGTGATTAGGTTACAAACTGAAAGAGATAGAACAACAGTAATGTAACTAAGTTTTTTAAACAATTTTAGAAAGAAATTTACCTTTAAATTTGACGTGTAGGCCAGTCATATAGTACCTACACTAGAAATCGCTAAAATCGCAAAGTAACGGCTAGTTCTGATTTTTTAATATGTTGTTAGGACAGGACCACTACCAGTAGTGCATATCCAAGTTTGCAGATTCGAAAGACCTGTGCTAACCTCGTACCACTCGAAAAACCGTGAAATTTTCGCACTTCTTTCGGTGTTTTCACTATATATCCTAAACTATACGTTTGTTCATAAAACATGTTGTTACGTTTTAAAAGTAGATTCAATTTGCTACAATTTGAGACCAGAACCAGCCATGTAGGTAAAATAGTTGTCAAGATACAGCCCTCCAAAAATTGGCAATTTTTTCTGCGAATGTAATTAGCTTTGCAAATAACTACGAATAGTAAGGACATCATTAGGTCCTCCATCTACAAAAGCCTTATTTAAATAAGGACTAAAACAAATCAAACTAAAACAGCTGAATTACAAAGCAAAATTTGCGGTATTTTGTCTAACACAGTTAGAATCAAAATACAAGGAATCGGATTGCAATGAAAACTTCGAGGAAATACTAAGACCACACATCGTAGTCGAGTCAAGTCTCACTCTACTTTAAACATTTCTTATACAATAGGATAAGGTTTTGTGAGGATGCATTCACTCTTTTCTCGTATAAAATCAAAGTAGTAGTAGTTTTGAATTCATTATTTCATATTATTAATAGTCAACATTAATATACAGGAAATCTAGCTACATCCTGTGGTTACCGACTGGTATTTTTTGTATGTATATTCCTTATACCTATCTCCTATCTCTGACATTAACCTTAAGTACGTTCGTACATTAAATTTATTTACCAAGATCCTATTTACTTTTTCATAGCAATATAAAACAAAAACTATCGTACCATTAATCAATTACTGAATTTTATACTGACTAATTTTATGATTAGATGAGGAATGTATAAATGAGTTTCAATGCCGCCATTCCAATCATATCTTTGCGATGTAAACAACCAATTACCAAAATCTATAATAATAAATTGATGCCCACGCCAAGGCACCGCCAAAAATGAACTTGAACCAAGTGTTACAGCAATAACTAATGTTACAAATAACATAAACATAATTGTTTACTATAATTAGAGAAGTGTATTGAGATTATTATCAATAGGAAAAAAACATTTCATCATATTCCTGGGTTATAAATACAAAAATGGCATTCTCTTCACTTAATTCATTGTTTTATATATATTGCATAAGCGGACTTTCAGTTAAAGATGATCGATGAGTGTTAGCTTGGTAGAAAAAATTGGGCAATCGCACAACTGCTCCTCCATTCCCATTAATTAAGATCCAAAGCGAAATGTAAATTAATAGAACTAGATCTATTGTAAGGTTGGCCAAATTGGGTTAATGTGGCATAATAGATGTATAATAATTATAACTATAATAAATTAAATACTTGTGGTGATCCTTGATTTAAGTATCATGTGTGACAGGATAATGAAGTAAATATCCCCTTATATTTATGGAAACACTATTCTTGAAATAAAAGAGTTTGCTGTGAAGGGGCCCTGTACTTTTTTCTACCAATCTGATGAAGTAATTGTATTAGTGATTTTAACAGCAATATTACTATTTCCATTTTATTTATAGAATGATATCGCAATGTGGTGGAAAATTATATTTAAAGGAACATTAAGCTTGTAAATCTTGGAGTATATATGCCGCTCACTTATTATTTTTCCTATACATGAGATCAATGTCAACCAAAATATTGGGGATTCCAAAAATGAATGCGCCCTCTGCATGAAAATATTTGAACCTACGTAAAAGATAATTTTTGGAGGCTTATTGCTGATATAATTGTAAATAATACGTATTTAGGTTTGTTGAACATAATACTTTAGTGGTGCTTGTGATTTTTTGGTATCTCAAAGTTAAAAGCGACGTGGTTAATATTTGTATCTTTATTTTTACATTTTAAAATGGCATTCAAAAGAAATCAGCACAACACAAACTGCCGTGTTTATAGGTGTCATTCCACGAAATTTAAACATTATTTAACAAAAAACATGCACTAATATGGTATCACCATACAATTTATCACACTTATTTTAGTCGAAAATGTAAGTAAACAAAAACTAGGGCACCTGTTTTAACCCAAAAAATTCATATAATTAGCAATGAAGCACTTATGGGACGTTTGACTGCTTTTACCACTCTTTTTATCCTTTATTTAATCCCAACTAGCACATGAAGTCACTATATTTATGGCAGATGAATGCTAAATTGCTAGATGATGTGATATGAAATGCAAAATTTTTACTCGTCTTCCCCCATATTTGTTTACAATTTGCAGCGCCCTCATCGGTAATTTGTATCGCCAATATATATTTTTTCTACAATCGGGTAAAAAGCCACTACTTTTTGCACTAGAGCAAAAAATAGTAACTCTTTGGACGATTGTAGAAAAATATTGTGTGCAACATGTGCAAAAAGCATATTTGTTGCACTCAGCATAATTGCAGCTCTCAACCTATTGTATGTCACAAAATAATGCAAGAAAATTCATATTTTTTTTTTAGTTGAGATTAACCAGACCGGAGAAATATTAGTCGATCTACAATAAGTAAAATATCCACAAAGTTTCGAGAAACGTAGTATATAGATAGAAACCGGTAGAAAGTATAAAAGATTTACCTGGATCAGAATGGCGAAGAACGATTAGTGAAAATGACTGTCAATATGTGGGGCTTCCCGTTTCTGAAAATCATCACCGATTTATTAGATCTATATTGGCCAACTTCAACTTACAATGTTAACGTTTTATAAGAACTATGGTCAGATGACACAGACAGAAGATTGCAGTTTCGTGAGGATATTAGAAATGTATTTGAAAGACAATCCAACTTAAAAATTCACATAATTTTCACCGACGAAGCAACTTTTTGCTTAAATGGAACTGTGAATAGGTAAAATACTAGGTTTTGGAGCCCAGAAAATCCTCACTAGATGTAAGAAAAACATACACAACGGTCGCCAAAAATGGAAATCGCATATCTACTGGGACTTTATTTCTCCGAGGGCAATTTAACAGGCGACATATATTAGGATTTTTTGCGTTTTCAGCTGATTCCAGTCTTGGAAATAATTTTTAATAACACTGATGAGCACGATATGCCTGCTGGTGATGTGTGGTTCCAACAAGATGGTGCCCCTCCACATTTTCACCTCGATGTAAGAAATTACCTTAATGAAGATCCCTTAAATCGGTGGATAGGGAGACGAGGGCCCCTTGAATAGCCACCACGCTAAATTATTATTATAATTATTAAAATTATTTGTCAAATTCGAAATATGTTTTTGGTAACGAAAAATAGAACATTTGTCAACCAAGACAAAATGTGCATGTTTTATATCTTTATTATATTGTTTATAGTATAATTATCTGGTAGTTTTCCATATAAGAATTTTATTTTTGATTTGATGAAACTGGGTTGCAAAAACCAACCCCCGATTATTATTCCTAATGAGTGAATGAATTTATTTTCTAATGATTTATACAGGGTGGCCCATCAAGAACCAGGACACCCTTCTAAAAAATTTTTGGTAAGTGCGATTCCAATGAATTTTATATATATATATATATATATATATATATACAGGGTGCTTCAAATTCGATGCAATACATGGGAATCTCGGAAACGGTAAGAGATACGAAGTCGGTTAAATGGAGGCAAAGTTGCATATTCAGGGGGGCAACATAATGGTGAAAATTTCGATTTTCGTTTTTGTTTTTTTGCGGGCCTATTTGATGAGGTATTCAAAAATAAAGAGCACTTTTCTATAGCAACTTTTTGCGCTTTATCGAATGGTGTTAGCGAATTTTCCGAAAAACGTTTCGTTTCCCGGAAACCAACATCAACTTAATTTTTTTAAATACGGACCTGGATCTTTTTTCAATTTTTTGGAAGCATTTTTGAAACTTGATAGAATGCCACCATAAAAGGAACCAGATTTAAACGTTTTGTTTAAGAAAAATCCATCATTAATAATTTCCCGTGGTCCTCTTAGATTTAGTTTTATCTAGGCAAACGTTTGTGACAAACACATTTCAATGTTATGTCAAGCACTATCGGTACTTAAAAATGGCTTTCAGTAATCTAGAAATTTTTAATTTTATTTAAATTTCCTCATAATTCAGAAATTGTGCGCAACTACTTAAATGAAACATATCCAAACAGATGGATTGGAAACCATGGTGCTATAGAATGGCCAGCAAGAGCTCCTGATTTATCCCCATTAGATTATTTTTTATGGGGACGAACTAAAAATGTTTTATATAAGAATCAATATAATAACATTGAGGATTTGAGAAATGCCACTATTCGTGTTCTGAATGCAATACCTGCAAGGGAAATCGAAAGATCTATTCAAAACTTAAAAAGACGAATACGCCTCAGCATGAATAATGATGGAGGATTATTTCAACATCTGCTTTAGGGTTTTTATAGATTTATTTATCGCAAATAAAAATGAAACCTCACAAATATTATTCAATATCTAGAATTAACAAAAGTCGAAACAAAAATACCAATGATGGATTTTTCTTAGACATAACGTTTAAATCTGGTTCCTTTTATGGTGGCATTCTATCGAGTTACAAAAATGATTAAAAAAAATCGAAAAAAAATTCCAGGTCTGTATTTAAAAAAAAAAAAGTTGATGTTGGTTTCCGGGAAACGAAACGTTTTTCGGAAAATTCGCTTACACCATTCGATAAAGGGCACAAAGTTGCTATAGAAAAGTGCTCTTTATTTTTGAATACCTCATCAAATAGGCCCGCAAAAAAACAAAAACGAAAATCGAAATTTTCGGTTTTTTCAAAATATTTCGAAAACTAATCAAGTTAGCCTTGATCTCTTTTCACCATTATGTTGCTCCCCTGAATACGCAACTTTGCCTCCATTTAACCGACTTCTTATCTCTTACCGTTTCCGAGATCCCCATGTATTGCATCGAATTTGAAGCACCCTGTATATATATATATATATATTAGCCTCCTAGATGTACTTGTTGAACCTATTACGATGGTCCAGCTGCTAATCCTCAGCCTACTACGATTTTTTTTTTCAATAAATTTTTCGAAAATTACTTTAGGGATTTTTTTATTAAAAATTTTACACCGTGGCGTTTTTCAGCAGCATCACTTAAAACCTCTGTGGCCCAAATTTCATCAATTTGCATCGAAGAATAATTTTTTATAGAGCCTTAAATGTTCAAGTTTATTGAATTTGTGTTTCTTTAAAAGATATAGCAGGCATTGGAAACTTTAATAATTATTGTTAATCTAGAATACTGTTCCTTACTTACTTCACAAATTAATAATAACGTTAAAACCATATTTTACAGTAGGCTCCTATATCCCTAAATCCCTAAAGTAATTTAAAAAAAAATCGTGAAAATTCTGAATCGCGCTTACTAAAAATTTTTTAGAAGGGTGTCCTGGTTCTTAATGGGCCACACGTATGTACAAAAATGCTCAATACAGTTTCTAAAAATACCCATGCACTAAAAAGAAGAATAAATACGTAATATTACTCATACTATATTACGTAATAACGTCTACAGATAAACTAAATTATAAATCAATATTTTACAAATTATCCACTAAGATGTAAGTAACGACTACTAGTAGGTATTTACAAAGAATTTCGCAATCATCGATGGGTAAATACATTTCTCACCTAAGGTGAAATAAATTATTGCGCTTATTTAAAATCAGAAAATAGATGTGTGTGTTTTTATTAAATTAAACAACTACACAAACATTAAAGCGAATTGCAAACAGCAAAAATGTATACCTAAATAAATTAATTTCCAATTTTAGTCAATCTACTGATTTGGGTTAAAGTGCAGAGCGTATAAAAAAGTTTAACGTTTGTGAAAAAATTAGATGATTAATTAGAAATTTCAGAATCATTCTCATACAGTGTACCTACTTATATTTTATTTATTTATTTATTTATTTATTGATCCAAGAGACCATAGCATGGCATAGGATAAGTCAAGGGACACAATATACAAAGTAAAATATACACAAAGATACAAAAATCAAAGTGAACAAAAGAAAAACATAACAAATACATAACAAATACAAACAAGTACAATAATGTTACAAATAAATATGTCTTCTAATTATTAAAGTATTCAGCTAAACTGTAAAAGCAGTGATGAACAAGATAATCTTTGACTCTCTTCTTATAAGAATCAAAATTTGTTATCTGTCTGATCTGAAGTGGCAGCTTATTATACAGTTGAATGCCCATATAGCAAGAATTTCTCTCGGTTAACGTTAAGTTATGAATTGGAAAACACAGAGTGTTATCTCCTCTAGTATTATATGTATGAAACGATTTAATAGTGACATATTTACTTGGATTTTTCCTAACCGATAAGAGGATTTTATAAATATATACACAAGGCACTGTCAGCAACCTAAGCATCTTAAAGTGCTGTCTACATGAAGTCATTATCGATATACCCACAATTGATCTGATAGCTCTTTTTTGCATATGAAAAACCCTGTAGGACATATACGAGGCACCCCAAAACTCTATACAGTATTGAATTCTTGAGTATATTTGCGCATAGTAAAATGATAATAAAATCTCCTTGCTACTCACTCTCTTTAATCTATACAAACAATAGCATTTAGATGACAGCTTATTGCAGATGTCTTCAATATGCGTAGTCCAACGAATATCATTGTCAAGGTGTACACCCAGAAACTTTACATTATTCACCTGTTTAATTGATGTACCATTCACTTTAACAAGGAAAGATTCATTTATTTCTCTAGTTTTAGGGGTAAAATTAATAAAAACAGTTTTACTTTTATTTAGAAACAACTTGTTATATCAAAGATAAATCCCTGAATACATTGAAAGCGAATTAAAATTACAATTTCTTTGCATATACGAGAGCAACCAAATTGTACACAATTGCATTATTGAAAAATAATCTAGTGTTTTGATTAAAGTGAAATTCTCAAGACGGTTCGCCGCGTTTGTCAATCCGTCATAAACCGCTTGGGTAATTCCACGCTAATAAGTACTAAAAACGATCCTTAATTTAATTGTCAAGTGATACGACAAGTCATTACCTACTAATGCTCGTTTTAGGAAATGGACATTTCAATATTTTGTCACCGCACACATAACAAACAAATAAAGTGAATACTAGAAGCGGATGGTTCTGTATGAAACATCGTCATTTACTCTGTTGAAAAAGGCCTAATAAGCCGAAATACTATTATACAGGGTGTCCCAGTGTGATCGTACAAAAATTTACCAAAGGGCGGTGGACCAGACCAAAATAAGAATAAAACTCTTATAAAAAAAAATCTCTGATGCACGCCTGACGAGTTACAGGGTGTTATTTTGAAAAAAAAATCCGCAATAACTTAAAAATCGTTAGGTAATTTTTGGGATTAAAACATCTAACATGGTGTTTGTTTAATTCTGCCACCTGTGGTGGCCTAGGCCTACTCTTCCTTATGACTTCCTTTGCATGTATTTTTCTGCATAAAGAATGTAGTCGGTACTTTACACTCAATTTACTCGAAAATGGTTGAGTTTAGAGCTATGTAACTAGAGCACCTTTTTTGTTCAGAATTGATAGCGGATTAAGGAAAACTTATCTTAACTTAGATTGGATTTCGTTGGATTAACTTATAAAAAGTTAATCCAACGAAAAAGTAGGATATGCAAGAGTTATGAAGACAAAATCATAAGGAAGAGGAGTAGGCTTAGGCCACCACAGGTGTCAGAGTTAAATAAACACCATGTAGTTTTAATGACCTTTAATAGATGTACACGTCACCCAAAAAATACCTAAATCTACAAAACGGTTTAAGTAACGGGGTCTGTCCGAGAACACCGCAGCCAACAGTCGTCCGGAGACAGGACCGGCGCTAGGTCCGATCGCCGTCAAATACCGGACGCGCTTGCCGCGGGTCGGACGCTCACTAAAAGTAGCGGAAAGTTATTGCGGAAAATTGTTTTTTTTTTCTCCAAAATAACACCCTGTAACTCGTTAGGCGTGCATCAGAGAAATTTTTTTATAAGAGTTTTCTTCTTATTTTAGTCTGCTCTACCCCCTGGTAAATTTTTGTACGCTCACACTGGGACACCCTGTATAGAGTGTTTTCTATATATTTCTTGAAACACGTTTTTTTCAAAACAATTATTACAAATAAACTTTTCAGCAGTTCGAATTATATCTTCAAGTTCAGGCAGCGTGAGAGGTTTTGTGGGATATACTATAGATTTCAAATGACCTCAGAAACAAAAATCAAGTGGCGTCAAGTCGGGTGATCTGGCTGGCTATTCGATATGATTTTTTCTACCTATCCACCTTTCGGAAAAATGATGTTAAGAGTGTTTTTACACAGTGTGGCGGAACTCCTTTCTGTTGGAAGTCATTTTTATTCAACTGAGGTATTTCTCGATTTGGAAATAATTCTATTAATACAGGTACGACTCTATCGAGTAATAAATTTAAATAGATATCTGCAGTCAAAGAACCATTTAGAAAAAAGACCCTACTCTATATGTGTTATTATTTAAATAGAGACACTAAACTCTGAGCCACCGACTGGACAAGAATCAAGAATCTACATGTTCTATATAACAGCTAGATAATATGGCGCGGTCACTGATTGTTATTTTTCAGATCAGATTCCCGAACTAACTGATCAAAATATGGTTCTATATCTTTATCTGTCTACAAGATCTTTCTGTATGTAATTATAGCCAGGAAATCGTCGTACATATCCACTTTGCACGGATTATCCTGTAGCATAAATACGTTAGTCGTGTTCTTGATATCGTAATTATAACTTATTACTTTCTTGGACGGATCGTGAGGCTAAAGAGATACCTAATATTAAAAATTTGTCTCTTTCAGAATAAACTTATAATTGAAAGTCGGAAATGACAGGGAAAATATGTTTAGATGAAAATGTAAACCACTGAAACTATCCATCTAGCCAGCACAGAAATAATCCACAATTTTAATTTAGCTAACTACTTACTTATTTTTAATAGTTGGAACTTATACAGGGTGTCCACCTAGTGCGCGTAAGTCCAATATCTGGGTTAATAAAAGAGATAACTTAATTTTTTTTTCTACAGGGTTGTCTAATATCCCGAGCTGCACAAAATGAAAATATATTTACATATTCAGGGTGTTCAGTTTTTCCTGGACAGGTACCAACTTCGTTTTTCTAAATGGAAATATATATTTTTTATTGCTTTTTCGAACTAAACCCTTGATTTTAGTAGGACTTTCATCAGCCTTCCCTATACCTAACTTAAACTGTTTTTGAAATATTGACGGGTGAATATTGACATTTTTGCAACTTTGACACCCTGTAAAATCTAAACGGTTTGAGATCAAGCAAAACGGTTTGCACATTCCTATCTTAGCTTTTCATAAGCTATCGTTTGGTACTAATTTCAGAATTATCCAAAAATTTAAAATTTTCTGAAAATTTTGAAAATTTTTAATTCCTGGATAAATTTGAAATTAGTACCAAACGATAGCTTATGAAAAGTTAAGATAGGAATGTGCAAACCGTTTTGCTTGATCTCAAACCGTTTAGATTTTACAGGGTGTCAAAGTTGCAAAAATGTCAATATTCACCCGTCAATATTTCAAAAACAGTTTAAGTTAGGTATAGGGAAGGCTGATGAAAGTCCTACTAAAATCAAGGGTTTAGTTCGAAAAAGCAATAAAAAATATATATTTCCATTTAGAAAAACGAAGTTGGTACCTGTCCAGGAAAAACTGAACACCCTGAATATGTAAATATATTTTCATTTTGTGCAGCTCGGGATATTAGACAACCCTGTAGAAAAAAAAATTAAGTTATCTCTTTTATTAACCCAGATATTGGACTTACGCGCACTAGGTGGACACCCTGTATAGTTGGAAGGATATGGAAGGACACGTATATAGCATAGTTGGAATATTATTGTTTTATCTTAGCTATCTGTTATATAAAGTGTAATAAGTAAAACATTATTAAACAAGGTTATCATAAAATAAAGGAAATATTTCAGCTTATTATATATTTTTGACAAATTAAGTTAATAACAGGATGTAAAAGAAATTCGATTGCTTAAACAATGAGATTTCTAATGTCCAACAGTGGTTAACGCAAATGTTCGATATGTCCTCCACTTTGCTGATGTACAATCACCTGCAATCGTTCCTACAAATTGTACACAGCATTATTTAGCATTTTTGGATGAATTGCATGCAGCAATTTTCTCCCTAATAGAGTCTTTTAATTCTTCCAGCGTTGTTGATCGTGTTCTAAACACCAAATTTTTCAAATAACCCCACATCTAATAATCTGCTGGGCTAAGATCAGGCGATCTTGGAGGCCATTTCAATTTACGTTTACGTGAGTTTTATTTTGAGAACAAGTCTCTAAATCGCAATGATTACGTTTGACACTTGTATCAGCAGTTGACACGACAACTCTTTTGTTTTCCATAGATACAGTAAAATGCAATTATTGAAGCAACAGATTCTATTTATTTTTTGCTATTAGCTTGATTTCTTAAAATTATATAAGACTTTAAAATATACCCCTTACTTTATGATGACCCATGCACAACTGTATTAAAAAGTTCTAGATAATTGTATAAAGCCGGCCACGCACTTCGTTATTTTTCATCCGTTTCCACAGCCGCGACACAGAGGAGTATATCTGTGGCCGCGATTTAGATCTATACACTATACATTTCAGAACGACTTATAGCTTTACATACATACATTGAGTTGTGTTGAGTTACCATTTCAATATGACGCAACAAAAATTGTTAGCAGGGGTGGCAAAGACGGTGGTATAAGTAAAAAAAAAATCAAGAAAAATGACGTTAGAGATCGGCTACAAGATATAAATATATTTTCGTATATAGTGTTAAAGGTTCTTTGGTTAATTTTTGTGGTATTTTAATTACAAAATTGTATTTTATTTATAAAGTAAAATAAGTACGCAACATAATACAAATAATTCGATACTAGTCCAACAAATGCTGCTGATTTGCATGGGAAATTGGAAAATGTGGATTTGCATGTGGAACTGAACAAAAAAATGGCTTTTTGGATTACTGTTGGACAACTGTTGTATTCAAGATTAAACCTTGTATCTGCATCCCGACGATGAAAACCGTTTAAAAGAAGGAAGTATGTCTGTGAATTTTGAAAATAAACCTTATATTTCAATAATTACTTGTACAGGGTGATTTTTTTGAACGTCTATTAGAAGTATCTCGAGAATGGAAAACTATTTTTATCTGAAAATTTGGCTGTGGGAATTCAGTGATGGTATGTCTTTACGGAAAATATGTTCCAGGCGGTAGTACTTCTGGAAATACCGGAAGTTGACCGTAATTTCGTTATTCTTAATGGGATACCCAACATTTTATTACAGTTTTGGAACCTTCACGCTTAATTTTAAGTTACATTTGTTAAAGGTTCTCTATATGCCTCAATTTAATATTTTTAACACGTTAGTCGCTCACGTCAAATGGTAAAATTTTTCCACCCAAGCCAAAACTCTCTTTAGAGATATTTTTATTGATAACTTCAAAATACTATGTAATAATTTACAAACATTGTTTGTGAGATATTTTTTTCATAAAAAAAAATAATTTTAAAATGTTAACCAACGTTTGGTTCTCGGAGCCTACGTATTTGTGAGGCCCTGTGACTCAAACACGATTCACGCATTATACAGGGTTGCAATTTCTGTTTTGACTTGTTTGTACGCTCGAACAGTCACATTTACATGCAAATAAATCATCCAAATATCTCACTGTAATTTTGGATGTTATAGTTTGAAAATAAAATAGCATATATTATTCGGAGCAAAATAAAACTTTATGTGTTTCAGTTGGTATTGGCTGCCTCACTGCCTTCGGCAGTCAACTCACCAGCTCCAGCACATAAAGTTTTACTTTTGCTCCTAATAATATAATGTAGGTACTATTTTTTTTCGAATACTTTATTATGCATATCTGTCAAATCAAAAACAAAAAAATCCCAGGGCCAAAGGCTGGTTAGGATGGCCAGGCCCCATATTTTAATATCCTATAAATTAGGAAACCAAGGTAACCATATCTTATTATATGCGATGGCTGTGGAGTATGCGCTCGAACTGGACGAAGTAACTCAAAAACATATTAGACATTAAGTAATAATAATAATGCGAATAAACATAATTACTCCATAGGCAGTAATTTATGGGGTGGACAAATACTAAAAATCCCCTAAAATAATTTGGGATTTCGTAGAAATATTACATAGAAAATTTGTTGCTTTTGACGAGTTCCATCATTAATTAAAATTATTGCATTTATTTTTGTTACACGATGTGTAGTAGCTTATCGCTATCCAAAATTTTTATCATATACCACATTAGCAAAATCTTGCATTATTTTCAAATCGCCTGCACGCAAGATAGCTATTAAAATTTGCGTAACATGATTAAAAATATAACACCAGGCAACCAATAAGCTACATTTTGTTGCAACTTGTTATGAAACGCTTTGACGGGTCTTCCAATATTTATCTTTCCGATACATAGATATGGACTGAAGCGATCTCACACCAACGTTTTGAATTGTTAACAATCATTATCCAACTGACACGTTCCATTTATTCACTGTAATTAAATAAAGTAGATCTATTATTTTATTACTTTCGCCCTAGAGGGGCATTCGCAAAAAAATTCGCTAGGAAAATTACCATACGTCGACCCCAAAGCACTTTCTAACAAATAGGATAATTTGTCAATGGAATTCTTTACTGTGACTGACGAGGCTTAAAAAATGGTACGTTTTTTACATTGTAGGCGAATATAATGGTATGAACCTTTTGTCAAATTGTTTATAATTAAATTTGTACTCCTTTCAAGATGATGAGGAAGAAATTACTTTTGATAATAATAATAATAATAATAATAATATCTCTACCCCTCATTCTAATCACACGGATTAGCCCGTTAGTCTGAGACTTGTGTGGGAGAGGGGGCGGCATATTATTATTTCGCGGGCCGCATTTGCGCCTCAGGAACGACTTACGTTGGTAGGCCCTAACCACCATTCAGTGCTGGAATGAGGGAAACCTGGAAAACCTCATTAGTTAGGGGGACAAGTCAAACATCAACTGATTTTAATCTCTCACATTAACACCAAGTTGACATTCTTCCCATCCTAGACCATCGCCAGGATGGTTGCCAAGTCATCCCTGCGAATAAGCCTTGATCTACGAGTAAACAATTTAATGAAAAATTGTTGGTGGAATGAGGATTCGAACCCACGACCTCTGGGTTGAGCGATCGAGACGCTAAGCCCTGAGCCACCGGCTCGGATGATAGTAGGTACTATTGGGTTATTCCAAGGACTTCAGACATAGAGCTTTTGACGAAGTCCATATGATAGAGTCTTCATCAACAAATAAAAAACTCAGGATATATGTAATATGGGACTGCGAAGATAAGTTTTCGATAAATTTAAAAACTATAAGTTGTTTATTTATCTACGTAAGATACTAAAACAGATTTAGTGATTATATATCGATTAAGATCATTGTAAAATACAATACATTCTATTAAACAAGTCGTAAATATTTAAACTAGACTTGTCGTAACAGAGCAATTATTTTAGAAAGCTCATTTTTTACGGGGGAAAATGACGTCAATTGAATAATAATGTCTAATGATTTACCTACCTATTCACGTTTCACAGCAAGTTGAACAATTTCTTTTAGAAACAAGGGCATTTTGATATAAGTATTAAACAGTTGGCTTCATTGGCTTCATACTTTGACTTAAAGAACTCGTGGTTGGTTACCTGCTGGTAGTAGCTATGTTTCCATGTTAAATATGATTGACTTTCAAACCAATAGTGATGCTTTAACTAGTTCCGCCGCCATTAGTGGTCGAACTAGCTGAAAAATTAAAAAGTGGCAAGTAGTATTGTCGTCACTCTCTATAGTATATAACCACTGTACTATATAGGACAGTCCTCCAGTTTAAGCTTTATTTAATCATGAAATTGTAAGACATTTTTAAAGTAAAATGAAACTCAACATCTTTGTTTAATGGATCCAAAATAATTTGTTCTGTTATGATCTATACAATTGACAGGAAGAACAACTAAAATGCGAATCATAGAATATGTTCTTTAATTTTATTCAGTTGAAGTATATTAATTAGTGGATCTCAATTTTTTTTATTGATACAATATAATTTATTTATTTATTTATATTAGTATTGCAATAGGTTTAACAACCCAATAACAGGAAACAAAGTAATTTACAGTGCGTATGAGATGAGTAAAATTAGTAAAAGTAACAACCTACACAGTTTACACGATAATACTAATACTGTAGTATACAAATCACTAATATACAAATACTGTATACACCATTACGTAAAAAGACGTAATGGAAGTATCAACTATTACTTGCTACTAAATTATTTAAACAGTTTAACCAGACATTGTTTCTAAATAACTACATTGTTGAAATTACGAATGTGCTTAATAGTGTCCACAAATATCACAACTATCACTATCTATCTATCAATAGCTATCATTAACAATGTTAATGAAATAGCTATTTCATTAACATTAATACCCATATTATGTATTGGCGATTTAAATAGCTTATTAGTGCTGGTAAAATCAGGATAAAAACCCTAAATGATCTAGACTCTATCTTCGGGATGTAAACGTTTAGTTTACCGAGCAAAGTTGGTGAATCAATTTTATTATGAATTAAGTTGTAAACGAACTTTATTGATATTATCATACGCCTAGTTTGCAGAGACGGAATATTATAACGATTTAATATAATAGAATTATCAATACTTTGCTCAGGATATACACCATCCTCTTTATAATAAATCAAAATATTTTACAATTTCCCTTTGCACTGATTCAATATTATTTATGTGAATCAAGTAAATAGGATAATATATTAGGCATCCATAATCTAGTTTAGATCTTACAAATGCGAAGTATAATATTTTCAAGCTTGAGATGTTATTGAAATGTTTACAGCTTATAAAACCTAACATTCTGAGAGAACTAGACACCACATGCTTCACATGTTAAACAAAATTTAATTTACAACCAAATAAAATGATCAAATGTTTAATTTCCTAGCATCTACTACTGTAAAGCTCCGATAGGCATGTCATGTGACTATATAATTCCACTCATAAAACCAATACTATAACCGTTGAGTGATTGAGTCAACGGTATAACTCTGTAAAATCAGAGACGTATAGAATCTACAAAGACGTTTCACCTTTATGGGCGACATGAAGCCGAAAAGTTACTGGCCATTCGTAGATGGCTCTGCTGGAATTTTACCAGCAGCGCTTGCAGGAGTGTCCATTGGAACTAAATTGGACATTCTCCACAATTGTTTCCACCGTTTAATACCAGATGTCGCTAAATAAGGTTGACTGCACATGTATAGGTGCTGTCGCTGTTGCCGGATTTATTATATTCATAACTGGTGTGAAATATTATTTGTGAATATGTTTTCTTATAGTTGTCTACCAAATACTTCGCATTTGATATACTTACATTATAAAAATCAAATTACAATAATACCAATTTAAAACATTCAATAAATGAAAGTTTTGCAAATGTAGTCTACAAAAGTCTAATTTTTATGCGTGTCATTAGTAACACATTTGATTATTTCATGGCGTGTCACCCGAGCGTCCCAGGTTCGATCCGTAGTCGATAACGATTTTTTTTCTTAAGAATTCGTGCCATATGGACGTGATGCATACACATTGTCTAAAAATTATGTACTCAATATCTCCACAATCTGCAAGTTTGGGACTTTTGTTGCTGTTTGTGGTGTTCGTATAACGAAGATATAAGGTTATAGGTATACATACTACTGTGCCTACTAAAAAAGTAGGTATTTAAATTACATTACATTACATTAATATTGCATAAAGTATATGGAAATATCTCGAACTATATAAATTTGTAATTTGTGTAAACACAATGAAGGGTTGATGTGTTTATACTAAAACACTGATTACACTGGGTTAGTTGCATAGGTATAATAGGTTTAAAGAATGTGTAAAAAATTACACCGTTAAAGATCGTAGAATGTTTGAACTGTTGGTGTTTTATTTAGGCTTCTGTATCTTAACAATCTCGTTTATTTTTTATAGCTTTTTTTTAGGTAATAACCAAAGTGTAGGTATATATGCTTTGTAACTAACTAACTAAAATGTCACTATTTTATAGAGGATAATTTTAGTCGCTGAAATAGAATTTTAGAACGTTGTTATGGAGTCCAATTTTACAAAATTCTTGTTTTTCGAATAAGTTCCCTTGGTGCAGCGAGGTAGGTCCTTTATATACCTACTTAGATCTACATCTGTAGGTAGGTATTCGTCGCTGTTAATAGCTAATTTTTATATCGGTTGATATTCCAAAGTTTGCTTGCTTGCTCCTCTCCGTGGGAACTTTTATTTTTTGAGATCATAATCGTGCCGCCGCGATCGGCCATCTACGTGCGACAGTAAAATCTCCTCGTTACGAGGGACATTACAAAGATAGTTTGGTTTCGCGCAGAGAATATTTGATTACTGACTGGGGTTTTCCAAAAGTGCAGCATTAAATTATATAAATTGAAATTATTCAATGGGTAGGAAGGACTATGTTCAAAAATACATCATACTAATTATTTATGTTTAAATTGTGCCTAAGTAAAAGATGAAACACTTTTGGAAACTGGTGTCTATACCGAGCGGCTAAAAGTTTCTAAGTATCCTATTAGATTATTTCAGAGACCGAGACCACTTGGAATTAAATTTTGAAATTGGTAATAATATAATGACGTCCCTGTAGCTCTTCCGGTTACACCGAAAGTTGGCGTCAACTTTGTTATTTACAATGGAACATCGCAGTTTATTAACTTGAGTGAAGTTACCCATAAAAGTTAGCCATAGAAATTACTATCTGTAGCGGTGAAATAAAAATAATTCTAGTGCCGTTCCCGGTCCCGGACAAGTCATTCTGACTATATAGGACGACAAAGGGCACTTCCCTTGACCACCCAGCATTTTTTTTTTTCAAAATTTCCCATAATTAATTGTTTACAGACTTAGCCATAGGAATTGATATCTCGATCGGTACAATAAAAAAATTCTAGTGCCGCCCCCGGTCCCGGACAAGTCGTTCTGAGTATATAAGACAACAAATTGCACTTCCCTTGACCACCCACCATAATTTTTTTTTCAAAATTTCCCATAAATAATTGTTCACAGAGTTAGCCATAGAAATTACTATACTGGTCGATAAAATAAAAAAAATTGTAGTGCCGCTCCCGGTCCCGGACAAGTCGTTCCAACAATATAGGACGATAAAGGGCACTTCCCTTGACCACCCAGCATAATTTTTTTTTCAAAATTTCTCATCAATAATTGTTCACAGACTTAGCCATAGAAATTACTTTACTGGTCTCGATAAAATAAAAAAAATTCCAGTGCCGCTCCTGGTCCCGGACAAGTCGTTCCAACTATATAGGACAATAAAGGGCACTTCCTTTGACCACCCAGCGTAATTTTTTTTTCAAAATTTCCCATAAATAATTGTTCACAGACTTAGCCATAGAAATTACTATATTGATCGGTAAAATAAAAAAAATTCTAGTCCCGCCCCCGGTCCCGGACAAGTCGTTCTGACTATATAGGACGACAAAGGGCACTTCCCTTGACCACTCAGCATAATTTTTTTTTCAAAATTTCCCTTAAATAATTGTTCACAGACTTAGCCATAGAAATTACTATACTGGTCGATAAAATAAAAAAAATTCTAGTGCTGCCCCCGGTCCCGGACAAATCGTTCCAACTATATAGGACGATAAAGGGTACCTCCCTTGACCACCCAGCATAATTTTTTTTCAAAATTTCCCATAAATAATTGCTCACAGACTTAGCCATAGAAATTGATATCTCGATCGGTACAATAAAAAAATTCTAGTGCCGCCCCCGGTCCCGGAAGAGTCGTTCTGACTATATAGGACGATAAAGGGCACTTCCCTTGACCACCCAGCATAATTTTTTTTTCGAAATTTCTCATGAATAATTGTTCACAGACTTAGCCATAGAAATTACTTTACTGGTCGATAAAATAAAAAAATTCTAGTGCCGCTCCCGGTCCCGGACAAGTCGTTCTGACTATATAGGACGACAAAGGGCACTTCCCTTGACCACCCAGCATGATTTTTTTTTCAAAATTTCCCATAATTAATTGTTTATAGACTTAGCCATAGAAATTGATATCTCGATCGGAACAATAAAAAAAATTCTACTGCCGCCTTCGGTCCCGGACAAGTCATTCTGACTATATAGGACGATAAAAAACACTTCCTTTGACCACCCAGCATAATATTTTTTTCAAAATTTCCCATAATTAATTGTTTACAGACTTACCCATAGAAATTGATATCTCGATCGGTTCAATAAAAAAAATTGTAGTCCCGCCCCCAGTCCCGGACAAGTCTTTCTGACTATATAGGACGACAATGGGCACTTCCCTTGACCACCTAGCATAATTTTTTTTTTCAAAATTTCAGAATGACGTCCGGGACCGGGGGCGGCAGTAGAATTTTTTTTATTGTTCCGATCGAGATATCAATTTCTATGGCTAAGTCTATAAACAATTAATTATGGGAAATTTTGAAAAAAAAATCATGCTGGGTGGTCAAGGGAAGAGCCCTTTGTCGTCCTATATTTTCAGAACGACTTGTCCGGGACCGGGGGCGGCACTAGAATTATTTTTATTTTACTGATCAATATAGTAATTTCTATGGCTAAGTCTGTGAACAATTATTTATGGGAAATTTTGAAAAAAAATATATGCTGGGTGGTCAAGGGAAGTGCCCTTTATCGTCCTATATAGTTGGAACGACTTGTCAGGGACCGGGAGCGGCACTACAATTTTTTTTATTTTATCGACCGATATAGTAATTTCTATGGCTAAGTCTGTGGACAATTATTTATGGGAAATTTTTGAAAAAAAATTATGCTGGGTGGTCAAGGGAAGTGCCCTTTGTCGTCCTATATAGTCAGAACGACTTGTCCGGGACCGGGAGCGGCACTAGAATTTTTTTTATTGTACCGATCAAGATATCAATTTCTATGGCCAAGTCTGTAAACAATTAATTATGGGAAATTTTGAAAAAAAAATATGCTGGGTGGTCAAGGGAAGTGCCCTTTGTCGTCCTATATAGTCAGAATGACTTGTCCGGGACCGGGAACGGCACTAGAATTATTTTTATTTCACCGCTATAGATAGTAATTTCTATGGCTAACTTTTATGGGTAACTTCACTCAAGTAGTTTATTATCGCATTTTTGGATTTTAGTGTTACTTTTATCAAGTTTCCCTATTCCTAAAGTTAACCATTTTCGATATATTTTATTTTTTTTATATGTATATATTTTATAGTTTAAAACCCCGTGTTTTTTATATTAAGCAAGATAGAGCGGTCATAATCACAGAGGAGTTAGTTAAATTCATAAGCTTTCTAATCACATCTTCAGGGTTGGTGGTTGCTTACAGGGTGGTAAAAATTTAATACCATATTAGCTCAACTGCAAGCCATAAAAACTTGAATTTTTACATGGGACACCCTGTATATTATGGCATTTTTGGATTCTACACTTTCGGTCACTTTCGGTCGGTATTACGCTCACTTTCATCAAGTTTACCTGTTATCGAAAAATCGAAAATCCTAACTTAAAACCCTGTGTTGTTTATATCAAGAACGATATAGAACGACAATATTCACAAGTGAGAGAGTTAAATCCATAAGCTGCATAAGCTTTCTAATCATACGATCAAGGTTATTGATGGATGCATGGATTGATGGATTGAATAATATACAGGGTGTTCCACTTAAAATTACAAAATTGACGTCAACTTCCGGTATAACCGGAAGAGCTGCAGGGACGCTATTATTTCATTTAAAGAGAGCATCCCCAAAAAACCTCAGAATACCAAATTTTAAAAATTAAATCCAAGTGGCCTCTGAAATAATCTGAATACCATTCATCTATACTATTATTAAGAAAAATTACAAATGTTGTAATTTTGAATGGTTTGTATTAACTTTGCTGGATGCTGTCCCGGTTTTTATATTTTGCTTAACAAATTTTAATGTAAAATAAATAGAGGTTCTGATATAAAAATTAATAAAATAGCCCAAAGGAAAGTTTTTACCTTGAGGTATTACTAAAAGTTATATTTAAGAAATGATTTTTTAGTGTTTTTCCAATATTTTCGTGGCAAACTAATTCCTCAAATTTACTAACACAAATGTCTTCTCATATACTACGACCAATTATCCACGATGTTTCTAAATGGTACAATTAATACCCCTGATTTTGTGCTACTATAGGATAAGATTACAGAACGTGGCTTCTCTATTTGCTAAAATTGCTACAAATTTCACAGGAATGTTGTAACACATTTTCTTAAAAAGTATTCGGTTACCAATATTGCGAGGGACAGCAACCCTCACTATAATCTACCACAGGCATTTTTACAAAAAATAAAATAAAACATAAATATATAATCACTTGTTTTTCTCATTCTATATCAATCGCACCCAACACTTTACAGGTCGAGCGTGAGCTCCTGTGTAAGTAAACGTTTAAGTGCCGAACGGTACCCGAGTGGGGTAACTTATTTTATTCTTATACAGGGTGTCCACCTAGTGCGCGTAAGTCCAATATCTGGGTTAATAAAAGAGATAACTTAATTTTTTTTTCTACAGGGTTGTCTAATATCCCGAGCTGCACAAAATGAAAATATATTTACATATTCAGGGTGTTCAGTTTTTCCTGGACAGGTACCAACTTTGTTTTTCTAAATGGAAATATATATTTTTTATTGCTTTTTCGAACTAAACCCTTGATTTTAGTAGGACTTTCATTAGCCTTCCCTATACCTAACTTAAACTGTTTTTGAAATATTGACGGGTGAATATTGACATTTTTGCAACTTTGACACCCTGTAAAATCTAAACGGTTTGAGATCAAGCAAAACGGTTTGCACATTCCTATCTTAACTTTTCATAAGCTATCGTTTGGTACTAATTTCAAATTTATCCAGGAATTAAAAATTTTCAAAATTTTCAGAAAATTTTAAATTTTTGGATAATTCTGAAATTAGTACCAAATGATAGCTTATGAAAAGTTAAGATAGGAATGTGCAAACCGTTTTGCTTGATCTCAAACCGTTTAGATTTTACAGGGTGTCAAAGTTGCAAAAATGTCAATATTCACCCGTCAATATTTCAAAAACAGTTTAAGTTAGGTATAGGGAAGGCTGATGAAAGTCCTACTAAAATCAAGGTAATCCAGGTAATCGAGGTAATCAAGGGTTTAGTTCGAAAAAGCAATAAAAAATATATATTTCCATTTAGAAAAACGAAGTTGGTACCTGTCCAGGAAAAACTGAACACCCTGAATATGTAAATATATTTTCATTTTGTGCAGCTCGGGATATTAGACAACCATGTAGAAAAAAAAATTAAGTTATCTCTTTTATTAACCCAGATATTGGACTTACGCGCACTAGGTGGACACCCTGTATAACTAATATAACACTTTTTTTAATCTTCAGTCACTACCTATATACACTATACTAACGTGCATTTTTTATATGATTATTAAAAAAACTATACATTTTTATAGTTTTTATTTGAGCCGTGACTATTTATTGCTATTTATTTATAGCCGCAGTTGAATATTTATTCTATGAGGGCCACTATATTAGAACAAATAATTAGTAAAATTCGAGAATATTTATGTATTTGATCTTATTATAGTTATTCGTACATAATAAGAAAAGCTTATCTTTATATCCAAGAAATTTTAATAATTTCATTTTAATGGGCGGCTCATCAAAGTAAATTTTTTCAATAAACATGTAGGTACCTATAACTGTCCTCAGATAGGGTCACCCATAGATTTATAAGTTATAAGACATGGGGTCACCGCATGTAACTAACTGTACTAACCTTCCGCACACGCAAAAAAGACTCGCGGCAAGGCAAAGACAATCATTCATCTATATTTGGTACAGGTTTGGTAAACCGGAACTTTTAGTCCTCCCTCACATTTTTTAATATAACCTTTTGTATAGGATGCCGTAGAAAAATGAAGCATTAGTTTTGAGGTTTTAGGTTATATAGATACTTTTTTCTTAGGTACCAGTTTTGCAATACACATTTATTTAATCCCAATATTATTTGTTAACTGTACATATGGAGATATTGTAACTGTGTCCAATTTTATAAATTTTTTTGGATTTTTCTAATATTACGAGTAGGTACCTACTACCTACTATGATGGTTTTAATAATAGCAGCGAGGTATAAATAGTGTAGTAAGTAGGTACCTAATAAGGTCTACTTTTATTTATTACATTATTGAATTCATTTATGTACACGGCATGCATAAGATACATACAAATTTCTTTTTTATAATAAAATATATAAATAAATTATATATAAATATATAAATAAATAAAATAGTAAATATTTTACCCGAAATAGTAAGTTTAAAACAGCGTAGGGAGGTAGCTCAGTTGTAAGAGCATTACCTGTTATGCGGAAGGTCCCGAGTTCGATCCTCGGATGCCGTTTAACGCCAAAGCACTTTTTATTCTACCAGAATATTAAATAAATACAATAATAAAATTATTAACGTAGGAGAATTTATACTTCCGTGTAAAATTATTAAAATGATGTTTATGTTAAATCCATAGCGTTCGTTAGGTTACGTCTGACAACACTGCACTATTCTCTTAAACGTGTACGCTTGAAAAATTAAATTCCTGTATGGCAATGCGAAGCGATAGTAGAATCCTACACATGTAATCTACTGGTACTGTGGGGGCGCAACTTGCCGGGTTGAAATTACTCGATTTTGATTGGCTAATTGTCATCTCGTATATATGGTTGCATAAAATCAGGAAAAAGTCTATACTTCAAAAAAATACATTAGGTGAACGGTCTTTGTAGATGTATAAGTCTCTGGTAAAATATAATATAGCGTCATAATGTTAGGCAATGATTTCTGGTAACAGTTCTCTTTACACATAAATGTTATAACTTAAAACAATCGGAATTATTAAAATATCCCTCGCTTTTATATACATATTTATTTTAAATACATTAATAATGGTTTGGGAAAAATAACTTCCTATAGAGTATAATTTGCTAAATTGTTGTATAACATTTGGTCCCGAGATTTTTTCCAGAGGATGCGGATTGAATGTTTTCAACCGAATATTAATAAGTATAAATAATAGTAGCAGTAGTAGTAAAAGTATAAATAGATATAAACATTTCTTGAAGAAAATGGAATTATATTCTAATTTTCATATTAATTGAATTATTTAGAAATTTATTAATAATTACTTTGGATCAAATACTTATATATAACATTATTTTTAATCATAGGCATTCTAGAACATGTGACCACGTGGCGCGTAATTTTTTAAGAAATACCAAATATTCAGAAATTCTAAAACAATTTTTTATCTTCAAATAACATTAAAGATGATGAATCTTTTGCTGGAATTCAGAAATATTGATTGGAATGAGTTTTATGGTAACTTTTCATTCATCTGTCACAAAAAGGAAAATACAACAAAATATACAAGTAAAAAGCACACTCGATCATGTATTTATAAGATATATTCTACATCTTGCAATTAAAATGTACGTTTGTTAATTAAATTTGAGGCACTACTTATTATTCTTTCTCACGCAAATTTACATATTCTGTTTGACACATGGTGGCCATTTTTGACAGGTTATTGGAATCTCTCTCTATGTTCCCAACCCCCAGAAACACACGTTATATATGTAAAAGTTTCTACCATTATTTTAGTATAAGACTCTGCTCTTCACATGTCGTAAAATAATCTCATAATCAATAGTTTTTTAGCAAATAACTACGAATAGTAAGGGACATCACTAAGTATCCTCCATCTGTAAACGCCTTATTTAAATAAGGACTAAAACAAATCAAGCTAAAACAGCTATTCTCTGCAATTAGTGGCATCCTACGATGTGTGGTCTTAGTATTTCCTCGTAGTTTTCGTTGCAATCCGAATCCTTGTATTTTGATTCTAACTGTGTTAGACAAAATACGGCAAATTTTGCTTTGTAATTCAGCGCTCGGCGCGGCATATTGCCAGGAGAATAGCTGTTTTAGCTTGATTTGTTTTAGTCCTTATTTAAATAAGGCGTTTACAGATGGAGGATACTTAGTGATGTCCCTTACTATTCGTAGTTATTTGCTATATGCATGCCATCTGATAGTAGTAGAACTAGTTTCTACAACCCTTTATTGTATTGGATTTTTACCCCATTACGATTTGTTTGGATTGTGTTGCGAAAACTACACAGAGGTAGCGCCAATAGGCCTTGTGTAGGTCTTGCGTACGCAAGGTTTACCTATTGTGCCAAATACTCAGGTCTTCGCATTCGTCGGTATGCTCACTTATATTGCACTGATGAGATCATAAAAAGGTCGAAACCGGTCTGCAATTAGTGGCATCCTACGATGTGTGGTCTTAGTATTTCCTCGTAGTTTTCGTTGCAATCCGAATCCTTGTATTTTGATTCTAACTGTGTTAGACAAAATACGGCAAATTTTGCTTTGTAATTCAGCGCTCGGCGCGGCATATTGCCAGGAGAATAGCTGTTTTAGCTTGATTTGTTTTAGTCCTTATTTAAATAAGGCGTTTACAGATGGAGGATACTTAGTGATGTCCCTTACTATTCGTAGTTATTTGCTATATGCATGCCATCTGATAGTAGTAGAACTAGTTTCTACAACCCTTTATTGTATTGGATTTTTACCCCATTACGATTTGTTTGGATTGTGTTGCGAAAACTACACAGAGGTAGCGCCAATAGGCCTTGTGTAGGTCTTGCGTACGCAAGGTTTACCTATTGTGCCAAATACTCAGGTCTTCGCATTCGTCGGTATGCTCACTTATATTGCACTGATGAGATCATAAAAAGGTCGAAACCGGTCTGCAATTAGTGGCATCCTACGATGTGTGGTCTTAGTATTTCCTCGTAGTTTTCGTTGCAATCCGAATCCTTGCATTTTGATTCTAACTGTATTAGACAAAATACGGCAAATTTTGCTTTGTAATTCAGCGCTCGGCGCGGCATATTGCCAGGAGAATAGCTGTTTTAGCTTGATTTGTTTTAGTCCTTATTTAAATAAGGCGTTTACCTACAGAAGGAGGATACTTAGTGATGTCCCTTACTATTCGTAGTTATTTGCTATATGCATGCCATCTGATAGTAGTAGAACTAGTTTCTACAACCCTTTATTGTATTGAATAGTTTTTTAAATATTTATTCGCATGTGTTTGAAAACTAAATACTTATATACAAGAATTATATAGCCATTAAAAGCATTCGCTTGTTTTTCCAGCAAAAATGCCCGATTTCAGTATATATATATATATAGAAAGGAGAGTTTGCCGAACATTTTAGGCAAATATTGTTAATTCTTTTAGTTTGCTAAATTATATGAACATCTATTTGCACGTTTGAAGAGAAAGAGTTTGATTTCTAAATCATATGTAGAGATTGACTTTCGAATTTATTAGGTACTGGAAATAAGAATATTGACATCATACGTAAAGGAAAACTTATACCTAAACAGCCGCTTTGACAGTTTTTCGGCGATCGAAGAACCATTCAGCTGTCATTTCACAGTTATGGTTACTGCTACCACAGAGGCTAAATAAATGCTACCACTAGCGGACGAAGGTCGAAGTCAAATATGTAGGCCCAGAAGATTAAAAATGTATGTGATATTTTGTTTATGTTTTAGTTAGTAGAAAATATTTTTTTTATTTTTTGTTTTTATTTATCTGTAAACATTTTATATCGTTTGAAAACCTAATAAAATACCCTGTGTTTTATGATATATATACACAATTTTACTATACCTATACATTGTAATTTAAAAATTGGAAAAAAAGGAAGCTACGCTTTTGAATTTGAACAGTTAACTAACTATATGTAGAAGTTAATATTTAAATTATAGTCGTTAATATCAATAATAGTGCTTTTAAGTGACTAATTCTTTCGTATCCACCATATTAGTTTATTACTATTTTAATAATAAAATGAAAATACCAAAACCTGTGATTTTGGGTCAAGATACTGCTTATCTAATTAAAATGCCATTAATTATTTTTTAATAAATCTTTATGAGATTCTTAAACAAAAGCATAAAAGGCCTAATAAATGCCAGGTCATTTTCATCTCACAATAGCTGCACATTTTTTAAACTCAAGATATTTAACGCTAGGTTAACAGTCGACCTAACGAAAGTGTGAAAGAATTGTTAATAGGTTTGAATTAAATAATAGTTAACAAGTTTCTCCTATATCTTTTTTATTACACACCGATACATTGCATAATGATGCTTGGCGTTCTGTATTAGGTAGGTATTTCTAGTCGCACACGGATGATGTGTAGAATTAAATAATTGAATTATAAAAATTCCTTAATTTAATCATCTGATATGCACAAGCATAAGTAGCATTAGCTATTAGAGAAAAGCAAGCGGAGAAATGGAAACAAAACATAATATAAGTAGTTGTTTATAATGCACTTTTAACATTATTTATTGGCTTATTTAATTGTTTACATCTTTCTTTATATACAGGGTGGCCCATTAAGAACCAGGACACCTTTCTAAAAAATTTTTGGTAAGTGCGATTCCAATGAATTTTTTTATATATATATTAGCCTCCTAGAAGTACTTGTTGAACCTATTACGATGGTCCAGCTGCTAATTCTCCGCCTACTACGATTTTTTTTCAACCAATTTTTTCGAAAATTACTTCAGGGATTTTTTTATTAAAAATTTTATATCAGGCATTCCTCAGCATCACTTAAAAAACTTGTGGCCCAAATTTCATCAATTTGTATCGAAGAATAATTTTTTTATAGACCCTTTGTGTCTCGCTTAAAAGGTATAGCAGGCATTGAACACTAATAATTATTGTTAATCTAGAATACTGTTCCTTTACTTACTTCAAAAATTAATAATAACGTTAAAACAATACTTTACAGTAGTCTCCTATACCCCTAAATCCCTAAAGTAATTTTTAAAAGAATTGATTGAAAAAAAAATCGTAGTAGGCTGAGGATTAGCAGCTGGACCATCGTAATATGTTCAACAAGTACATCTAGGAAGCTAATATAAAAAAAAATTCATTGGAATCGCGTTTACCAAAAATTTTTTAGAAGGGTGTCCTGGTTCTTAATGGGTCACACTGTATGAATTAAGCCAAAAAGTTTACTACCAGATAAATTATTAAAGAAATTATCAAATATTATGTTTCAATAAAGTTTTATATTTCCTCGTTACCTATTATCCTAGGTATGCGAAGGAATAACCTTATTATTTTTAAGATATGTCGTAAACAACTAGTTTGCGTGCAGTATACACCGCCCAACATTGAATTACCGCGGCATATCTTGACATAACCTCAACTTATGTCTTTAATACATTTTTCTTTTTAATAATATTATCTACATGTTTTAAATAATGAAATATTAAACAAGCATCTACATTACATTAAAAATAATTAATTTTATTAGTAAGCCATGACAATTGGTCAAAGCATAACTTTGTTATTGATTTGAAACGTCAAAATTTGTAATTCTTTTCTATAAAACCACAAAAAAAATATATTATTTATAGCCGTGGACAAAGAATAGTATTCTTCTTGCATATAACGGCTATTATTCACTCGGGTGATTTACGACACTCACCTACGGCTCGTCTCGTAAACATCACCCTCATTAATAATAGCACCATTATATGTTCGTTGAATAATATATCTACTATTTTACACTATATACTTATTAAATCACATGATAAAGATGAGCTTCCACTACCCAGTACTAGACTAGGTAGTGAAAAATAGTTATTTGTTTAACTAGTACAAAAAATACACGTTTTTGGGGACGAGGGAAAGCGGAGTCCGGCACTTTTACGGGTCCCGAAAACGTATTTTTTGTACGAATTTAACATATTTTTTTTTCAGCCGCTTCTAATTAGCACTTCTAGTATTTTTCTATTTAATTAAACTTCAATATTATGTGACATGCAATGTCAAATTACTTTTTGCACGATCAAGCTTTCTTTGTTCACTTACTATGTTTGTTTCTACGACAGTAGGATACGCTTACTGGTTGCCAAGGTTTACAAAACGGTAAGTAATTCGTAATTCCCTTACCATTCTAGAACGGTAAGTACATATTTGTCAAAATTGATATTTTTAACATCGCATTGATTTAGAATGGGTTATCTAGAATTCAGTTTAAAATTTAATTGAATTGAAAGAAAGATGTATTTTTAAATCTATTTATTGATGTTGAAATTAAATATGCAGTTTGTACAATTACTTACAGAAATTGGAACATGTCTTTCTTAGTAAACACACTGGCTTTTTTTGATGAACATTTTTCCGTTTGAGGTAACCAATTAATGTCGAAAGTTGGGAAATCTCAAACGAGTCATGTACAAAAATTGTACTTTTTAACATTGAATACTATGCCCATAAGCCTCCTGGAGCTTTTAATTTTTCGTTCCTTTGGACAAAGTACGCCACCATAACTTTCTCGCAAATATGTTGGTTTTCTGTCTCACACCATTTCTTGAAAATCTTGTATGTATTTTTATATCGCTCCCGTGATTTCTCAGGAACTTATGTGGAACATCCAACACTCCACGCTTCTTCTAAGTCTGCATCTAAGGACGAGTCGCTCATTTTACAAACACCTTGCTCTTTTAAATTCTCGTAAATGTAACACGGGTCGTAAAACTTGAGAACTACCAATTGCTGATAAATAAACCATAGCTGCCAGTTCCAGAATTGTCAGTTTCGTCAATTAAGAAAGCAGTGACTGAAAAATAAACATCAATAGATTTCAAAAAACCTGCTTCGCAAATTTATTCAAAAACGTCATTTTTGACATTACATAAAAAATTAAATACGTATGTATAACTTCGTTTTAATTTATTGCGATCGTATAAAAAATAGTATAAGCATCATGAACGTTAAGGGTATACCGTTCTCAGACAACATTGTCTTCGAACGGTAAATTACCCTTACCGTCTTAATACTTAATATACTATTTCGGTACTGTACAGGGTGATTCACTTTCGAGTGTGTAACATGGGTATCTCGCTTATTATAAAAGGTAGACTGTAGGTTTAAACTTGGCAAAGTTGCGGAATTTTGTGCTCAATAAGTTGGCGCAAAGAAAACTCCCATATCTGCTTTTGTTTTAGAGTAAGAGGCAAAAACTAATTTTTTCTTGTTTTCGTTTTCTGGCCATAACTTCCATATTTTTTAAAATATTGACTTATCGTTTTGACATTATTAGGACACTTTCTTGAGACAAATACGATGCCGCAAACCGTTTTTTTAAAAATGTCACTTCTATTGTAAATCGTCGTCAACTTTATTTTTTCTTATGGGCGCCATATTAATTTTTCTCATATTTGAATAAACCGATTTTTTCTGAATACAACAATATAATATATGTTAATATTTGTCTAAAAAATAAGGGCATTATGAAGGAAAATAGGTATTTTTTTGAAAATGTCTATAGTTAGCCATGGCCATGATAGTCAATTCTTGACAAACCACAAATGTCACTTATAATTTTTATAAACTGCATCTGTGGAGTACTTTTTACATTGACTAACGATGTATTCAACCGAAGAGAAACAAGATTATAGATATTTATTACAGATGTAATAAAAATTTAAACAGAACAGTTGAAGAATATTTAAACACATATCCTGAAAGACAACAACCATGAAGGACATATATTACTAAACTGCACTGTAATATAGGAAATTATGGCAGTTACCTAATATATGTCTTGCATGGTTATATTACTAAACTGCACTGTAATCTAAGAAATTATAGCAGTTAATATATGTCTTGCATGGTTGTCGTCTTTCAGATATGTGTTTCATATATATAGGATATATAGGATAGGATATATTATTTAACTGTTCTGTTTAAATTTTTGTTACATCTGTAATAAATATCTATAATATATTGTATTTCTTCGGTTCAATACATCGTTTGTCAATGTAAAAAGTACTCCACAGATGCAGTTTATAAAAATTATAAGTGACATTTGTGGTTTGTCAAGAATTGACTATCATGGCCATGGCTAACTATAGACATTTTCAAAAAAATACCTATTTTCCTTCATAATGCCCTTATTTTTTAGATTAATATGGCGCCCATAAGAAAAAATAAAGTTGACAATGATTTACAATAGAAGTGACCTTTTTTTAAAAAAACGGTTTGCGGCATCGTATTTGTCTCAAGAAAGTGTCCTAATAATGTCAAAACGATAAGTCAATATTTTCAAAAATATGGAAGTTATGGCCAGAAAACGAAAACAAGAAAAAATTTGTTTTTGCCTCTTACTCTAAAACAAAAGCAGATATGGGAGTTTTCTTTGCGCCAACATACTGAGCACAAAATTCCGCAACTTTGCCAAATTTAAACCTACAGTCTACCTTTTATAATAAGCGAGATACCCATGTTACACACTCGAAAGTGAATCACTCTGTACAACTGTACAATAATCTCTTTTTTGCTCAGTTGCTACGGCGATCCCAATAAGTCTGGCAAAGGCCCTTTTTTTATACAAAATAATTTAATGTTATAGTGCCTTATTCGTATGGTTGGAAAAAAATATATTCCTTCTGTTATAATAGTGTCCTTCCTACTCATGTTATGAGTTACTACCTATACTTGTTAGTTGCAACTTGGATTTCAAATAGGTGAAATAGAGCCAGGTGGAAAATGTAGCCAGACACCCTGTGTACTACTACATCTAACACTGCATCTAAACACTTAAGAACCATCATCCATAAATGTTTGCCTAACCTGTTAAGATATTGACAATTAGCACAATAACAAAATTGCGCAAGATGCGTTTCTTTCGATACAGACTAAGATCGTCTCAAATAGATATAAAAGCATACAGTCTAGCTCAAGTATTTCTCAACACAGCTGCCAAAATGCATTGGCAAGGCCTTGCACTTTCACCGCCGAGCGATTTGAGCGTTTTAGGAAACTCGTCTATCGCTAGCACTTATTGTCTTTGAAACTGTTTTCGTTTGGTCAATCCCAAAGCTATTAACAGAGGTGATTTTATTGCGATGTAAAGGTTATCATTGTCTGCATTTTAAAGCCAGTCATCGAAAGGTTACTGAAATGTCTATATGTAAGATCTATATGTAAATGTCTATATGTAAATCGTATTATTCAATTTCAAGAAAATAACCATTATTGTATATTTTCAATATTATTTGTTGGCTTATTTAACTGTTTATATCTTTCTTTAAAATATGAATGAAACAAAAAAGTTAACTAAGAGATAAATTAATAATAAAATTATCAAATAATAATAATAATAATAATAATAATAATACTAATAATAATAACAATAATAATAATAATAATAATAATTGAGCAGGCATTGAGCAGGTTCTAAACATTGACGAAAGCCTAAATAAGACAAAATTAAACAAAAACTCTTTCAGAGAGTAAATAAAATCTTAAGTATTCACCTTTATGCCAAAAATTAGTTTCAAGCCATTAACCACATGGGCAACTCCAGTACTAACATATACTTTTGGTGTATTGAGATGGACCACGGAACTGCAGAGCCTGGACAGGAAAATAAGAACGACCCTCACGTCACACAGGATCCACCACCCTAAAGCTGTCCTTGAGAGGGTATATTTACCGAGAAACCAAGGAGGCAGAGGTCTTCTTAATCTGAAAAGTGCACATCAATCCCAGTGTGAGAACATGAAAAGATATTTCTTGAATAATAACTCACCCGTCCATCGGGCATTAAGGCACGTAGACATTAAATTATCTCCCTTGAACTTAGCTGCAGACCAACACGAACAGCAAATAAATATCAATAAAAAGCTAGAGCAGGACTGGTGTCAAAAATCCATTCATGGCAGATATCCAAACCACCTAAAAAACAAGGATATAAATAAGCAGCACTCTCTTACCTACCTGCAACAAGGATATCTATTCCCGGAAACTGAGGGAGCTCTTTGTGCAATCCAGGACCAAGTAGTACCCACAAGAATGTACAGGAAGCATATACTTAAAGAGCACATCGATGATACGACCTGTAGATTGTGCAAAACCTCCCAGGAATCCATTCAGCATTTAATATCTGGATGCAACGCACTGGCATCCACTGCCTACCAGTCAAGGCATGACAGTATGAGAAGGATTGTACACCAAGCCTTGTGCCTGAAAGAAAAACTCATTACAGTCAAACAAGAAAACTATAAATACTTACCTACATCAGTGACTGAAAATCAAAAAGTTAAAATTTACTGGGATGTGGAGATTGTCACAGATAGGCCTGTCACGCATAACCGTCCAGATATTGTTATGCTCTATAAAGAAAAACAAACTGCAATTTTGATCGACTTTACAGTTCCGATAGATGAGAACATTGAAAGAGCACATAACGGTAAGATAACCAAATATGATGAGTTAGCCCAAGAAGTCAAGCAAATTTGGCAACTAAATAAGGTTATCATCATGCCAATAGTCATCTCGGCAAATGGTTTGGTGCACAGAAACTTGCTTCTTATCTGGAACAACTGCAACTGAGCCTACAGCTAATAGGATCAATGCAGAAAGCTGTAATTTTGGCCACAACTGCAATAGTTCGAAGAGTCTTCTCTAATTAATAGCCACCTCTTGCGTTCTTGGATATCCAGGATGACGTAAAATAAAAATCAAAAATTAAGGCACATCTAGAAGTAATTTTATGGTTCAATAGTTTTTAATTTTCCATGTTACCTATAATCCTAGGCATGCAAAGGATGTATTATTAATTATAATTCATTTTAATAAAATTTAGATGCTTGTTTAATATTTTATTATTTAAAAGATATAGATAACACTCTTAAAAAGAAACATAGAAACATGTATTAAAGACAATAAGTTGAGGTTATGTAAAGATATATACCGTTGTAATTCAATATTGGGGGTGCATATTGCACGCAAAGTAGATGTTTTCGACATATCTTAAATATAATAAAGTTATTCCTTTGCGTACCTAGCATTATAGGTAACGTGGAAAATTAAAAACTTTATTGTACCATAATATTTGATAATTTCATTAAAAATCTTAGTTAACTTTTTGGCTTAATTTCTATAAAAGAAAGATATAAAATAATCCATAATCCACTTCTTGCGAAATTTCAGCGAATAGACTTTTGAACTTTATGGAAAGGACAAAGTTGCTCAATGAATAGAAGACCGGCGGGATACACAATAGGCCCAGATGCAGCCCCAGTGCTTCGGGACTCGCTATAGAGGAACCGCGCATAGGAGAAAGATGAAGAACCGCGTAAGCGCCATAAGATACCAACAGATTTCTCTAAAACTTCTCCCATTTATCCATTTTTCTACCTCTTATAGCTTCCGAGATGTCGATACACTCACCACCAATTTGCGACACACTGTATAGTCTAAAACTGTGTATTATTTCTTACGCATACATACACCTACTATAATTTATTCAAAATAAAAACTATTATTTCTAAAAAAGGGACCCTTCGTATTTATAAAATATACAGAGTGGGCGTTTATCGCGCCTCAGTAATGGTGTGTTATTATTATAAAAGATACGAATTAGTCAAACTGGGACAATATGTCGGAATTTAGTACCAATTAGGCTTCTAAAAATGAATTAAGTTTAACGCTTTTCATTTTGTAGATATTTGCGAAAAACTGAATACTCAGAAGTGAAAAACTTAATTTTCAAAAATGAAATAATAATGCTTCTGAAAATCTGACCTCTGAATCATGATTATAAAAGTATACGGTCTAATTGCAACTGCCAACAGATTGTATTACAAATTTATGTAAACCAATCTGTTTCTAAACTTCTTTGAGCACATGTGACCAAATGTGTTATTAGTTTTATCGGTTTTTCACAAACTGAATCGATCCCAAGTACGAAAATACCAAAAATGGAGACATTCTATACATACCTACCGGGTTTTCCATTTCATTTGACTAATGGCAATTAACATGGGCTATTAGATTTCGTTGAATTTTATATTTCCACGGCCACACTATGAGAAATATTGCTAACGGAATCGATAGTACTGACGGTCAAACACTTCTGATTACCAAAATACTGAAGCAAAATGCTTTTTTAAATAAAATATCAATAAAAATTCGTTTTAAGTTAACAGGTGTAGTTTACATAACCGTTTTAGAGATCGTTAAACGTCATCCGGTTTGTTTATGTTTTTTTTAAATAAAAAACTATAATTCTAAAATTATGAGATTTATAAAATAAGAATATATTTTAAAAAAACTCAAAAAAAACCTATTACTAATTCACGACAGTTCCTCTGTAACTGTTTAACTCAATATCCAGATTGAGGTATAATATGTAGTAACTATTAGCAGAGATAAGTACACTATTAGTAAAAGCACAGTGAATGTAATAAATAAAAAATATGTTTCTTGTTGATTACTTATTTTGTAAGATAGTAGCTTTAGCTAAAGATAAAGGAAACGAACCAATTAAAACATGTTTTATTATTTTTTTTTTGATAAGCAAATATTATGACTTTCAAAAATGATAACTAGGTACTGACAATGAACCATATTTATTCGAATAAGTAAACACTACATAATAATTTGTAATTAATGAAAAAGTAAAAAAAAAAGTTGTCTCTGGCGGAATTTGAACCTGCAAAATTTTGCGGTTCAGTTTGAAACACTGCCGCTCAACCAACTAGTCCACCGGATGACGTTTAATAAACTGTCTCTAAAACGGTTATGTAAACTACACCTTTTAACTTAAAACGAATTTTTATTGATTTTTTAATTAAAAAGCATTTCGCTTTAGTATTTTGGTAATCAGAAGTGTTTGACAGTCAGTACTATCGATTCCGTTAGCAATATTTCTCATAGTGTGCTCTGGGAATATAAAATTCAATGAAATGTAATAGCCTATGTTAATTGACATTAGTCAAATGAAATGGGAAACCCGGTATATCTAGTAATCAGCAAACGTCGATTTCAAGTTTAAAAATATTTATAAAATCAGGGACAAGTTAGATAATACCTACTTTTACAATCCTCATTACTCATTACTTAAAAAAATATTTCCTCAATAAAAATCATGCATACTTAATGGCATATGTAGAAATACGTTAGGTACCTACCTATGGTTATCAAATTTTTAAATTATTTCGATAAAAGAATAGGAGTGCCGACAAAATCAATTATTTCCTCAATTATTAGGTACCTACTCAGTTTATTTTCGCAGTTAAGCAACGGGTCATAAACGTTCAATGACATTTTTATAAAAGTTGAGAAGCAATAAAATGTGATTACGCAAGAGGAAGGGTTTTAGGGCACCGGAAGAAGAAATCACGAGCGGTGATTTCTTCTTTCATCGGGTACAAGTAAACTGTGGACTGAACGCGGCTACTAAAACATAAAAATAATTACCTGTAATTTTCTTTAGAAAGTTTCCGAACTTCCCAAAAAAACTCTGGGCCTTTTGTATCACAAGCTATCCAACATGGTGTATTTTTCTTTTTATTTGATCATATTTAGACAAATAAAAATATAGTATTTTAGAGTTTATAATCTTTGGATACTGTGAATCTCGATTTGTAAACTACTTTCATTTAAAAGATTATAAAGTAGACACTATATTAATTCGAGGCATTCTTAATTAGTAGGTATATAGTAATATGCGGTACTCGTTAGTTTTAGTTTTAAGTCGGTAGCTCAGAGTTTACTGTTTTGATCGCTCGTTGAAATCTCCATTCGCTACTCGTATACTATAAGGCTTGTTCGCAGAGTTGGGTTGACAATCATCCTGGCATGCGTCCCTAGGATGGGTACAACGTCATCTTGGTGTTAATGTGAGAGATTAACATGGGTTGACGTTTGACAGTCCCTCTAACTAATGACGTTTTGTCTTACTCCAGTAGTGAATACCTAGTGGTTACCGTAAATCGCACTGACCGTGTTAATGAATCCATTATTAAAACTCACAGATAATAGTAGTAGTAGTAGTAGTAGTAATAGTGGGGCGGCCAAGACCTGGTAAGTAGGCCGCAAGCGTGCCCTTTTTACCTACCCCATTCGTCCCTACCTAGCTTCATCATCTCTTCCCTCATCGAACCTACCCGACCTTCTTATGTAGGTCAGAATGTCGGTCTATTCAAGTGAACTAACCTCTTCCCCTTGCAACTCCCCGGCCCCCCAGACGTCGTGTCTCAGTCTGCCGAAAGCCGCGCACTCTGCCAAGAAGTGGGAAGGCGTTTCAGCGCCCTCCCCACACTTTGTGCAGATAGGGTCTCCCTCAACACCCATCAATGATAGATGTCTTCTAAGCCTGCAATGACCTGTTAAAACTCCCACCAGCTGGTTTAGAGCCTTCCGGCTACGACTTAACAGCCAGGCCGTCTTGGTCTTGCTTGGCTCCACTATAAAGTTGCGAGCCTGTCTACAGCTCCCACTCCTTCTCCACTGTTTACTTAGTGTCTCATGAGCCCAATCGTTAAGAGCTATGTTGACCTACCTTCGTGTAATGCCTAAAATCGGTTCTGGTCCCTGGCCGGGTCCCTGAGATCCGAGTCGAGCCTGTTCATCGGCCCTTTCATTCCCCGGGATTCCACTATGACCTGGTACCCATACCAATTTGACCTCTTTTCCTCTGGCCAGCTCCTCCAGGGTATCCCCGCACCCTTGGACAGTGCAAAGCTTTGCTGCACGCCCCTGTCCTCCACATAAATTCATCTGTGCAACTGCCGCGTGACCGGTATTTCTTCCTCCCGCCTGCCAGCTTTCTGAGTAGGCATTCTTAAGTAGGCCGCCATTGCCTCCCTCATTATCCATGTGGATAGGCTTGGCAGCCCTAGTAGGACTTCCAGGGCAGCTGTAGGTGTCGTCCTCATAGCCCCTGTAATATTTATTCAGGCAAGTCTTTGGACCTTTGTCAGTTTCTTGAACACCGTTACCCGGTCGACGCTTGGCCACCAGACCAGAGCACCGTATTGGATCCTCGGTCTAATTACCGTAGCGTATAGCCAGTACAGCATCCTAGGACTGAGACCCCAATTCCTGCCTACTGTTTGTCTTAGTTGCCAGAAGGTGGCCGTTGACTTTTGAATAATTTTGTCAACATGTGGCCCTCAGGTCAACTTACTATGCAAGGTCACCCCTAGGTATTTCACCTCTCCCACGAGTGTCAGAGTTCTTGATGATACATAGTGGGTGCCCTGAATTCCTCTAGTTTTCTTCTTTTTGTGAAAAGCATCATCTCAGTCTTCCTAGGGTTGACTGACAGACCCATCTCACTACACCACCTTTCAATTATCCTACAAGCTACCTGCATTCTATCACAAACTACGTTTAAGAAGCGACCAGCCACTAGGACTAGTCCGTCGTCTGCGTAGGCCTGCGTATAGAATCCTTGGGAGGTAAGGCGCCTCAAGAGACCATCCATCACAAGACACCATAAGTGGGGCGATAGGCACACAGATAATAAGGGAAGCTTAAATGTCAAAATAAGAGGCACACAGGTAAATACTGTTGACCTTATAAATTACATATTATACCTATAGTCCAATAACCTTTTATTAAATCGTCTATAATTATGGACATATTTTCTAGATCCACCGGAAGCAACTTACTAAACTTTAAGTCATTTAAATTCTTATTTATGATATAATCTTATCACACAATATTATCTAGGATGAAAGTACTTTTATGTGATACTCTATGTTGAATAAAACATAAATGTTTTAATAAATTTTCACAAAAACTTTATATGATAAACATAACAATTGTTTCGCTAAACTTTAGCTTCATCAGATTACATCTGATGCCTATACATGTTTCATTCAACATACAGTATCTGATATAGATTTTCAGCAAGTAAAGATCGATAGTATTAATATTTTTTATGTGTCGTAAACAATGCAATATGTAGGTGCACTCAACTCTCAACTATTTATATTTTCAATTCTCTGAGTTTATTTTTGAAATTATTCTTGATTAATTTGATCACGAAAAACTATTCTTATTGCCCATTTTGTAACAATACACCAGCGGCAGCGGTAAAACTGGTAACGAAAAACTGCGAAGAAGTACTTAAACAGTATTAGACACTTTAAATTTCACTTTAAATTTTACACTTTAAATTTTACTTAAAAAAACGTATTAAAAAGTTTAATCATTACGTCGTTCAAATCCTCATTAATCTTTCATTTTGGACCCTGTTCTGTATTTCCTTTAATGAACCATACAATACAAAAAACCCTTAATAGTAGCAAAATTAGTGTCATTCAGGAAACTGGAAACTGGAACAAAGACTTATGAAAGAAGGGGAAGGTTTTTAGCATAAACTATATATAAAAAATGGCATGTAAATGATAAACAAATTTTAATATTTTTATATTAATATTTCATTCTCACTCAACGAAGAAATTATGGTTGGCTCAAAAATATCTTTTGGATTTAAGTATTGAAGATGTGATAGTGAAGAGATATTATTATAACTTATAAGTGAATAATATTGAAAATAATAAAACCAAGTTTAATATATTTACAGTTTTATTGTATTTAAAACAAAGTCCAATAGACCCCAAAATTTATCCTTGAATTGAAATAAATGAATTAACAAAATATATATGTATTGTGACATTGATTATCACAGGATGTGAATTCATGCAGTAAATTCACACACAAAACATTGAAAATCGTAGAACTAATGCATATAGGCATGGACCAATAGCGGTTCATTGTATTTTTATTATACATACAAGTAGGTATAATAAGTGAATTTTTGATATAATCAAAATAAAAGACAGAATTATTGCGTTATTCTGAAAATTTATTAAAACATGTATGTTTTATTCAAAATAGAGTATTACATAAAAAATACTTCCATCCTCGATTTACCATCAAAAGTGGTAAACTACTCTCATCAGGTCCCGTTGAACAATTTTGGAACATACATTTTCTGGTGATATTTCGGGTAATTCCCTCAAGCCTTGAGAATGTTTAAGTCAGTGGAAAATTCTCCAACGCCTACTTTTTCTTTTCTTCTTTTCTTCTTCTTCTACTTCTTTTGAACACTTCGCTGCAACATTCAAGGTTTCAGTTCCGAAAAGGATGCCCCTTAATACTGATTAACCCTGATAGTAACGCACTTTTAAAATATATTTGTGCCTATGAAAAACAAAAAGAAGATATGGTATATAGTACATGAGACAAAGCCTATAGTTTATGAAATAAAAACTGCTAAAAAGGACTATTAAAAACTCAAACAGATAAATAAGTCTAATTACATGAAATTTTGCATTAAAACTTGCGGTTAATAATTAAATGTAGTAATGATGATGGTCTGAATGGGTAACAGTGACAAAATTACATCATTAACCAATATTTTAGGTACAGAATATTTGGAGTCAAGGCTGCTATAGTCATTAAAATAATTGGAAATTGTATTTTGAAATTTCCTAGAGAAATATTAGCGATTTTATTAGCGTGCGGAGAGCGGATTTCTTCTAGATCAGACACATCAACAGATTAAACTCAACAGATTTGGAACTTTAGTATCCTTGATATTGTTTATATTTACTGAGTATACGATATATTTCTAATAGTTCCATACTCTAAATAGCAAACTGAAACACTACTAAGATGTACTGATTTCATAATGATAAAATGAAACACTATTCGCTGATTTCACTTAACGTGATATTATCCAAGATATTTCATAAATTTCATTTATTTATTTATTTATATGGGCCACCCTACAAGAAAACACAATTATCTTATATGCTTAAATAAAAATTGCTTTCCTCTATGACAATAATACAATTTGTCCATGGCTAGTAAATAATTTATTCATTATGCTATGTTTCCTCGAGAATAATACTATCCATTATTCACCGCAGTGAATAATGGGCAAATTCACATAACATTTACCTACACGGCTAAAAACATTTTGTTAGTATTTTTGTGTTAATTTTGATATTGATTTGAAACGTCAAAATTGGCGATCGCGTCATATTCAATGCATTCAAAAAATTTATATTATTTATAGCCAAAGTATAGACAAGTAGAGTAGAGTAAATCACTCAGGTGATTTACTACACTCACATAGGGCCTTGTCGTAAACATCACTCTCGTGGATAATAGCCATTATTATATATGCCTCGTTGAATAATATAATATAATAACACCATACGTTTCAAATCAATAAGTAAATAGTTTATTTATGCGACTCCATTTTTAATTATCATAAGTACTTAATTCTTCTACTAAGTCTTAGGTATAACCCAGTTATAGCCGTTTAAGTTATTTTAGAAACTGTTAATATTATAAGCATATATCATATATCATTATTATGTATGTCATAAGTAAGAAGTATTCTGTATGGTGAATGACCAAGGGTAAATCATTAATACAAATTAAGAATAACTATGCTCCAAAATTAGACCCTTGCGGTACGCCAGATTGTGTTGAGTGATTTGTAAAATCGTCTGTATTTGGCTATAAAATTTAAAATGCTATTTATTTTGGATTTACAAAAAATATCTCCGAACCTTCTTAGGTTAGTTTGCTCTTAATGTTATCAAATAATTAGAAGGGCACGGATGCTAATCCGAAGCTAGCAATTAGTTAGCAAACGTCTATTAATTCTATATTACGAAGATTGTAGTGTTATTTAAATAATGCGTATTAGAGACAAACATGTTATTAAAAGCGACCTTTATATGAATCCATCAAATTAACACTTTATTAAATTATTGTACAAGTTAATTTAAATTGTTTTTCATTGAAAAATATGGTTAATTATTTCCATTAAATTGATGCCATTATAAAAGCATTTGCCGCATTATATTTTGATTTCGCAATTTTTTATATTCCCCAGACATATACTGCCAAATGAATTGAGCATAATTTCTGTAAATTGATTTATTGAAAAAATATTGTCATTAACGAATTAACGACAAGGACGTGAGTTTTATCGAATGACTAATAATGTTCATCTTTCGTGAGAAAAATGAATTATTGTACATCATTTGTATATTTTATTAAATAAATAAATGTTTATCCACTTATAATAACAGTCACAGTTTGGTCATTATCAGTCTACAAGTATTTTTGAAAATTGTTGGAATGGGTAATTAACTTAAAAATTATATTTATTTATTTATTTATTTATTTATTTATTTATTTATTTATTTACTATACAACTGCCCAACAGCAAAAGCCAATTAAAGGGCAGGCTAAATACATAAAAGCCAACAAACAAACATAGTAGTAAATTATATAGTAAAGAAACACTGAACAATACATAATATAAGTATACTTATATAATAATATAAGACATACTGCATGAAAAAAAAACACATATAAATAAATACGTAGCTCTAATACGAACAAACATTTAAAATATGGTAATTAAAACAGTAGTTATTAACAATTAACGCTGCAATACAAAAGTATCCAGAAAAAGCATGCATTAAAAGGTCTGTAGTATAACTGTTTTGATTTTTGATATAGTCGTGTTAAATATATCAATCCTGTCCTGTACAGATTTATAATTTTTGCACATTTGATACAGAGGGGATGAAGCTAACAGTTGTGTTCTTGGGATTGGAAGTCTAAATGTATCGTGGTGCCTTGAATTTAAACGAGGTACATAGAATTCCAGTTTGCTCAACATTCCTGGACAATCAATTAAAAAGTTTACAAATTTAAACAGTATAGCCACTGAATGACAGAGGCGCCGCGTCCCTAGATTGTCAACCTTAAATTCGGCTAATAGAAAATGTTGCGGATATCCTATGGGAGGATAAACCGCATTTGATTTAAAATGAATGTATTTTAAAAACTTTCTTTGCACATCTTCAATCATATGCACTTGGGATCCATATTTTGGAGACCAGATTGAGGAACAGTATTCTAATTTAGAACGCACAAAACTACAATACAGACACATAAGTACATTGACAGAGTGAAATTCTCTCGAATTACGTAAAATAAACCGTTGGTTTTAACGTACATTTAAACATACTTTTTTTCGCGCTAGCAACAATTGTATAAATGTGATCATTGAAGGAAAGTTGCGCCTCAAAAGAAACTCCCAAATCATTAAATGTGGTAGGCCTCTGCAGATTAGTGCCATTTATATTATAAGGAAAGGCCAGTGTACTTTGTTTACGAGAAAAGGACATAACATACATGGATGATATGATATCATCCATATGGCTGGAGGAGCTGCGTAGCCGAGCGGTTAAAAACGTCAAGTTTTTAACATTTTCCTCGGTTGACGACGGTTCGAATCTCACCTTGGCAACTTTTTCTAATTGCTCCAACATTAAATCTGTGTGCATAAAACTGGTAGCGTTCTTAATATGCAACTAGTTCTGTCACATCACTCTATAAATAGCTAACAACCTACTGTACACTTTAATTAATTTTTTCCAGATTTCCCTTATTCTCGTACTAAATGATAGCTAAAATTATAACATCGTAAGTCTTCCCTGGGCGCACTCGCGGGCCGCAAAATAATAATATGCCGCTCCCTCTCCTATACAAGTCTCTGACTTCCAAACTCATCATTAAAATGAGAACGAGAGATAGAGATATTATTATTATTATTATATTTTTCTCGATTTTCGTCAGAGTCAATAAAAAATGTAATAATTTATTAATTTTAAAGCAGTTTTTAAAAACCGTTATACAAAAGGTGTCGAAGCAATACTTTTTTAATGGAACGCCTTGTATATCTGAGATCCAGAAAGAGCGTTCTCTCACCAACACACAGATATAATTTCTGTGTCTACCTCTAATAATAAGGGAGATATAAGAGCAATGTATCACATGGTGACTTTTGCTTAGTTTCAAACCAGTAAATTATGACGTAGGCACAATCCGTAATTTCAATTTTTAGATGTCCATTGAAACCAAGTACTAGTAGTAGTAGTAGTTAATGGCCCCTTTCACTACTACTGAAGTCTGCCGGGCTAGGCAAACTTCAGCCTGCAAGGCTGGGCGAAGAAGCTAGTCTGCCAGGCTGAAGCCTGGCAAGACTAGCCGCCTTTTTTGCCTACCCCTACCATCCCGACGCCTACTCTTCGTTCCTTCACTCTCCTCAAACCTACCTACCTGTTTGGTTCTATGTGAGGGACTCCACCTTCTCTCTGTGCAGCTCCCTGGAACCAAATCATTATGTCTCAAACTCCCGAATGCCCCATAGTGCCCAAAAAACCAAAGATGTATTTGAAATCATATAAGGTTACGTAAAATTAAATTAAAATTTGCTAAAATATTGTAAATATTAACTAAAATGTTATATGCAATGTAAATTCAATGTAAAATAAAGACAAGTAAAGTATGAACTATGAAGTACTTCAAGGATCAGTCTTGGGGCCTTTATTCCTTACAACAAGCGTTAACGATTTATTTTATTGTCTATATATCCAGAGCCAGAGGGCTAGCGGCGTAGGTACATATTTGTTCATAAAAATATTAAAGTGACTACCCATATACACGTCCCTGATAGCATTGACAAAAAAAATTTACAGCCTAATGACCATACCATATGAGCATGGTGATTTGCTCATATCTCCATATGGCCACTGCTGCGATTTATACACTATATAATCGTGTATAAATCACAGCAGTTTAAAAAAGACAATTTTGTAGTCTACAAGAGATTTTCTCAAAAAAATATATAAAAATAAACTTTAACGCTCTGTATAATATCAAAAACTAAAAAAGCTTAACTTTAAACGACCTTTTCCTCATGAAATCACTAGAGAAAGAGTCTTCTTCAGTACGATTACTTACGAAACATCCTGTATAACGCATTACAATAAATATTTGAACATGAACAAAAGGTTTTTGACTAAGTTTAAAGGCAGTTATAGGGGAAGTATAATATTAATTACATCATCCGTACATTTCAAGTCCTTTTATAAACTTGCTTTAAGATTAGTAACTTTCATTAAAAACTATTTAATTTTAATTTTTTAATGATTCACATCGATGAAATTAACAAAAATTACCAAAAAATTATTTATTCTTAAACTTTGGTGTTTTACATTGTAAGAGATAGAGCAGTTTTAGTTATTTGCTGTTAAATAATACTAGTAATTCAAAAGGATAATGGTTAATGATTAGTTTTTAGTTTTTCAGTAATAACTTCGTTATTAAATGTCTTAGTAATGAAATACATATGCTTAAAATATTCACCCTGTCTCGTACGATCGTAGGTACAAGTGATTTATTAATAACTATAGTGCATGTCAATTCTAATATCTAATGTGACAAGAGTATTTCGGCCACAAGAATGACTCACGAGTTAATTTTATGATACTCTTTATACACAACCTACATCATTAATTGCTTGTATAACTTGTATGTTTTATTAACTGAGTGGGAAACAAATTATTTATTACTAAAACTAAAGCGTATAGTGCAATATACAGTATGTATATAACAATGATAAAATAAATTCTATAAGTAGTCATGTAAATCGTCTTTGAATATGTCAGCGTATTACAAATACTTTGACATGATAGATAATCAAAGCTTTCTGCTAGATGTTTACAAATATAATATCTATATAGATTGTTTTATTCAACCTAGATGTTTGATAGAAAGAATCATCTCAAATATAAAGCAATTTATTTTATGTATAGACTATTTCAAAATGTTTATAGTACTTAAAACACCATCATAAAACAGTTGATATAATTTTGTCTCTATTATCTAGGTATCTATTATTAATAAGTATCTATTATAGCAATCCAGTATACATTTTGCAACCATATCAGTCCGTAGGCGCCTCTATAAGCAATAAATGAATGAAATGCTGCTATAAACTACCAAACTACTTATCATATGCCAGGAATTATACTACCTTATTAAATTGGTTAAATAATTTAATAATCGCACCTCCTACATACCAAATAATAGCTACAATGTGGACACTTTGGGTACCAGAGTCAAATTCTACCTATTTCATTTCATTAATATACCAGAAATAGAATTAGATGTTTTTTTTGTTTTTCAGAGAGGTTTTCAGTCTTTACTGTTTCTTTACCAACTTTAATTTTACAACAGTTTTTGCATAAGTACAACTTTTTTCGGGTTCTCTAATTTATAAAGGTTCATAACCTGCCCAGAACTGTAACTGTTCAGTAACTTACGAAGATCACACCAACGCAAATTGCACATAAAATTATTGCTGAATTAAACAATACGTAGTGCGCATGTGCTAAAGAATCTGTTATCAGTAGTTCAAGCTCAAAAAACTAGTTAGAGCAGTTCAAAACCGTTCCATATTGAGTCCACATTAGCCAAAACAGACAGCCACAAAATCCTGAATCGTTCGCTTCAAACTCGAATGCGTATTTCAAAATACGCATGCTCAGAATTGTTTAGAATAGCAAAAATTTGAGAACCCGAACAAACCTTACGTATGTAAAAATTCAATTATTTTTACGAAAACAAATTATAAAGCTGTTTGAAATTAGACTTTAAACGTAATTTACAATAAGAATTTAATTTGGTGAATAAATTTACAAAATAAAATAAATATCTTTGCGGGCCATTGGAAAAAGGTTTTTAAATGAAAATATACACCGAAATCTATATTTAATACATCGAATAAATGTTATTTATAAATAATCGGAATGAACTAAGAAATCATTTTGCGACTATTATTGTTATTAACATAAAATTTATAGACACACTTTATGAAAACTCATAAACCAACGATGTTTCTAATACAATCTCCAGCATTGCACTGCAAGGTCAATGAAAGTGAAAACCTTGAACTAACGAGTGCAATACTGACTCTTTCGCTACATTGTGCTCAAAAGGCTTCTTCCTGAGTACGTATCTTGTACATTTCACTGAGCACATGCACACATGTTTCATTTATGGCTGATTTTTTTCGTATATTTCATATTACTACTTTTTTAAATCTTACATTTTCTTTAACTCGCCTAAATGTAAACAATCATTGTGATGGAAAATATTTATTTGGGCTAATATCAAAATCCTACGCTTAGTTTTTTTCCATATTGTCATAATATTACCGCGTATTTCAAAAATAATAAAAAACAGCCATATTACGACGCCAATTTTAAAAAGTACCTTTCCTTAGCTAAGGGTGCCCATCATGGAAACTGCCCAACTAAGGATACACCACCAATGGATTGTTCAAATGTAAATGACAGTTTTTCAAATAAATAATTTCACACTAAGCTCCAAATAAAATTATGTATAAGCGCTTCTGTATATTTAATCAGATACCTACATTTAATCTAAGAATACAATTTCTACTAAGTGAATTAGTTATTTAGGAACTAATCAAAGATGACTAGTGATTAACATGATTATTTAATTATTTTAATTAGTTAATTAATTACATTAATCAGTTACTACCTAAGTATACGTACATGGTATTCGCGCATATTTTGACCCCTACCTACTGGGGTTATTAAGAAGGTTAGAAAAAAAGTTTAAATACAAAAGTTGTTTGGTTGTTCACGTATTATCTTTTGGTTAGGCCGAAAAAAAAATTGCATGACTGAAATTTGAGGAAACCAATTGAACATAATATTTTTAAATGGGACACCCTGTATAATTTTACACACTTGGGTAAACATTCTTTTCCTGATTTCAAAAATATATATTTTGTTGACATTTGCACTGACAGTTTTCGAAATATTCGACAGCGAGTACCATAAAAAAATACAAAAAATACAAAGAACAAAAAATATTTAACAGTAGAAACCCACATGAAACATGATTTTCGATGTAACCTCCATAGTTATTTAAACATTTTCCACTATTTTCATATTTTAATATTTTTTTATGATTTATTGTAAACATTAAATATTAAATATTTCGAAAACTGTCAATGCAAATGTCAACAAAATATATATTTTTGATATCAGAGAAAAATTGTTTTACCAAGCGTCGAAAATTATACAGGGTGCCCCATTTAAAAATATTATGTTCAATTGATTTCCTCAAATTTACAACATGCGATTTTTTTTCAACCTAGCCAAAAGATAATACGTGAAAAACCATACAATCTTTGTATTTAAACTTTTTTTCTAACTTTCTTAATAACCCCTGTAGGTAGGGGTCAAAATATACGCGAATACTCTGTACATTAAAAATTTAAAACTGTTATATTGTTATAGAACATAAACATATTTTTTAATAATTTTCAGTTATATATACTACTACTAAAAACACTTTTATATTGGATTATTTGTTATACGTTTTAATAAGGTATGTGATCTATATTGATCATTAAGTATATTCTGTTATACTCAACTATGTTGTATGATGTTTGTATTAATTTTAGATATAATTAGTTATTAATATTTTATTCGGTAAGTACTACGAATCCTTCAATAAATGTGATCATTATCAGTACCATTAATATCAAAATTAAACTATGTTAAATTATTTGTGTAACTGAAACAGTAAAAATTTAGGTGGTCTATCTTTTGACATGATTTACTGTCTTCATTTTATTTTTGCATTTATATTTTTAGGTGTTTAGCAAACAATTTTTACTTATTAACTGTTATTAATGCGTTATTTTTGGGTAATAAGACCTGTTGCCACACCTGGAGCACGCCAAAAACAGAAACATATGTCGTACATTAGATATCCAATGGAGGATTATTTAAAAAAAATATATATTCAGCAAAGGGTATAACACTTAAAGATATATAGAAATTTTCACTTTAAAATAGACTATTAATATTTTCAGGATCCCTGTAGTAACATTTAAAGTAGATACATTTAGAAACAAGAAATGGATACGAGTAATCCTTTGTATAAGTAATATTTATAAAAGTAATAAGGAAGACAAAAATGGTCATTACATCATAATATGTATTTAAATAATAATTTCTGTCAAAATATGTCTCTTAGTTTAATTTGTTTTGCTAAGCAGGACTTAAAAAAAGGCGAAAAAAAATTTCGGAACTTTTTCGATGTTATCTGTACTCATCAGCAAACTACCGAAAACATTAGACCTTTTTCCTTACCTCAACAAACGTGCCGTTAAATAATATTAGATATTTTTTAATTTTCGAGCCATAGTTACTCTCTCCATGCAACTGGCCAGCGAATTCGTCAGGTAGGCGGTGAGAAGAAAGCTGCTAAATTCATTTGGGGGATCGTGGTAGCATCACAGTGTGTCCGTATATAAAAGGGATATGATCAGAGGATGCTTTTAGTTAGTTTATAGTCACTTTTGCGTTTGGGATTTGTTTTGCACAGGTAAGAAAGTGTAGTGGTGTGTGGATATGATTAGCAGATAAGGTGCCGCTTTTGGAAAATAATAATTTGCTTGGGCTCAAGTGTCGTATAATAAGTGTAAGTATGGACAGCTTTTTATTTGTGCCCCATGGACGTTGTGCTGTGACTTGTTGAAGATTTTCACCCACATTTAGGATTAGGCGTGAAAAATTAGGGGTTGATTTGTGAAAAAAAAAATATGATTTGCGTTCCCACCGAATGAAAATTAAATTTGCTACATTGTGCGGATTTATATTAAGCGACTTTTTAAATGCATTTTTTCCTCTTAACATTGTTAAAAGAAGTGATATTAAAGTTTTTAATGTTACGTTAATAGCCACTATATAATAATATTTAATAATATAGTATATAATTTAATGAAAGTATTACCAAATTAAAGTGTAATGTTGATTGTATCATTAATTTGCCAACAAATTTGAAAAGATTAACATCCATCTGCTAATTTTATGGCTCAATTCTATGGTTCATTTCAAAACGTCTCTTCAGAGTATGTCACCGAAAACCAGAAAAAATATAATATTCTAAACATCAGCATAAAATACAATGACAAAGAAATATATATAGTTTAACCCTAACGACCGCATACTGTTTGAAAGATAACAGATGCAAGTAATTAATAGATACACCTATAAATATTTAATATACCTAAATTATTAATTTTATTAACTAAATTTGGATCGGTGCATGGTTTTTTAGATTAATGCAAATGAAGCAGGTGTATATTCTACAATTTAAAAAAGCTCTAATAAGTTATTTTTTAATTGATATTTCATTTACGTTTAACGAAAACAAAAAAGAATAAAGCAAACAAACAAAAGATACAATTTAACTGAATTATTAAATAATTGCTTTCATTATATTTGATAAAATATTCTTGAGGTTCATATTTTAAAAGTGTTTTAATATAGGTATTTATGGTATTTTAGGCACTGGTACTTTAACATTTTTCTTGTTTTTGTGTTCCTCCATAATCTGGCGTATTACTAAAAATTCACCTATGAATATTTCATTATAAAAATTATTTTCTAAGTATCCCACAATAATTCGATTCAGTTTTTTGTTTTTTTTTTCAAGAGAAAATGATTAAACCACTTATTTTTTTAAAGCAGTTATCGACAAAATTATTTTTTTGTTGGTAATTCGAAAATTTCTCTATTTTCGTTATAAAAACACGAAACATTTGAAATCAAAATTATCTGGAATTCGCCAAAATAACAGTCAATAATGTTTATATACACTGAGTTCACAAATTATGATACATTTCGACCTAGTAACATCTTAAACTGTTTAAGATGTTTCTATGGCTACTTACCCACCTTTAACAACAAAGTTAAAATTATAGGTAGATAAATTAAAAATAATCCTCTTAAAAGTTTAGAAAAAGAAAGCATTTATTAAATTTCTTTATTACATTTGTGATTAAATTCGTCCTTGCACTGAAACGAATAAATCCTATAACTTTTGTGCTAATTTTCATAGCTTGGAGCTCCTAAAGTAGGTATTACATAGGTACCATTCTAAATCTACTAGTTATGTGGCACATATAATTACATAAGATATAATTAATATAATTGTAAGATAATATTTATTTTTTAAATCATTTGGATCAGTAGTGTTCACTAAGTATTCTTAGTATCATTTTAGTTCCAATAAATATGGGAAATAAGGTTTAAATTATGTGTTATGAGCAAAATTGTCCAGTTATTGCAGTAGACATTATTATGAAATATGTTTCATTTATTCAACAATTGCCAAGTGATGTGTTTAAAAATATTCATTTTTCCGAAATTATCCAAAAAGTTGGCATAAATAATTTTTACCTTTCAGCTGTTATAATTATATATCTATACGGGGTGTCCCATCGAAAAGTATCATATTTCGCCGCCTTATATCTCTAAAACTAAAAGAGATATCGGGATGCGGTTTGGACAGAACGACTTAAGATTTTTGTAAGTTTTTTTGGCACTGTTGCCAAATCTCCAAATATATTAGTAAATTTTTTATTGAATACGCTCTTCTTTGGAGTAAAATTACTTGCTTATATTAAGTGGAACGCCCTGTATATTTTGCCATAATCAGAAAGCCTAATCACTTTACTTTTCAAAAAGGTATACATTGTTTACATTATCTTGAGAATTGGAGCCACAAAATTCAGTTTAATGGGAGCACCTCTTACTTGAACAGTTTGTGAAGCTGGTCTTCGTTTTCACAGTAGCCATGAAAAACAAAAGTACAATAATAAACTGTATTGTCAGTTGTGTCAAATATTTGAAGTATAGATATAAAAATTTTCACATTAGAAGGATCACTTTGATCATTTACTACTAAGGATGCACAAATGTATATTGAAGTAAATGGTGGGCAGTTAAAACAGATTGTTTTCTAACTTATTCAAGTAGTTTTCATTTATATAGTTATTTTGATTATTTTATCTGTTATTTTTATTACTTTCATTGCGCTTTATTGTTATTGTTATAAAACTTGTTCCTACCGATTATTAAAGAATTACCTATTCTTTTCTTCCTATCTTTTTTTATTTAAAAAGCAAATGCAGTCAAGTTCCACATCAAGTTTGATCAGAGATTTTAAAATGATAAAATATATAAGGTATTTTATTTAAAATAAGAGTACAAAAACTTAAAAATAACTTTACAAAGGAGGTATTTTTTTCATTCGTAATAACCCAAATAAGAGTACTTCTAACAAATTTAATTTTGTGGCTCCAATTCTCAAGATAATGTAAACAATACATACCTTTTTGAAAAGTAGAGTGATTAAGCTTTCTGTTTATGGCAAAATACACAGGGTGTTTCATTTAATATAAGTAAGTAATTTTACTCCAAAGAGGAGCGCATTCCATAAAAAATTTACTAATATATTTGGAGATTTGGTCAAATATTACAAAAATCCTAAGTCGTTCTGCCCAAACCGCATCCCGATAACTCTTTTAGTTTTCGAGATATAAGGCGACGAAATGTGATAATTTTCGATGGGACACCCTGTATATTAGGTGTCCCTGAAATGTATGCATCAGTGAGTAATCATGAATCATTAGTTTTTGACTTGATAATATATGACAATTGAAGCCATATTACCTACAAGCAAAAATGCACCGTTAAGGCCTTATATAAGACAAATTTCAATAAAATAAAATAGTAAAAGTATTTTTATGCCACCTTGAGGTATATCGCTGCCCTCCAGAGAGATACCTACGAACAAATGGTGTTAGAATTCCATTTTACCACAACAAACATTTCTCAACAAATCAAGTATACAAAAAAACCATTCGAATAGCACTCCTAATGCCAAATGTGGTAAATGAATAATTATTTCTTGTCTTCAGGCGCATCTAGAGATTCACGATCTCGGCAAGAGTTGATTTTTTTTAGTAATAAGTAGAGGTTAACGCATGATTCTGTAATATATAAGTGAAAGCCTGAAATTATTTAATTAAGAACAGTAGCACAATGAAATGATTAGGTAAATCAATTTGTGCTACTCTGTAATATTTATTATAAACAAAATAGTATGTGAATGGGACGTTCTCATTAATAAATATACAATGCTATATGCATTTTAACACAAATTTAGTAGGTATTACATGCGTTCCAGTAAAATAGGTTTGCTTAATAAAAAAAATCACGGATTTCGCATGCCTTGCAACCATCGGAGACATTGGAAATGAACACCATAATTATAAGATAAAGATAATTATATGATGAACATAATTATAAGCGCGCCGATCGTCCTATCAATAAGACGCTACTCCATTAAGCGAGTACGGTATTATAACTAAACACTCCCCAATACTCTTATGCCACTCGCCGGTTGAACGCTGTGCGATCTATATTAATGGAGAGTAAAGTCTCGGGTCTAACTTGGTTCTTTCTAGGGGTAGACATCAATAGAGGCACCGGTATTGGCACTATAAGCCTGAGCGCGCCGTAATACTTCACTCTGATAAACGCGGGCGCTTTTTAAAAATTCGATAATTCGCAAACGGTTACAGATATAAACCCAAACTTTTTCAATATCTAGGCTACATTTCATTCGCTGCAGATATACCGGGCGTTTCACGAGAATGGGATAAAAGACAGTAGTGTCGTTCACAAACATGAGCAAATGCAATGGTATCGGGCGTTTTGTCTCAGAGTGACAGCATTTAAGTATATTCTTTTAATTTAGCAAATTATAGAATTCTAAGCTGAAAATATGTCTTAAACCTTACTCTAAACTCAGCCGTGTCAGATATATTTGACATTCTATACCAAAAAATAACATTCCTACACATTCCTATACATTCGTAAAGGAATTTTTCATATTTTCATATTTTAGGTGTATCTTTGATAATTAAAATAAATTCAAGAATAGTATCTACATTAAGTAATCTGATGCGCCTACAGAATAATATATGCCACTCCCTCTCCCACATAAGTGTTAGGCTTTCAGCCTAATCCTTGTAATTACAATGAGGGGTAGTCACATTACTATACGAGTTACTTTTCAAGTTACAGCTGCTGTTAAAACATGTTTTTGTTTAAATGAAGCACTTTGTATTTTCACAAAGTTATAAAAACGAAGTTATTCACGAAGTTTCTGTTAATATTAGGTATTGTAGGAGTTAATGTTAGCACAACAGCACTTTGTATTGTTATTCAGTTCAGGTATTGGAGTTAATGTTACAACTTTCTGAAATATTTCTAATTTACAAAGATTTTTCGTACACATTTCTATCATAAGGCCATGAATCAACAATTGAGTATGTACCAATCACCTCAACAATTTAATTTAAATTTATTTGAAATCTTATTGAGTGTCTTTTCTTATCTGAAGTTATTTATATACCGGGTGGCTAAAAGTAGTTGGCCTATTAAATTATTTCAGAGACCACTTCTATTTCATTTTGAAATTTGGCCCTCTACTTTTAACCACGCGGTATAGACATTTGCAAAGTGTTTCTGCCATATATTCGATCCTGCATAGATTTTGAGGATCCAATTATTGTTTCTGCTATTAACTATATGGCTCGATTTTAAGTAAAGTAGCAGTGCATACTCATCAATCTCACATAGTACATATCTGCTTTCTGATATATTAAGAGCATACAACATTCGACAAACTCAAAAAATGTAATTTTCATAAACAAAATTCAAGTTCGCAGAGTGCTTTTACAGATAAGGAAGCGATGACGAGTGCTGTGAAACATTAGTTGAAATTTTGCAGGCCCAGCAAATTAATATCTGTCAATAGTTGTCAATAATATTACCTAACATCATTTTGCCATTTATTTTGATACATATCTATAATTACAATGTATAAAATTTGTAATCAAAATTCATATTTATATTAGAAGGAATATATTATCTACCCGCATAGTTTTATACCACGCACATTTACGTGTTTACGTGTACATAAAGGTGTATAGGGTGTGTTTGAATATAGGTGTAGTTATAGGATTCCATATTCAAAGTTATTTTTAATGGTCAAAAAGAATTTTTTAAATAGTAAAAATGCTATCTTCTGCATGATGGAATTTAACTAATGGTAGTTGTTTCTGAAGCGCAAATGAGGTCTACTGAATAATAATATGCCACCCTCTCTCCCACACAAGTCTCAGACTTCTGAGATAATCCTTAGAATGAGGGGTACGTTTTTGACCATCATCTCTCAGTTCTTCGTTGGTTTATGTTTCTTGTAGAAGGATTAATACTAAGTCTAACAAGAAATTATGTTTTGTTTAGAAACAATCTTACTATATTGCATATATGCAGTAGGTATGGCTGCGTTTTGTGCCTGGATGTATAGGAACATTTTCTTCCAGGCTAAGTTGAGCGAAATGATTTATGAATGAGTGTGGAGTGACACCCGTCACAGATATAATGGATGGATTGATATGAACTTGTTTCTGTTTTCATATCCAAGTATATATTTATATACCTACATTGTATATCTGTATACACATAAACTAGAAAATCTGTAGCCCAAATCTAAAGAAAGAAGAAGCGATGTAAACAAGCACAGCGACGGTGGTGGGCAAAGTACGGTCGGCCCAGGCCACGCCTTTGTCTTCTGTTCCCTCCGGCGGGCGCGGTGGCCAGCCGGCAGTTAGTACAATCACAGCTTGATCGACATTCGCTATTCGCTATCGCTCTCGCACTGAGAAGAGAAGTCAGAGTTTGACGTACAATATTTGTAGTTATCGTAAATGCGCGATAACAGTGCCGTATTAAAAACTCTTGAAACATTTTATAAATAACTTTTGAAATAGACATGAATAAAACGTTGATGCCTAATTTAGAAATAAGTACTAATGGGATTCAGGTCTACCTATTTGGCAAAGTTTTAAAAAAGAAATTTGCGATAGTAATTATGTACATATGTTTATTACACATTAATTATTTACAAAAATAAAAATAGACAATACTTCAATACAGTGATGCCTAATTTAGAAATAAGTATAATAATGGGATTCAGATCTACCTATTTGGGAAAGTTTTAAAAAAGAAATTTGAGATAGTAATTATGTACATATGTTTACTACACATTCATTATTTACAAAAATAAAAATAGACAATACTTTACAATGAGGTACATATAATAAATAATAATAAAAAATCTTTATTGTGTTCTTAACGAAAAAAGAAAGAAAGAAACACAAACGGTAAGAATTCGGCATTGCCGTTCTTCCATTCCACCTATATAAATTTTCAAAATTGAAGCTTGGCTTGGCTTTTATGAAGTGTGTCCAATTTGTCCAAAAGGTCTTCCCTATTGGCTTTCATTAGCCATATCCTTGCCCTAAAAAAAATTAATATTTTTTTAAAAATTAGTTAAAATTATTTTTAAACACACCGCAAAACATTAGCAAAAAAAAATTATACTCGACTACATGCGCAGTACTGTTCTATAATTTTGTTTTTCCTAAAACTAAAATATAATAGCTGGCCAACTTTTAAACGAAATTCATTAAATCTTAAATTGAGTGATTGTATAAACCATATTATTGGCTGTCTATGAATGAATTTCCTAAATTAAGTTAACATACTAAATTACATTTATGTATAACACATTTTTATCTACTTACCGATGGGGTTGTTTAGGAAAGATAAAAAAGCTCTTATTACAATTATAGCTTTTATTATTGCAGTTTTTAGTTGCACATACGTTTCCTGTTTTTCTATTACTCATTATCACTAATGAAAAAAGCAACACTATAGAAAACAAAATAATAAAAAAGCACAATAAATAAACACAAAACATTACACTCAAAATAAATTCGCAAGAATAACTGAATAACTACGTCGCTGGCTTAATCGATAATCAACACAAAGTGATTTCCCTATTTCGGTTGGAAACTCTCGCCACTGTGCTGTTCTCTTCTCAAAGGCGGGCCTAAGAAGTGGCGCGCGTGGATCGGCGCAAACCGTCCCTGCCAAAAGAGCGAGCGTACCCTTCCACTTAGTTGGGCGGTGATTCTACGTCTACCACAACATGCATGCCTTTCACCCATTCGCTGAGGACTCTCTGTTTATCACATTGTTACCTACATCGCTTCGTCCCTCTTTAGATTTCGGCTAAATATTTTTTAGTTAATCTGTATAAGTAATTATTATTACTATTATTAGTATTATTAATAGCATTACGTATTATTATTATTATTCCCTGACTCGGATTCTCAGGGTCAGGCGCTGGTGGTTACCAGTAGCTATTCCCCACGTCCGTAGGATACACAACTACCGAGTCCGGGAATCGTGTGCCCTGAGTAGACGTAATGAACCCAAAATGACCCCCTTCTGTGAAGGTTAATCTAGCTAGGGTTGACTCTATCATCTATCGTTGAAGTCTCTTTAAAATTCATTCTTCCCCACGTCTCATTCCCACAACGAATTCAATATTCCCTCAATATATAATCATTAATAATGATTATGTTGAGTTATAATGATTAATTATAATGATTCATTATTATTATCATTATTATTATTATTATCATGAAGGTGTTTAACTAGGGTTGACTCTATCTTCTATCGTTGAAGTCTCTTTAAAAATTATTCTTCCCCACTTCTCATTCCCACAACGGACTCAATATCCCCTCAATATATAATCATTAATAATGATTGTGTTGAGTTATAATGATTAATAATAATGATTCATTATTATTATCATTATTATTATTATTATCATGAAGGTGTCTAACTAGGGTTGACTCTATCATCTATCGTTGAAGTCTCTTTAAAAAATAACGGTGCATAATAAAGTTGCGTAATCAGGGAACCAACATAATGACCCAAAAAAGTCAAGGCTAACTTGATTAGGTTTTGAAATATTAGAAAAAAAAAACGAAATTCTGGAAATTCGTTTTTATTTTTTGCAGCCTTATTTGAGCAGATATTGAAAAATGAAGAGCGCTTTCTTGAAGCAACTTTCTGTCCTCTATTGGTCAGTATATTTAGATTTTAAAAACGTTTCGTTTTTCCTGAACCATCATCAACTACATTTTTTTAATACGGACCTGGAATTTTGAAATCATAACTTGCAAGTCTCCTCTACCCCTAACAACATACTACCCGAGAATAAATAATATTCGGACGTTTCGAACTAAAAAAATGCATCTTCAGTGTTTCCATTTCGAATTGTACAATTTTTTATCTGCGTACCTACTTTTTACTCATTTATCTTGTACAAAAATGTCATTGGATGTTATTAAAGTCAATTCTACCGGGTTTCCCATTTCATTTGACTAATGGCAATTAACATGGGCTATTACATTACATTGAATTTTATATTTCCAGGGCACACTATGAGAAATATTGCTAACGGAATCGATAGTAGTGACTGTCAAACACTTCTGATTACCAAAATACTAAAGCGAAATGTTTTTTTAATTAAAATATCAAAAAAAATTCGTTTTAAGTTAATAGATGTAGTTTACATAGGCGTTTTAAGCAATGTTATCTTATGTCATCTGGTGGACTATTTTTTATTTATTAAAAAATATGTTGGTGTATGTTTATTGTAAAAAATATGTTGCTTGTTGATTACTTATTTTATAAGATAGTAGCTTTAGCTAAAGATAAAGGAAACGAACCAATTAAAACATGTTTTTTTTTTAAAAGTGAATATTGTGACTTTCAAAAATAATAACTAGGTAGTGACAATAAACCATATTTATTCGAATAAGTAAACACTAATAATTTGTAATTAATGAAAAAGTAAAATAAAAAAAAGTTGTCTCTGGCGGGATTTAAACCTGCAAAATTTTGCGGTTTAGTTTGAAACACTGCCACTCAACCAACTAGTCCATCGGATGACATAAGATGATATTGTTTAAAACGCCTATGTAAACTACATCTATTAACTTAAAACGAATTTTTATTGATATTTTAATTAAAAAAGCATTTCGCTTTAGTATTTTGGTAATCAGAAGGGTTTGACTGTCAGTACTATCGATTCCGTTAGCAATATTTCTCATAGTGTGCCCTGGAAATATAAAATTCAATGAAATGTAATAGCCCATGCTAATTGCCATTAGTCAAACCAAATGAGACACCCGGCATACTGTGTACTAAAGTCAGTACTACTGTGTGAAAATAAACTAATATTCTCTTTGGTATGGCCCGGCCGGCAGTACTGGTGAAATAGTAAGAACACCTGATTGAAAAAATTAAAAAAACGTGACTACGCTAAAAGCGATTTTCACACGAACACAATGGAAGTGGTTTTATTGGGAACTACTAATATTATAGCTTAGTTAGATTCAGCTTATTCAATAAATTATTTACAAACACATACTGACAATGTAATTAAAAAATAGATATTTTATCCGAGATTAGAAATTGCATAAAATTTTGCCGAGATTTTGAATTAGCGTTGAAAGGACATCACGAATCTGATACAACGGATGGTAGAATCGAATAAACTTTTTAGAAAATAGGTAAAATCAACATTTGTAGAACCCTGCTTTATCTCATCACGAGCCGCCCCTGATAAATAAACAAATAAATAAACGTCAGGTTACGTCACAACCAGAAGAGGCAGGACTGTAAAATATTTTATTTGTAGAAACCACCCTGTATATCAACTACGTATAGAGTTTCAGAAAAATTATATCAGTACCTACTTTCAGAGTTAATGTTTGAAAATGCTCTAAGCTGGACTCACTATATACTGTGTCCCACCGGGAACCGCCTCGATCTATATATGGCAAACTATAGATAATTAGGAAAAAATTGAAAATTGGCCAGTGTACGAAAGTCACAGGGAGCAAGCGATCTAAAATATTTTCAAGATGGCCGCACTTCCGGTTAAACCGGAAGTAGGTGTCAACTTGCTTATTTCAAATGGAACACCCTGTATATTATTAGATTTTTGAATTCTACTCAAAATTTTAAACACATTTCATGTAGGATGTTCTATACCTATCTTCAACCGTTTTTGAAATATTGACAGGTGAATATTGACATTTTTCAACTTTGACACCCTGTACAATCTAAACGGTTTGAGATCGAGCAAAACGGTTTGCACATTCCTATCTTAACTTTTCATAAGCTATCGTTTGATACTAATTTCAGATTTTCTAGAAATAAAAATTTTCGATTAAATTTAATCTCTTATGGTTACATCTGAAATTAGTATCAAACGATACCTTATGAAAAGTTAAGATAGGAATGTGTAAACCGTTTTGTTCGATCTCAAACCGTTTAGATTTTACAGGGTGTCAAAGTTGAAAAATGTCAAGATTCACCTGTCAATATTTCAAAAACGGTTGAAGATAGGTATATAGGACATCCTACATGAAATATATTTAAAATTTTGTATAGAATTAAAAAATCTAATAATATTACATTTGAAATAAGCAAGTTGACACCTACTTCCGGTATATCCGGAAGTGCGGCCATCTAGAAAATATTTTAGATCGCTTGCCCCCAGTGACTTTGGTACACTGCCCAATTTTCAATTTTTTCCTAATTATAGTTTGCCATATACATATAGATCGAGGCGGTCCCCAGTGGGACACCGTGTATTATACCCGAGTACCGTTTCATATTTTTTAACACCACATTCTATATGTGCCTATCTCAAAAAACAATTAACCGCGCTAACCTAAAATTTAAGGTTAAGGGAACGGAATTACACACGTTAATTCAAACATTAATCCAACACACAATGCGCAAGATAATGCGAACAATCGCGTAGTTTTCACATCTGATAAGTCGATTCATTAATTAAAAAGTAGGTATAATTGCAGGCGTTAGTGAATAGTTGTTGAGATAAAATGCTTACCTGCGGTGTTAGAATATGGAAACGAAAGTGTATATTATGTACATTAAGTATGCACAGAGATTTCTCACTACCGTATTGTTCTTATATAGTATGGAACGTGTACGTTGTGGGATAGATTCAGTAATTTCAAAGTAAATAAAGTACATAGGTAGGTAAGTACCTACCTATGTAATTCGTGTCGGAAGTACTTATACAGGGTTGAGCAAAAGTCCCGGAACGGCTCGATTACAGCCGAACGGAATGTCGTATCATATTCGGGTTTTCAGCTCTGTAATCAACGAAATTTTAGAACTTCTTGACGTGTGTTTAATGCCCGTGATGGGCATAACATTCTATATATTTTTTCATATTTTGATAGTTTTAGATGCCTACAGCCTTATTAATAATAAAACTTAGAATGTTCTAAGACTTGACTAGAATGTAATTAGTTAAAACTGCATTAATAATACCATTTAAATGCATGTTAACGCTAAAATGATGTTAAATCACTAGTTATCAGTTTGGGTATGTTTTACAATAAGTTAAAGTTAACCTAAAAGTTTAACAAAAATGGCAGCAGTTTTTCTTTTCCCTCCCAATTAACAGATCGAGAACGTTTTTCTGAAATATTAAATAATTTAATGCGACATTTTCCGTATTTATATGTCAGTAACCTCAATAATTATATAAAATTTTATTATGGCATGGTTACTTATCGAATTCATTAGGGAGTTTTTGAACCCCTTAAATTTTAGTACGTCGTTATCGTTATTCTGGGCATGTGCAGTTCCAAAACTATCATTTTCATCATTTTTGGCACTGCGCGTGCTCAGTAGAACGATTGCGATAACGATAAGGTAAAAATTTAAGGTGTTCAAAATCTCCCTATATAAAAGGCAAAGTTAATGCTTATCAAGGGCGAATTTACCATGAATTCAAATTTTACATTAGCAAAAAGCAAAAACGTATATAATTAGTTAAAAAATATATAAACGTAATTCACTTAAGGATATTTTAATAAACACTTCTATTTGCTATTTCATGTTTGTCCAAAGAAAAACGTACCTATCTAAATGCTTTTAAAAATGTGGTTTTTTGAGATAATCCCCCATGTTGAAAAGCTAAATCCGCCCTTGATTGCTTATTAACACAAAACAGTCTTGACACAAGACACTTGTCAGTCTTGTCACTTTGAGTAAATGTTTGTAAATGCAGGTTAGATTTATTGCAGTGAAATTAGCTCTATGTATAGAATGAGATGTTGTCACATTAACTTTTTATTTAGCATGCTGTTAGTTATTTGTCTATAAATATTTAATTATTAATATGAACTACTTAGATTGATATAAGAATATAACTTGATGTTATTGTGATTATTATTAATATGGGTGATAGTCTGTTATTTGCAATTTTTTAATCATACGCTAAAAATTTACTAGTCTGTATACTATCACACAATTTTTTTAACCCGTTTTTCACTTAAAATAAAATATCACTGCATGTATTCAGATGTTTATCTACTTGTAAAAGCGTCAAAATAATTGCTACTTATCTAATATTTCTGCTAATATTTCACCCAACTCCCCGAAAATTTCTGGAGAGGCTAGAGCATTGTCAGGCAGTGGAGGGGTTTCATTTTGAACATTTAATTCAAAATTTAACTCAGTTTTAATTCAAAAGTAAAATACTTTCATTAGATATGGAAATTCGACTTTTATTTTGATTTACGTTATTATGATAAAATTAAATGACATAAACCATACAAACCTTTAATACTTAAACTCAGAACAGCTTAAATTATAAAAATATGTAGGGTGTTCTAAAAAAAATTGACGTTTTCGTCACACCTCCGTATATGATGACGTCACTTCAATTTCGTTGATTACAGTGCCGAAAACCCGAATTAGTTTTTCTACTACACTTGTGTCATATAGTCGTGCCACAATATCTAAAGTACGAGATACAGCTTCTATAGATATTTATTTTCAGTATATAATGTTTTGAACAGGTCTGTATTTGTACACGTGCTTATTAAAAATTTGTAATAAGTGAACATTTCATAATACTTAATGACTTTTCGTGACGTTTCATGAAATGTACCTACGCAGATATTAACCTTATGCTATCCTAATTAAATTTAACTGCGTTTGGCATAATATATAATTTCTGTTTGCTAATATCTAGATTTTGTACACATATAATCCAACGCAGATGTTGGAGGAACATCAAATGAGGTTTTGATGCAGCGTATAACCTTAAAGTCTTAACCCAGAGTCACTAACCTCTAATGTCACTTGTTCTGTTATATTTTTGTACAAAATTTTGTATAATTTCATTGACTCGAGAATCTAATTCAATGTGCCTTAGAGTCTCATCACTTAATTAAAGAAATTGTCACTCCTTTCTTCTGTGAATTGTATGTACATTCCCGTATATTTTGACCCCTACCTACAGGGGTTATTAAGAAAGTTAGCAAAAAAGTTTAAATAAAAAAGTTGTTTGGTTTTTCACGTATTATTTTTTGGCTAGGTCGAAAAAAAAATTGAATGTCGTAAATTTGGGGAAACCAATTGAACATAATATTTTTAAATGGGACACCCTGTATATATTTAATATTTAATGTTTGCAATAAATCATAAAAAAATATTAAAAAATGAAAATATATTTAAATAACTAAGGAGGTTACATCGAAAATCATTAAATATTTTTTATTACTGTTGTTTTCTACCGATAAATATTTTTAGTTCTTTGTATTTTTTGTATTTTTTTATGGTACTCGTTGTCGAATATTTCGAAAACTGTCAGTGCAAATGTCAACAAAATATATATTTTTCAAATCAGGAAAAAAATGTTCACCCAAGCGTGTAAAATTATACAGGATGTCCCATTTAAAAATATTATGTTCAACTGGTTTTCCCAAATTTACGACATGCAATTTTTTTTCGACCTAGCTAAAAGATAATATGTGAAAAACCAAACAACTTTTGTATTTAAAGTTTTTTTCTAACTTTCTTAATAACTCCTGTAGGTAGGGGTCAAAATATACGCGAATACCCTGTACGTACAAATGTTCTTATTTCCTCACCCCCATAATCAAGTTATTAATAATCACAGCAATATTCGAGCTACTCTTGATACTTTTGCTTATTCCATACAATCTTTCTAAAAAATTGTTTATAACTTCGGTTTGCATCAACCAAATTTAACAAACTTTATCTCGTTGGAACGAGCATCATCCAACGTTTCAATAGATTTTTTTTGTATATAAAGTTATTTTATTTAATATTGCATTCGAAATTGCCTAAAAAAAGGCAAATTGTAATATACAACTTGAGTGTTTTCAAGCCTTTTCAGTACTTGCATTTGGAGCATAGTGTTTTAAGTTTAAGCCGCACACATAGCTTTCAAGCACTGAAAAGTATTTAAAACACTTCTACCCATCTCCATATATGTCGGTTTATCGTTGTTGAAAATATATATAAAAAAACTACAAATGTATAACACATATCATTAAGCATAATAGGAAAAAATAATAACTTAAAACGTACTAATTTATATTACGTTTTATTCATTTTATTTTTTGCAGTTAGATTTTCCTTCAGGCGCTGTAAATCAGCTGGTATATAATTAAAATATTATTTGTATACCTACCTCTGTAGTTTATATATCACATGTTCTGATCAGGCAGTCAGAATACTTTTCACTAGAGTTGCGACTTTTTAAAAAAATTCAGGCCCGGCCCGACAGAGTATAGGCCAGGCCAGGCCAGGCCAGATAAACCCACCGAACGTTTGGCCCAATTAAAGCCAGACCTCTTGACAATTATGGCCCGGCCAGGCCAGATTTGAGCCAGGCCCGACCAAGCCAGATAGAATTCGGCCCGGCCCGGCCAGACCAAGCCAGGCGCGATTCGGCTACGCCAGACTATCAAGGCAAGTTTAGCCAGAATCGGTCCGCCCAAATTCAACCCAGTCTGCCTAAGCCACATTCGGCGATACCAGAAATCCTGCCTACTTGACATTGACAATAGGTATGACAAATTCATAAATTTATTAACTCTTTTATGTCTCAATGAAACGTATAAATGTCTCACAAAATAGAACAAAACAACTTTAATAGAATAATTTTTTATTTCATTATCAAATAAAATACAAACTCCGAAAATAAATTTGTTCAACAACTTAAACACAAACATAATGTTTTACATTTAACACTTGTAATATATATATATAGTAGTATAAGATATTATATGTATGTATAGTGAGTCCCAGAAGTGATGTCTAAATTCATTTAAAATTCAGCGGTGTGTTTTTTGGAAAAACACTCGGACTTGTGGATTTTTATTTTTTAATGCGATTTTTTTACGCTCAATTCATGTATACAGGGTAGTCCAAAAAGAAGTTACGACCATCAACTTTATTTTTTCAAATATTTCATTTTTAAATTCTGCATCGAATTCTAAGTCCGTGTAAGAATTTTTAGATGTGCTTAAATATCAGAGTAATACTTATTGCTAAGTATAATTTTTCCATTTTGGGACACCTTAAATTTTAAGTAGTATGAGTGAGATTGGCCGTAAGTGGTCAGATAAATGGGTGAAACACCTCAAGTTATTATGAAATGAAATTCCTCATAGGAAGAACAAGATATAGTATTTTAAAATTGTTATACAGCAAACCGGTTAGCCTAGGTTAAGTCATAATTGGTCCGATCCGGCCCGAAACGGGCAGCCCAGCTCAGGCCCGAACTGGCCCGGCCAGGCCCGAACCGGCCCGGCCATGCCCGAACCGGCCCGGCCATGTCCGAACCGGCCCGGCCAGGCCCGAATCAGCCCGGCCAGGCCAGGCCCGATCCGGCCAGGCCAGACCTGGCCCGAATCGGCCAGTCGGGCCTGGCCAATTCAATTGCAGCCCGGCCCGGCCAGGTATTACAAAGCATCCGGCCAGGTCCAGCCCGGCCAGTAAAATATGCAGATTTTCCCGGCCTGGCCTGGCCGGGCTTCTGGCCTCAAATCCTAACTCTACTTTTCACATCACTTTTTACCACAATTAGTAAAATTAGAAACAGAACTAATTTAACTAACCTTATCAAATGAATCAATTCAAAGCTATTCAGTGTACAATCAGTGCGGTTGTTATTCAATACCATTTTTGATGTCGAAGCGAATCGTATTCTTATTTCTATATTTCGTATGAATTTGGTATGATAAAAATAGGAGGAACCTTGAATACTAATCGAGAGTCCATCCGTGTTACTTTATACAAGGTGTTCTTTAACTGTATGCTGAATTTGTATGTGATTTTTTTATTTATATTCCTTTTAAAACTTCTGACAGAACATAAGTACGGTGTATAGTAATAATTTGCATAATTTTTGCAACGATTTGACTTTTAAAATATAAAATAATTAAATAAGTGTGAATAAATATAACGTATGTAACTAATTAAATGGCACTACAATTTTTTAAATAACAATAGTTTATATTGCAACATTTATGAACATAATTTTCTGTTGCTGCGGTTCTCATGCGGTATTTGCGTTGACTAGCAAAATACAGGGTGTCCACCTAGTGCGCGTAATTCCAATATCTGGGTTAATAAAAGAGATAACTTAATTTTTTTTTCTACAGGGTTGTCTAATATCCCGAGCTGCACAAAATGAAAATATATTTACATATTCAGGGTGTTCAGTTTTTCCTGGACAGGTACCAACTTCAGTTTTTTAAATGGAAACCTATATTTTTTATGGCATTATCGTATTCTACGTAAAAAATTAGTGGGACTTTGTGCATAACACTGCTATTGAAATATTGATAGTTTTCGAGATATTTGACTTTTAATTTTTTTTTCTTATGTTTCGTCACTTCTAATAGTTGACATAATTATGGTTGTATGACAGCTAGAAATTATTTTTTTTCAGAAACTGTAGAGTGAAGATGGCTCTTTCGAAAAACGTATCAAAAGTTGACCTGCGATATACAGGGGGCAACAGAAATCGTGCCAAACCTGATGGTTTAAAATTTAAAAAATCTCGACTTTTTCAAATGGAACACCCTGTGTTTTATGATTTCATTAGATGCCTTTCTGTAGACTCTACAATTTTATAATAGCTTTCCCTATACCTAAGTTGCGTAGTTTTTCCAAAAAAACCACTTTTATGAAAAATACCCGATTTGCGCACTCCTTTGACGGAAAAAATATTGTAAGGCTATTTATTTTTATAAAATGTATTAGTTTACACTTCTTAAAATAAAAATAACTGAAAAATTTAGATAATTTCAGTTTAATAAACAAGTCTTTATGGAAAGTTACCATTTATTTGTAAATAAAAGTAAAAAATCATAAAAGCTCTACATGTAATTAAGAATTAGCAAAACTGGCGTATGCTTTAGAAGAAGTTCATGGGAATTATTTGCTAGCAGCACGTATTTATAGAGATTCCCACGTGCTGACTGTTTTGAAAATGTGAAAGAAAGATTTGAAAGAACAGCAAATGGGAATTATGAGAAAACTACCAGGAGACATGGGAGTAACAACGATAATATTTAGTTTAATGTTGTGGTTTCTGCTGTTGATAATTCCCATGAACTTCTTCTAAAGCATACGCCAGTTTTGCTAATTCTTAATTACATGTAGAGCTTTTATGATTTTTTACTTTTATTTACAAATAAATGGTAACTTTCCATAAAGACTTGTTTATTAAACTGAAATTATCTAAATTTTTCAGTTATTTTTATTTTAAGAAGTGTAAACTAATACATTTTATAAAAATAAATAGCCTTACAATATTTTTTCCGTCAAAGGAGTGCGCAAATCGGGTATTTTTCATAAAAGTGGTTTTTTTGCACAAACTACGCAACTTAGGTATAGGGAAAGCTATTATAAAATTGTAGAGTCTACAGAAAGGCATCTAATGAAATCATAAAACACAGGGTGTTCCATTTGAAAAAGTCGAGATTTTTTAAATTTTAAACCATCAGGTTTGGCACGATTTCTGTTGCCCCCTGTATATCGCAGGTCAACTTTTGATACGTTTTTCGAAAGAGCCATCTTCACTCTACAGTTTCTGAAAAAAAATAATTTCTAGCTGTCATACAACCATAATTATGTCAACTATTAGAAGTGACGAAACATAAGAAAAAAAAAATTAAAAGTCAAATATCTCGAAAACTATCAATATTTCAATAGCAGTGTTATGCACAAAGTCCCACTAATTTTTTACGTAGAATTCGATAATGCCATAAAAAATATAGGTTTCCATTTAAAAAAATGAAGTTGGTACCTGTCCAGGAAAAACTGAACACCCTGAATATGTAAATATATTTTCATTTTGTGCAGCTCGGGATATTAGACAACCCTGTAGAAAAAAAAATTAAGTTATCTCTTTTATTAACCCAGATATTGGACTTAGGCGCACTAGGTGGACACCCTGTATATTAAATCTTATGTGAAATTGTAATGATCCTAACAATTCTCAAAAAAATAATACTAAGTATTAATAACGTGAGAAAATCCGAATAATATTTCGGCAGTTTTTATGCCTTTATAAATATGTTTACTTCATACACTGTTAGCGAAAGTGTCATTAAACAACGAAATTTATTACACATCTTTATTATTGGTCCAGCAGTTTCTGACCCTTGCGGTCGTTTTCTCTTGTTTATTTGTTTATACTAAATGTGTCTTTTGAGTCATATCGCACGCAAGAAGAGTGAAAAACAATCATAAATTATGATACCCTACACTTGTTTGACCGAAATATTAATTAGTTTGTACCGATATATAATTGTTTATTTTATGAGTATGTTTCAGTGAAAGTTTAAAAAAGTAGCACTGTGTACTGAGCATCCACCTACATTACCTGTTATATACTGAAAGATGCAACAGTTTCTGATATTTGCGGTTATTTTCACTTTACTTTTTAAATTACAATTATTTTGATGTTACATATACATTTTGAGTCAAATTTCTCGAGGCGGGTAAGTCAGGTCAGATCACTTTCGAAACTATTATACCAGCAAGCAATCAGTTAAATTCTTAGGTACTAATTGTTATTCTCTCTTTAAAATTGTTTAAGCGTTGTGTGTGGAGATAGAAAAGAATAATTCATGTTATTCAGATACCATTTACGATACGTAAGGATCTATCGAGAATAAAACTCAAATGTCATAGTTTAATAATGAACAATTTTTTTTTTTTTTAGAAGAAATCAAAATGCACAAATAGCACATTTGATCCCCACATAATACGTAGGTATCAGTAGAAAGAGAGAAAAAATTACCTTTTAACTAACTAATTTAATGAAGCAGCAAAAAAATTAAGCACGCCAGTGGGTTCTATTAGAAAAAGTGTCTAAATAATATGTGTATCATTCCATTCTATCTCCACAATCAACCAATATATGGACATGTACCAGAAAGTTTAAAAATCGAAATTTTGTTTATTGTTCGAAAGTTGGTCACGAAAAAAGAGATCGGGAAGGGGTTCATTTTTTTCTATCTCTTATAGTTAACGAGGTTAGCCTATAAAAACATCGAAATTTGATCAACGTGTATACAGTGTGGTTCACATTAAACTGACCCCCCCCTTTTATCACCCTAATTCTTTACATATTTTGTTTTCAAAAGACATTCCGGTTTCAAAATTTGAATCATCCTAAAATATACAGGGTATATCAAAAAATAACTTTTTTAATTGAATACCCTGTATATTTTGCAAAAACTAAAAGTATCTATTTTTTCTGAATTCAACGATATATAACTCTTTAGGCTTATCTTTAACAGTTTGCAAGATATTTGCACTTTTATTTATTGCAGTTTCGTTATTGCGTTCATTTCTATATATTATTAATAAGCACATTATTAAGATATTTTTAGAGAGGTAAGATATATTAAAATAACAAAAATGTATTACAGTATTTATAAATACCTAATAATAATTAAATAATAAAAAATGCTAGTCGAAGCGTTTACCTGTATAACTGTTAATCGTTTCTGTATGAGCTTTTCTAAAATTAGACATAGAAATTCCAAAAAGATACAGGCATTTCATTAGAAAATCTAGACGGAAATGGAACTTACACTTCAAATTTACCTTAAAAAATTACGATACCTAAGTATTTTAATTATATTGATTTTAAAAAATGTATCTTAAAATATTAGAGAAAAAGGGGACATACCATATGAGCCTGTTAAGTTACTTTCACATCTGACACTTGTATCCCGACATATGTCATGTGTCAGACATAAAATAGTTTTTATTGTTTACATGCTGAAACAAATGTATGTCATGGATATTTGTATAACATCTCTCAACGTATCTCTCTAACATAAATTGTTCACTCTTTAGATTAGATACAATTTCTGTCCGTCATAAATATCATGTAAAACGTTTACGCACGATAGATGTACCGATACGAGTATGCAGTTTTTCTTCTTGTAACGTAAATGAAAAGTCTTCTCTATTCTTAAACTCATATTACCAAACAAAAATGACATTTATAATATAAATTGCATTGTATGCAGTGAGCGATGTGTGCAAGCAATTTTATTGTACGCAGAAATGGGTCTCGTTTACCTCATTACCATTACATGGTTTGTAATCGGCGCATTCACCATTTTCTCGAAATTACGACCATTGTTGTTGTTCATTGCTTTCTCGTCATATTTTCAACCAAAATCAAGTCGCAATTGGACTTGTATAAACAGAGAATCAATATGCTTCGTGTAAGTGGATATGGACCAAATTTTTTTGTGAAAATTATATTTATTCTATTAATTGTTTTGAAAAAAACATTTATCTCATTTAGATGTTCCAAGAAATATATAGGAAACACTATATATACTAGTATTTCGGCTTATTAGGCCTTTTTAAATAGAGTAAATGTCTATTACTAAATATTTCCAAGCGCGTTTTTGTTATTTATCGGTTTACGGGTACCTACCCCGATTGATCCCACCATCTAGTAAAACCCAAGTTTTTAGTACTTTTTTAAGAAGGGCGAAAATGTAAAATCTATCTGATCATTCTTAGTACAAGGATTTATAACTAAAGATTTTTTAATTTCTAAATTGCTCTAACAGATCTAAGCGCTTTCCTTTCTTTTCTCGATGCAGTATACCTTTACATTCTTCAGATCCACAAAATGATTGTTTTCTATACAATGCGTCGAAAATCCTGAATTTTTTGCGTTATTTAGTATGGATTTTTTATGTTATGTTACCCTAGTTTCAATACTTCTACCGGTTTGACCCACATACACGGCATTATAATCCACGCCGTTAATTTCGTATACCTACTCCCGATTGTTTTAATTTATTAACCCTTTCTTTGTTGCTTATCAAAATCCTCCCAATATTACGCTTGTTGACACTAATCGTTTTACACCCGTTTCGTTCTAATCTGCGAGCTATTTTTTCACTATAACCTGAGACGTGATTAATTTAACTATAGGTTGCTTCTTTTTCCCGAATATTGTAAAACTCCCGACGAATTAATTTCCTCCTTTTGTTTTTTATCATGTTATCTATTAGTTTTTCTTTATATCCGTTGTTTCTTGCAATTTGCTTGATTGTACTTAATTCTTTTTCAAAATCTGCTTTTTCTAGCGGAAACATTAAAAGCCTATGTATTAAACTATGGAAAACCGACTTTTTTATTTGCCAGGACTGCTGCGAACTTGCTGGTATAATTGCGTCGGAAGTTGTTGGTTTTCTATAAACCGAGAATTTTAATTTATTTTCTTCCTTTCTTATTGTTATATCCAAATAGTTTAACTGATTGTTTTCCTCCTTTTCCATTGTAAACTGAATATTATCGTTAAGCGAATTTAAAAAATTGAGAAAGCCGCTCAAATTTCTTTCAGTATCAGTCCAAATGCAAAACATTTACATTTTCGCCCTTCTTAGAAAAGATACGAAATGAATACTAAAAACTCGGGCTTTACCAGATGGTGGGATCAATCGGGGTACTCGTAAACCGATAAATAACAAAAACGCGCTTGGAAATATTTAATAGACATTTACTCTATTGAAAAAGGCCTAATAAGCCGAAATACTAGTATATAGAGTGTTTTCTATATATTTCTTGGAACTTCTAAATGAGATCAATGTTTTTTCAAAAAAAATATTCTCACGATGTTTCATAAAGAACCATCCGCTTCGAGTATCCGCTTTATTTATTTTATTGTTGTTTTGTCGAGAAGATATGCTTTGCCAGGCTTATAAATATATTAAAGAAAATTGAAAATAGACCCGAATGATAACAGAGATTAGCAAGGGATTGTTTTTTTGAGAGACAGTTTTATTTAATCAATATACAAAATCAATAAGTTCGTCAAGTTAACAAGAAGATAAAATTCTCAGAATATAGAATAGAATTTTTTATAGCTTATATTTTTTATTGCATATTCGGATTCTACGGCTAATTGTACGTATTTTTAGCCGTAGAATCCGAATCTGCAATAAACAATATAGATTCCTATTTAAGATTTCAAAGTTACCAACCACCCCATCTACAGGGAGGGGGAGGTGGACTAATTTTAGAACAATTCCATTTCCCCTGCTAAATAATTAAATTTTTGTTATAGGTATTTTTTCCTAGAGTGCTTATTTCTCGAGATATTTGAAAGTTTCAGGTTAAAAAACTCACCCGTTATACTTTGCTTTTCTGTTTTTTCTTTTTTTTTCAGACGTATATACATACCTACTACAAAAAATAACATAAATGAATGTTCCTTGAGAATACAGATATAAGAATATTACATACACTACATGCAATTTGTTTATTGGCATAAGCCGATAATTTCAAGGTCTATAAAAATCACTTAAGGCAATCTAGATATATAAGTGGAACAAACAAGAAACAAATCTTTGCAGGTCTAAACATATCCATCACCATCAATGGCATTTCAATTCACAGCATGCTTATTTTAAAGTTCAAATCTGATGCCTCTTAGACTCAGTAAATGGGAAAATACGCTGTTACGGATATTACGAAATGACTCGTTACGTATTTTTTTCTGAAGATAGTGTTTGAAGTAATATGAAGGTTTTTTATAAATATTTATTGGAATTTTATAAAGTAACCTTCCTCTAGTCCCACGAATCAGTTCCCAGAGTGAACCAAGAGTCCGACTTAAATTTTATTTTTTGTTTTATTATGATGGAGTGGCAAAAGAGATCAACGAAAGTGGCAACTGAAGTCTTCCCGTAAACATAGTAAACTGGTCACATCATGCATTATCAATTCTCTTTTAAATTGAACATAATTTTTTTATGCCGCTGCCATATTCCTTTTATAGACTTTATTTCTGTGGTTTAACCTTAAAATGTCTTTTAACTTTTACTTAAATGTTTTTATGTATGAATTTACATTTCTCTACAGCATATTTGCGAACTTAATTCAGTTGTTCGGGTCGAAGTAACTTCATTGGTTACACAAAATTGGAAATTGTCTAAATAAGAGGGAATCCAAATTTTTATCATGAAAAAAGTCATCCTAAAGCTCTTTAATAATGTAAGATTGAGTATTTGCATTATATTGTATTTATGTTTACATAATTAACTGTAGTATAGCTACATTATCCTTATTACATTACATTATCCTGTGGCACAGCGTATTACATTACCCTGTGACTACATGTATGTTATTCTACGTATAAGTGTCGCAGGATATTCCTGAAACATATGGTACCAACGGGTAACCTTCGGGAATAACGATTTTTTTTTAATTAAACAGTTTTAACAATTTAAAATTGTTTTCATCAGTGTCTGGCAATTAAATTGCAGAATATAGCTTTTGTTGCAGATTATTTTGAATCCACAAATGTTTCATCATACAGTGAGTTCAGCAAGCTCCGCATAAATTCATTGTTCCAAAAACGGTAAAATTTTTGAAAAATCGCTCGGAAAAGTCGATTTTCTTTTCTTTTTACACTTGTTTTACATATATTACTTTTTTTAAACATCTAGTACTGTTTTACATATTTGGAAAGAACTCTTTTTTACGAATAAGGCCCTATAAGGTTTTACGGATCTATCTCTAATAATAAGGGAGATATGCCCTAACAAGTGTCATAAGAGCAATGTGTTGGATAGAGACAGCCTATAGCAACGAATCGATATTCTAGCAGATTGCTGGTATATGACACATTTTTTTATAACACACTTTTTAACTTCCTTAAGTCACCCTGTAAAAATTTAATATATGTATGTAAAACAAGTGTAAAAATAAAAGAAAATCGACGTGTTCCAGCAATTTTAAAAATTTTACCATTTTCAAATTGACTTTATGAACACATTGCATGTACCTAACTGTGTATCTATGTCTATCGTGCATAATCTATATATTAAAATTAAATTTATTCAATATTAAAACGTTCAAGATCAGCAGGTATTTCATAACTACTGCAACAATGAGAGATAAGTTCTTTATATTTCATAGTTTTTTAAAGCCGTTTTATAGGTTAATAAGCCATTAAACTCCACAACATGTTTTAAAACAATGTATCCTGTTTTAATTCAACTATTAAATGCTATTATCTAATGGTGCAGTTACTACGAGAACTAACTTTAACCTTAACCATTTTGGTTCTCAACCTCTTGTTTTAATAAGGTTAATTCTGCTTTTGACTTTTAACTCCTTGCATATGCAAATACATGCTGTTCATCGCTAATAAAATAGTTCATTGAATATGTAATTGTAAAGTCTTTAAGTTGTAATATAATAATTGTATATAAAATTGTTGTGCCTTAAGTGGGCAGTTTAACTAAAGTTACATGGTGGGTTTGTTGAATTTATTTCAGTTAAATTTTTTTAGTTACTCCTATTGTTACTCCTTCAGAGGTTTTAAAGATAAGTGAAACTTTTATACAACAGTAAAAATATTTATTTAACACTTCCGACACAACACAACATTTCTTGTACAATATCTAATTAAATACACGCCGAAAACACTTCGAAAATTACAGTTATTTCACTTAAGTATTGTTTCTTCGCTCTTGATCGCTGTCCTACTATGACTGACTGACTGACTGACTTCGCTGGATCGCTGGAACGCCGCGGCTTTTATATAGGTGAACTAGGCTTCTAGATCCTCGTAGAAATTTCCATCGAATACTCACATATAATCCACATACCAGGGCAATTTAATAAATAATTGGCAGCCAATTTATACGAGGGGTTTTCGATAAGTCCAGGAGATGTGGACAAAAGGGCCTATCTCCCTTATTTGAAGGCTTAGAAGGTTGAGACTTCGCCCTTGGGGGGGTTGTCCCTGGCACCCCCAGAGGCGATGTTGCCAGATTGTGCACAATTTCCCTAGGGCTGGTGAAAAAGTAGCTTTAGCAAGGCCGCACTCTGACACTGTGTCGGTGATATTGTAACAATATTGTAAAGACTTTTATTCAACTGTTTTAATAGTAATCAAAATGACACAAAACTAGATGACATGCTCGAAAAGTTAGACTTAATTACTAGTTAATGATTTTATTACCTTTCTTCTGAGTAAATTAATTAAAAAATTTTTTAGATGCTGTACTATTTCGAGCGTATTAGTACTGATGTTTCCCTATTTAGTTACAATGTATAGTAAAGTAAACATCACAATAATTTTAATATATTTAATAAATTAATATAGTTAGTTATATTTATATAATATAGTTAGTTAAAGTTTAATTTCAATGATAAAACCTCTACTAAAACTGTATATATTTATTATTTTATATACTTACAGCGCTTTTATAAACTAATGAGTAAATCCGTGATTTTAAAAATTTTAAAAAATCTCTCAGACCCGTCGATTTTCTTTTGTTTTTGCCTTTATTTACATACATTTTATTTTTACAGAGTGATTCAACGTCGACATAAACTTTTATATTTTAAATGCGTAATAAATTATCTTCAGTTCTCATAGAAAATAGTCGCTAAAAATTAACATCTATATTAGATTTTAATTAGATAACGTGGCCATCTGGATAAAGTAGCTACAATTAATGAAGCAATTATTTCTGTATAAAAAAATTGCATCACCGTAACTTGACATTCTATACAAATCTGTTAGAATAACGTGCGTAAATGTTGTCAGCGCCATAAAGGGGACAAATTGAGAGCTGCACTTTATCACACAACGCATAATATGTTCTTCGTATACCTACTAAACAGTATAAAAAATGCTGCATTTATACGTAAATACTGTTAGAGTTTAATGAATTAACGAATAATAACTGGTTTTTACGTGCATATCAAATGACTAAAATTTATCATTATCGTTGAAACGTAACAAATCTGCACAGAGAAAAGTGTTTCTTTAAAATAACGAAAATCACCTTAAATTAAAAAACCTTACATTCTAATTGGATAAGGTAAGGTAATTGGATTTTTTTAAAAAGGTATAAGATATTTTTCACTAAACTTTAGTTCCTTGAGGAAATTATTCAGTTTCGTTATATAAAACTGTTTTTTAATTACCTATTGAAATTATTCTTTAATGTCGAAGAAGGTTTGTTGAATGTATAAAACCTATATTGAGCAATATCTGCCAAATACATAACAAACATGAGAGATGCGACGTATACTTCCCTCTTCGTTCGTCACGGATATCACCTAATATGCGCATGCGCAAACATTGTAATGTGATTGGGCAAAACATAACAAAACACAACATAAATTAAAATGACAGATGCAAATGTGACAAATGTCAACTACTTTTGACAAGATCAGATCAAAAAACAATCAAGATATCAACGACAAGTTAGATGCTCGATTAACCATTTGATCAATCATGTTCGAGGTTCGACGCATGCGCGGAAATACTAATGTCCGTGACGGAAGAGTAGAAACATATCTTTTTATTCACTTTGAGCATCATGAAATCCACTCATTGCCGCTTAGGGGAAGGCTCAATATAGGTTTTATACATACATATGATTTCAAATTGAAAAAAATATATAGCTGCATTATTTTAATTTTACCAGACCTTATTTTAATCCTCTGAATTTGATTTTTACTAACATAAAATCCATTTAAATAATCGTAAAGATTATATAGCTATCTTAAATTCGTGACTGATTTGTCTTCATAAATAGCACGGGAAAATTAATAACCTCGCTTAATTTTTATCAAACTATATTGAGGACGATCGTAAAGACACAATGCATAATACACTATTAAATTTGTAGTTGGGAATCCAATATATATTATCGGTGGGTAGAATTAACGCAACACTTTCATGTATGTACGATATTAATGATCAGCATTTTCGATTAGCAATAGCAGCAATAACTAATAATCTATTTTGAAGCATAACCTCAAACCTGTAATTATTTAATATCGACTTCATTTCATGCCAAACTATCCAATAAATGTTACATTAAATTGCAACACAAATAAATTAAACTATTTAATTAGAGATAAATGAAAATGCTTATGGTCTTAGACGAGCCTGGTTCCATGAATGTTGAAGTTTCTATGTTCTGTGGTCTACGTCGATTGCAGCTAGGTTTGTAGCGTCCAGCCCTTTTTTCATACAGTTGTCTTTAAGATGTTTTTAACGATGACGTCCGACATTCATTTTTTTTTTAATTAAAACGTGATGTTAACCATGATACAACTACACAGATATGCCCATGCGCATGGGGGCGTGGTCTATCGATTGATCGTGACGTCAGTTACGAGCAAAAACGATTGATAAACACGAAAATAATTATATCACTGCCCTTAAGGTATTTGAATTTTCGCATCGCATCGCCATTTTTGCATCACGAAAAACATCATGCGCAGAACAAACGAAAGTTATGAACATATCAGTGTAGTTGTATCATGATATTAACTACTAAACAGCCCCGAATCCAACGCAAAAGACTGTTCATATAATGTCTAATTACAGACCACTGTTTTTGTCTATTAACAACTGATCGCATGACTTTTAGGTTTTCTGTTGCATAATGGTGGAGATCATGTCTGTTTGGACAAAAATTAAGAAATTTACTTAATTTAATTCCTTAAAATTATGAAATTAATTTTGAGAAACTGTCCAAATGCTTAATTTTTATGCAAAAAATCTGAAATATCTAGAAAAATCTTATAAGTAATACTCACGATTGCAATATGTGCCGCTTATAATTCTAATTTAACGTTTCTGGTAGAAAAAACTGCAAATACCTCTGAAAAAATTTAAATTAGCTATAGGACATGCACGAAAATTGTAGAGAATTAACGTACTAATTGACAAATTAAGTAATATACTGAGTATTCTCTTGTTGGCATTTATGCAAAAACACCCTGTGTAATATAAGCATTATTCGGTGGTTGCAATATTTAAGTAGGTACCTTGGCTACGTAATTGCAAAATATTTACTAGAGTAATTTTCACACAGCGGGTTTATTTGTTAAACCTTTTCCCGACCAAAAGTTTTATATTTTCTTGAAAAATTCGGCAACGCCGCGTCAAAAATCGAAAATGGACACATTGCTGAAAAATAATGTTAATAAAATTTTAATAGAAATAATAAATTTCTATTAAAATTGTGACTCTGTAGTGAGTCACCCTGTATATTTCAAAATTAAACTTACCTTGAAGGTGCTCCTCTGTAGTAAGTCACCCTGTATATTTCAAAATAATTTTAAAATGTGCGCCTTCTGACACTGTATCTGTCTCCCATGATTTTTTTTTCCAGTTCCCTTAATAGGGCGAATATTGGACTGTACAGCATGAATGAGCGACCCTGTATACGAGCATAGTGCATTTATTCCTACATAAATATTCACTCGACCTCATTGACTTATAGCCAAGTGAAATTAGTAATGAAATAGCCAGCCTATTTTAGTTTATTTAATTTAATAAATAGAATAGCCTTTGGGCGCACAACTGAAGATGCCAGAAATAAATTATTATGTAAATACATTTAACAAAGTAAACTAACACCAAAAGCAGTGACTTTCTCTGTTATTGTCTATCATTAGTTAATTGTATTCTATTCCAGTTTCCCAACTCATCATCAGCATTGCAACACGAATTTTTCTGCTGCGTACTCATTTAAATCTCTCATTAGAGTACGATTAAATTGGCATTACAGTTTGGTAAGAAAAAAGTACATTCCGTATAGTTGCTGACTATCCTAAAGGTTAAAGTTATACCTATTACAAAACTTGTCAAAAAAACGAATTATCAATGTATATCTATGTACATATATAGAAAAATAGTTTAGTATGCACGCAAATACAACAACAAAATAGAAACATAAAAAGGATAAAAGAATAACAAAATTGATTGTAAAAAAAAACTACACCTAAATGTCGATTTCAAATTAATGTTATAAAGTGAACTTCAACCATACCTTAAAATAGATATTGGGTAGAATTATTGAAAAAAGGATAATATCATACGAATTATAAAATGTAGCACCAGATGAAATCTTATCTGAAGTTTTTGTCTTTGCAGCTTGTATTCTCTATTTTTTAATCGTTAAGGTTATCCATTTTATTTCAAAGCATTTTTAAAACTGGCAATGCCTAATAAATTAGAAAAAGAACTGTACATTTGGCTTATATATATTGGTTGTGACGTTATCAAGGCTCCAAACTTGATAGTTAATATAAGTATAATTTCGTTCACTTTGTTGCTTTGCATCAAAATGTTTGTAGACAATTTATACCATAGAAATAATAACAAACATGATATATAAAACCAATGCAATTAACACCACAATGGTTATAAAATTATAACTTTTTAGTGTTGTCTTGCAGCTACATCTGTTCGGAAAGTTTATCATCTATTATTGTTGTTATACGTTTTAAAAGCAATCATTAAAACTACATGCGTTTTTGTTATTTGATTTATATAAACAGTTCTTGATGATGCTACTTAAAGCAATTTAATGCACGTTGCTCAAGAATTTGATGCTAGCTCATTGCAAAACTCGTCCTTAACGGATATTATAGTGTACTTACTTTCAAAATAATGTGGCCAATGTCAGTAAAAAATTGGATTTTCTAATTAGGTTAACTTAGAGATCCGTTACCCGGTAGAAATCGTGTTTGATTAAAATTGCATACTGGAGTCTTTAAAACTGACTTTACATAGGTATGTTAGTTTGATATTTGCGATATTAAATGTTTAATAAACGACTTAGTAGAAGGCGAGCCGGTGACTCAGGATTTTGTGTCGCGATCGCTCGACCCAGAGGTTCTGGGTTCGAATCCCCATTCCACCAGATAATTTTTAATTAAACTATCTACGATAGATTGGCAACCATCCTAGGAATGACCTAGGATGGAAAAAATGTCAACTTGGTGTTAATGTGAGAAATTAAAATCAGTTGATGTTTGACTGTCCCCCTAACTAATGAGGTTTTCAAGGTTTCGTTCCTGAGGCGCCAATGCGGTCCGCTAAATAATAATATGCCGCCCCCTCACCCAAACAAGTCTCAGACTTTCGGGCTAATCCTTGTGATTAGAATGAGGGGTAGAGATATTATTATTATTATTATTTCATGTTTGGGGCGTGACTCGCCTAATATGTCACAGTAGTATCACGGCTGCGTAAGCAGAGTTCCAGTTTTAATAATCTCCAGATGATGACAAAATAATTAGCGAAACGAGCGTCCAAAACACTATGCGTTGATTTATAGTAGAAAACTGGGTCGGTTTTTAGGTTCTATGTCAAAGATCCACACCTAAGTTCAGCAGTAGAAACCGAGGTATATATCTCACTCAATTTGTGGTCCATATATTTCCAACACTTTTTGAGTTCTGAAGTATTTTACCCTTAGCTTTTAGAGCCCTGTGCCCCTATTTACTAACTCTATAGCCAGACACTGGTTGGATTAGGACATCCACTTTGTTCTATATTATTTAGGTAAACCATGAATCACGTGATGCACGAAAACAGCAAATTGAAGAACATAATTTGTTACTAATTTTATGCTCATTCCCATTAATCGAAATGTAATCGAACTTTGTTGCTAAATCATTTGGTTTCTTCATTCATGATGGGTGTTTCTGTTAATGAAAATAATATAACTGAGTTTCTGTCTTGCATTTGTCTATGGTTTTTTAATGAAAACTTTATGGTGGCCCTTAGTTTCAATTGTATCAATTTTATGTTGATTGTGAACCGGAAACCCTACCTCTGTACTTTTTTATTTTATGAAAACGCTTAATTAGATAAGATTAATTATTAAATGATATACAGTGTTATTCAGAACTTATCCATAATAAAATTCGGGGATGTTCAACATACATGTACAAATGTGGTAGTGCAAAAAAAAATTTTTGGCGGGTTCTGAAAACTATTTAAAAATTTGTAATTGCACGCCGCTGGATACTCGTCCACTGTAATGGAGTGACCTTGGGACTGACAATGCAAACTGGCGATGTCACGGAAAAAACTTGGGACGTTCTGAGAGTATACCGACACCCGGCGCAAAAAAGATTTGCAGCGTTTTTACTTTAAAATAAACTGAAAGATAGATAGATGTGACCAAAGTGACGTGTCTTTAAAATGAATAAAATTTTGTTACACTAATTTTGAAGAATTGTGCTACTTGATTACTAGGTATTAGAAACATGAAATTTATAAAAAATTTGCACATACCTTGTTACAAAAGCTGTTCGAAATTTTGTCCCTCGACTTCTACACACTTTTGGGCACGCCTTATCCAATTTTGCCGCACTAAAGCGAATGTTCATCCTGGTTGCTGATCTTGTAAATGCAAATTATTAAGTAAATTGGGGATTTTCAGCATTTTGCTGCAACAACCACTCACACAACCTAACTCGTAATTGATAATCCACTGGTAACAGTGTCTAAACACGCTGGATATGATACGGATAAAACTGAGCTTCATGTAGTAAGCGCCACACCGTTGATTGGGATACCCCAGGCACCTGCCTAGCGATCTGACTTGTACTTATTTGCGGATTTTCACGGACCAGATTCAACACTTGTTCTTCAGCTGCTAAAATACGTTGTGGTCGTCCCGGACCACCATCTCATCCACGATTTTCACGTAAATTACCAGTATCACGGCCACGTTGTATCACTGCCGTAAAAGTTGCATAATTTGGCGTGTGTCGATTGGGAAATCGTTCCGCATACAAGCGCGAAGCTGCCAATGAATTTTGTCCAACTTCGCCATAAATAAGAATCATGTCTATTAACTCAGCATTACTGTACACATGAGCCATTTTGAAAATTTTACAGTTTAACACTCCTACGATAAATAAAACACCGGCACAGAGAGAGCGACACAGGTACATTGATGACTGATAGACAATAGAGATATTATCCCCACTCCAACTCTATTCGCTCGGTCTTGACCAGGCTTTCCAGGTACAAAAAGTTGTGTACTGTTTTTTGCAGGAATGTGGTATATCAGATGTCGTTGAAGTACAGTTGCCCATCTACGTAGTCCTTTATAATGGTATAACTTTAAACATTGTTTACGGGAAATTCTAAGACTTTTCTTATAAATTTTTTTGGTGATATCGATTTCTTATTTAAGGATGTACATATCCTCAAAGTTTTAGAGATAAGTTCTGAATAACCCTGTATTTATAGAAGGAGACCCAAAAATATCGCACTTTTCTGAATCGCTGAACAAGATATAGTCAGCGTTTTGTGTTGAACTAGTTCCATGTTTTCGGAAAATAAACAGCAATTTAAAAAATATTATCTGCAGTGCTAGAGTAATTTAAGTAGATAAGAAAGTAATTTAGTTTAAGTTAGTTAGTTAAGTTTAGTTAAGAAAGTAATTTAAACTCATATCTGAATATTTGTATGGAGATGGTTTGTTAATGTAAGAAGTGATACCTATTTTGGTGTCTACCTAAAAATGTACCTATACTTCAATTGACATTTTAGAGTCAGACAGTATCACACTAAATAACACCATTTTTCCTTATTGCGTATTATGATTATATTGCAGCAGACAATGAATATAATAGACACGCGGTAGAGGTCACGCGTCGACAATAAAATTGTCTATTTTCTCACCTTTTAAGTCTTTAGTCTTTACATTTCATCCATTCAACTTAATCTACATTACCATCGATTATTTTATGTCTCCAGTTGAATTACAACATGAAATAAACGACTTTAATTGTATAATTGTACCATTTGCATGCGCTTAAGGGTCGCTTAAGGGTCGCTTAAGGGTAAACTTTTTAAATTTAGCAGAATATAGTTGTGTTTTGCCGTATTTGAAATAATTCAACGCAACAAAATTTGAATTTAAAATCTTAATATGGCTAATATGGCTAAATTACTAATTTCTCCACTTCCGTGAATAAATTGAGCTGAAATATAGCACAGTTATAGACTTTGGAGGAGAGATAGTATAGTTTCATATAAGAAAAATTCAAGATTGTAAATAAATTTTGCCACTTTTTGTACAATTTTACTGAAAATCAGTATAAGGGGGTCTTCAGGGTCTCGAAATACGAATTTTATTAAAAATTACAAATTTAACATGGATGGATGGTATGGACGATGCGTAATACACGTGGATTGCGAATTTCATGGAACGCCATATCTCAATATTACAAGTTCTGAAGACTAAAAGTAAAATAAAATAATAAATAGTCATTCGAATTCTAAAATGCGTTGATTGCTGGACAGCATACCAACGCTATATCGATATTTTGCATTTTAGCATGTCACCCTGAAGCGAAAACATCATTGCAAAATAGCACGACCCGAGCCCATATCCACAACGATATCAAAATATTTTTTCTCAATAAAAAAACTGAAATTTGAAATACACTCGTGGAAATTGGAAACGACTCACCTAAAACTATAGTCATTTTTGTACGGTTATATTTTCTAAACGGTTTAATCAATTTTACCAATTTTTTTTTTATTTTATAAAGCGAAGCTTGGGCTGTAATGTAGGATAGGTCAGTTGTCATATAACACGGTTATAGAATATGTACAGGATGATGTGTATAGGAACGCTTTTTTTACCAAAATATAAACAAGTAGGTATCTGGGATGCACGCAAAGTGGGGAAATAATTTTTATTGTGTCAAAAAATTGTTTTATTTGTGCTAAAAAAAATGTTTTTTGAAAATCCTTTCTATCTAGATTGGTTTCCAAATTATAGCTGTTTTTGTAAACCATTGCATTTGTGACTGATCTCACGTGCCGATTTTTTAAAATAAAATAAGTTGGCTTTGAAATCAAAATCGATCCTGTCACTTTGTCACCTAGCAATAATCTGATTATAATTAAAAAATCATATACAAAATTTAAATTCTTATTTATTAATAAAATCAAAAAACATGAACTAGAAATGTTACAAAAAACATGAACTAGAAGTGTTACAAAAAAAAAAAAAAAAATAGGACTCTAGGCAAATAGCAATATCTGGTGGGGCCTCCACGAGCTCTTATAATTTCATAACATCATCCTAATAGGTGACAGGATCGATTTTCATTTCAAAGCCAACTTGTTTTATTTTAAAAAATCGGCATCTGTGATCAGTCACAAATGCAATGGTTTACAAGAACTGCTATAATTTGGAAACCAATCTAGATAGAAAGAATTTTCAAAAAACATTTTTTTTAGCACAAATAAAACTATCTTTTGACACAATAAAAATTATTTCCCCACTTTGCGTGCATCCCAGATGTCTGCTTATATTTTGGTAAAAAAACATGTTCTTACACATCACCCTGTAGATATTCCTTAACCGTGTTATTTGACAATTGACCTACCCTACATTACACTCCAATAATGGCTTAATGAAATAAAAAAAAATTGTCAAATTGATAAAAGCGTTTAGAAAATATAACCATTCAAAAATGACTATAGTTTTAGGTGAGTCGTTTCCAATTTCCACGAGTGTATTATAGAATAAAAAGAATATTAATATGCTGATCTAGTCAAGTGCCATACGGAACAGTATTGTTGGTAACTTATAATACAGCTATATGATTTAGCAAAAAATTCTTTTGCAAAAACACCGTCTGCAAAATAATAAAAAACCCAGAGACGACGTCATAAGTATTAATACACGTAAAATCATAAAAACCACGTTTGCAATATTTAATTCAAATTCATCTGATTTCTTGTTGTATTCCTAAAATAATTTTCTGATGCAAAACAGAGTGTTTAACTTATTTTGCTAGTTATATTAAACTCAGTTCACATTAAAATAATAGCCTCAATTTAATTGTCCCTAATGTAACCATGACCTACTTGTTTCCTATATCTCATAAATATAAATTTTAACAAAAACACATTTTTTTAAATATTTAAATCAAGCTGAGATGTCTATTCTCTTGATTGCGAAAGAGCATATTGAGTAACTCTGATATTATTCAATTATTTGTAAACAAATGGGCATGTATTCGAGTAACTATGAAAGAATTAACTTGTATATTAATTTTGAAACTATGAAGAAATATGCAAATCAGTTCCCCAAATATTCTATTACAGCAAAAGAGGAACTGAGTAGGTACTTTCGAAATTCACTGTTTAGATGTAATATGAGAATATTTGTGAGGATATGCCGCAACGAGAGATGCTGCTAAATTAAATTGTTCACATTACAAAACCCAGATATATAAACTAAATATAATTATAGTTATATGTAGACTTCAGGTAACGATCTCTTTCAAGTAAGTGTGTGAATATCTTCTCTGTATTAGCGCACAGTAGTTATTTGTTTATGGAACTGCCTCTATTGTTGTTTCTGTTCGAGATTTTAGATCGCTAATGGTAGATCCCAGGGAGATTTTCATTTATACCTATGTGGTAGCCCAATTAATTTCAGAAGCAAAAAAATTCAGTTCTGACAAGTTCAGTTCAGACGTGTTTTGAGAGAATACGTCTAGAACAAAAACGGACAAGCAGCAGTAGAGTGTTCTCACATATGTTTTTTAATACCAAAAAATTGAGTTTTCCTTCCCTATTAAACATATGTGTAGTTAAAAAAAAATACAAACACTTGCATATCCGAAAAAAAGTGAGTTGAAATTTAAATTCGGTGATATTTGGCGCGCAAACGCGTATACTACGGCAGACATATTTGTGACGTCATCAGGCATATAAACAAACAGTTTAACAGGAAGCTATCAACATCAGTCATTATATTTCCATTATAATAAAGATCAGCGTGTATGGTAACAAGTTTTTTAAAGTTATTTTATGAAGTAGTAGTTATAAGTATTGTATGTTTTAAATATATATAAAAAGTTCGAGTTCAAAATATATAATAAACAAACACTAAACGGCGGCCATTTATATGCTTAATGACGTCACTTGTGTTTTGGTTCCCGTTTAAAATAGATCCTTTTTTAAATTTTCTAACTTCGATTTTATTCTGAAAAATGCAAAATTTGCACTTTTAACACATTACAACTTATTTGTGGATGTATTACTATAAGCATGAATAGGTTTATAACTTGATTCGTCGCATACGGAAAACACCCTATATGGCGTTTTTAAGTAAAACTGATAGAAGCATAAAAGATACACAACATATATTCATTTTTTCCGTTCTAAAAACGAAAGAGAGAAAAATCAAACGAAAAATTTCATAATGCAATCCTAAAAGGGGTTGAAACCTTTGGTGTGAAGATAACATTATGACGTAGTTTTCCATATAACACCAAAACACTATACTTACTGCGATGCGTGTTTCGCCAACCAAGTTGGCATCATTTGAGAATATTAAGACTATTATTAAAAGTATCATAGTATTAAAACTAAATTTAGTTGGCGAAACGCGCGTCGAGTGTAGTATAGTGTTTTGGTGTTGTGTGGAAAACTGTATCAGTGTTATAATGTAATGCAATGTTTGCATTAAAAATCAGTCATATAAGAATGAAATCTTCCCGAATTAAAGAAATAATTCAATAAATCCAACTTTCATTTGTGTCGAATCATCGATTGTTTTTTGGGATCACCAATGTTTTCATAAAAATTATCCGGAGTCAAAATCAGACACATTTAAATTTATATTCTTTTAAATACTGAGGTTATTCCTTGGCATACCTCTATATAGCCTATAAGTAATAGGTAATAGTAATAAGGAAAGTTAAATAATGTTTGTAACTTATTTGTACAGGGTATTCGCGTATATTTTGACCCCTACCGACAGGGGTTATTAAGAAAGTTAGAAAAAAAGTTTAAATACAAAAGTTGTTTGATTTTTCACGTATTATCTTTTGGCTAGGTCGAAAAAAAAATTGCATGTCGTAAATGTGAGGAAACCAATTGGACATAATATTTTTAAATGGGACACCCTGTATAATTTTACACGCTTGGGTAATTTTTTTTCCGAACTTCAAAAATATATATTTTGTTGACATTTGCATTGACAGTTTTCGAAATATTCGACAGCGCGTACCATAAAAAAAATAGAAAAAATAGAAAGAATTAAAAATATTTAACACTAGAAACCAATAGTAATAAAAAATATTTAAAGATTTTCGATGTAACCTCCTTAATTATTTAAACATTTCCTAATATTTTCAATTTTTAATATTTTTTGTATAATTTATTGTAAACATCAACATGTGCAAAGGTCAACAAAATATATATTTTTGAAATCAGAGAAACATTTCTTCCCAAGCGTCTAAAATTATACAGGGTGTCCCATTTAAAAATATTATATTCAATTGGTTTCCTCAAATTTACGACATGAAATTTTTTTTTCGACCTAGTTAAAAGATAATACGTGAAAACCCAAACAACTTTTGTATTTAAACTTTTTTTCTAACTTTCTTAATAACTCCTGTAGGTAGGGGTCAAAATATACGCGAATACCCTGTACATATAGTGCATTTTCATGATTTATTGTAGTCTTTTTTGGGATTACACCACCTGTTACATAATAAAAAACAGGAAACCAGAAGTATTCAAATTAAATATTCAGTGTAGTATCAAGGTAAACTTCTAAATTTAACTCTAAAAAAGCACTGTGTAATATGCAATAAAATATGGGCAAATGTTAGAAGTTTGTCTTGATACTACACTTTGAATACTTCTAGTTCCTGCTTTTTATTATTTTACAGGTGGTGTAATCGAAAAAAGCCTAGAATGAATAAGGAAAGTTAAAACTTTCCTCACTACTTATTGATTCATAATATTTGAATAATTTCATTAATGATATATCTCTTACTTTATTTGTTTGGTTGAATGCCTATAAACAAGTATGAAAACAATGATGATTTATCTTTAAATATATCTATAATTTTGTTTTACGTAATGTACCTACAGGTGGTCCGTCATTTAATGTTTTTAGCATAAACGAATTAATAAGTTTGCATTTGTAAGTCCAGACCGTTATGTGTCCAATAAGTTGTATATCTACTTGGTCACTCAACGTTCTGTCCTACTATTTTTAATACACGCACTTGCATAACTGGAGAAATTGAAAAGCAAACACAAACCGATTGTTTTAGAAGCGGTTCTCAAATAAGATATTAAACATAATACATGATGAGATGAGCAATGCATGTCCAGCAACTTGACACCACGAAAGTATAGCTACAATAATAGAAGCCCAACAGTAGGTGTTTAAAAACATAATTATATCGACTTTCGATTGAGCCTTCTTTTATTATTTCATAATGAAAGTTGGTAGTAATTTTATTGATTGATTGGTAGTATTTACTGCCATTAATCATTAATTAAAGAAACTATTAATAATCGCAAAGCACAGTATGGGCTGTGACATTTTTATTATCCTTCAAATGTTTCACTTTAATTAATACTGAATAAGTGAAAATTGATACGTGGGTTTTTCCCACTGTTAGGTTTTGACTAGTGTTCGAGCAAGGACTTCTCAGAGTGTGAGTTACTTATCCAATCTCAATGATTGGTGCCTTTTTTTTACCACACAGCTACAGGTACCTAGGATATTAATTACAGTAGTTAGAGATGAAATAAGGGTATAACACAGTTATAATACTTTACCAAGTTACAAATAATACTTTAGACTGGGATCTCATAAGTTTATTATAATTTTAAGTTACTTAGTAACGTCGAATACTCATTAATATATACAATCAACTCTTAAACTTTAAGATAACTGTCTTTCTCTCATCACCACCCTCAGTCAAGGTAATAGCTCTACACGCTTACACCTACTGTAAATTCTTACGAGAATGCTTCGATATCTCAGTGACTGAGTGAGGTTATGTGAGTAAGTAGTGTCTTGCTACTCTATACAAAAAACAATAATATAATATAGTACAAGCATAACATGTTGAAAGATGATTACTACTTTTATTTTTAATACAAGGGTAATATTTTGAAAGATTATTAAAAATTAGTTTACTATAACCATAGGGCAATATCATACCATGAGATTAAAAAAATAACTTATCTGTGATTCGAAGATCTACAGGAACACTATGTTCTTACATCACTCTTGTCGATAGCTTCAGTCTTGTAATAAACTTCTATTCAGTAAGGTGAAACATTATATGACCAGTATTTTATTTCCACTTAGTAAGGGAACAATTTACTTCAACAAAAATTCTACCATGTCTAACTACGGTGAACCAATGGAAAATTAAGCTTATGAGACCTCAAAGTTTCGATTCGTGGTTATTGATACATCGAACCAAAAAAAAATACCATAATAAAACTAGGTACTTTCCATTCCAGGAAGAAAAAAAATTCACTCCATAAAAAAAAACAGGAGCTAGGCGACTGCTTTAAAAAACAAGCATAGTCAACCCTTTCATAAAAAGCCTAAAATTTTAATTACAATAATTAATAAATGCCTAGAGTACTTAATATATAATATTTTATCTTACCCATTATACAGGGCTTTAAAACCAACGCCATGTGGAGTTCAAAAAAGAAAATGCATAATAATCCAGCTTACGCTGTTTACAAAAATACATAAGTATTTTATACTATTGGTTTAGAAACAATCCCACATCTATCCATTGTAGACTACTTGTATTAACTATAATACCAATAATTCCGAACCAATTTGCAATTTACTTGAAAGCGTCTGTATCGTTCGACGACCCACGAGAAAAGAGCGATATTTTTAGCCGTTTGCTAGAGCATGGATTTTTAAAATTTTTATGCGCAGACTCGCCTGCGACACCGAGTTCATAAAATAAACAGAATGACATGTACATGATGTACAATGATCTATGTGCGAATTAGAGCAACACGGAGTAATAAGGAGTAACTCCGAATATTGTTCAGCCACACATTTCTACGAATACACAGGAAACACAAGAATAATATGTTATCAGCCGATAGCTTTTTTTAAAAAAATTGACAAGATAACTAGTGATCTGTTTCGACGTAAGGGTGAAGAGGTGCAATGAGGAGGAATAATGAGTAACTCCAAATCGCTCAACTACTACACATTCTCACTGATAGAAGGAGATGACTAGTCCTCTGTTAATGATGATAAATGAATAATGTAGATATCTAAACAGTAAGGTATACAAGGTAATTGAGACAAAGGATTGAAGTTAACTAAATTGAATTTACACAGTGAGCCAAATAAGTAAAACGGTATTATTGATGCACACTGAAGTATAAATCTCTGCTACAAGTTGAATGACAATTCCAACCGTAACATTTACCCCCCCTTTCTCATGAAAAAAAAAAATTGAAGATTTTTTTTTTCTCTGGAGATTATACATCCAAAAGATAGAAAAAAACAGTTCACCTGCTGACAACAAATTACTGAAAATAGTTATATAATGATAATTTATACATTCAAGAATGTGTTTATTACTGGTCATATGTATCGTACTTACTGAACATTAGTTTTATCAGGTTTTAAATCCTTACAATGCCAACAACCTTTTGAAATGCCATTTTTGTCTTCTAACTCATAAACATTTATACCTAATTTTGTTTTGATCCTAAATGGACCTGTATATTTTTTCCCTAGTTTTGCTGCATAACTCTTAGCAGCATCTGATTGATTATATTCTTTTTTCCAGACAAAATCCCCTTCCCTATAATGTACAGGTCTGTGTCTTAAATCATAGTCATGTTTTGTTTTTATATGTGCTGCCTTCAGCCTTTGTTTTACAAAATTTCTAAGATCGTTTAATTTATTTAATCTTGGTTCAAGCGTATTGCCAGAATCAACATTATCTTTATTAACACAATTAGTTTTGTCTCTTAACTCTTTGTATTCATTACCATTCACTATCATTTCGTAACCAAAATTTATACAAAATGGTGATTTTTCTGTTACTTCATGTTTAGCTGTTCTATATGCACATCCCAAGTGACTAAGATATTGGTCCCACTTCTTGTGGTTTTCACCCACATAGCTAGATATCATAGTCTTTATTACTTTGTTACTGCGCTCACTGAAATTTGGTTCTGGATGATATAATGGATTATATAATATTTTGACATTATATTCCTTCATTAATTTCTTAAAATCGCGGCTTTTATACTGAACACCATTGTCACATTTACAGTACTCAGCTACTCCGAATAACATGAAAACTTGCTCTTCAATTATTTTAACTATACTAGATGCTGTGGCTTTACGTAATGGAAACATGAGTGTAAATTTGCTAAAATAATCACAAACTACTAAAATATATTGATTACCTTTCGAACTGCGTGGTAAAGGTCCTATTAAATCTGTAGCTATATATTGCCAGCATCTTTCAACATTAGGCTTACTGCCCATTTGACCTGCCTTACGTTTTTGTTCAGGCTTTTGTTCACAACAAATTTTACACTTATTAACGTATCTGGATATGTCAGATTTCATGCCAGGCCAAAAATATTTTGCTAAAATACGATGATAAGTTTTAAATATACCAAAGTGTCCGCCAGTAACAGGTTTATCATGAAATGTTTTTAAAATTTCGCTACGTTTACTTTTAGGAATGACTAATTTCCAACTAGCTATGTCAGAGAAATCCCCACCTATGTGCTTATATAACTCAAAATCATTTGATATACGAAAGTTAGGAAATTTCAGAGGGTTTGATTGTACTTTTTCAATCATGGTTTTATACCATTTGTCTAGATCCTCAGACCTCAAATCAAGTTCAGAAACCTCCGGAATTGCTCTAGATAAATAATCTGGTACTACATGATATTTTCCGGGTCTATGTATTATTGTATAATCAAATTGTTGTAAGCGTAGGGCCCATCGTCCAAGACGACCTTGTGGATTTTTTAAGTTATTAAGCCATATCAAACTATGATGATCAGTGATAATAGTGACATGAGTGCCTTCGATGTAACAACGTGTTTTCTCTAAACCATTGAGCACGCTCAATAGCTCTAACTCCGTCACGGTGAATTTAACCTCACTTTGCGATAATGACCTAGATAAATAACATATAACATGTTCTTTACCATCATAGACTTGACTTAAAACTGCTGCGATACCTTGTGAACTTGCATCACATTGTAATATAAATTCATAATTAAAATTAGGACAAGAAAGTATTGGCGCACTAATAAGTAAATTTTTAATTTCTATAAACGCTTTTTCACATTCAGGAGTCCAAATAAATTTACATTTTTTCCGAGTTAAATTTGTAAGTGGTTCAATTATACTAGACAAATTTGGTATAAATTTTCTGTACCATGAAACCATACCAGAAAATCTGCGAACATCCTTTGGTGTCTTTGGTCTAGGCAAATTAACGATACTACTAACTTTGTCTGGGTCAGTATTTAACCCTTCTCTATTTATGACATAACCAAGAAATTTGAGTTCATCACGGCAAAACCTACATTTGTCTTTGTTTAAAGTTAAGTTGGCATCTTTCAGGCGTTTTAAAACCTCTTCCAATACTTTTAAATGTGATTCAAAATCTGGAGTTACTACTACGATATCGTCTAGGTACTTGAATACATAAGGTTCTAGTTCTGGTCCAAACAATTTATCTACCAAACTCTGGAAAGTAGCTGGGGCGTTAGATAACCCAAAAGGCATTCGAACAAATTGAAATAAACCTCTACCAGGTATCGTAAATGCAGTATACTGTTTACTGTCCTCTGACATCTGTATCTGCCAGTATGCACTTTGAATGTCTAAAGTTGAAAGGTATTTTGCATTACCCAATTTATCAAGAATAGAACTCATTATTGGTAAAGGATAAGCCCATTTTTCAGTTACGGAATTTAATTTTCTATAATCAACACAAAAACGATATGTGTTGTCCTTCTTAGGAACCATAAGGATAGGAGAACTCCATCCGCTATTACTTTTTTCAATAACTCCCAACTCTAACATTTTTGTTACCTCATCATCAATTTTTTTCTGCATAAAAGGACTAACTGGATAATATCTACTTTTAATTGGTGGACTATCTGTTTTGATAACATGTTCAGTTATTGAAGTACAACCTATTTTAACTGCCTTTATAGAATCAAAATATCCATTTATTATTGATTTTAAATCTGTCCTTTGGCTAAGTGTTAAGTCATCCGCGGTTTGTATAGAACTAATTTCAAAGTTATTAACTCTATTACCAAAATACCATTCACCTTTACGCAAGTCAGGAATTAAATTCATTTTAATCCAAAATATAGTTCCCAAAATTAAATCATGACGTAATTCTGGTACAACATAAATTGAAAAAATGAAAATTTTGGTTTTTAAGGCAATTGGGACTTCCATATACCCTATGCAGTTCAATTCTTCATTATTGGCCACAGTGCAATTAACATTATCTAAATTATGTAATTTAACTCCAAGATTACTCAATACATTTGAAAGTTTTCCATTAATAAATATTTTGTTTGCCCCAGAATCTAATAACCCTTTTATTTCACGACCATAAATAGAAACCGATACATAAGGACATTCACCCTCATTGGCTTGTTCAAAAACGTATTGTAATATAGGCATACTACTTTTATTAAAATTTTCTAACTCTAAATCTGTACAATAAAATCCAATACCCTTATCAATACTATTATTTACATCAACATTTATATTATTCTGGACCGATACCTCTCTAGAAACCAAAGCTCGGTCTACACTTGGTCTCTGCGAGCATTTCCCTGATTTTTACATCTAATGCAATTAAAACGTGTATATCCTGATAACCCACAAGTATAACACTTCTTTGCCATACAATTTTTGGCCATGTGATTTAATCCATTACATTTAAAACATTTAATATTTGAATTATTATTATTACTATTCCCTGTACCAGAATAAAACGTTTCAAATCTACTATTTCTTCCATTATTGCTAAACCTATCTCTACTATTATTTCTAGAATAGCTATTACTGTTGTAATTTGTAGAAAACCTATTTCTACTATTATCTCTAAAATTCCTATCTCTAGAATTGTATTTATATCTGTCCGAACCTCTATTTACATCTCTATTCCTAAAATAATTTTCTCTAAAATTTGTGTTGAAATATCTATCTCCACTCCTATCATTCCTATTTCTATTAATATCCCTATCTCTATTTACATTTACTCTGTCTAAAGAAAAATCCCTATTAACCCTATCGAAATTATTTTTATTACTAAATTTCTCCCTACTATTATCTCTATATCTAACCACCGAATCTTCCCTTGAATTATTACTTAATATTGAGTCCCTACTATTACTTCTTGAAGTTCTACGACTGGTGCTAGGTTTACTTTGTTTAGAAACTGATATATTTTTTGCATCAATATTCTCAAATGTTACTTGTTTATCAAGTTCAATATTATCTAACCTCTTTTTATTAGGTTTTTCATCCTGGTACTGTAAATCCCCTTCAATAACATTTTTCTTAGAAGAAGGAGGTACAAAACTAGCGATGTTCCTATTGGTATCCTCTATTCTTCTACCTAATCTAATTAAATGATCGAGAGAACTAATTTCATCAATAAGATCTAACCTAGTTTGATATTCTGGACGTAACCTTTCACGAATAATTTCTAATTTAATACTTTCAACAACAGGTATAGATAATCTGTCAAATAAATTTAGCATATATGCAACATAAATAGCTATAGATTCATTATTACCCTGAGTTCTAGATTTAATTTGTTCCCAAATCTTTTTATTTCCATCCCTAAAAAATTCTTCTCTAAAAAAATCACACAGTGAATCCCAATTCTGAGCTTGTTTCTTTATTTGTCTGTAATATACTCTAGCCTGACCTTCAAATAATTCAGCAGCACTTTTAAATAACTGTTCTTTTGATACGTTTCTTGCTTGACAAATTTCATCAACACGTTCAAAAAATGCATTTAAACTTAAGGAATCGGATTGACCAGAAAAAGTTAACCCCCATGAAGCAATTTTTAATTTTGGATCTATTGGTCCTGTATTAGTTATTTGAGTGACATTACTTATGGAAGTATTACTAATAGGTGTGTTTGATTTTGGAGTTGAACTACTTGCTCCTTGATTTAAAAGACTTTGTTCAAAAGCTAAATCGACAGGTACTGTACCCTCTTGAGTTTTCTTTTGAAAAATTTCCTGCTTGCTATTAAATTCTGATAAATTTTTCAAAGCTAATGTTAATAATTTGCTTTTTAACTCGAGTTTAACCTCATCTCCAGGTTCAATCCTTTCGATTCTATTTAAAACATGTGTTAACTTGGTTTTCACTTTTCTAATGAAAGAAGTAGTAAATTCTTCGGTTAATAAATTTACGATTTCATTTAATTTTTCCTCACAAATTTTTAATTCATTATCAGGATCAAAATGTATATCAGTTTTAAAGCTATGACCTTCACTTTCTAAATTTAAAAGTTCTCTAAAAAGTTTTATCAATTCTTTTATATTACCTTCCGGTTTAACCCCTCTAATTGATATTTCATACTCAAGCTCTTCTTTGAGCAATTTACTAGGATCTAGTTTTGACATTTTGTTTAGAAAAATGATTTATAAGTTATTAAATGCAAGAAAATAAAAGAAAGACACAATTTTGTAAATTTGTCGTGATAACCTCAATCTCTTTAGCCACCTCTGAATTATACAAGCACTACAGTTGCAAAAATGGGACGTATATCTTTCAATACTAATTAAAGTAGGTATGTAACTTTTAAGAAAAGAATATGTAAATGTTATGCAACAAAACTTTACAAGAAATAAATATATACCTATTTTACCAATCCTGTTCCAAAGGTTGTCGGAGACTGCAGCTGTCGTCAAGTTGTAATGTAGTTCTCTGGCTGGGTAGTTAGTTAGTTGGGCGCCAATAATGATACGTGGGTTTTTCCCACTGTTAGGTTTTGACTAGTGTTCGAGCAAGGACTTCTCAGAGTGTGAGTTACTTATCCAATCTCAATGATTGGTGCCTTTTTTTTACCACACAGCTACAGGTACCTAGGATATTAATTACAGTAGTTAGAGATGAAATAAGGGTATAACACAGTTATAATACTTTACCAAGTTACAAATAATACTTTAGACTGGGATCTCATAAGTTTATTATAATTTTAAGTTACTTAGTAACGTCGAATACTCATTAATATATACAATCAACTCTTAAACTTTAAGATAACTGTCTTTCTCTCATCACCACCCTCAGTCAAGGTAATAGCTCTACACGCTTACACCTACTGTAAATTCTTACGAGAATGCTTCGATATCTCAGTGACTGAGTGAGGTTATGTGAGTAAGTAGTGTCTTGCTACTCTATACAAAAAACAATAATATAATATAGTACAAGCATAACATGTTGAAAGATGATTACTACTTTTATTTTTAATACAAGGGTAATATTTTGAAAGATTATTAAAAATTAGTTTACTATAACCATAGGGCAATATCATACCATGAGATTAAAAAAATAACTTATCTGTGATTCGAAGATCTACAGGAACACTATGTTCTTACATCACTCTTGTCGATAGCTTCAGTCTTGTAATAAACTTCTATTCAGTAAGGTGAAACATTATATGACCAGTATTTTATTTCCACTTAGTAAGGGAACAATTTACTTCAACAAAAATTCTACCATGTCTAACTACGGTGAACCAATGGAAAATTAAGCTTATGAGACCTCAAAGTTTCGATTCGTGGTTATTGATACATCGAACCAAAAAAAAATACCATAATAAAACTAGGTACTTTCCATTCCAGGAAGAAAAAAAATTCACTCCATAAAAAAAAACAGGAGCTAGGCGACTGCTTTAAAAAACAAGCATAGTCAACCCTTTCATAAAAAGCCTAAAATTTTAATTACAATAATTAATAAATGCCTAGAGTACTTAATATATAATATTTTATCTTACCCATTATACAGGGCTTTAAAACCAACGCCATGTGGAGTTCAAAAAAGAAAATGCATAATAATCCAGCTTACGCTGTTTACAAAAATACATAAGTATTTTATACTATTGGTTTAGAAACAATCCCACATCTATCCATTGTAGACTACTTGTATTAACTATAATACCAATAATTCCGAACCAATTTGCAATTTACTTGAAAGCGTCTGTATCGTTCGACGACCCACGAGAAAAGAGCGATATTTTTAGCCGTTTGCTAGAGCATGGATTTTTAAAATTTTTATGCGCAGACTCGCCTGCGACACCGAGTTCATAAAATAAACAGAATGACATGTACATGATGTACAATGATCTATGTGCGAATTAGAGCAACACGGAGTAATAAGGAGTAACTCCGAATATTGTTCAGCCACACATTTCTACGAATACACAGGAAACACAAGAATAATATGTTATCAGCCGATAGCTTTTTTTAAAAAAATTGACAAGATAACTAGTGATCTGTTTCGACGTAAGGGTGAAGAGGTGCAATGAGGAGGAATAATGAGTAACTCCAAATCGCTCAACTACTACACATTCTCACTGATAGAAGGAGATGACTAGTCCTCTGTTAATGATGATAAATGAATAATGTAGATATCTAAACAGTAAGGTATACAAGGTAATTGAGACAAAGGATTGAAGTTAACTAAATTGAATTTACACAGTGAGCCAAATAAGTAAAACGGTATTATTGATGCACACTGAAGTATAAATCTCTGCTACAAGTTGAATGACAATTCCAACCGTAACAAAATGAGCAATACGCTTTAGTACTTTTGTTTGGAAAAGCACATGAACTTTCTTGTCTTTAAAGATGTACCTATACCCCAAATAACATTATTACATTTATCTTTTCTTTATATATTTTAAAATCTCCATTGATACAATGGAATTTGTAGGTACAGTATTTTAGTTAGAAGTCAGTCAATACATTGATCATTTTGGTCCTGTAGGATCCATATGATGTTTTTATCTGGCAAAATATTTATAAAAGACCATAAATATAGACAACTGAACTGTCAAGTAGCTTCATTTGCTCTGGAAAACCAGTATTATCTTAAATAAAATTTATACAGGGTGTCTAAAAGTAGATGGCCTATTAGATTAATTGAGAGGCCGCTTTGATTTAATGTAAAGTGGATACTTTTTAATACGTTTATATTTAAAATAATGTAAAATGCAGTATTACAATATTCATGTAGTTGTTTTTACGATACGTTACTTTTTTATATTATTTATTGGCTTATTTAACTGTTTACATCTTTTTTATATAGGAATTAAGTCAAAAAATTAACTAAGCTGTAAATTCAATGTTGGTCGGTGCATGTTGCACGCAAAGTAATTGTTTATGACATATCTTAAAAATAATACGGTTATTCCTTTGCAAACCTAGGATAATAGGTAAGGAGGAAATACAAAACTTTATTGAACCATAATATTTGATTAATTTATCTCTTAGTTAATTTTTTGGCTTAATTCTTATATATTCCTTTTGCGGTAACCCAGGTTATAACAACAAGGAAAATTTAAACTAGAATCATAATATTTGATTAATTTTATTAATAATATATCTCTTAGTCATTTTTTTAAATTAATCCCTATAAATAAATATGTTAACAGTTGCCAATAAATAATATTAAAAAATATAAGTATCTTAAAAATATCACAAGTCAGTTTAGATACCTACTTCACTGGTCTACTTGAAAGGTGGCTTGAGTAACTTTTCCAAAAGAAATTTTAATCAGATAACTTTCCTCAGATGAAGAAAAGACTTCTACTGAAAAAATAAAAGAAGGGCAATATTTAATTTGAATTTTAACTGTTACGAATTATATCAACTGAGCCATACATCTATTGAGAACTATAATGTAATATAATTCTGAAATCGATTTCTATCTTTAACGACAAAAGTTAGTAATAAACAAATTCCTATCTTTGTCCACTAGCATTTCAATAAACTAACTAAGTACCTAATTACATAAAATGTCATAAATACTTATTGATAAATAATGGACCATAGTGTTAACGATGTTAGTAAACTTATTCTCATTTTTTATTTTCACGAAATGAGATAACCAATCTATTACCTACGTCTAAGTTAATAAAAGCTGTAGAAAGTGAAAAACCAACAATCACGTACATTATCGACAGGAGTTTATAGCTTTGGCAGAGAGAGTACACCTGTACAAATTGTTCATGACGAAATAGTTATAGGCATTTGTTTACTTGTGATAATATTTTCAAAATTTGTATGCTGAATTTTGCACCATTTAGTTTTTACAGTTTTATTATTTGTGACTCAGATACCATTATTCAGTTTTAAGGCAGTTCGATCGTCGTGTTTTGCTGCTTCTCTCGTGATCCTGTACCACTTCAACTTGTATATATACAGGGTGGTCCAATAATGCGCCAAAGTGCAATATCGGCCCTATGACAAGGTTTTGGCAAAAAACGCGTTTATGGAAATGATGTAGCATGAAAAGGCGTTCATTTTAAAAATATTTTGAAACTTACAGGGTGGCCCACTACATTTCCATCGAAATCGATTTTAGATATAGGTCATTATTTACAAAAAAATATAGATAATTAACGTGTCAATTCAAAAATAAAATAATGTACTGGGTATACTAAGAGGTGGTCACATACTGGGTAAAAATTAAGAAATGTATTTTGAAAAATATACTAAATTGGTGCTTGTGCGAAAAACATCCTGTAGACAATAATTCCTAATTCCATTATTTCCCCTTCCATTTTTGGAAGAGACCCGTGCTATGCGCATAGGCCAAGACCCGTTCTAGGGGAAGCTCTCTAATGTCCTGGGGCAGGAGAAATGCTGCACCCAGATGTTTGTGTCTCTTAACCATGAGGCAGGCACAGCGACAGAGGATGTGAATGGAGTCCTCGTCATCGTTGCCGCAAAACCTGCACCTTCTAGTGTCACTAAGACCGATAGTGTTAAGGTGCTTGTTGAGATGTCCGTGGGCTGTCAACAGTTCTGTTACAATCCTTATGCTGTTACGACTTATCGCAAGTATTGATCGAGTTGCGTTTGACCAAGGCCCTTCAATTAAGAGCCTGGGTTGTCGCAGTCCAGTCCCGTCCAACCATTCTTCCTCTGATCTTTCCTTGATTTAGTTTTTAATAGACCTTGTTACATAACTAGGCGGAAGCCCGAGTACTGGTTCGGGCCCTGTAAATTGTATACTTGAGCCTCTTTTAGCCAGCGCATCGGCCTCCTCATTTCCTGGTATATTGTGATGACCTGGTACCCCAATTGGTTGTTCTGTCCCAATTGGGCCACACTATTAATACACTCTAGGACCGCCCTGGAGGTGATCCTGTAGGAGATCAAGGCATGTAAAGCCACTTGACTGTCGGTGCATATCTGGACGGTGGACCAAGACCCTGTAATATGGTGAATATTGGAGACTGATACATTATTGGGCCACCCTGTTACCTGCTGTGGTCGAGTAGAAATTAGATAGGTATTGTTTGATCAACCTTACTTTCCCCTTCACGTGCAACAAGCGAAAGTATTGTGGTGCATGATTTGGCAGATGGCGTTATCAATGTTATCTCTTGAAGTGGTTGATCATAAATGGTACATAAAAGCACCTTAATTGTACCATTACGCCTTCGTTCTTTTGCTATTATGCATCAACATGTTTATATTCGGAAAGTCACACTATGGCTGCACCTACATAAAAGTAACTATACATTTTTTTTTGCTTTATGTAATATTCCTACCTACTTTTAACTAAGTAGCACGAGCAGAGCTTAGCGTTGACTCGCGAAAGGCGGATCATTCACTATATCACAATGAAATTAACTGTGTGTATAAATGTAACAATTGATAGCTTGCAAAAATGCAAGCCGTCGTTATCCAGTTTATTTTTTAGATATAAATTTTGAATAAAGTTTTTTCTATATCACTGTGAAATTTTACACAAGTTCATTATTGCATTATACCAGCGCATTCGTTGTACACTTATGACAGCAACTCCTAGATGAAGTTAAACGAGATAGACGAGTGACCCAGGCGGTGCTGGGCGATTTATGAAATGGAGATTATCAAAATATCCGTTAGATTGATATTTTTCTTGTTACCTACAGTAAATACCAGAATTAAGCAAAGTGGAATGACCTCGCCGATCTGGTAAAATGCGGTGATGCATAGGCGTGCGTATTCTGTTTTACCATTGGGCACATTTCACTTAATATATACTCGTATACTATTTTATAGAATACTTCTAGTATATGCACTTCCACTTTTTTAACTAACACAAATAAGTATAAACACTGACACAAATAATAAATACACTGATAATTTTACCACAAATTTTTACCGTTAAGAAACGCGCGCGAAATAACCCAACATCACGCCACTGTTTCCCTACTACCTCGAGCGCAGTCGCTTGTTGGTTCTTGATTTGACCAATCAACGTCGTTGAAGCTCAGAGAAAAGAAAGCGTAAATGCAAGAATATGTATGTTAAATAAGGATGAACAGCTTGTCGTCAACTTTACGACTTTCGCAACTGTCGCAGTTGCCACATATTCGGAAATTCCTTGATAATATTAAGTAAAAGACAAATTAAACATTGTGTTTGCTTTAATAAAGTATATTAGGGATAAGGGACGTTAAAGATAAGTAAAAAAATGGGTAAATAAGGTAATTAATACGTTTCCTGTTTTAAATAAGAATACTTTAGAAATAAATGTGACAACACAGATCTACTCTTTTTCCGGTCATTCCACTTTGCTTAATTCTGGTCTTTACTTTATAATTGTTGAATTATAATTATAGATAATTAATAAAAATCAAAATTTTATAAAATTATAAAATAATTAAAAAATAATAACAAAAACTTTATTGATACAAAATATTTGATAATTTCGTTAATAATTTATCTCTTAGTTAACTTTTTGGCTTAATTCCTATATAAAGAAAGATAAAAATACTTATAAGTACTAATTAAGGATTTCTCGGTCACCACAAAAATAAAAAATTCCTTTTATAAATAATCTTTGACGGTTCAGGTTTCAGCTTTATTAGGACATCTGCTGAGATTCCTCAGATATGAAATTTCTAACAGCACGGTTTTATAAAATCGCAAAGTTTATACGTCAAAAATTTATAGAAAAAAAACCTTCTTTTATTTTACTGACAAATTAAAACAATTAACGACTCAAGTCAGGTCAACTTAACACTCCTCTTTCACCGAGAATATCTTTTGTAATCCCAAGAGTACATTTTCAGTGTTTTGATAAGTCAAGCACGTAGCGTCAGTATGGTAGAAAAGGTCAATTAGTTATTCCTTTTTTAGTGTACGGTATCGATGAGCTGACCTACATCTATCATTAGTTGTCTTCCCACATTAGTTAAATGTTTTTTTTTCTTTATGGATAAAAGCGTTGTCTACAAGTTAGTTGAACCATCACACAATGCCGATAACTTATTACATAACACATAAGAGTTTTATAGATATATAACCAAGTTATACAGTGGCACGTAAATATAGGGTGTGTACAGTACCTGTTTTCTTTATTATGTAATTACAGAGGTAACTGATAGAATTTTTATTTGAAAATACAATAAAGTTCCGCTTGGTAATAAAATAAAAATACCTATACCGGAAGTTACCTTTAAGTATGCTGGAAGCAATTAATTTTTATGAAAATATTTATACCTAATAACAAATTATATCATATATTTTTGACAGTAGTTTTGATAATCAAAAAATTAATAATAATACCATCCCTCATTCTAAATAAAATGAATTAACCCTAAAATCTGCTACTTATGTGTGTGGTGAAGGCGGTTAATTAATATGATGTATGTCGTATTAGCAACCAGGAACGACTTAAGTTGGTAAAATCTAACCACAATTTATTGCAGGAACGGGAGAAACCTGGAACCTCATCTACTGTCTGTAGATGTCTATCTGTCTGTAATAATGATATTAAATAGTTATTTATAAGCTAAGTAAAAAGACCACGCACATACCATTTTGTTTTCTTTGAACAATGTTCAGTAAGCTTTTAGGTTCTTAGGTTCACAAAACTGATTAGCGTTAACAGCACATGGTTAGGAAATATTTTAAAATTAAAAGATTTGAATGCTACCTGAGATAAAATCTGTCTCAAGTAGAGTCTGTAAAGTTCAGCATAGGTTTTGATATTCATATGGAAAACTTTAAGTATATTTCAACTTTATAAAAAAGAAAATACTGGCATTTAATATAACGTGTGGTTGCGGTATTATTTTATCAGACCTTAATGTATTTCTGTCTGTATTGTTTTTTCTGTTTAGGTAAGTATTTATATCTCAGAATTAATATTCAGATCAGTCGTATTTATCCAGAAGAACACGACATACCTACAACGTTTTCAGTAGCAAAGTGCATGTTGCAAAGATAAATGATCATTCTAATCGTGACTCAATTTTCGTCAAGGAAAAGGTGGCATTCATCAAGTATTCAGTCCAATTAATGGGTCTTTTCCACTAAATTGAATTTTACTAGTTTATTAATATCAAACGTTATACCGGTACATAAGTAAAGGTAGAATCAACCCAATTTATTAAGGAATTGTAATTAAGCGAAGTTATCCAAGTACAAAGTGACCGGTCTTCATGAATCATTTCAAACTGCGCGGTTCGCTGACATCACACTCCAGTAGCCAATAAAATGTAGAAAATTTAAAGAGCGGCTCCATGTTGCCGCATATAATTTTACTTTTCTCTTGGCAACGATTAAATTTACATTCTGGTAATTTTGAAATGAAAATATGTATTTTTAGGTGAAATATTCTCCATAAATTATTATTAAAGCAAATCAACATGATTATTTTACAATTTATCACTTGAGCAAAATAGTCTTTAGGTATTTTTCGCTAAAGGTGACAACAATGCACAATCTGTGCTATAATCAACTAAATGATTTGATAACTCAGGTTATAAAAACTAACCTTCTTGTCTTAACATTGCGCACTTCAGCACTTAGAAAGTTCATATTTGTGACGTAGAAATCGTTAACCATTTCACTGTCAACTCTTGGAAGGTTGTCTGAATCAGCCTTAAGATATCCGTCTTCAATTTTATTCATTTCAAATCAAATTGATCAAAACACAAAACGAAAGTTAGGTTAAGCACACTTCACTTGACAGAACACAAAATGCAAGGCAGCCAACAGACAACAACGAGCTGGAGTATGACGTCAATGGCGCGTTATTTGAAATACATGGTAATTTTAAGAATTTTTTCAAAATATATCTGGCGAAGAAAAAAATTTTTAAAAATACTTTTTAGGCATAACTAAGTATATATTTTATAATAAGCAAATAATAAAAAGATGTGGAAAAGGCCCATTCTCCCTCTGAGAAAACCCCCTTCTCCCTCTCAGAAGAAAACTACTAGGTACCTAATATGAATATTTTGCAACTTATATCTATTTACAGCTTCCCATTACTTCCAAAACTAAAATAAAAACATAGTCACGCGTATTCGGTTAGGTAATATGATTGGCTTTTACACTTCTCTTCTTGGTAAAATCTGTTCTTGGTATTGCTATTGGTACCTATTGCTCCTCCTGGCTTGATCTGGGTTTCAGATAGGGGTAAATATTTTTTATATGTAGTTGTGAGTCTTAATATATAAAACCAATGGTGTAACAGTTGTGAAACTGTTACTTACTGGTCGTAATGTGAACATTGCAACTAATTTTATTAAGCAAACATATTTATGTATATTCTTTTAAAAACAAAAAACTAATTTGTAGATTTACACAGTGGAGTGAAATGCCAGTTTCGCAATATAGCGGAGGCAGTAAGGTACAATAGGAACTATTTAGTTTTACTTCACGGTATCGAACACTTGATTTGTTACAAACTCGACAACAAATAGTTCAGCGAGGATCCCATGTGCCTAATGGCCGGTTTCGAAACAATAAATAATAGGTTTGGGATTGCAAGCTCACTAAATATTATTTCAGCAGATCTAATATGGTTTAATTTCATAATATCGCTAGCAGATGCAATCATTAACATGGGCGTCCGGTTTTTAGCTCTAGTAAGGGGTAAGGGGCATAGAGGCTCAAGTGCGTCGACATACCTAAATTTAAAATACTAGAGGTACAACTGTATAGCAAGAGATATACCGTCTGTCCATAAAGTAACCCCCCCCCTTCCAACTTTTGAACAAATCGAGTTAGAGAGTTTTAACAAAATACAGGGTGAAGCACGTAAAATGAAGTTGATTCTGACGATAAATTCGATTATTCAAATCCAAAGATGGCGCCTCGGGCGCTGTGAACTCAATTTTTTTAAATGGCAAAGAGTGCCGTGTTGCACTTCATTTAAAAGATAATTCAATTCTCTACTTTCTCGTTTTTGAAAAATGGCAATAGAGTAAGCCGTTCTCTAGTTACAAGCGTTTCTGTTTCTAATCTGATCCATGAATAAAATGTTAATTAATATTTTAATACAACAAATTTTGAACAAATATTTATTAAAACAAAAAATAAAAGAATTAAATAAGTTGTTCAAAATGTTGTCCATTGACTTCTTGGCACATAAAAAATCTACTTTGAAATTCTTGCCTGATATTTCCTAAAATTTCTGGAGGGATATTTCTACACATATGTGTTAGACGTTGCTGTAGTTCGTCGATATTTACTGGAGGAGTTCTGTAGACTTTTGACTTCAAATATCCCCATAAGAAAAAATCAAGAGGAGTTAAGTCCGGCGAACGAGCCGGCCATTCTATCGGGCCCCTTCTGCTAATCCATCTGCCCGGGAAATAGTTATTTAAAAAATCGGTAACAGGTCCATAGAAATGAGGCGAAGCCCCATCTTGTTGAAATACAATACTTTGAATGTTATTGTCTGCTATTGTTTCTATCTTTGGAAAAATTCCCCCGCAGCATTCTTAAGTACCGCTCTCCTCTTAAATTTTCTCTTAAATCTATCAAATCGAATAACTTAAAAAAATAAGAAAAAAACCTGTAAAACTTTCAAACACGGCATACTTTGCCATTTGAATTTGAAGAATTGAATTTATCGTCAGAATCAACTTTAATTTACATGATTCACCCTGTATTTTGTTAAAACTCTCTAACTCGATTCGTTCAAAAGTTAGCAAGGAGGGGTTACTTCATGGACAGACTGTATTTATATGGAAAGCAGAGCAGAGGATAGCTGGTACCAGAGGTATAGACCTACCTTGCACAATAAACCTAGCTGTGACAGCAGTGCTTTGTGACCCGCCTAAGAGAAATTGGCCCGCATGAAGAAAGGATTGGCGACAATTTGTGGAAAATATATACTGATAATTACCGGGCATTTGCCTAACCGGCTAGCATATGTAAAAGATCTATTTGAAGGAAATGCCAAAAACAACTACTCCACGGACTATGTGCCCCGACTGGCGTTGTATTTTCCAACATCTCCATGGAAGTCGCCACATCTTTCATCGAGACGAACCACCAGACATGCACTGACCGGTTTCGTACTTATATGTGCTCGATAGGTATGGTGAAATCGATGAACGATGTTACGATATAATTGCCTAAGGGGCATCTGGAATGCTGTGGCTGTAAGAAACACCGTATTTCCCTCTTTTGATCTTTGCTATAGTAACCGCCTGACAATTATTGTCTAATTACCAGACAGATAGAGCCCTGCTTTTTCGGAGATGCCAATACATCAGTGACTTATAATTATTATCTAGACAATACTTGTCAGACGGATAGTAGCAAAGACTAAAAGAGGGCACTACAGTCTTTCTCACCATCAAGAACATTTCAGATACCTTTGATCATGTCGCAACATTGTAACCTCCTAATCTCATCTGATCGTAACCACCATTAATATATAAAAAATCTGCTTCGACTTAAATACAGGCTCTGCGTCTGTACTTAGTCGACATGTTACATGGATTATTATATCTAGATACTATTTGCATGGTGTAGTAACTCGTATGGTGTAACCATATGGGCAAACCATGTAGGTGTAGGTATACTGGGCACATATTAACTTTCAATAATTAGGGCATAGTATAACCATAATAGACTAACTATAACATAATATGTTTTAAAACACAAGAAAGTGTTATTACAACTTATGAAGCTTTTGCATTTGAGGTATTACAAAATTTTCAGAAATTGAGGTCTTTATACAATTCTTTAGGTCAAGACTTATATCCTCCAAGTCATTTATTAAATTACCATTAATAAAACTGATTTGTTTTTTACGACAAAAATTACTCAATAGTGGAAATGAAGACCTAAGCAAATGAAATAGGTACTTAGAAATTGACTTTCTCATTCAGTTACAGTATACATATTATCGAGTAATTACTCAGATTGTAAGGTTTGTACTCGGATTGTAGTGGGTAATTATTATCAGTTACCCAGATATCCAGAAAACTCTGTTATCTGGGAAGGAAAATAAGATTATCACGATAATATTAATGTGGTGTGCATGGGGAGTCGGTACCTGTTGCCGCTACGGAGTCGACGCCTCTGCAAGCGGTGGAATTTATGGAATATTTATCGCGCTCATCTCACGTCTTTCGCGAGCCGAATTTCGACATGAGCCGGGGCCGTAATAATAGATGCCTTACAAAATGCTTCGAATATCCATCATTTAATATAATGTGTGGGTAATGGAACGACGGTTCCCGGGGCAGGATATGAGAGCAAATTGAATCCATTGAAGTGTTTGCAAAAAGTCTGTAATGGAAGCTATAACTTTGGGACGATAGAATCTTTATGTGATATCTAATTAGTTTTTACCGCTTTCTAGCATGTTACAACAATTTAGACACCATGCAGCGTGTCTAAGTCGTTACAAAACGATCCTGTGTGTATCATTGTAAAAAATATGTTATCAAACAACAAATGTTTACACATTTATTAGCAGATGCTAGTAAATAATAATTTTAGTATTCATAATCATAAAAATAAGTATTTTTTATGATATAAAGGGATTATAGCATTTTGTTTTCATTATTTCGTAGTCTTTTATGAAAGTAAAGTTAAAATCCAAAGAGTCTACACGTTGTAATTTCTCTTGGATTGTAAACTCACTCACTGGATAACAAAAAGGATTTTGAAGAGTTATGACTCCTCCAAGGAATCGGAAATCAACAAAATTTTGGAGCAAAAATACACAGATGAAAATTAATTTGACCTATTTTTGAATGTATCAAGTGGAGTTAAATGGGTACTATATTTGCATGCTCTCTACATTTATGTCCCATTTACTAAACTAGTTTAAGTCAGAATACCTAAGTAAACTTACATTTAACAATGATACAAAATTATAAAAGAAAAGTGTCTGCTTTTCAAGGGTATTGTTTGTAACGTTAAGTGGATCGCGACAGTTATATAAGAATTTAAAATGTTAAACCACTCTAGGTGGTAGTGCAGTGATGGCTTATTTCCATTACTGATGCATCGCATGCAAATCGTAGAAATTATGCAAATACATATATACTAAAATTAAGGATTTTTATAAATTATAGTCAAGATCAGTCCATAGCGAACAGCACATTAAATTTCTATTCGCAATCATTTTATCGGCTAAAATTATTTTGTACCTTATATAGTAGTATATAGACACAACCTGATACAACTTATGAGTCACCCTCTATAATTTTGGCCCAACACAAGGACATTTAAATGTCCTTGGCCAAACACTATAATTGCAAACCTACATTCTACGAAGTTTATCAACTCGTTGTAGCCGTTCCATATGAAATGTTTTTTGCCATTTACAAATTTATTTTTTTTTTTGCTTGGAAAGCAGTTTTGAGTCACTACCTAATCGCTCTATAAAGGAAACACGATTTTGGGTTAAAATGAATGCCACCTGTAGCATAGGCATAAGTAGCAATAAATTGTTATAAAATGTTCTACCTTATAAATAACCCTTCATAAATCAAAGCAACGACAGATCATTAAAAACTGGTTTCGACTTTTTCTTGTTGCTAAATTAAGTCAAGTTCAACTACTGCATACTAAAACTGTGAATGAATGCGAAATGCATATATTACACGTATTTGATTGAAATAAAATGCAAATTTATCCGAGCTGCGCCCGGTCGAATCCATAATCGAGAGTAAAATCTGAACTTGGCCTCAATTTTGATGCCGCTGAACCGAAAACGCGCAGCCGGAAATATGGCTAAACATTGTTTTAATTCCTACAATGCGGATTATTTCCTTTTGAAGACGGAGCAGGGAAGCCGATTGGAGCAGATGAAACTGCTTTAAAAATAGGATGCCTATGCAAATTATCTTTATAAATAAACTTTTCCTCTTGATCAACATAGAAAGTGAAGGCACATCGTGTGATGATAAATTAGCAAAATGTTTTATGGCATAACGCTATATATCTAGTTGTAACTACAATTTTAATTGATCAACAGTGGCGTATCAATTTTAATAGATTGTTTAATAGACATAATTGTTTAATTATCAATATCTTGATACCTATATTGAGGTATCAGTAGTTTGCAAACAGGAATTTCCTAATTTTTTAGTCATGAAGTGTGTATTGGAATTATTAATGTGAGACAACACAATTGAGTTTTATAAAAATCCCCTAAACCCTGCACTATTCTAGAAGTACGTTTGCATGGCTTACCAAGTCAGCAACATTTGGGGGAAAACTCACGGCTTTCAATAATGTCCAGATGATACTAATTAATTGACGAGGAAGATTCTTAATATACCTACATTAGAATCTGTTTTAAACTTCTGGCAGACGTGATGAAACGTTTGGGAAACGGTATTGGTATTATTAAGTAGGTACCTAAATAAGAGGCACTTACATTATTTTAATAATGAAAGACGAAACAGCAACATAACATGTCCCTCTCCTCAATAGAAATTCTTTTGTGAAGCAGAACTATTAAAAATAGAGAGTACAGAATATAGAAGTAGAAGTAGATACTCAAAGAACTTTGTGCAGCAATTAACTAATGTTTTAAAACATACCGAACATTCGAAATCAATCACCGTTTATTATTCTTATTTAAGCGAATTTCCTCATTCAATACAAATTTTGTTGAGGTTACATTTTAAGTAAATAATATTTTCTAAAGAAATACACATACTATCTCAATTGGAGGTTATTATTAAGGAGCTCCGCGGCCTAGTGGTTAAAGAAGACAGGTTTTTAATCATTATGCCCAATAATATGCCGCTCCCTCTCCCATACAAGTCTCTGACTTCCGGGCTCATCATTAAGTCGAGAATACAATCAACCTTTAAGCATCAATCAGAAGATGTTAATTTGGCCGACAAAACTCATGTTCAGGAAAATGCAACGTTTTTGTTTTGTCGAAAAGTTTTGTTAAAGATATGGAGTATAACCCTTATTTCGGTTGATCTATCCCTGAGTAAGTGAATGCATGAGTGATAGATAGAGAACGAGAAAGAGATATAGAAGGATGTAAATGCGTGCACCAAATGTGGCTTAAATACCTTTACTAGATTACAACCATTAAAAACCCCAAATATGTTTTTACATCTCAACACCATATACAGGGTGCTTCAAATTCGATGCAATACATGGAGATCTCGGAAACGGTAAGAGATGCGAAGTCGGTTAAATGGAGGCAAAGTTGCGTATTCAGGGGGACAACATAATGGTGAAAAGAAATCAAGGCTAACTTGATTAGTTTTCGAAATATTTTGAAAAAACTGAAAATTTCGATTTTCGTTTTTGTTTTTTTGCGGGCCTATTTCATGAGGTATTCAAAAATAAAGAGCACTTGTCCATAGCAACTTTATCCCTTTACCCCTTTATCGAATGGTGTTAGCAAATTTTCCGCAAAACGTTTCGTTTCCCGGAAACCAATATTAACTTAATTTTTTTAAATACGGACCTGGAATTTTTTTTCAATTTTTTGGAAGCATTTTTGTAACTTGATAGAATGCCATCATAAAAGGAACCAGATTTAAACGTTTTGTCTAAGAAAAATCCATCAACATCAACTTATTTTTTTTTAAATTCGGACCTGGAATTTTTTTTCAATTTTTTGGAAGCATTTTTGTAACTTGATAGAATGCCATCATAAAAGGAACCAGATTTAAACGTTTTGTCTAAGAAAAATCCATCAACATCAACTTAATTTTTTTAAATACGGACTTGGAATTTTTTTCAATTTTTTGGAAGCATTCTTGTAACTTGATAGAATGTTATCATAAAAGGAACCAGATTTAAACGTTTTGTCTAAAAAAAATCCATCATTAATAATTTACCGTGGTCCTCTTAGATTTAGTTTTATCTAGGCAAATGTTTCTATATGACAAACACATTTCAATGTTGTGTCAAGCACTATCGGTACTTAAAAATGGCTTTCAGCAATCTAGAATTTTTTAATTTTATTTAAATTTCCTCATAATTCAGGAATTGTGCGCAACTACTTAAATAAAACATTTCCAAACAGATGGATTGGAAATCATGGTGCTATAGAATGGCCAGCAAGAGCTCCTGATTTATCCCCATTAGATTATTTCTTATGGGGACGAACTAAAAATGTTTTATATAAGAATCAATATAATAACATTGAGGATTTGAGAAATGCCACTATTTGTGTTCTGAATGCAATACCTGCAAGGGAAATCGAAATATCTATTCAAAACTTAAAAAGACGAATACGCCTCTGCATGAATAATGACGGAGGATTATTTCAACATCTGCTTTAGGGTTTTTATAGTTTTAACATATTTTGTTGTTTTATTCATTGTTTATTCAATTACATCAAAGTTTATAGTTGTTAATTCGTTGTTTTATTATTAGCTTTTGTTTATTTATCGTAAATAAAAATGAAACTTCAAAAATATTATTCAATATCTAGAATTAACAAAAGTCGAAACAAAAATACTAATGATGGATTTTTCTTAGACAAAACGTTTAAATCTGGTTCCTTTTATGGTGGCATTCTATCAAGTTACAAAAATGCTTCCAAAAAAATTGAAAAAAAAATTCCAGGTCCGTATTTAAAAAAATTAAGTTGATGTTGGTTTCCGGGAAACGAAACGTTTTGCGGAAAATTTGCTAACACCATTCGATAAAGGGCAAAAAGTTGCTATGGACAAGTGCTCTTTATTTTTGAATACCTCATCAAATAGGCCCGCAAAAAAACAAAAACGAAAATTGAAATTTTCGGTTTTTTCAAAATTATTCGAAAACTAATCAAGTTAGCCTTGATCTCTTTTCACCATTATGTTGCCCCCCTGAATACGCAACTTTGCCTCCATTTAACCGACTTCGTATCTCTTACCGTTTCCGAGATCCCTATGTATTGCATCGAATTTGAAGCACCCTGTATGTATATCTTCCTTATAACGCTCCAACTGGCATTATTTGAAGTTCCATTGTGTCTAATTAACTGAATCACACTATATAGCAAATGCGGATGAGTTACCAATGTTAATAGTAAATTTAAATAAAAATGTACATATTTTTGGAGACTTAAGATTTTGTACAGTACAAAATTAGTGAAAGAAGAGAGTAGAAGTACAAAATTTGATGGAATAACCGATAAATTTTATAATCAAATATATGTATAAGTACTCATGCATAAATTTTGGTAATTTGCGCTTTGCCATGATGATAATTGTAGTTGTAAGGAAGCATAACAATGCACAGCTTTATTTATATTAATATTGGTAGTGTTTATTGATTGATATTGGCTGTAAATAATAAATTGTATCTAAATTAAAAATTGTTTCAGAATGAGATTGCCCTACATATTAGTCGCCATACTGGCGACTGATCTATTAGTTGAAGGGATTTCTGCTGGTGAAGAGACTGCCGGTACAGAAACAGAAAGAAGTAAGTAATCTATTGAGTAGGTATGTAATACATCTATTTCGAATTACTAATATTAATGGTATATCTATTCATAAACTATATAGGTAAGCTAAACGTACGTAACTGATATTTTAAAAAAGTTAACTCGTTTCATGATATTGACATCATTTCGTCGTATATCTACATGAATATTAACAAAGAGTAATGGTTTCAAGAATATAAGTACCTATATGACAGATTTACCTATTTATGATTTTTTATGCAATTTTGCTTGTTTCTGTCAAAACGTGCCTTTTCAAAATATCGTCCATAAAATACTGATTGCTGCTACGCAAGTGTAAATATATTAATATGGAAAATACATTATAATTACCCTAACTTAACTTGTAGTGGTTGAATGTAGATTAACTTACAAGATAATTTTTCAAAAATTTCATTCCATATGTCCACCTGTTGTGGCATAAGTTTATAGATATTTATGTTGTATATTCAAAGTAACTAATAGGAAGTAAACGAATAGTAAAGGAAGTAAAGCAAAGGAATAGTAAAGTAGAATAGGAAACCAACTATTCCTATTTGTTATTTTAAATACAACAGAATTTATTAGAACAGCTGTTGACTGATTAGGTGCTTCCAACTGTTGAGCACGGGTGAGCACAAGCAATTATTTTTGCAATTAATTTGACTTTTTAAATGACAATGCTCAACGGTCAAAAGATCTAAATTCATAAGTATTGTTGAGTGAGGAATTTACTGCACTAAATGCAATCGAGATTTATTGATACTTATTATTTTTGAAGACGACGATGTTCTGTCGGGAACATCATCGTTCAGGTACCTGTTCTGTAGGGAATGTGTTTATCAAGTGATGGTCACGTAATACGAAATTTTATTGGGAAATGTGAAGTGCCTACCTATGATCCGAGAAATTCGGATACTTATTTAAAATCTCGATTCCATTGACTTGCGAGTCTTATTAATAAATCCTTCATTGAACGATCTTACAGATACGAAACTAAAGAAAAGAAAGATTGGTTCTAGATTCGGTAAGGGAAATTTTGATGTACTACCTACATTTTGCACTATGTGTAGGTACCTATGCAATCTAACGAAAGTACTTAGAAATTTGAATACAGCGTTTAGTCATTACACCAATGATGGAACGAATATTGGCATGCAATGTGAAGCTATCATAAACATTAATATCTCATACGCAGTATCATCTTTTGGCTTTTACAATGCGATTTCAACCTCTTTTCAAATACTTTCGCTTTCTATGTTCCATATAAAGATCACAATTAATATTAGGTACCTTGGAACGTAAACTTTGCATTAAGCCTTTTAATACAAAGTCATTTAAAAGTTTCTTTCATTTAACTTACATCAGCAACTCTCATTCAACATCTGCATTTAGGTAGCCGAGTTACCAGGCAAACCAGCGCAGATCAGATGGTGCAGAACATCCTAAAATGGCTGCAGGGGGTGTATACGCAGCAAAGCAGAAGAAGTAGGTTTGCCGATTACCCAGACATATTTAACTTTGCTTCCGACAAGCTTGACGATGCATGTAAATATCCTAATTGCTACTAATTATGTAGAGAAGTAGATGATCTAGCTTTAGTGTCCAATGCTAGTACTTGAAAAGCTGGTTGTGGTAAAAAAGTGCATCTTCCGTTGACTGGCAAGTTAGGATAATTTGAATATGATCATTTTTGTAAGAGTAACATATTCAAAGAGAAAAAAAGAGCAATAAGATTTAATTCGCTTTTCAATTACTATCTTGGACAAATAATTATTATAAGGTTTTCATTGGTTACCGCATTTAACAAAACTAACTCTAATTTTATGGTTATAGGTATATAACTATACTGCTGGAGATACTAAAATCATTATTACAACGCTTTATGGTAAATAAAACTATACAAATATTTATATTTGCTTGATATAAATATACCTCTACAAGTTAAAAGGTTTTCGATCCTAGGGATTTTGAAAGAGCGCCATTTGCGTTCGTGTTTGCTTTTTTAGTTTTTAGATTGCATCATAAAACCCAATAAAAGTATTACTTAGCACCTTCCTTCAAACTTGATAATGGAGGCATTTATAAATAAAATTACTACTGTGTAGGTGTTATTATTAATGCAAGTAGTCTATCATTGTATAACAACAAAATTTGACAAATTTAATTATTTGTAATAAAAATTGAAAACGATGAGAACTGTTTGAGTTTTGACACATTGATTAAATTTTAATGTAAAATTTCCAATATTGTATTCAATTTAATTTCCAATTGGCCTGGTATTAATTTTCCTAAGATCGAAAACCTTTTAACATCTACAGGTATACTGTTGATGAAAAGACCCGAAACAACATTTCGTGACAAGTATTTTTGTTAATATTCGTTTCTGGAATAAATGCAAATATCTACTGCCAAAAAAGTTGTGAATCAGATGAGCGTATTTTGATTTAAACCGATTCAATTTAATACTTTATTTGTATATGCAGATTTGGATAAAGTGTTCTTCAAAAGAGTTCTCCTAGCAAGAGTGAAGAGTAAATCTGATAATTTTTAAATAAAAACACACGAATTTGTTCATTAGATAATACCATTTATTATATATACCCCTGTGATAACACTATCAATCTATACAAAAAATTCAATGTAAGTAAAATTAATATGCTCATACGAATCTATTTGATTTTTTTCCAGAAACAATTTGATTTTTTTCACAATTTTCATGCATGTACCCTTTGATGTAACAATTCAAAAGATATAACTTTAGGCAGGTACAAGAGTAAAAATTTTCTCTTTATAAAAAATAATAAAACAGTTATTAACAGATTATCTTGAAAGGGAGATTAACAGATTATTAATTTTAAAACTACACATTTTACTTAACCTTAGGTTAGGTTATGTTCAAAAGTGAGTGGGCCGAAAACCAGACCCTCCACCGCGACCATGTGGTCTATTGTGGCTCACACCTACTTATATTTCACCCAACAGGTCCAGCTTCTTAATGTAGCTGATCACCTTATTGGGTGAGAGTTTGTTCAGATCCTCTGGCAGAAGTTGCCCCTTGCCAAATAATGAGTATCTGATCCTTTCCCCAGCAGGGCAGGTGCACAATATGTGTTCTGCCGTTTCATCATCTTCTAAGCATAGGCGGCACTCAGCATCTTCTGCTAGGCCGAATTTGCACAGATGATATTTTAAACGGCAGTGGCCCGTATATAGGCCAATTAGAGTTCGTAGGTGAAACCTGCTTAACTCTAGAAATTTTTTAGTTCTTGTTTTTGAAGGGTTTATTATAAACGCCTTCGAATGAACTAATCGTGGTAGTTCCTGCCAGTACTGGAGGATTTGCTCCTCAGCCCGGGTCAAGAGCGTTGCTTTGGCAGTACTCGAGGATATGCCAAGCACCGGTTCTGGTCCGACAAATTCAGAAGCAGCACCCTCCCTAGCTAGAGAGTCGGCTGCCTCATTCCCCTCATGGCCAGAATGGCCTGGGACCCAGACCAGAGTTATTCTATTTTTTCTGCTCAATTGAGCAAGTGCCTGCTGGCAGCTCCATACCGTTTTTGAGTTGCAACGGTAGGAACCAAGAGCTTTAAGAGCTGCTTGGCTGTCTGAGAAGATTTTTATCGATTTGCGTGTAAGTTGCCTTTGTTCCAGCCTCTGTACACAGAATTCGATGGCATAAATTTCTGCCTGAAATATAGTTGCATAACTGCCAAGGGATGAAGATATTTTCACCGTTGGGTTGCAACTATATACTCCGGCTCCAAACTCCCATGGGTGTTTTGGATCCGTCTGTAAACCAACAACTATCTGCCCTTAATAGGTCAGCCTTATTCCGATCCCACTCATCTCTTCCTGGGAAGAGAATGTGAAAGGGCAGTTCAAGGTTGGTCTTTGCAGGCATGACATCTGAAATCATCTCCAGGATACTGTGACTTTCCATGTCATCCAGCAGCCTATTGCGCTCCATGGTGTCAGACTGCGGCATGTTAAAAGCTGCCTGCTTTAGTCTGTATGTTGCCCATCTGGCCTCTCTCTCCAAATATATATGAAGAGGAGGTAGGTCCAGTAGGATTTCCAGAGCTGCTGACGGTGTGGAGCTAATTGCTCCAGTTATGGCCAGGCAGGCTTGTCTCTGTAAACCAGAGAGTTTGAGTTTGGTCCTTTGTTGTAGTCCTTTGGACCACCAAACTATGGAGCCGTATGCGATCATGGGTCGTATGACCGTCACATACAGCCAATATATTTGTTTGGGTCCAGTGCCCCAAGATTTCCCACAAATTCTTCGACAAGTCCATAAGGACAGTCGTGCCTTGTGGATCATTTTTTCCAGATGGGAGTTCCAATTAAGTACTTAACCTTAACAAAACCATTTTATCCCGAAATAACATAACGAAAGAATATAAATAATATGATCCCGTTAATTTAATTTACCACCACGGTAGCACCGTGGGGGTGGGGTAGGGCCTATAGAGCTAATTTTTTCAGCATCATATGGGCCATTTTAATTTTCGGGATCTTCTATGAATACATTCTAGTCAAAGAGAACGAGAAAATTTACTCGGAAATTTATAATATTTTTTAGTGTCGCGATTTGCGATTTTTCTTTGAAAATATTTTACCCTCCAAATTCGAGGATAATAAATAGGTGTACAATCATGGCCGTCGCCAGGGGGGGAGGGGGGCGACTGCCCCCCCCTAGTTTTTGAGTCGAATATAACTAAGTACAAAGACACATATTTTAAAAAATAGCCTAAATATTCACAAATAAAATTGTACAAATTATATAGGTACTTATTATAATATATTATATATACTTATTATAACTTCATTTTTAATAATTAATCTTTGTAAATTTTTGAGGTTCTTTTTTATTATGCTGTTCATAAAAATTCTCAATAGATATAGGTAGAATTACGTAAGAAATAAAAATGCAAAAACTCTATCAATTAATAATTTAACCATAAAAATGTATGTGTTCTTGTCAATTGTTCATAACATACTTACACTTATCTCAACTTTCACTGTTACAAGTGATAAACAATAATAAATTGAAACTGCTTAAGATTTGTCTCCTATCCGTTTAGTTTATTTTATGTAAGCAAGCATGATGAAAATAAATATCTCAATGTAAATTGAAAATTCATTTATAAGGTGTATACCTACTTAAGCATTACTAAATATTTATAAGTAAGTACTGGAATTACAATTTCAAATTTTTTTATACGAGTTTTGTTATGGTGCAACACTATCTTTTGAAAACGCAGATGAAGATGGTGGCATCTACATCGACTGTTAATAACAATACCAATAACAATAATTGGTTTACCTATTTCCTTCGAAATTTGAAGTATTCTCATCTTTAAAACCATGTAAAATATATAGGTATATCTTTTTAAATTAATTGAATGCTGGGAAATGTAATTGTTAACATTATAGTTTTAATAAGCCCTGTTTGGCATACGCTTCAGAACAGAACGTATATGATGAATATGCACTGCTTACGTCCACCATGCAGAGCAGTGCAGTGCAGAGGATAACAGTGCTAAGAAAAAAATTTATAAATATAGTGATAAAAACTGAAAAAATGTATTTGTTTGAAAAGTTCAAACAAAACATGTAATATTGAAAAGAAAAAAACAAAAGAAAAACATAATATTGAATGTTTCACAAAGTTACACAATAAAGAAGTAGGCATATAGGTAATATTTTGTTTACCATTAATTAAAAAGAATTTTAGAGGTTTGAAACATGAAATTGGCTTTTGTATACAATATCATTAAAAAAATATTGTCTCCAGGACCATACACTTTGTTGTTAAAACAAATTTTAAATGAGTGTTTTATCAACTGTGACTGTTGACTGTTTTGTCAGGATGAATTGTTGTAACATTGAAAAAGCATTTACGTGTTATTTAATTCGAGTAATGATATTAAAATACCAAATCCGTAATTAAAAAACATAAATAAATAAAATAATATAACAATAATTCAAAAGTATAACTCAATAACTCGATTCGAAAATAAAAAAAATATTACGTTGTAGGCCCAGAAAAGTTGCAACGTAAAAGTATCATTTGTTTTTCGATATCCTTACAAATAGTTAAAATGATTGATGATTAAAATTTCTTTTTAATCTCCGCAATCTATCACCACTAAAAATGTTTACACTTTCTCAGTATAAAATTAAATCAATATAAATCACTACCTAAGTATAAATTTAGAGGGAAATATGTTACAAGAATAAATTAAAAACTAAAGATATAATGTAATCTTTATATGCATCGATTCCCTGTTCAATATACAGGATGTTATATTTTTATAAAAATTCACTTTTTCTGTCAAAACTTCTGTTCGGTTAGTTTTTCTCCAAAAATTTTCATTCCTTGAAAAAAATACATTGGTCTTCTTTTTCAATTTATTTTAAACCCACCCCAGTAATAGCCCAGCTTGTATTAAATATAATCGCTGTTTAGTTCGACAGGGCACGCTCAGAGAATACCTCCCGCCCACAAATACTCAGAAACCTAGGCCATTCGAGACAGCCAGACCTCCGGGAGGAAATAGCATCGACCACAATGGAGACTACCACGGGGGATATCCACCTGCAGGAAGTATAACTCCACAACCCCCGTTTACGATTTACACAAACCCCGGAACGGGGGGAGTGACCGGAGGCGGTTATCCGTCACCTACGATAGGATACCCAGAGACAACTTACCCAGGACAGAGCATCCCGCCTAGGCCTACTGGATATCCCACGGGACCAACAGGTACCTACTATTGAATTCAATTAAAATTAATTGTGAAATGTCTGTAATATTGGAATACCTACCTACTTTCAAAATTGAAAAATAGATTTTCCATTTTGGGGATCTTTTAGATTCAAATAAATCGATTTTTCAAGATACATACAGGGTCTTTCAATGAAAAGTTGACCCCGCCTCCTATAATTATAAAACCGAAAAAAAATTTGAATTCGTCGATTTCTGTTCTTGGGGGGACCCTTTTTGACAGTAATAATAATAATAATAATAATTTATTTCAAAAGACAGTTAACAATAACCGTATAGAAATCGTCATTATTAAAATACTTAAATGTATATATAAAACAGTACAAAAAAATATATATGTAATATAGTCAATATAACAATTACACAAATTCACAAGTTTCACTTACTTAATTAATAAATAACAAAACAAACACAAAAAAAAAACAATACGGCCACATAAAAAATCAAGTAAAAAAATCTTTGACAGAATAAAAACATTTGTCCAGCAAATACCCTATCAATTCTTTCTTAAAAGAAATAGTCGTTTGAGCCTTCTTGATATACTCTGGAAGATTATTAAATACTTTTAAACCATATATGTTAGGAGACTTGTAGGAAGCCATTACTCTACCACGTGGTATATAAAAATCTTCTTTATGTCTCGTATTGAAATTGTGGACATTCTCATGTTTAAAAAAGTTATCTCTATTATTAAAAACAAACATGCTTACCTCTAACAAAAATAAACAAGGAAGGGGCAAAATCTTAAATTTTTTAAATAAATTTTTACAACTATATGTATTTGACACTCGGGCTATACATCGCAAAATACGCTTTTGCGCAACAAAAACAGTGTTCCAACTGGTAGAGAGACCCCAAAAACATAAGCCATACCTAAGTCGGCATTCAACATGTGCATAGTATAACATTATCAGTTGTGCTTCCGTTAGCACAGTGCGCAAATTTCTAAACATATAGTTAAGTGAGTTCAATTTTGAAACAACAAATTCACAGTGCGATTTCCAAGAAACATGTTTGTCTACATATAAACCCAAGAATTTCACACTATTATCAGTTGAGGACAATGGACAATCACCCGTTTGCAAATCTAAATTTGTACATTTTTTCTGGGGGTTATGGAACCTTAAGTATTTAGTTTTCTCTGCATTAAGGAACAATGAATTATGATTAAACCACATGATCAATTTATTAAGCACTTCATTACATGTTTGTTCAAGTAATGTGTCAGATTTATTTGACACTATTACTGAAGTGTCATCCGCATACAAGGTAAAGTGAACCTGCGTCGATATACTCTCTATTTCATTCATATAAAGTAAAAAGAGTATAGGACCTAAAATGGATCCCTGGGGTACCCCAATATTTAATTCAATACATGAAGAATTTGAGGTCATTTTCGTGCCGCTTACAATGCTAGAGACACTTGTAAACTGTCTTCGATGACATAAAAAAGACCTGATCTAACTAAGGCTTGTTTCCTGAATTCCACAATTATATAACTTACACAAGAGTTTGTCATGATTGACACAGTCGAATGCCCACAGTCAAGCCAACTTGATATGTTCAACCCCCTAACCCTTAACAACCCCCACATTAAAATTTCAAATGGAACTACCCTACTTGTAACACATAATTTGCAAAATAGCATATATAGGACAATACTCTTTTGAATATCCATCAACAAAAGTATGGTGGTTGTACCTTTAGTAGATAAAAAACTTATTATTGGTAGGCATTTCTGTAGAAATCATAGTACGCGATTGACGATTTGTCAACTTTTCGTTTTTAGCCAATAACTCTATCAAATCTCAACCGATTCCCAAAAACGATCCACCAGTATTCGTGGAAAGGCCTTTAAAATGATGTGTTAGAAGTAGTTGTTAGACCCAGTTGAGAACTGTACCTTTCTTGATAAAATTAATGCCCCATTACATGAAGTATGTATTCAATTGCTTATATACGTTTAAAATTTCATGGGCCAAACCCTAGAAACATATATTTTCCTTTCTAGTATTTTATCTAACACCTACAATGACATTATGTGTCTAATTAAACTTTTTTTATCATTTATTCATTAGGTACTACTGGAGGTTATCCAACCCCTGGCTTTCCAACACATGCCCCTGAACCACCAACCCCAGGAGGTTTTACCGGCTACCCAAGTGGTCAACCCACACCTGGTGTCACTCAACCACCCATCAGCACAGCTGGACCTACTGAGAGGCCAGGGTTCCCTACACAACCACCACCAGGAGTTAGCACAGGATATCCTTCAGAAAGGCCTGACTTCTCTACCCAACCTCCTCCAGAGTTAACATCAGTTCAACCAGGGTTTCCCACTCGACCCCCTCCAGGAATTTTCACTGGGTATCCTACACAACAACCAGAAACGACAGAAGCGCCTGTGACATCAGGACGTCCCGTCCTACCAACTGAACCATCGGTAGCAGAAACCGAATCCCCTACAAATGGCCCATCTACGAACCCTGCTTCAACAGAAACCTTCACATCTGCCACAGCTCCTGAGGAACAACCACCTGCGGTAGTAGTTACAACTCAATCACCAGAAATAAACACAATTCCCACTGAAGGACCTGAAAAACCACCAGGAGATACTGTACCAGTGGAGACTGACACAGATGAAGATTTAAAACACCCTCCCCACATCCATGCTATTGATGTAGAATGTGCCAAAGACATGATGACGATTAACATCGAGTTCAATAGAGAGTTCAATGGCATTATTTACTCCAAAGGTTACTACAATATGCCTGAATGTAGGTATGTAAAAGAGAACTCTGGCCAAACTAAATATTCTTTCACAGTAAACCTAAAGATGTGCGGAACAGAATTTATCAACGCTTTCGATACTCAAGGACAGTCTTACCTTGAAAATGTGTTAGTACTTCAAAATGAAGCAGGAATACAAGAAATATGGGATACAGTTCGTGCTGTGCGTTGTTTATGGGAAGGAAATTTAAAGGAATCCTTAAGTGTTGCTCTTAGTGTTGGTATGCTCAGTCAAGAGCTTGTTACCTTCAGTGGGGACACTGCTGTAGCTAAATTGGATATATTACTAGGAAGAGGGCCACTTGGTCAAGCAGCTAATGGTTTAGTGAAAATTGGAGAGCCCATGACTTTAGTAGTTTCGGTATCTGGAGATCCCGGGTTTGATCTTCAAGTCAAAGATTGCAGAGCTACAGATTCCACAGGTGGCAACACAATACCGCTTACTGATGACAATGGTTGTGTATTAAAACCCAAATTATTTGGAGCTTTCCAAAAGACACGTAATGCAGGAGATACAGGTGCCTCTATTATTGCATATGCTTACTTTAACGCTTTTAAATTCCCGGATGTCATGGATCTGATGATTGAATGTAATATTGAACTCTGCAAAACTGATTGTGAAATGTGTACAGATCCCAATCAGAAACTAGAGCCTGGTCGCCGCAGAAGGCGTGATATTTATTCATATAACGAGACTTTGCATGATGGGGTTACAATGGGTAAACATTTAAGGATAATCTTACCCGAGGATCTTAATGACAGAACAGTGTTTGACTTGGTGAAAAACGAAGGAGTTTGTATGTCTACCCAAAGCTTTGTATTTTCAACGGCTCTACTGATCTCCTTATTAACTGCCAGTTGCCTATTCAGTGCCTATATGTGGTTGAAGACTCAACAACTTAAATTAATTAAAAAGTAGTCGTTTGCTATTATTTTTAGGTTCTTAAATTATAAGTCATTTTTTACCTACCAGCCCTGCCAATATAGAATCCTAATTGAATCCTAAGTTATTTTCAAACATTCAGTATTGTTTAACAAGTTTGTATGTATGTACTTATTTATGTAAATAAACCATTAGATAAGTAAATATCTTTATTTATGTACCTAGTTCTTACCAAATATACAATATTCAAATTTATAATACAAAATAATAAACCATTTTTACAGTTGGATTTTAAATACAGGTCCCCAAATAAAAATATATTAAATTTGGAAACAAAAACAGATGATATTAGTACTAGATACATAATATTGGAAACATACTTATAATTCGTTATTTAGCTGAGAGCCACACCTGCAGACTACCTGTCACCCGTGTCAAGTATCCTACCAACAGATATTGATACCTCGGCCCACCCATGCCCTGTTCTTTTTCTTTGTTTAATACACACTTAACTTACTATCGACCTGTCCTTGTCTCCAAATTGAAGATATTTTTATATGGGGATCTATATAAATAACAACTTCAGTAAAGCTTCTTCTTCAACTTCTTATATTTTTCAAGTTGATATAGTATCTGACACATACGTAGCATTAAATATTTGGGGTGTGGTAGTTTTGTAATACCTAACTAGCACATTCAGTATAAGTGTTAATATAAAAATGATTACGAGAAAATCAATTTCATGGAAGGATTCCGGTACCAATGCTAAAAAATTAATATCAAGATGTGTCTTATCAATACCATTAAATTCTTATAAAGTTTAATAGTGTTGTTCCCTTTAAAAACTTCAGTATTTGAAAAAATTAGTAATTACCTACGGTTTATATGTATTTTTGTTTGGAATTCCCTTATTATGCCCAAATTAAGGAACTGAATGGATATGATACCACAAACTAAAATCTGTTTACCTCACATTGACGGAATTATTATAATATTTTATCTACATTATGCCAGCGTACATACATAACAAGTATAGACACTTGCCTATTTTGCAAATATCTGTATTAGTAAGTATTTTGAATGTTTAGTATGGCGTCCCTTCTAAAAACGCGAGCATGATGTCGCCAATCACTGAAACCCTGAAAATCACAAATTTTGTGATTTTCCTCTTAAGATTTAGGAAGGTCATATGATGTAATGAAATTTTGAAGGGTTCCGCAGTTTATTTAAAAAGGTTCACACTTCAACAATGGTTAACTCTATTTAAAGCCACATAGCTTATTTTACTAGGAATGTCATGATAGCCTATTGGTCCAGCATCACAGTCAGCACAAGTTAAGTATTTATTATTGCCCACTGTATTCGAGAATCCTACATTTTGGAATGTAAACATATCGTTCACTACCCAAAAGAACAAGACATTTTCTGTTTCCGGATTTGAAACACTCTGTATATTTTGTCTAATTAAAGGTAGTTGAAACTGAAAACAAAACAAAAAAGATTACCTTCTTGGCGACTAAAAAGCTTATATCTAACCTCAAAATTAGTAAAAGAAGCTGAAGCAGGAGTAAGAATTACCGAACTGCAATATTTACACTTGACACTTCGAAGATTTTGGCCATGAGATATTTCGTTCTCGTAATTTGTTTTGTCTGGCATTTCTAATTAAAATTTTTAGAACACAGTTTTGTGACCAACAATATAAGGAAGGTTTGTTTGTTCCTACCATAGAAAATGAAAATATAGTACTTAAATTTTCTATGGTTCCTACACACAGCACACAGCGCCAAATTATCAGCAAACTGTCAGGAGTCTGCGCAGAACATATTTACCCGTTCCAATGGTTCCAACATCAGAGTAATAAATAAAGGGGAGACCGCATTCCCTATTTCAAAGCATAATGTAAACATGTAACCTCAACCTACTGGATATTGATAAACAAACAATACATAATGAACACACGATGGTCCCTGATCGTATCAGCGTAGTGGCGTATCAAGCTATATCACGGAAATGCTTACAATATACATAATTATATTCAAAAGTTAAGTTCAAAAACACAGTTTAAGAACACATAAAACACTCGGCTTCACCAATTTTTGATTTCAAAATAATGGCGTTACTTGCTATATTAGGTTAATACCAGGCAATGTTGCCACTTCCGGCCCTTAATATCGCTAGAAATTTCAATAATGTATTGATGGATATGGAGAGCCTATAATTATAACACAAGTCACAAAAAAATAGTGGGTAGCCTTAAACATATTACAATGTAACTAATTTGTAAATTGATCGAAGTCAAGAATGTGGTAGATCTTTACATGTTAATCAATGAAAATTATGACGGCTGTACCTAGCTATAAAAATAAAAAAGTAACTTCGGCATCAATGTCAAGGACGTTGCAGGGACCGATGTTTGTAAATATATTTACCTCAAGGCTTCACTTTAGAATGTAAATAACGGTCTCCCCTTTATTTATTACTCTGATGTTCCAACACAATCATTCTCAAACTAGTGTTAATATTTTACCGTTCCAACAAAAAAGTGACTAGAATTCAAACGGTTTGGTGACTCTCAAATCGATTTGAAATTTTTTTAGAAACTACTAGTCAGACGCATGCGTAGTGGATATTGGATAATAAAAATGGCAAATCTTAACTAAACTAACCTAAATTTTTAGCGAGTCGATTATTTAAATATTGTTTGAAGTTATAATTTTATTTTTATTATGTGTGATATTACAAGTGAAGGCGAGAGTAATATCAATATATTCCGAAATTATTTGCCACATTTTTTTCAGATTTGGAATTTGCAGGGTTCTAACTTTATTCCGGTATTTCTTATATAAATCAATCAATAAAAGTGTAACATGTGTCCACTGTGCCTCATTTGTCTCTGCACAAGGGGTGTTATTCTGTGTCTCCACACCAGCGGTTACCCGACCTCCGACTTGCATGAGCGGCATTTGCTGTAGTTCCAACACTGCTGCTACAGAGTGTCGAAGTGAGTCTCCGTATTATTAATGTATGGAACTGAGAATTAATCATTGTTGTAATAAATCCATGAAATCTAAATAACACATTAGAGTAAATGTTGAAACTTTTACTTTTTATTATCTGTTACCTGGAATTTTTTAAGGTTAACTCGTCGAAAATCGAAATCAACAAAATAAAACAACGCTTCTAGCGATTCTACCTGATATTATGTGAACTAAAGATTGTGTTCCAACAACAATATTTCAAATTAGTTTCCAACTGATGCATGAACCGCACTTGCGCATTAAACCAGTGCTGCAAACTATCAGAAACTGCTGTGTAGGAACAAACCTATTTAAAACAATGATGGCTTTTTGTTTTAGTGCCCAAGCATTTGGTCTTGGTCCAATAAAAAAATGCCATTTGAATTTACCGCCTAAATTGTTAGGGATTTTGTGACTGTCACCAATGGGCGTGGATTACACAGGTAAGTAGCCATGCATAAACGTAGAATCGGCGATCGCGAGAGGGATCAACAATGATTTTACAATTGTTTTTTACTAGTAAATATTAAATACTATTATAAATAGTGTAGTAAATATTGTACACATATGTGTATAAATTGTTGTTATTGAATATGTAAATCCTAAACTTTGTATTTACTAAAATAAAATATTCTAATTTGTACTTTCAGTTTTATAATTATCATTTTCACCCCTTAAAACATAGCCGCCCATGTCGTTGGGCACTGTGACAGGTAATTTCATGAAATTGAGGTTATGTTTTTTGTTATTAGGCAATCCAAGGAGTTGTCAAATTTTTAAGTAATATGGCGCTGAGGGCAAACAAGTTATGTTTACATTGAGAATGCATTGAAATCAGCCCAGGGTCGCGTTCAGATCAAATGCCGGGCGTTACCGGGCACTTTGAAACCAGTTCAGATTCGTTGGGGTAAAAAGCAACTCAGCGTTCAGATTTATTGGGATAAAGACGTCGGGTATACAACTTTTTACCCAAGATAATACTTCGATAAAAGTTGTCACGCATGCGTATTAATACTGTTGATTCCATGTTTAAAAGTAGATGCTTATGACGTGGATTGTGAAATTTTCATTTATTTATGATTTCTGAATAAGGAGCCTCGAAAAGTAGAAAATAGGTAAATTAAGTATGGACTCAATAACTACCCACTCACACAATCTTGTGGTGAATGAGGATAATGGTCATCTCATTCTTGATGAAAATGGAATTGATTATAACATAACTTATAAATGCTCCAGCTCATCATCACTTTCAAACTCTTCCTCATCATCCAAATCCCTTGCATCATCCATAACCATTACATTTTTATAATAAAAAATAATCCCTGCATTATTCATTTTACATTTTTCAGTTCACACAAAGTACTAAAATGGGTTGAAAATTTGTCGTCGGCTTCTCTTTTCTAGTTCTTTGTAAAATATTTATTTCTTGGACAGTTCACAGCACAGAACAGTTAAAAGATTCACAGCAACGAATATATAGGGATTTACTCTTTATTCAGAGACAACATCAGAGTCAGACTCTGATGAGACAGCCATATTCAGTTTATTTTGTTATTGTTATGCATAATTATAGGTTATGTTGTTTTCGATTTCCCAAATCACAACCACACGTTCAGAATCATTTAACGTCGGACGCAACAACCAAGTTACCTTTTACCGGACGTTTTTTACTTGCCCGGCGTTTGATCTGAACGCGCCCCAGCAGCTTTCAGTTAAAAGTGTTTAATCCGAGTTTTTTGTAAGGAATTTTTCATGTATTTTATGTAAGGAAGTGTTGAACAGTGTTAACTCGTCTTTTATTAGAATTGTATTGCGACGATAATATTTATTAATGCCGGTAACGTGCACAGTTGTTGTGGTTTGTGGATGTCGTAAAAATCAAGACCAAGTTAAGCTTTGTTGTATACCCGACGTAGTTCTAACTATTTTCCGATTTTAAATGATTTATCGAGAAAACGGCGGCAAACATGGATACTTAGCTGCAATTAGAAGGAATGACCTAACACCTTCGATATTAAGAAACCAGAGGGTTTGCAGTAGGCATTTTATTACTATTAAATATATATTATTAGTTTATTACTATTTTATTTATTAATATTAGTTAAAACAAACTTTTAACCAAATACCCACAAAGTTATATAACTCAAACCATAGACTTGTCTATGGCCGCATTCAGGGAACCGCAGCGCTTCAGCACTTTATTCAAATAGCTGCAGCGCTTTATTAAAGCGGTAAAGCATATATTTTTCCCGCTGGATCGCTGAATAGTTCCATCAAGCGATAAAATTAAAATAGTTTAGGTTTACGTCTATGGGTTTACGCACAAAATATCTATGGATAATATTACTTATTATTAATATTAATTACAAAATATAAATTAAAATTACTGAAAATTATGTCACTTTAAGCTTGCGTTTAAAATGTCGATTCAGCGAACGTGAAGCGGTAAAGCGCTGGCGTGCTATGTTTCCTTGAATGCGCCCTATGACTCAAACGTCAAATGAATGTTTGCCCTCGACGCCATATTGATTTGGACACGTGGTTTGGATTGCTCAATTCTTGGTCAAGGATTGTTAATGTTTACAGGATTGCTCGATCGCTCAATTTTGTCATCCGCCTTTGTGACGTCATCGAAGATCCATGTAATCGAACTGTCAAAGTCAAAATATATTTTATATATTTCAAATATATATATTTCACATTTGCAAGAGAATTTTCGTATTTGAATGATTATTATTTATTAAAGTTTGTAATAACAGTATAAATTGTAAGATTTAATAAATAATAAACATATTTCCCAAATTTAACAGATAAGGATTGTGTATCCAATATATTTATTAACAAATTATCTTTGCTGGAAATCTTAACCCAATTTTTGAAATTAACTTGCTACAGTAAGCTTAAAATTTATTATAATTATTTTAGCCTTATTGGCAAATTATATAGGAATTTCAATTTTAATTTTGGCTAGATTAGATAAGATTTATATAGGAGTCGGCCCCCTGGGTCCACCGCGACCTAGAAGATCTATTGTGGCACTCTATTTAGAGCACTCTGTCCAGCCCTGTCCTGTGCATTATAGTATAGCTGCGAACAGTATACATGTTGCTTATTGTAAAAAAGCAGTTAACATTATTAATTATATATTAAACTAATCATCCTTGTATATAAGTATCTTTTAACTATTTAGTTTAGTTTAGTAGTCTTTATTAGCTTCATAGCTATTATAACAGTACATAATTACAGTATCGATAGTAATACAAATTCGAAATATATCCTCCTAAAAATAAAATTTTCTTAACCTACTCCTAAATGTATTTATCCTTGTACAGGTTCTAATCGCCATTGGTAACTGATTATAAATACTCAAACCCTCAACAAAGGTGGTTTTTTGCATTGATGCTGTGTTGTATGGTTGTATATAAAAAGTTTCATTAAACCTCAAGTTATAATTTATCATATCACCCCGTTTGGTTAGAAAGATCTGTAGGTATTGAGGTGCACATTTATTTACAATTTTGTGTATCAAGGTTAAATTCGATTCAATAATCAATTGATGCATGTTTAAAAATTTTAGTGATGACAACATAAGATCTATAGAAGCATATTTGTTGCAACCAAGCAATGCTCGCATTGCTTTGTTTTGAATCCTTTGTAGTCTTTCTATATTTTGTACAGAACAAGATATTAACAGTGACATGCAATAGTTAAAGTGTGGGTAAATAATAGTGTTATATACAACTCTCTTACACCATGGGGATAGCTTTTTTTGCAATTCTAGTAAAATACCCTACCTTTTTACCCAGTTTTTTACATACATAGTCTACATGATTATTAAAGTTTAACTGAGAATCCAGCACAACACCCAGATATTTTATTTCATTATCAAAAGCTACTGCAACATTATCTAGAACAATAAGGTGATTCTCAGATTTAAATTTCAAACAGTTATTCTTAGTACCAATTAGCATGCATTTAGTTTTGTCCACATTAAGTTTCAATTTATTAAATTTCAACCAGTCTGCAAGAACACATAACTCTCGGTTCATTATATTTGTTACATCATCAAAGTCAGTGCCAGCTACCGATAGTACAGTGTCATCCGCAAAAAGATTGACAAATGAATTGCGCAAATACAAATTTACGTCATTTATGTATAAAACAAATAATAAAGGACCTAACACACTGCCTTGCGGCACCCCGTATACCACTTCCACTAGGTCAGAACACACATCCCTAATTTTTGTTTTCTGGTATCTATCTTCTAAGTAATTTGCAATCCACTTATTTACCACTCCTACTAAGAAGATGGTAAATATAATCACTAACAAATTTACGTAAATATACACTTAAAACCGCAAAATATATCTTGAACATTACAGCATAACCCAACATCATACTTTTTCCGTTCATACCTATTTCTCTACAGAATCTCTGCTTCCGAATATGTTCATAATTAAAAAAGTATCCCTATGCTTACCTATTTTAATAATATACTTGGATAGTTTGTATCAAAATGTGGATATAATTTCAATTTGTTGGTAGACACGAAATTAAAGAACATAAAGAAACCAAGGAAAATATTATGCAATTACTTATTATAGGTATGTACAGAAACTATTACCAAAGAGGATAAACTAATTCCTCTGCTATTACCCACAAACACAAACAACAAAGGTATTATATAAGAATAATTAACTATTGATTTGCGAATTTTAAATTCAAATTCCGCTTTCGCGCTTGCAGTTTGACTTTGACAGATTGCTTTATTGGATCTTTGATGACGTCACAATTATGGATTACATTGTAGTATAGGGATCGAGTAATCCTGTAAACAGTTAACAATCCTTGATTCTTGGTCACATTATTTTATATAGGCAAGGATTGTTAACTGTTTACTGTTTACAGGATTGCTCGATCCCTTTACTACAACGTAATCCATAATTGTGACGTCATCAAAGATCCAATAAAGCAATCTGTCAAAGTCAAACTGCAAGCGCGAAAACGGAATTTGAATTTAAAATTCTCAAATCAATAATACAGTTAATTATTCTTAAGTATATAATACATTTGTTGTTTGTGTTTGTGGGTAATAGCAAAGAGAAATTAGTTTATCCTTGTAGTGTAACTTACCCAGGCCTATACAGAATGTTTCTTTAGTCGTGATCGTCTTTGATGAAAATATAAACAAACCTCTACGTGTTGACATATTTAATTTTACATATCTCATACAGAAAGAATGCACTGGTTACTGACGTATCATAGGGAGATCTGAGGTAACTGGGAAATAATACGCGGCATTGTACTCAAAACACCTAATTATTTATTTTACAACGGAAATGGACAAAGCAGTTACAGTTTCAAAAATTATAGAGAGTGCCGTACTCAACCTTGAATTCACGGGGGAAAAGAGCACGGCAGAGAAAACCCCGATCTCAATTCATGACATCGAAATTATACTGGTGAACAAAAATAAACAAAAATAAAAACACATTTTCTGCTCTAGTATTTGCAGCATTACATTTGTACTAAATACAAAACTGAAGAGATTGAGTTAGTTAGCCGACTTTGTCGGAAGGTACTGAGGTCCCATACGGGAGGCTACCCAGCTATTAGTTGAGGGGTTTGAGCAAAAATCATGGTATTATGCACCAGATGTTTGGTCAGGCACGGGTGAAGAATGTTAGTACATTCAACAAGGCCCATTCAAAAATGAAAGCAAAACAAGCCAAACGATAGCCAGAGCAGAAAATCTAAAACGTTATTCAAATAATAATTACACTCAAGTATAACTTCGACGGAACTAATTATAAAGCCGATACAAATACAGTAATTTAATATTCAATGACTTAAAATAATAATCAAACAAAGGGATTTAAATGGGTAAATAGTTTGACAAATTGATGAAAACTTTATAAAAATTATATAAAAATAATATTAATTTCCTACCTTGGAAAGCTAGATGTCACAAGTCACACACTAAAAACTCAAACTCTCCTGGTTCCTATTGCTCACTCGACTCAACTCGACTGTCCCTTTATATCGCGAGATCGTGCTCTCAAATTAAACTGCGTGGTTTGCTATTTCATACTAAAATTTATACAGGGCGGTTCCCTTCATCCTCTTTGGTAATAGTTTCTGTACATACCTATAATAAGTAATTGCATATTTTCCTTGGTTTCTTTATGTTCTTTAATTCTGTGTCTACCAACAAACTGAAATTATATGCACATTTTGATACAAACTATCCGAGTATATTATTAAAATAGGTAAGCATATGCATACTTTTTTAATTATGAACATATTGGGAAGCAGAGATTCTGTAGAGAAATATATGAACGGAAAAAGTGTGATGTTGGGTTATGCTGTAATGTTCTAGATATATTTTGCGGTTTTAAGTGTATATTTCGTAAATTTGTTAGTGCTTATCTTTACCATGTTCTTAATACTTAAAAGATATTTATATACCTACAAGGATGATTAGTTTTATATATAATTAATAATGTTAACTGCTTTTTTACAATAAACAACATGTATACTGTTCGCAGGTATACTATATAATACACAGAGGCCAATTTGTGATCTCGTAATTGTAGAAAAAGGTACAATTTATACTGTTATTACAAACTTTAATAAATAATAATCATTCAAATACGAAAATTCTCTTGCAAATGTGAAATACCTATAACAAACACAAAATATATTTTGACAGTTCGATTACATGTATCTTCGATGACGTCACAAAGGCGGATGACAAAATTGAGCAATCGAGCAATCCTGTAAACAGTTAACAATCCTTGTTATATAGGTACCTACTGACAAATAGGCAATTACTTATCTATACATATTTGATCGGAGTATCACACCATCACATCAGAGAATGTTTACATCGTTTACATTGGCGATGTTAAGTTGGTTAGACTGCTGGTTACTGCAAGACGAAGTAATTTCTGGATCGTTGCGTTGTTACCCCTTCCATTTCTCTGGTTCTGGTTACTGTTACTTGGTTACTCCTAAAATATCTGAGTATGAGTCTTTTACTTTTAACCATTATATTACTATACAGATATGCCAATGCGCATAGTGACGTCAGTTACGAGGAAAAACAATTGATAAACACGAAAATAATTATATCACTGCCCTTAAGAATTTTCGCATCGCATCGTCATTTTTCCCTCACGAATGATGTCATGCGCAAACAAACGAAAGTTATGAGCATATCTATGTAGTTGTATCATGCTTTTAACTAAGTATTCTGTGATATGAGTGTCATTGAGTGTTACTGTTACTCAAGGATTGTTAACTGTTTACAAATCCTTGACTGTTACTATCCTTATTATCCTGTGCTGTTACTACTTATTTGCTCATTTATGCCGCTGCTACCACCTATCAGGGCACTGAGTTCAGTATAAGCACAGCATAATGTAGCATTATACTGTGGTATATCATACCACGTAAAGAAAAAAGATCTTTATCCTTGTGGTACTATTATTCTCTATGACTACTAATTGTATAGGTTATTCACAAATCTGTTGTTACATTCAACATTCAACTAGGGATTTTACTTCCACAAAAATCAAAGATCTTTTCTTTGTCTAATAACTACCTACTACACTACAGGTAATAAATACTTAACAGAAATCAATAAACATACAAAATATAGGTACGTTTAAAATCAGTATATTCTACATTACTTTGCAGCATCATGTAGTAGTATTTTATGGATTGATGTCCTACCTTATTATCAAGTTCGGGGTAGATATGATAATGTAATAGGTTTTTTTAATAATTAATTTTTAAAGGTCCATAAACTTATGTTATTATAATCAAACAAAACATTTTAATATCAAGAAAACACAATTGATAAGGGAGATTTTTTGGTTTTACAAATAATGTTTTGTGTATTTGAGCTTAATTGATTTTAATAATAAAATTATAGATATATTTACAAAATATAAGTTGATTCAACAGAAATTTATATTACCTTTATATAAAACACAATGTATATTATTATCTTCCATGTTTTGAAGAATAATATTTTACTCCATCAATTTTGGATGCTCGCGCATGTTTTGCCAATAAAGCGTTAACATCAACTTTTTCTGTTGCCAGATTCCTAAAATTGGTTATTTATCAAGAGAGGAATTATTTGCTAAGAGAACTTACTGAATGTAAGGAGAAATTTCTGGAATAGTCCATTTATCTTTAATTTCAAAAAGAATTTTAAACCGTTCATTAATATTATCTGGTAAATTATTCTCTTCAAAAGCCAAAACTACATTAGGTTTTGCTGTTCTATCGATTACAGCTATTCCATAAAGCATTTGTTCATTAGGAGTCATACCTTCTGGTACAGAATCTTTCCAGGCTTGAAGAAAATCATTCAAATTAAATTTTCCAGCTCCATGTAACAGAACTTGAGCAAAAAATTTGCATATTTCAAGTTCCTTATATTGATATAGTTGAAGTCCATCAATTATTTTAGATTCTTCCGTATATCTATCAAATAAATTGGAAATAATTTCATTTGGAACTAAATCTTTTAAAGCCTCTATTGTTTCCTCATAATCTATTTCATCCAACTGCCAAGAATTTTCATCTATTAACTTAAGCATGTAAGACAATACTCTAAAATGGTACTCAAAATCTAGTAATCTAATCTTTCCATTGATATTTACAGTATTTATTGACTTTAGAGCCTCTTTTAGTTCTTTAACAGATGTCTGCACCATATTATTTAGGTCTTTAAATGTAACTAAATCATTTTTATTCACTTCAGATTCAAACTCGGGTCCCTTGTAAAGTGCCTTTTGCAACAGTTCTCTCAATCTTTTCAAATGTGGCTTTCCAACTGTAGCCTCCAAGTATTCACTAAATATTCGACATATTTTGATTTTATTAATTTTACGTTCATCTGTATCTTTAATATCATTACTAAATGCCAACTTATTAGCTAATAATAAACTATTTGAAGTTTCTGCATCCACCACATGAAAAGTTCGAGATTCTGAACAAATAACTACTTCATCGTCGTCAGTGCCTTTTACATAAAGTGTATTTCCAGCTCTTACTTCATTCAATAAATTTGAGTCGAGTTGTAACAGCTTATAATTATTATCGTACAGGTTCTCGCTAGAAAAATATAATGCTTGGGAAGTGGGTTTTATATCATTTTCGTTCAGTTTAGCTAGGTTTAAAATATCGTTTACATCCTCCAAACTACGTCTACAACAAAAAATTAAAGCTTCTGGTGAACAAGCCTTCGAGTTTTAACCTTAATCGCTTAATAATTTTAATCATGTGATTGTAAATACTTCCAAATTTTGTACTAGTATATACGTTATAAACTTAAAAAAAATACTTACTCGTTCTGATTTTCCATTATAATTTCAATCTAACAACGTACATAAAATAGTATTCATTTCACATTAAACACTTTGACACTTTAACAACATATTTTATGCTTTGCTTTAACACTTCCCGCCCAAAAATAAACAATAAACAACATAATCATAGAAAAACCATAACCATAGACAAGGGATTCTATATTCTAGATATGAAAGTCAATTATCAGAGAAGGTCATAATCAATGTATTTAGTTAATATATAGGTTTGTTCGCACAGCGCTTCTGACGAGTACATGATTAGTCAGAAACAGATGACCAGTTAATTCCAGCACTCTGCTCACGCGATAATAGTGTTGGAAGTAACTGGGCATGCAACTGCTTCTGACTCTGACTAATCATGTACAAATTTGTGTCATGTACTCGTCAGAAGCGCTGTGCGAATAAGCCTAATACGTCATCTAGCTTTTGGATTCATAAAACTGGAGATAGTTTATTTAGCTTACATTGTAGCTTTATAGTTTATTTCAGTGATGGGTTTTTAGCCGCTAATTATATATTTAGCCAATGCTAATTATAGGTTTGTTCCTGCATAGAATCTGTGATAAATCCCTGACAGTCAGGGATTGTGATTTAATGCGCATGTCTGATCTTAGATTAGTTTCTGATTTTTGCTGGAACACCGGATTTTTAGAGAACTTAATAGCAGAAGAAGAAGAGTACAATAAACAATAACCAAATAATTTTTAACCTATAAATTATGGAGGAATATCATCCGTTTCTGACAAATAATTATTGTTTGTTGAGTTATAATATTAATAATAGACAGCGTACAATAATTGAGGTTAAAGTTGGTAAATGGTTTTGGTTAATTCGCATTGCGCATGCACCGGACTATGAGTTTCCGAAGAATCAGTGAACTTTTCAAACTATCAGCAAACTGCCCTGACTCAAGCTGGAACAGAGGACAAGAAATCCTGGACTGTCGTTCGACTCTTGTTGGTATGCTTAGATTTGTAATGCCCATGCTTCTGACAGTTACTGACAGTTTTGGACTCCTGCAGGAACAAACCTTATATAATTAGCATTTAGCCGGCTAAAAATATTATAATTAGCCGTTATCAGATAGATATATATATATATATATATATATATATATATATATATATATATATATATATACATTGTTTTTTAATTTTTGACACATCAGATCAGAATACCTCACGGCCTGCGCACAAGAATACCTGTTATACCTATTCATATACCTTTCTCAAAGCACTGCCAAATTCCTGACTTATGTTAACTATTATATGCTAATTAATTACTACACTGACCAATATCGGGAGACTAATTTACTTTAATTCGATCATTACAAGATTAAATTAATTAATTTACTAATTATAAATTACTAATTTGGATTTCCTAATAAAAAGGTCACAAAGAGGTTATCCCTCTACATACCCTTCATGGTCTTGTTGGATATTTAGCCTGCTAATTTTGAGAGTGTTTTTAGCCGGCGGCTAATTATCGATAATTATCCGGTTAATTATAACCAGATAATTATCCGGCACATCTCCAAGCTACCCAAGCCATTGAAAAGAATGCAGTAATAGTTTGTTTCTTTTGGGATTACACCACCTGTAAAATAACAAAAAGCAAGAAACCATAATAAAAGAGTTTTTTATGATTTGTAGTTGTTTAGAAAACTTCACATAGGCTTCTAACATAAAAATACTTCAGTACCTAATCACAATTAGCATGAATAATAATAATGCAGGTAAGACTTTACTAGTAGAGATGAATGCCATTCCATTTAATTTACTGCGCATGATTTTGATTCAGAATTCCTAAAAAATCCGCAAACTTTTCTGATTGTCCACAAACCAATCATAAAAGCCATGATAGAACAGTGTACTGTCAATCAGGAACCAATCACCGATTTGCTTTTGGCTTTGATGGAACGGAAAAATTGCAATGCGCATGCTCCCGACAGTCACCGACGATTTGGGATTCTTGCTAGAACAAACCTAATATATTTTCTATGCCTGGGCCACAGTTATGCCAGAAGTTCGGTCACGGGCAGAGCCGATGCACCACCCAGGCCAAATGTGTCAAATGCGGAGAGAACCACATAGATAAATTAAAGAAGAGAGAACCATCCCACAATGGAGTGCCGCAAATCAAGGGACGCGCCGGCAAAATGCGCGAACTGCGAGGGCGCCCACCCGGCGAGCTACCGAGGATGCCCGAGGTTCCCGAAGCCAACGCCGGCCAAGAAGACGGCAGCCCCAAGCAGGAAACCAGCCGCAGCAGCAGGGACTAAGGGAAGCTACGCGGAAGTAGCGAGGCCCAGGCCGGAAACCGCGACCAGACCCGCGGGCGCGAGGAAAACCGCGACCCCGCCAGCCATCAACTTGGACGAGGCGGCGAAAATGATGGCCCAGATGCAGGAGTGGTGGACGGCGATGAGCACCTTTCTGGCCAATGCGCCACAACTGCTAAAAAGGTAATGTTTACAGGTAGATCGAAGCCCAAATCGCTCAGACTTGCGTCGTGGAACGTCAACGGGTTCCGCGCAAGAAAACACGAAATCCAAGAACTCCTGTCACGTCTGGAAATAGACGTGATTGCACTACAGGAGACACGGCTGAGCGAAAACATCAGGACCAGAGTTCCAGGCTACGAGATGTACCGCAGGGACAGAGATGGTAGACTGGGAGGCGGAGTCGCGCTGCTAGTCAGAAGAGGGTTAGACTACCATGAGATCACAACGCTCCAGATGGACAACTTGGAAGCCGCTGCTATCGTGATCCGGACTGAAAGGAATGGTGAAATAGCTGTGGTGACCTGTTACCAGCCACCAAATCTCCCGCTCCTGGCGCAGGAGCTAGAGGCGGCCCTGGCGGTCAACCCCCAAGTGGTAGCAATGGGCGACTTCAATGCCAAGTCCCCGACGTGGAACAGCGGTACAACCAACGCCAGAGGACGGGTCCTACTGGGCTACTTGGAGGCGAATGGCGATGTAGCAGTATGGGGACCAGAGGAACCTACACACCACGGACACGCGGGAGCACCAGACGTGCTGGATATCGCTTTACTCAAGGCAATACCGATGGTGGCTGAAGTAGAGACATTGCACGAGGGATCTACAGATCACAGCCCCATCCTCCTACGCCTAGGTGGACATCAGCCCACCGAGACCACCTTCACTAAGAGGCGCACAGACTGGGAGCAGTTCCGAGCAGAGATGCAGAGGATCTGCGTACCCTTTCGAGTCATCGACACGGAGGAGGACATCGAAGCCACCGTCGTGAGCCTTGAGAATGATATCCGCGCAGCTCTGGCGGCCAGCACTACGGAGAGACAGGTAAGATATGCACTTAATCCTACGGGTGAACTTCCTTTACAGGTTATGGAGCTGATAGGGGACAGACGCAGAGCCAAGAAGCACGCTCAGCGGACGAGACTCCTGCAGAACAAGCTGGCATTAAATCAGCTTAACCGAAGAGTCAAAGCCGCATTGCACGAGCATCACCAGGCTAGGTGGCAGAGATATCTCGAGTCGCTGAACACCGAGGATAGAAGTCTATGGAACACCCAGAGAACGCTCAGAACACATCACCGAAAGATACCTCCGATCCACGGTGAAAGGGGACTCGTGTACACGAGGCAGGAAAAGGCAGAGGCATTCGCCGACAGCCTGGAACTCCAGTGTGCGGAAAACAATTTGCCGGACGAAGACGAGGAATTTACAGACGAGGTGAGTAGACGAGCTCGATGGATAGGGCGAATGCCCGACGATACGCAGTTTCGCCCGACCGACCCAGAGGAGGTGAAAACCATCCTAAGAAGACTGAAAATCCGAAAAGCACCGGGATGCGACGAGATAGGGAACCTGGTACTTCGGAAGCTACCTCGCAAGGGAGTAGCAGCATTAGTGAATATCACGAATGCAATTCTGAGGTTCCGCTTTTTCCCAAGCAGATGGAAAACTGCACACGTAGTACTGATACCCAAGCCAGGTAAGAATCTAACTTTCCCTTCTAGCTACCGACCGATCAGCCTACTACCAGCGGCGAGCAAAGTGGTGGAAAGAGTAATAAAGGAGCGACTGCTGGAGATCACCGAGGAACTGCACACTATCCCGGATGAGCAGTTCGCTTACAGAGAAGGGCATTCCGCTGAACTTCAAATCCTGAGGCTGGTGGAACATATCACCGAGGGGTTCAACAACAGACTCGTCACCGGCGCTGTCCTCCTAGACGTGGCCAAGGCCTTCGACAGGGTATGGCACGACGGCCTGCTTGTCAAGATGATCGACGCAGGCTACCCTGTAGCGATGGTAAAACTGGTCGGCTCGTACCTACGCGGGAGGCAACTGAGGACGAGGGTAGATGGAGAACTTTCAACAATCCGCCCCATGGAAGCAGGAGTACCCCAGGGCACTGTCCTGTCACCCCAGCTGTTCAACATTTTCACGTCGGACCTGCCTAGGACGCACCGTACCTCGGTAGCTCTGTACGCAGACGATACGGCCATCATTGCACGGTCTTTTCAGGCCAGGATGGTTACGAGGTACCTCCAAGAGGCAGTGCTCCTTCTTGAGAACTGGTGAAACAGATGGAAGGTGGCTATTAACCCGGACAAATCTAACGCCATCCTTTTTTCCCGCAGTTCTGGTCAAAAGCCGCAAGGACATGTCATCTTGCACGGGGAAAACATCGAATGGAGAGACACAGTCCGATATCTAGGTGTAACCCTGGATAGAGGACTCACGTGGAAAACCCATATCGAGAACGTCGTGCAAAAAGCACGACTGGTCAGGGGGATGCTGTATCCAATGCTCTGTTCCACCAGCGGGCTCAGCCTGAGGAACAAGAAAACCCTCATCAAGACCATCATTCAACCCCAGATGACATACGCGGCGACAGCGTGGGCCTACGCGGCCAAGACGCACATTCGAAGACTGCAGGCCGTGGATAACATCGCCCTGAGGGTCACAACGGGCGCCCCTTACTACTTGCGCAACGCCGACCTATACCGGGACTTAGAGTACGTCCCAGTCCTGGAGGTCCTCAGAAGACGAGGTGAGAAAACCTTTGCACGAGCCGAGACGCATAGCAACCCACTAATCCGGAGAGCCGTGGATTATGCACCCGACGTGGCAGCTAAGTACAAGCGGCCAAGGCTCCAACTCTTGGACCCAGGATATGGTATAAGGTAATATTTTCAGATTCCACCTGTAGCAAGAGTAGGAGACTACGAAGAGACATCGACGACCCACAGACCTCCCTCGAAGTCGCGGCCGCCGACTGCGGTCGCGGGTACACTTCGATATCCACTTCCCTTCCCGACACCCACTAATGGGCCATTTGGTCCCTTAGAGGTGCATCCTTAGGCTACAATGCCAATCCTGACCCCACCTAACTACAAATCCCAGGGCGGGAGCGGCAATTGCCGTCCCCGCCCATGACAGACCACCCCCGGGGGTTAACATGCCGGCGAAGAAAGAACATCAAGACAGAAGAGCGCCAGAAGATCCTACCCGGCCGGCAGGGTAGAGCCAGGACAGGAGGAGATCCCACAAATCGCCCACACCTATCACTCTTGTGATCGGAGTTGGTGAGGGATGGGGTCCACCTCTACGAGGCCGTCCAGGCCTACAGAGATGAGGAGGGCAAAGAGTGATAGTCCCACTCGACCCCGAATCATACAAGGTCACGTTCACAGCCAAGAATAATGGCGCACAGTTATGCCTGGGCCGTTGTCCATAGAAAATAAAATATTAGGTTTGTTCCTGCATAGAATCTGTGATAAATCCCCGACAGTCAGGGATTGTTATTTAATGCGCATGTCTGATCTTAGATTAGTTTTTGATTTTTGCTGGAACACCGGATTTTTAGAGAACTTAATAGCAGAAGAAGAAGAGAACAATAAACAATAACCTAATAATTTTTTTAATTGCTCGGCTATTGCAGAACTCGCATGACGACCGAGTCTAAAGTGTTCCATGAATTCTAGTGATTGGCATAATAGTTCATTTCAGAGAACTAGTTCTTGGGAACTACTTGCGCGAAGCGAACTAGTCTTTAAATCTAGTCGAGCGAACTACTTTTTAGGTTAAGGTTACAGTGCAAGCGATTTCGCGCGAGTCATAATTCGCACGAAACCGCTTGCGCTGTAACCTTAGCCTTAGATAGATATTCGGAAACGATCGGTCGGTCGCTAAACATCACGGTAAACATTAGTTAGTATCCATGCGATGCGATCGTTTAGCATCGGCCGGCGGTCGCAAGGTTTCGGCCAAGTAAACATATCGCCGGTCCAGGTATTAGTTATATATGTCCGCGTAATTTAGTTTAGGTGGTTATAGGGGTTAATTAGGGTAGGAATAGTGGAGTGGAAGGATGACATGACAACAATCGAACAATCGGCTAGGTTCGGTTGCCGGGATCATTTTTTAGGGCTGAAGCCGGGTACACAGAACTAAAACTGTCGCCCACGACGGCTCCCCACCACCTTGTCTTCATGTGTTGTGTTTTTTTAAACTAAAAACAAAACGCCATGAGATTGACTCTTTTATGATTGATCAACATAAACTCAAAAAATAAAGTCTGTCGCGTGTAGTTAAGAAATTTGAACTTCAAGGCAGCAGTAGCCAGCGACGGAAAATGGGGAAGAAGAATCAGGGGAATACAACTCATGATTGGTTGGATTTACTGTCGAGGGCGACAGTCTTAAGCTGGGTACACAGAACTAAAACTGTCGCCAACGACGGCTCCCCACCACCTTGTCTTCATGTGTCGTGTTTTTTTAAACTAAAAACTTGCGACAGCAAAACGCCATGAGATTGCCTCTTTTATGATTGACCAACATAAACTGACAAAAAATAAAGTCTGTCGCGTGTAATTAAGAAATTTGAACTTCAAGGCAGCAGTAGCCAGCGACAGAAAATGGGGTAGAAGAATCAGGGGAATACAACTCATGATTGGTTGGATTTACTGTCGCGAGCGACAGTCTTAGTTCTCTGTACCCGGCTTTAGTTCTCTGTACCCGGCTTGACGCGCAAAGAGCAAGTCTATTATTTATTATTTCTATGCTTCTGTCTGCCTCTGTGGCTCTGTGGTTACCACGTACTTTGTATTCTGTGATCTGTGTTAATTTATTACAGAATTTCAGAATTACCTATTCTATTTTTTTAAGAGTTGAAATGGGGACCTATTTTCCTTGCAGTACCCCTTTATATATGTAATATATAAGTTTTTTGTGATGTGTAAAATCTGTTGTAAATTTGATTAGGAGGTGTAGTTTTAAATCATGGCATCTCCGTTACAACCGTGGGAAGGACATAATTTGCAGAATTCCTCTCAGATAGTAAGAAATTCAAATGCTGGACCAAATGTACCCAATATTGGCAATAGAAGCGCCCCAGTTTTACCGCCCAGACCATCAAATTCTCCATTAATTTCTAATAATGGATACAATTCCTACATGCCTTATTCAGGTAAAATAGTTAAGAGGCTTAAGGGTTTAAAGGTTAATTTTACTTGTACTCGTATAAAATAGTTATGATCTACCTATGTGGTGCGTATAGTATAAATATAGTAGATACTTGAATCAAAGTTTCTTTTTCTATATTTGACGAAAAATGTTAAAAACTAAAAATATTAAATATAAATTATTAAAAAGTTGTAGGGTAGAGGGTAGGTATTGTAGAGAGCCATTTTGACTTGTTCTGCACTTTTATTTTTAATATTTATGTATTATCTTGAAAACCTTCTGACTTATGAATGAAATTTAATGTATTTTCATCCAGTAAATTCGTCAAAGCTAGATCTTGTATTGGATATTATAGACTCAAGAAATTGTAAGTATGTGCAAATAAAAGTGTATTGAGGAGTATTTTTTTATAGCTTTTACCTCTCAAAACTTTGTGATGTCTACAGTGAAACTCATGGTATTCATAAAATTAGTTTAATGGACAATAGTAAACACATTCACCTAGTACATTAAAATTAATGTCATTATTGTCATTCCCACTACTTTGTGTTTTAGTGGACATTTACAAATATTATATACTTAAGTACCATCATAACTGTAACATATAACCCCAAAAATATTATAAGAGACCAAGTTTTATCTTTGATAGCTATCAATGTCTTTATAGAAAACATTTGCCATGTAAAGGTGCATTTAAATTAGAGCAAACAGAAGCGACCAAACGAATTCGTTCGTTCGTCTCAGAAACACGGACGAGTTCGTTCGCCCCCGTTTTGTTCTCCATACAAATTACGCAAGCTTAAGCAAACGAATTCGTTCGTTCACTTCTGTTCGCTCTAATTTAAATGCACCTTTATATGGCATTCAAACATATTAGACTTTTGCGACAAATCTTGTTATTTTTAATAGAAAACATGAGTATTTTATGGCTTAATACCACCAAAATTTGAATTGTGATTTTTTGCAGCCTAAAATGTGACGATATGAACTAAGTGCGTAATAAGGATTTTTAGAAGTAAGAATTTTATTCTTGGAAAAGTATATTTTAACTTAGTAAACTGTGTTAAAAACCAATGGTAGTTTTAATTTTCATTTATTTAATTTACTTTATATAAATCACGTCATAGCTTATGCATTAAATAAATTTTTGTATTTGAACTTCAAATTACGCTTGTAAACTACTGCTAGGTATATAATTTTTAAATGACGGATTGAATCTCGGATGAGTCTTAGCAGATTGTAATAAAAAAAATAAATTTAAAAAATTCTGAGAATTTTCATTATAATGACATTCTAGTTGCTTTGGTCGATATATCGAGGCGTATATGGCTGTTGTGTGTCATTTTGTCAATGAAGTTATAGGGTCTCTTCAGAAAGTCTGCATTTAAAAAAATATAAAAATACCAATTTCTACATATTACGGAGTATCTCATATGGACTCGGAACGTTTTACTAATAGGTTTTTGCACTAGAAAAACCATATTGTAGAGGGTGTATAAAATTATGACTTTTTTAGGCACCCTACTTTAATGATCAGATTCAATCAGCATAATCCGATTGAAACGACATAAAACAGCCAAATACTTCCCAATATATATATATACAGGCTGATTCACTTAAGGAGGCTCACCATTGGGATATCAGTAATGGTAAGAGATACAGGGTGGCTTAAATTACAAAAAAGTTGCGCAATTTTATGAAGAATATTTTGGTAAAAGCAAACCTGAAATATCTTTTTTAATTTCTGAAATATTCTGAAAAAACTGAAAATTTAGAGTTTTTAATTTTTGCCGTAATTCATTTGTTTTTCAAGATAAGTTCATGAAATTCGGTTCCCAGGCATAAAATGCTCTATTGATTGCATTGGCGAAGTTAGATCATCTCTATCTCTTATTGTTCTTGAGAGACGATAGTCAACTTTTTTTTTTCTTATGGGCGCCATATTGGATTTTTATATTTTCAGATAACTCTTCTCATTCTCTTTACGACGATGTATCACATTATGGGCAAATATAAATTATTAGGGTAATAGTCATAAAAAAATATTTTTGATTAGACTGCTTTGAAATTAAACTAATAGATTAATTATCTACAGCAAATGTTCAAATTGCAACCCATTATTATCAAGACAGGCACGGGCTCGGCTAATTGTTTGTAAAACACTGCTCCTCAAAGTATCACCGTCTATATTTCTTATTGTATTTGTAACACTTTGAATGAGCTCTTGATGGTTATTATAAGTTCTAGTATAAACAATGTTTTTAACATAGCACCACAGGAAGAAATCTAAAGGGGATAGATCGGGGGACCTGGCCGGCCATTTCGAATGGTCTTCCGTTTCCTATCCATCTCCCTGCAAATTGCATGTTAAGATAATTTTTTACATTCCTAACATTATGTATGCGGTGGTGCACCATCTTGCTGAAAATATAAATTTCCCAGTATTGCAAGAGGTAAATCATCTAAATATTCTGGAAGAGTGTTTTCCAAAAATTGACGATAGCGTTCCCCATTTAAATTCTCTTGAAAAACATAAGGTCCAATTATCCTAGTTCCTAGAATTCCACACCAAATATTTATACCAAAGCGAATTTGATGTCTAACAGGTCTATTTAACTTAGGATTTTCTTGTGCATAATAATGATAATTTTGTCTATTAAAAACTCCACAATTCGTAAATCTGCTTTCATCAGACCACAATATTTTTGAAGAAAAATTATTATCTAATGCACACTGATTGAGATACCATTGACAAAACCGTACTCTTCTTTCTTGGTCACCAGGGTGCAGAGCTTGGGAAATACGTATTTTATAGGGATGAAATTTTTGTTTTTTTATAATCCTGTGTACAGTACATTGTGAAATGTCTAACTGCCTTGATATTTGTCTAGTGGAAATTTGAGGATCTGCTGCAACTAAACCTATTACATTTACCACTGTTATTTCGTCCCTCAATCTTTGTCTATCTCGGGATTTATTGGTAAATGATCCAAAATTACGCAAATTCCTTTCCAATTTTGCAAACAACGTTCTATGTGGTTGTTCTCTTTCGGGATACATATTTAAATACATCTGCTCAGCTGCTATAGAATTTCTTCTGCACTGAATATAAATATAATACCTACATCTGCTTTTTCGTCGTTTGAAAACATTTTAATGGTAACAGTAGCAATACAAATATGAACGAATTAGTGCAACGATGCTAGAATAAATACTTTTGACAATCAATGAACTGACAACTAAAACATGCAATTGATTTAGTTTAATTTCATAGCAGTCTAATCAAAAATATTTTTTATGACTATTACCCTAATAATTTATATTTACCCATAATGTGATACATCGTCGTAAAGAGAATGAGAAGAGCTATCTGAAAATATAAAAATCCAATATGGCGCCCATAAGAAAAAAAAAAGTTGACTATCGTCTCTCAAGAACAATAAGAGATAGAGGTGATCTGACTTCGCCAATGCAATCAATAGAGCATTTTATGCCTGGGAACCGAATTTCATGAACTTTTCTTGAAAAACAAATGAATTACGGCAAAAATTAAAAAATCTAAATTTTCAGTTTTCTCAGAATATTTCAGAAATTAAAAAAGATATTTCAGGTTTGCTTTTACCAAAATATTCGTCATAAAATTGCGCAACTTTTTTGTAATTTGAGCCACCCTGTATCTCTTACCATTACTGATATCCCAATGGTGAGCCTCCTTAAGTGAATCAGCCTGTATATATATTGATCAGAGGCACTAAATGTTATTATGTTTAAACTTCTCAAATTAAACAGGTGTTGGCAGTTAAAATTTAAAAACCATGCATTGCACTATTCTACACCCTGTATAACAAAAAAAAATCGTTTTTACAAAAAATCATCAGCTACTGATTCTACAAAACAGGAACTTTTAAGAATTATATTTTTTATTAAAATCAGCTCAGACGTTTCTAAGCTGCAGTGTCAAAGATGTTGAATAAATTAATGGTTCTGACTAATTCCATGAGCAGTTTATTCTCAGCTAATTTCCATTTTCAACCTAATAATTATGTACCTACCCACAACTTTGTGATTTGTTCAGATAAACACATTCTTATACACTTTCTTACACATCCTTTTTTATGTTCCCAAAAATTAAATTGTCCCAATTTCAGAAATAAGGTTTTCATCTTTTCAATCGTAGATGGTGATAATTAAGTGTAGGTTAGCATTAAATAAAAATGTTGAGCTTTATTTAGGTAATTACATGTGAATATGTGTCTGCTGTTAATATAAGCACAAATCCTTTTGCATTCCTATGGTTGAATAAAGCTACTCCTTTTTGTTTAATGCGGGTGTATAATTTTTGTGCTCCCGTCTACAGTTGAAAGGAACAACTACTTTATAGTGAATGTGGAACGTGCAACATGCATAATTTTATTCATGTAGCAACATAATAAGAAATAGTCTACCATCAGAACTATCCAATCTAGACGGTTTATGTTAATCATTGCGTATTCACCTACCTGGCACAGTTATAAACCCACTATATGTATTTTGTAAAAGATGTGCTACTGATATTATTTTTAGGCATGGGATATGGAGGTTACAGTTCATATGGAAATTCTTATGGATCATATGGTATGCCATACCGTAGCTCCTTATATAATTCCTATGGGTCATCGTATGGTGGATACAATAATTTTGGCATGATGGGTGGTAATGTCTATCCGAACTTTTCCGGTGATGACCATGAAAGACGATTTATCCAGTATGCCGAAGAAAGCTCTAGAAATACATTTGCCAGTGTAGAAAGTATTGTGCGAGCATTCAACAGCATAGCCATGATGCTAGACAACACATTTTTTGCAATGACAAGCTCCTTTAGAGCTGTTTTAAGTGTAGCTGAGAATTTCGGTAGATTAAGAACGATGTTTGGGCATATATGGTATTCAATTAACATATTCCGATTTCTTAATTGGTTGTACAGGAAGTTGTTACGAATGCTCGGCTTTAAAGTCACGTCCAGTACAGCCTCGGTGGCATGGAAAGAAGCTACTCATGGAATATCACCTCCCTCAGCTGGAGGGCCAGCTGGTTCCAGTTGGCCTACCATTGCATTTTTGGGAGTGCTAGTTTCAGCCCCTTACATTATAAGCAGGTTCTTGCCAAAATATGAAGGTAAGTTAATATCTGTAACTTATTTGTGGTGCGTTTTCATGATTCATAGTTTCTTTTGGGATTACACCACCTGTAAAATAACCAAAAGCAAACAACCAGAAGGTTACAAATTAAATATTCAAAGATACTGCACTTTGAATATTTAATTTGTATGCTTCTGGTTTTTTTGGTTTTTGTTATTTTACAGGTGGTGTAATCCCAAAAAAGAAACCAAGAATCATGAAAGTAAGATTTAATATCACTTACTAACAAAAATAATATATTTTAATTATCATAAATATAATATAATATATTTATCTACTATTATGTACAGGGTGATTCACTTTCGAGTGTGTAACAAGGGTATCTCGCTTATTATAAAAGATAGACTGTAGGTTTAAATTCGGCAAAGTTGCGGAATTTTATGCTCAATAAGTTGGCGCAAAGAAAACCCCCATATCTGCTTTTGTTTTTGAGTAGGAGGCAAAAACAATGTTTTTCCGGTTTTCGTTTTCTGGCCATAACTTCTATATTTTTGAAAATATTGGCTTATCGTTTGCACATTATTAGGACACTTTCTTGAGACAAATACGATGCCGTAAACCGTTTTTTAAAAAAATGTCACTTCTATTGTAAATCATCGTCAACTTTATTTTTTCTTATGGGCGCCATATTAATTTTTCTCATATTTGAATAAACCGATTTTTTCTGAATACAACAATATAATATATGTTAATATTTGCCTAAAAAATAAGGGCATTATGAAGGAAAATAAGTATTTTTTTGAAAATGTCTAGTTCGCCATGGCCATGACAGTCAATTCTTGACAAACCACAAAAATGGCACTTATAATTTTTATAAATTTCATCTGTGGAGTACTTTTTACATTGACTAACGATGTATTCAACCGAAGAGAAACAAGATATTATAGATATTTATTACAGATGCAACAAAAATTTAAACAGAACAGTTGAAGAATATTTAAACACATATCTTGAAAGACGACAACCATGCAACACATATGTTACTAAACTGCACTCTAATTTAAGAAATTATGGCAGTTTTCTTATTTTTTATTATTTTATTTTATTATTTAAATTATTTTAAAATAATTTCTTAAATTACAGTGCGTTTAGTAATATATGTCTTGCATGGTTGTCGTTTTTCAAGATATGTGTTTAAATATTCTTCAACTGTTCTGTTTAAATTTTTGTTGCATCTGTAATAAATATCTATAATATCTTGTTTCTCTTCGGTTGAATACATCGTTAATCAATGTAAAAAGTACTCCACAGATGCAATTTATGAAAATTATAAGTGCCATTTGTGGTTTGCCAAGAATTGACTGTCATGGCCATGGCTAACTAGACATTTTCAAAAAAATACTTATTTTCCTTCATAATGCCCTTATTTTTTAGGCAAATATTAACATATATTATATTGTTGTATTCAGAAAAAATCGGTTTATTCAAATATGAGAAAAACTAATATGGGGCCCATAAGAAAAAATAAAGTTGACGATGATTTACAAAAGAAGTGACATTTTTTTAAAAAACGGTTTACGGCATCGTATTTGTCTCAAGAAAGTGTTTTAATAATGTGAAAACGATACGCCGATATTTTCAAAAATATAGAAGTTAAGGCCAGAAAACGAAAACCGGAAAAAATTTTTTTTGCCTCTTACTCAAAAACAAAAGCAGATATGGGGGATTTCTTTGCGCCAACTTATTGAGCACAAAATTCCGCAACTTTGCCGAATTTAAACCTACAGTCTATCTTTTATAATAAGCGAGATACCCATGTTACACACTCGAAAGTGAATCACCCTGTACATTGGACTGCTTATCAAGTGGATTAAGATGTATAAGTCTCTGATTAAGGATAATATTAATTTTGAAGATTATTTATTGAAATCAAATTTCTTTTATTATCTATTGGAATCAAAATCAAATCTAGTTCCAAGATTAAAAGTCATATACAACTTACATATACTTTAAAGATCTGTTGATATAGTATGTTTAATAGATTATGTTAGATTTTCAAAAGGAGTCTGCCACCTGACCTAGTCCACCGCGAGGTAAAAGATCTATTGTGGCACTCCCAACTATTTAGAGCACCCTAGTCAGCTTTGTCCTTTGAATTAGAATCAGACTCCACAGCCTCGGCCTCGATAGAGACCCTCCATGTAGCTATTAGGCCTTGGTCTCCCTTCTCCAAGTATTTGAAATTTCAGTCTTGTCAGCAGATCCTCAAAGTGACAAAGCACGTATATACTGAGGTTTCCTCTTCTTCAGTTCCATAAGACTCATGTGCCTATTAATCCTACAACATCCTATTAGGACATTCACTATTATTCTAATGGTCTTATTCTGACATAGGAGATCTATTGTGAATTTAGGCGATCGTTCTTTACCGAATACCTACATAAAACTATGTCGGTGTTATCTTTTGATTGTGCCTTCTCTTGCTGGTGCATCTGCTTCTTCATTCCCTTGTGCCCCTCGTGTCTAGGTACCCAAGATAGAGTCAATTTATCAATTTATTCTGACTTCCTAACTCTTTTAGGATACTTAAACAGCGCGAGGGCCTTATTGCCTGTATCGCTGCTTGGCTGTTTGAAAAAATTGCAATTAAACGGCTGTCCGTTCTTCCTCCTTATTGACTCAACATATTACTGCTACTTCAGCCTGAAAAACAGTTGCCCATTTGCCTAGACTTATTCAAATTTTAGTTTATTGGTCTCGTTCTATAAATCCTGGCTCCAACTCCCGGTGTCGTTTTGGAGCCATCCGTATACCAAACTATTTGTACTGTTATTGGGAGACCATTGTTCCAGTCTTTCCTATTTGGTAGTATATTTAATAAGAATTATATTTTTATTAAACATACTAGGCTTAAGGTTAGGAGGTTAGATACAAAATGAAATGCCTTTTCTAAAAGCTACCAATTATGTGACGTAGTTACGTATGTGGTAAAATTAGAAGTGTATGTATAATACTGCTCTCTAACAAAACCTTTCAGAACTGCACATACATATAATTTAAAGAACAGCCAAGATCTAGATGAAATTGAATTATTTAACATTGATTATTGATTGCTTGATTGAATGATTGTCATTGTTTAGTGAAACTGATTTGTTATGAAGAGGGGTTTGTAGTGTCCATTTGCAAACTAGCCCCCTAAATCATATTTTGAAATTATTACAATTTTCAATGATTTGCTGTATAGTTTTTTTTTAAATAGTTGTGCAATGTATTCCCTTTAACTGGTTCATCCAGTTATTTCTTTTTGGTTTTATTATTATTGTCATTTTAACATAATAAACATTTTGACATTATTATTTGTATTGCCCTTTGGTTTCTATTCGGCCTAAACTAAAATCCTAAACGAATACACGTTCAAGGTACTTTCTTTTTTGAGATCTTACAATGTTGATCTATGTTCATGAAAAAAAAATGTATTCACACATATTGTCAATTAAAGTAGTTTATATTCAACTTACAATATAATGTCAGTACAGTATATGATAGAGCAAATAAGATGAAACTGTTCTAAAACATGTTTCTGTGTTTGCTAAGGTATGATTCCTATTATAATAGATTTGTCTTACTATGTTTAATCATAACCCCCATTATTACGTTTATGTTATAACATGTTTCCACAAATAAAAATTGATATGCCTGATATTACAGATCATTAAAATGTCATTATTAAGTAATTTAATATTGGATATATACCCGATAGTAGCTAATATTAAATAAGATAAATTTATTTGGTATTGTACCTATAATTATTAAGTAATAAAATGTTTTTTTTTTTGGTAGTATTTAAAAATATAAATAAGATGAATTTATCTTTTACAGCTGATTTCATAAAATAACCTTGATTTATAAAATTAATACTTGCATTTCATTCAAATCTAATTATCAAGTATTTGTTTATCATAAATTTTATTACATTCTTGTTTACAAAATACAAAATATCTATATTTAATAATGAGACTTTTATTATTGTTAAACATTTTAATAAGGGGCTAATGGTACCAGGCAAATATATTGTGCTATCATCATGTGTATTAATTTTTAAAATATGTTTATAAACAAATCAGTGAATAGCAATAAAAAAATGTTAAATTTTGGATGAAACATGTACTATCAGTGCACACTTACTTAGTTTTATAATTATTGCGTATATGTATTCTTTTAAGATTACCACAATATATCAATATGTATATAACAATATGTCAAGTGCTTGATAATGTTATTTTGAAACAATATCCTAAGTTGTAATAATAAAATTCAGTTTCCTTTAATCATAGATTTTCTAGATAAGATTCTTTAAGTATATTCTATCTATAATTATTTATTTGTGTCACTATCTAAATATTTTTTATTGGATACCTATTTTTAGTATTATTCAAGTATTCAAATTAAATATTCAAAGTGTAGTATCAAGGCAAATTTCTAAAGTTTGCCTCAAAAAAATCACTGTATAATATGCAATAAAATAAATATTTTATAAGTTAACTAAATTTCTCTATCTAAATAAAATAATTATAATAAAATTTAAACGAAATTACACTAAAGCAGGTCGTTAACTCTGTCAATTTTACAATACTTGCCAGACAGATAGTAGCAAAGACCCAAAGAGGGCACTGCAGCGTGTTTTTCACCACTACTAACAAAATAAATTAAATTAGGGAGTTTTTGAACCCCTTAAATTTTAGCACGTCATTATCGTTATTCTGAGCATGCGCAGTCCGAAAAAGAGTATCATTTTTGGCACTGTGCATGCTCAGTATAATGATTACGATAACGATAAGGTAATATTTAAGGGGTTCAAAATTCAAAATCTCCCTAATGACACATGCAAATGTGTCAAATGTCAACTACTTTTGATAATATCAGATCAAAAATCAAAAACAATCAAGATATCAATGACAAGTTAGATGTGCAATTGACCATTTGACCAATCATGTTCGAGGTATGACGCATGTTCACAAATACAAACATATTTTTTTATTCACTTTGATCGTCATGAAATCCACTCATTGCCACTTACGGGAAGGCTCAATATAGGCAAAGAATATTCTTTGATATAGGTTTTATACATATATGATTATGACATGCATTAAGTGCATGTCATAATTATATACGTACATTCTTCATTAATTATATAAGTACATACATTCCTGTGTTTATGTACTTCACAAAATAGTCAATATAGCCAATTATTTTTTCTTGTCCTATAGAGTCTAAATCCAACATTGATTTTAGTTATCTTTACGAAATTTCAAGTAACTTAATTGGTTTAATAAAAACAGAGGAATAAATATCTAAAGAAAGACATGTTAATATAGAATAATTATTTTTAACTTCAACACGAAGATTTCTTTTTGAAAATCTAATTTTTTTATTTCTGTAGATAAAGGTGATCCTAGTAATTGGAAATCTCCTGGCATCAGAGCCAAGGCCGTATTTGATTTCATAGCAACAGCACCAAATGAACTTACCATTCAAACCAACGACATGGTTCTTCTGGCTCCCACTTATATTCAGGAAGAACAGAAGCTGAAGAATACGGGATGGGCATATGCTGTCTGTAAAGGCAAATCAGGCGTAGTACCACTGAACTACTTAGTAATAAGCAAAAACAGACCAATAAATACTATTCCAGAAGAAACATTACCTGTGCCAAGACCATCGAGTAGTAATAGTAGTACGAAAACACACACGAAACGTGTGAGTTTTGGTGAAAATCAAATTTTTGAAAATGTAGATATTGATGATTATATTTTAAGAAAAGAATGTAAAGTGTCTAGTCAAACAACAAAAGATAAAGAGGTAGAAGAACACATTAGGCAAACAACAAAAGTTAAAGAGGTAGAAGAACACATTAGTCAAACAACAAAAGATAAAGAGGTAGAAGAACACATTAGTCAAACAACAAAAGGTAAAGAGGTAGAAGAACACATAGTTAAGGAAGAATCAAACAATAACGAAAACGAAATACCTATAAATTTAGAACAGAAGGAATCGGAAAATGTTTCAAATAAATAGTTATTAAAATGAGAAAGCTTGGTAATTGAGTTAAATGGAGCATATTTTTCATCACATATAACAGAAAAAGTAGATGTTTGGTACTTCATATTATTTCTTAACCTACATTTCCTCTACACATTGTAAGGTGTATTTTTAGTATTTGGCTAAGATTTGTTTATAATATATTATGCTGCAGATGCTCCTTTTTTATTATATACAATTACAGTGTTTATGTTCAACATATTTTTCCAAGCAATCCACTTTTCACAAGTACTTGATAAAAAAAATATAATCATTGACGCCAATCTTTTAGGTCTTGTTACCAAATATTTTAAATTTATCAGGATATATGAAAGAAAGTACCACCTTTTTATACTTACAGCAGTTATAGCAGCGGTGTTATGGTGACAGTCAACTTATTAAAGGTTTAGCATGTTTCTGTAAAAAGTATGTCGTGTATGCATTTTAACTTTAAGGTAATTGTGATTTTTTTATATATTATTTTATATGGGAACTGTTTTATTAAATCTTGTTACATTAGTTCTTGTTTTATTTCATCCCAAATTATTAGTGAGAAATAATTGAAAACAAGTCATAGATGGATTGGATTGATGACCTTTAGTATTAAAAAATATTTTTTTAGATGAACTAATTTTAATCGAAGTTTGTTAATAAAGCACTATTTAGGTAAGAAATATTTGGTATATGTATTAAATTCTTAGAAGTAATAGGAATATTTTAATGAATGTTTGTCAATAAAACACTATTTTGGTAAGGAATATTTCATATATATTCAATTTTTAGCAGTAATATGAATATTTTTCTTTTGATTCTTTAGTAGCACATCACCTACGATAAGTAATGTAAACCTTTGAGTTATGATCAAAACAAGAATCCAAGCGATGCACATAGTTATAAAATTAAAGAGCCAAAATTATTTGTTTTCTTGTAATTATGACAAGAAAACTACACAGTAAATCACACTAGGGCAGGGGTTGGCAACCTGCGGCTCGCGAGCCACATGCGGCTCTTTAGTTCCATACGCAAATATTATTTACTTTATAAAAAAACAAACATTTAAAAATGTTCTGAATCGATTAACGAGGATTAGGCACCGATTCTATCTCTCAGCCACTTGTGCTCGCATTACTTAACATTATTATTTTTCATCTCTTGCCCATATTATTTCTAAGTTTCTCGAGTGCTCAAAATTCAAACAAATTCTAATCTAATTATTTTGATCTAATGGTAATAGTTTAAATAACCAGGTGGATTTCATAGAGTCTAACGACATTTAAAGTATACGATAATTCAATAAACATAGAAATCTAAATAAAAAATTTAGATACATTTTTAACGAATACATTGAAGATGAATTTTTTGAGACAAAACGTCTGAATCAGTGCAGCATTGGGAGTCATGAAGGCTTGCAAAAAATGTAATCAAATTTCTAGGGCCGTATTTAAAAAAATGAAGTTGATGGTCTTGGAAAGACGAAACATTACATATAAAAATTGATTGTTCCATTCGATAGAAGGCAAAAAGTTGCTAGGAGAAAGTGTTCTTCTTTTTTCAATATCACCCCAAACAAGGCTGAAATGGAACAAAAACACATATCCAAAATTTTGGTTTTTTCAAATATTTCGAAAACTAATCATGTTAGCCTTGATTTTTTTGAGGCATAATCTTGGTATCCTGATTACGCAATTTTGCCCCCATTTAAGCTAGTTCGTATTTCTTACCTGAGATCCCTGTAGTGAGAAGCGAATTTGTAACAGCCTGTATATATTATCTAATTTATTGTGAAAAACACTACTTATATATAAATAAATAGATATTTTTTCTTATGAATAAATAGATTAGTTTTTTTTTATCAAAAACTTTATTTATGCGAGTACTATTGTTGGCAAGAAAAAAATTTGTGGCTCTTTAAAAACTTTGAAATTTTCTAAATTGTAATTTTTAACTCTTCCGACTCAAAAGGTTGCCGACCCCTGCACTAGGGTAAACTATGTCGAGGTACATCAAAATTAAAAAAATATATATTTCTGGAAAATATTTTCTTTATGACGTACATCGCTTGGACTTTGGTCTCGAGACTTTACTGATTTGTAAATTTTATATTTACTGTGTAAACGTAATATTTTCGTAGCCAAGACCGAAAAGTAAAAACAAACTTAGAAAATTCTTATTTGATTAAATTAACTAGGTGGTAAAGCCCTATGTTTAATAAAATTTTTCATGGATCAGTTAAACGTAAATATTTTACTGGGAATCTAAAATAAGTGATAACAATAATTTATTTTAAAATGTAGATACTATTGTAATCTGAATAATCACAAAATGGTTATTAACTGTAGTGTTGAATACAGGTAAGTGTTACAGGAGTCAAATTTTTCCAGTACTTGTCTAAATTAAAATATTTTCACACTTTGGAGGCATTCTTGGCACATTTTAAAAACAATTCGTAGGGTTCATTGTATGTAGTCTTGGACTTCCAGCATACAGTGAATCACAAATATTTGCAACTTTTACGGCCACTATTTTTTATTTCTTTAAATGTCAAAACTTTCTTGTAAAACTAAATTTTTAACATTGAAAATGTTTGTATATGCGGGCAAAGTCATTCAAATCTAAAAGACAGCTGTGTAGCAATGAGTGATGCAATACATATAGTAGAGCAAATGAAACCTACACCACCTTGTAGAGCATGTTTTGGGGCATATGTGGTGTGATCTACAACTTTTTTTAATACGGCAAATTTTTTTTAAATTGCCTTAGAATGTGTTATCTGTACAATTCGAAAACATGTTTCCGAGTCAGACATCACCATTAAAAAAAATGGGCAGATTTACTACTCTGAAGTTTTAACCACTTATGCACAAAACCTAAGCGTTTCGAATGGCATAAACCTTTTTTTGGTAGTACAGCTATATACTACCAAAAAAAAATTTTGTTAAAACTTCTAAAATTATGCATGTCAAATTCTGGTATGTGGTTAGCTAGGTATGTGAAATATTCAAAATTTGTATATATATGCAGCGAATAAAACGTAGCCTAGATTTTTAAAAACTGCTTGTGTTTATCAGAATGAAGTATTAAGGCACGCTCAGACTTATACCGGGAATACTGAATACTGGTGCCTCTAGAAAATAAAATTGCGTTTATAAGTGCATTCTGTAATTGTTACTGTACTTATTGTGTTCTGTGTTCGTTAGAAATGGAGTGTCTCACTTATAATTAGGTTTCATATATTTTCAATATATAACGCATTTCCAATGTCTCCAATGATTGTGAAATCTGCAAATTTTTTCTTTAAATAACTGGCTACTAACTTTAAAACAAGTTCCTTGTACAATAGTATTATTATCTAAGCATCACAAAGATAGAGAATGCTAAACATTGCTCAAAGTGAAAACCCTTAAGTAGTCCTCACAGAATTTTATATGATCTCAACCACCTAAGAAAAAAATATCAAATTCTCACATTTAGCTCATCTTTAACTGATCCTTTATAGTTGAATTTTTAAAAGAAGCCATAGGATAATTTTCACCTAAATGGGAGTAACAAATATGGCAGAAAAACTCACTTGCAAAAATAATATGCAACTTCTACTTCAAGTAGTGCTTACAATTGCTATTAGAAAAATATGTTTAATGTAATACAAAAATACAGTTAGTCATTCATATCTATCCGGACCTATAACGTCAGTTTGCTTTAGGATATCGAATAATTTGTTTTTGAAATGGTAAGAAAACAAATCTTTAATTATTTTTTATTAAACAACTTTTAAAGTTAATTTACAAATAAGGTTCAGGAAACTCGAATGTAACTTCCCTTCCTGTCAACTTTTTGTAAACTGAAGTGAAGGTGTCCACCTGAAAAAAGAGAGGTTATGGTTAAAAAAAAAGTGTATTCACTGAACACTGAACAAATGAGAGGTGTATTGAATATCTGGGTCAAAATAAACCAGCTAGTATAGTCAATCCCGTAAGACATGTTCCAAAATGGGTACATTTATCCATTTATAATTTGATTTTAGCACCCTTTTATGAAATGTCAGCTAATTAGTTATATTTGACTAGTTAGTATTTGAAATAACCAACAAACTTAAAACCAAAATCTAATTTCTGCTTGTAGTGAGAAAAAATAAAAATCTTTAATGTAAATCTTTAAAAATACATTTTTGTGGCTAGCATATGCTTATATTTGGTAATACGTACTTTCGTAAATCCATCATTTCTCAAAAAGATGGAATCATTTCTACCACCAATGTTTTGTGATGGAAATGATTCCATCTTTTTGAGAAATGATGCATTTACGAAAGTGTGTTATTATATTATATGCGTGTATTTGGTTATTTAGGAAAACATAAATATGTTGATAACACTTTATGTTCATTAACCTATATGTTAGTGAATCGCTTGTATTTAAAACAAAAGCAAAAAGAAATTTAAATGAAAAATCTATCAGCACTACAAATTTAAAAACTAATAATGTATCATAATGCCGCATTGAAAAGATATATCAAAGGGTAATATTGAAGCAGAAAATCATAAGAGCAATTTTTAGGTTAAAGTATTGATCAAAATGAGACATATGCATCAATAATTGCACTAAAAAAAGAAGACATGAACAGTGCCTGCCACCAACAATTAACTTGGTCAAAAAAGTAGGTATATTCTTAAAGATTTACAAATAATTATAATATAGAACAGTACCTTTTGAGAAACTTTCTCAAAAATAAAAACAACTACAAAATACTTTTTTCTCCAAATGACATTAAAAGCGACTTTTTAATGAAACTTTACAGGCTTAAAAGGTGTATTTTTACTGCCTATAGTGAGAAAAAATGGACTTTTCTGCCTAGTGAGAAAAAGTGGTCATCATGCAATGTTCCAGGTAATAATTTCAATCAAACTGGTACTTTAAATTGACGATAACATTACACAAACAATTCAACGTCATCAGCAGTAAACATAGTAACGAAGAGCCAGTTAACTTTGTTGAAATAATTTAATTATATGGATATTGATAATGAAACGCAATTAATAAATATAGAAAAGGCTATTTTGCGTGAAATTGGAACAAATTTGGAGAAAAAATTATGTTTCACACGGCCGAAAAGCAGATTTAATGTCATGGCTGGTTTCCTAGCTTCGGCTACGCCTTGGCTATGAAACACCAACAGCGGCATTAAACATGGATTTAAAAACTTTTCGTTTGTGCTGGCGTTGGCATTGCTACGAACGCCGGGCGAAAAAGTTGAAAATAAGTTATCTTCGAACGCTGATGAGCGCCAACGCCGTGTATACACGACTATGAAATATACTCAGATGAATTTTCCTAACCAACTTAACATCGCCAATCCCTTGTCTATGGACTATATTTTAAAACACTGTTTTAACTTTGGACGCGAACGCCAGCGCCAGCACCAACGACGAGTTTATAAATCCACTGTTAAGTCTTGTGCTTTTCCGCCTAGTAAAACAAATAGCTATTATTAAACATGACTAGATTTGCATAAATGCTTCATGTTCTTTAATGTTTTATCAAATATTCAGAAAAATTAAAACTCGTCTTAACTTACCTTATGTTCAATTGTAGTTTGTTGATTTTTGTCAAGGTGGACTTTAATTAATTGTGATCCGTCTAATCTTACACGAATTCTTTTACCCACAATTTCAGCTGGATATACAAGATCCTCTAAGATAGCATCGTATACGGAAGTCAAAGTACGTGATCTGGGACGTTTCTGTTTATTTGCAGAACGAGTTTTACGAGTTGGTTTGGGAAGTATCTTCCTTTCACCTACAAATACTACATGCTTTCCACTGAATTTTTTCTCCAACTCACGCACCAATCTAGTTTGAACTTTTTGGAATTGTTTTAGTCTGGGCATGGGCACATATATTATTATCGACTGCAAAGCAAACAATAATACACATTAGTTTATGTTTATAATACATTTTTACAGATGAGTGACAGATTTTTCACCATTTAAATTCCAAATGTTTACATTTAGAGTCTGCTCTGGAAATGAAATTTGTAATAAATGGTTATCTAACACCTAATCGTCTTTTCTCAGTGATACAAACTTACATAAAAATTATTGTATTGTCTTTCTAAAAATTTAATTGTTGAAGAAACTTGGGAGACTAGTCAGTAACTTATTTATTATAAACTAAAATGATCAATTGATATTGAATTGTCTTATTCCCAAACAAAATTAAAAGAAAACAAACAGGTAGATAAATGAGGAAGTGCTTACCTTCTTATTATTTAATTCAATTTCTCTAGCCTTAGTAATATGTAACTCTCTAAGCTGGGCCTTTAGGTCGGAGTTCATTTCTAATTCAAGTAAGGCCTGAGCAACTTGAGTCTCAAAGGCGTCGGGCTCCGCGCCACCAGCTTTGATTATTTTGGACGACATCTAGAAAAAACTTTTATAAACAAAATCTTTCTGAAACACAACATGAACATGGAAAAATAAAGTTCTGAATAATGTAAACATATATATTTAATCATTTTTTAACTGTAACTTCATTATATGTAAAATATAACTGTTTTCATTTATAAATGAAATTGTCTTAACCTACAACTCAACAAAAATATCACTAAATATCTGGACAATAAATTGATCATCGAAGAACCAAATTAACAATGAACAAACCGCAAATATTTAATATTAAAAATAAACATATTATTTAACATCATTTATAAATAAAATTACAAAAACTATTCGAAAATAATTCATAAATAATTAAAACAGAACGTGTACCTTGTCGATCACCTAACAGAAAGGATGTAAAAATTAAATGCGCATGTGCGAATTAGCCGACATTTTAATCATTTTATCAGTATTACAACATTATAAATTAAAATACTAGATTCTACAAAATGTCACTTTTAGTTTATTTTTGTCAGTTATCAATTGTATACGTATGCTAAAATTGAAATCACATACATAAACAAGTACTTTATGTATTGAAATATTAGGTAGTAAAATATTTCAATGATTTTTATATTATATTATATTGATTGTTGGCAGTTCCATGTTCAGAAATATTGTATTTTAGAATTTGTATTGTAGAAATATTGTTGAGTTGTCGACAATTTCTGGCGTTGGTGTTTTTGTATTAGATATTATTGGTATGCATGCACGTTTTTCCATTCAAATACTTATACAAACCGTTGGGTGACATTCTGTACATACTACATAAATATGTATATTTCCTATATTTGAAGGCGACTCTTTAACTTTATAATTTTATTATGTTCAAACTCATGCAGTTGTCTTAAGAACGAAAATAGAAGTGTTAATAATAATAGTTAAAACATCAAATTTACTGTACCTAACTTTCATAGAACGGATAATAATAGTAATTAAAAATATAAAAATAAAAATGGACAACTTTTATTTGTCAATTTTTCTATATTGTTATTGCTATTATCATTATTATTGAAAACTACATGAATCTACCATATTAGGGCGACTCTATATGAGATCTGATATGTTTCTATTTTATTCTATGGCAGAAACTGCAACTTACACTATAATATAAAACCAGTAAGCTTTCGAAATTTAGTAGCAACTATGATAATTAATTACAGATTAAATTGTTTTTGTATTTATTTGCAGATATAATTAAATAACGACCAACTTAAATTGTGAATGATCGTGAAAAAGTCCCTAACTCTGTTCTAAACTTTTATTTTGAAAGATTTTGATCGAAACGACTTCTCGCCTCTTTCCTCTTAGTCAGTTGTAATAATTAATCTATGGTCAGTTGTAGCGAGCGGTTGTAGCTCTTCTATAATCTGTGGTCAGTTGACAGTTCATCGGAGACGAAATTAGATAGAAAAAAATTTGTGGCCCTTACATTTTCGAAGTCAAAATGGCTTCTTTGTGCGGAAGAATTGCAGCTTCTACAGCAAGAAAACATGTATTGTATTCCAGTTACCGATTTGCCACAAAAGGTATTCGCTTTGTATACATACTATCAATAAGGAAGTCCCCATGCCCTACCTATATTTCCTTATTTCGTCGTTACGTAATTATATAATTTTTCTTAAAATACCAACAAATTTATTCAATCTATCGTAATATTGACACCTTATTATATTGCAGATAATTGTTTTGTAATAGTTTTGATAAATCCCCAAGATGTGCTAGAAGTGTACTACCTAACCTCTTATGTCATTTCTAGTTACTATGGGTGATCCATTAGAACATGCTACAGGTCTTGAAAAACGTGAATTATTAGCCAAAGTTGCCGGAAATGACAATCCCTTTGATTTGAAGGTGATTAAACGAACTGCCGGATCAAGAGTACAACCCACTGAAATTCCTTCAGCTTTTGATGCTCGTCTTGTAGGATGCATCTGTGAGGAAGAAGCCACCAGCATAAACTGGATGTGGTTACACAAGGGTGAACCCAAGAGATGCGAATGTGGACATTGGTTCAATCTTGTCCACAAAGCTCCAGTATAAACTTTATTTGATATTGGTACTGCTCTAGCCTAATATAGTGTTTTAATGTAATAAATTTATTTGTTCTTATAAGTCATGTATTATTTCATGTAAATATTTCTTATTTCAATACATGTTAAGTTCTTATGAGTTTCCCATTCATGTCTGGATTTTTTACTGTAAGCAATCTTGAAAAGTTATCAAAATAAATCAGAGGCTGCTTAATTTGTTTTATCTACCTATGGTAATTTTAAGGAACTTCATTCTATTTTAGAATGCTTTCATAGGAATTTAAAACTTAGAAAAATTGTATTTTATATATTCATAAGGGTGTTCCATAAGAGATTTTCGATTTTCTGGAGTTTTAACATATATACATGTTTGAGCCATCTGCCAAAAACACCCTGTATATTAATCAGGTAATATATCGATTCATAGAAGTAATTTCTGAGTCTAATTGTTTACGAAATAAATCCTATTTACCTTTTTTTTGGATGTCTTATTTGTTTTGTCGAGATTTTTTGAGCAGGTGTTTTTTAAAGATATTTTTTAAATGCTAATATCTTCGTAACGGTAAATGATAGGAATAGGGTTTTCTTTTATTATCTATGGAATAGGGTACTTTTAACAATGTCGACCTAGAATTTTAAGGAGAGTTCAAAAACGTAATTGAATATTATAGGGTGTCCCATTTAAAAAAAGAAAGTTGATGCCTGGATCAGAGAAACTGAACAACCTGTATTCAAGAAAGTTATAAAAATGAAAAATTCAGGTAAAAACAAAAAACTTTCGTATTTCACTTTTTTCTCTACGTTTTATACTTTCTTTGATAAGGGGATAGAGGATCTTATTTTGGACACCCTGTACATATGTACATTGTACATACACACAGATGCACACTACACTAGCCGGCAATCGAAGAATCGAACGGACCTACTCATACCACTGAACTATATATAATAACTGGAACGCCAATACTATATTTCACTTATGTGTCTAATTGAAACTCGCGCACAAGACCTCCCGAGTTTGCGCACAAAAAACGTTAGTATGGTCCGTCTTTAATATATTCTGTATTTAGTTATTAAACTTCATAAATGTATCCATAAAATATTTTAAAATTTAGGTTATAGGTATTATTATTTTGATTTTTCAGGTTTGATTATCTAGTACACAACTCTTGTTTTTAACTTTTTGACAGTCAGTAAATTCATTATTGGATAAAAGGTTAGCAAATAGTCATCTATGGGTAGTCATGATTGAAAATTACATTAGTGTATGTACGTTTAACAACTGCGTTGATGTTGATAGGTCATTCTGCCATACAAATCTTTGCACCAAAGGATCAGTCAGAAGGTTTTTTTTACCTATTTTAACTAATAAAAATATACTGTGAACAGTCAAACGCTAGATGATTTTGCGAAAAACCTTGGCGTAAGGGTAATATTGTACAGTCAGCAGGAATAAGATAGAACATGTAACAGAATTTGATAATGAACAGGAAAAACAGCCTCTCACATTATCTATGTAACTCACTGTAGATATAAATCTCTCATATATGCAAATAACCTTTTCATATGTGTAAACTCCAGACTTTCTTGTCTTTGTGAAAAGCTCATTGCTTGTCAATGCCGTGCACACTTTTTTACCTAAAACAAGTATATTTAACAATACAACAAGGACCGTTTAGTATTATCAATTAAGCATAGGTGCTTGATCAATCAGACAAGCGAAAAATAAAATTTTGCACACACAATAAATCTTCGCTACCAAGGGCTTTCATCCATATGGCAAGTAACGTTTTGACATTAACCTATGTGCAGTTAAAATGGATTAAGTTTCAGTTATACGTACTTCAATTGCATTACCTAAACAGGATCGATTGCAAAAATATATATTACTTATAGTTTAAACACTGAAAAACTGTTTAAAATGATTTATTTTCAATCATATTACCTTTTCCTCAATATGAAGAAGATTCAAAATTACGTAAACCTTTACGTAAGTAGGTCACAAAAATTGAGGATGAAAACTTTTTATTAATTATTAATTACTTACTTCTTTATTACATAAGATTTGAAGTACCTAGGTATGATAACAAAACTGCAAATCACCACAATGAAAATTTTAATGATCCATAAAGATTTATTTTTACTTACGTATAGTAATTCAATCCAGGAATTGGTCCTTTATTCTTGCAAAATAACACCACGCAACCCGCACCCATTGTAATTCAAACGAATCAGAGTTCAGAGTCAGAGTCTGGATGAATACAACATAGACAATAAACCAATATATTTTATCTATGCAATAAACTAATTATTCTCTTTGCCAGAACCAAAATCAAACTTTAAATGCTAAAACTCCACATTACACAAAGCCGGACCTGACAGATAAAATATGAAGTAATAATTCACATACGTAAAATTGGACGTGATAAGTAAGCTCAGACAACCTCGCCAATTAAATTTACTTCTGCGCAGACGCCCCATTTCTTTTTTCATTACGCTAGGTAGACGTAAAAATTCTTCGCGCATTTACCCGTAATGGCGTTCCAGTTATTATATATAGTTCAGTGACTCATACTCATACCTAACCACTGAACTATATATAATAACTATAGTTCAGTGTACCTAACTTGAAAGAAACTTGTTTATAACCACAAAACCTAACCTAATCTATGCCACAAAATTACAAAATGCATTAATGTCATTGATACGAAATATTGATACATATACAATATAAGTCATATATAATTAGAACGAAGAACCTAAGTAAATTAAATTGTAGTCTAAGTTTCTAAAGTAAATAAAGTCCCAGAGTAATAATATTGGGTCAAAGCACAAATTATCCTAACGCTTGGTCAAAGTTACTCACTTGAACCCAAGGCTTGAACTTTAAAGTTAAAAAAATAAAAAATGGATAATGATAATTCAGTAATTTATGGATTAGAATTTCAAGTATTTACTTTGGTAATAATTTTTATTTATTTCTAATTAATATTGTTATAGGCCAGAGCATTAGCCCCACAACTAGCAGAAACGGAGAAAATCAGATTTATTATTGGAACCCAGTCTTTAAAGCAAGCAAACAACCAAATACATTTGGTAGAATTTAATGAAGAGATATCGACAATAAAGACGTCAGTAAGTTGTATTTACTTGAATACAAAATAAAATGTGAATGTAAAATGAATAACCTGACTGCTAATATTTTCACCAAGAGGAAGTTGCAATGATCTACAGTAGTAATAAAAGTAGTAATATTAAAATTAAGTACCATTTGTTAATGACGTTTCTTAGGTTTTCATGCAGTAATAAGAAAAACTTATATAGAGACCAAAGAGGTTATTTGAAATTATTGTTCTAAGAAAAACAATGTACCTTTCATTTGGTTGTCACTATCATAATTGTAAAATAAAGATGTATTATGCTAACATAATGTCAATGCTTACTATTCAAGAATGGTTAAAATTACACATAGATAAGCTAGGTAGTTACATTTTTTACCTACAAACTATAAATGCTACCGTTAACATTTCATATTTAAAGTTTCAAAACTTTTATAAAATCTGGATGAAATTAATCACGTACTTATCTCACTTCTAAATCAGTTTTATATGTTTAATAATTGCTCAGGTCTTTCATCATTCTGATGGTGAAATTTGGAAGATAACTACGAGCCCAATAGATTCTTTAAAACTATCTACATGTTATAACTCGGTCACCAATGAAAGCAGCTGCTCGATGAAAACGGCGATTTTAAAGTTACCTGAAACAGAAAACCCAAATACTATTGAGGATCTAGAGGTTGCTACTGAACTAGAAACATCTCTTTTTGGAAATGATATTAAAACTACTGATTTCCATCCAACTGAATCTAATAAAGCAGTTTCAGTTACTGATAATCAAGTTATAATTTGGGATATTTCAGGAGCAAAAGGCAAAAATATATTAAATATCCAGTTAGAAGGAAAAAATAATCCTAAGTTTACTACAGGAAAATGGAATCCTCATCAAAATTGCAATCAGGTAGGTACTTTTATATTTATTTGAGGATATACCTACCTAATAACTAAATTCTGTTGTCCTATAATTTTTGTTTAATCAATTGTAATGATGTCCATGTTTCAATTTGATCGTAGTTTACAACTGCTACCGAAACTCACTTAAAAACTTATGACATAAGATCTGGAGATTTGGCATGGAATATAGATGGAGTTCATAGTCAGCTATTGCGAGATATAGATTACAATATGAATAAACAATATCATATCGCTACATGTGGCGATGATGGATTTGTGAAAATATGGGACTTTAGACAAACTAATCAACCAGTCTTTTCAAGGAGCGATCATTCCCATTGGTTAGTATATTAGGTAGTACATTACATCCTGCTCAAAATTTGACTATCAGGGGATGAAAATCAAAGTCACTAAAAGTAATACAAAAGTTGATTATACCAGCATACTTATTTGTATATCTGTTACTACTGTAACATATTAATATAATTTTATAAAAATCGGGGTATTTTTTTTTTTTTTTTTTGATAATTTCAGCTTAAATATAATGGATATATGATCTATTTACTGAAGATATTTTCAAATTAGTTAACTTCCGGTTATATTATACCTATACCATTCCATATATACCACATCCGTATTGATTTTAAATAAAATTGTGTATTTTTAATTGCATACGATTCTGCTAGATATTTCAGGGGGACTTTCATTTCAAAATATTTTGTTTCACTCCATGACATTTAAAATTATCTGCTGTAAACTTTTTGGAAATTGAAAAAGTAATTCCATTATCTGCTAAATCAAGGAACCCATGAAAATTCTTGTCGGTCAATTGCCCTGTGTCAGTGTTTCACCGCTATTATTAGCATTGGCAGCAGTTACCAATCAACCAATCTATTATCTGTTATTCTTGTAAGTTTTTTATTGTTGACTTTTATACTTTAATGCTAGAACGTGGAGAGATCACTACCGTGCCTTATATAATGACTTAGTAACATGTGAATCTCAGACTGAAACAATAGAACAGAAAACTACAATCATTCATGCATATATTGGTAATATAAATTAACACAAAAATTAATTCACCTGTTGCACATCCTGCAAATTATTTTATAAAAATTTAAGTGATCGGCATAAAGGATTCTTCTATTTCAAAACGTGTTTATCAGATAATTGGCATGAAGAAAAACAAAAAATTTAAAACAATTAAAACATATAAAAAATGGTTGGATTTAGGTATAGATAAACTTAGAAAGTCCTGCTAAAGCAACTGGTAGACTTCAATTATACAAAAAAGTACACTATTCAATTCAATACAAAGACGTTAATAGGTATTAGTTAATACTGTTTACAGAATAGCAACTATATTGACAACTTCAAATTTTTTATTTAGGGTATGGTGTATTCGATTCAATCATTTCCATGATCAGCTCTTATTAACAGCAAGTTCCGATGCAAGGGTATTAATATCAAGTGCTGCAAGTGTCAGCTCTGAAAACAACAATGAGTCATGTATTACTGACGAAACAGATGGATTAGAAACTAAACAAATGTAAGCTTTTTTAAATCAATCTTATTTTATAAATTTATATAATTGTGGTAATATGGTAAGGATATGCTATTACTATCCTTTTCATAGGTATAAAGAAAAGTTCACAGGATGTGGCTAAATGTAGTAGGAATATGGCTGCCTCTCCAGGATCGGATTATTTAGAATTATAAGCTACAAATGGTGTTAAGGTGTTCTTCCTCTTATGAGCAAAATAACGTAATAGAATAGAACATTAGGCTAGGTTAGGTTTAGTGATTGGTGGAATCGAGAACTTTTTGTACAAGTTTCCAATTGCTAACAGAATCGAAGGTTTTCGATTCCTGTATGTGAAATTGGAAGCCTCGTTGTTGTAAGACAAACGCTTGATATTCATTGAGCCACAGTGAGTTGACTATATACCGTGGTCTCGATATTCTCGAGTCTTGCCTCACCCTCGAAATATTCATGGGTTGAAGGGTTGAGATTTTTTAAAGTATCCAATTTCGAAATGTGACTCACACCTAATTATATTTCATCCAACAGATCCAGTCTAATGAAGCTGATTACCTTATTGAGGGAGAACTTATTCAGATCCTCTGGTAGAACTTGTCCTTTGTGAAATATTGAGTATCCGATCCTTTCCCAGCAGGGCAGGTATATAAATGTGTTCTGCCGTTTATCACCTTCTAAACACAAGTGGCACTCAGCATCTTCCGCTAAGCTGAATTTGTGCTGATATTTTAAATGGCAGTGCCCAGTGTATACGCCAATTTAAGATGGCAGGTGCAACATGTTTAACTCTAAAAGTTTTTAGTTCTTTTGAAGAGTTTATTATGGACACTTTCAAATGAACTAATCTTGGTAGTTCTTGCCACTACTGGAGGATTTTTCCCTCAGCCTAAATAAAAAAAGTTGATTTGTCAGTACTCGAGGATATGCCAATCACTGGTTCTGGTCCGACGAATGGTCCTGGCTAGAGATTCAGTTCAGCTACTTCATTCCCTTCGAGGCTGGAATAGCCTGTGATCTAGACCAAACTTAGTTTTTGTGCCCAAATTAATTTCTAACAGCTCCATACAATTTAGTTAATACGGTAGGCCATACTTAATTAACAAATGGGCAAAAGGAACATTTTAAAATAATAACAATGATACAATGTAAAAAAATATGTTTATTGTATACATGTCAATTACAGAAACATAATTTTATGTTTAATCAACATTCAAAATATCAGCATATGCTCTCTCATTGTGCTGTTGAATTTAACCTGTGTTGGTATGACCAAATGATCTGCATATTTCGGGGTTTGATATTCATTACTGTCCAGTAAGCTTAGTAATATCGTCCATACAAGATTCATAACAGTAGAAAATTATGGCTCTCTGCTAACACTATTGTTTATTACGACCGACTGTTTCACCTAGGTGTGTACTTATTAATTCTGTGGTAACCAGTATTTTCTTGAATGGGCAGTATATCTGCGTGTAACTGTCCTCTCATCATTTCTCAATAAGTAAATGATTGATCTAAGGGATGTATTATACACCCTCTCAATATCCAAAGAAACATAAAATAACCCTGTTTATAAAATCATAATAAAAAGGTTATCTAAGCGTGTAAACTAAAACGTAGAATTATCACTTCTTCCAAAATCTTAAGCAGTAAGCTTTTTAAATATATAAGTATACTAATAATTGTATTAGAGAATACAAAATAATTAACCTGTTCCATACGGCATATGAAATAGCTTACACACTTCAAATCTCTAATTGTGCGGAGAAATTTCAATCGGCTAGAATTCTGTATTTCATAGGTTTTCAAGCATCTCTATTTGCAAATTGAACCTAGATGTATGTTACGTACTGAATCTTTAGGATATAACAAAAATACTACTCGGTCCGATTTGAGCAATTAATTGTAATAGTAATACTTAATACTAATTTGCAATACAAACCCGTATTGCAAATATTAATAATACTATTCTGTACGTCAGTCGAGATTTCTTGATTAGATAAAAATATTTTTCAAAGAAAACCAACCGTCATTTTACCGTTTTTGATGATGAGATAGCTTCTCCTTACCATACTACCTCAACGATTTATGATCAGATCAATCATAGAGCTCTAGTTTATGAGCAGCTAAATGAGTAGTTAGGAACCCAGTGCCTTATTGAGTTAAATTAATTTAACCTATTAGCTCACTAGCTGCTGGTAAATCAGCTTATTCTTTAATGATTGAGCGTCTATTCATTAACTCTTAATTTTAAGGTTATCGGATGGGCCGTTACAATGGTGTGAACATGAGGATAGTGTTTATTGTGCAGAATGGTCTCCAGCTGAACCATGGGTGTTTGCTTCTCTTAGCTATGATGGTAGGCTACTGATTTCTCGTGTGAAAAAATCTTTAAAATATCAGATTATGTTGTAAGGGATAATTTAATTATAGTAATAATCTAACTTATTATCTACGGATCATTTTTATTTGATAAAACTTTTCAAGAGGTTCAAATCACTTCCAACAATATATCATATCATTCCCTCAATTTGTTTGTGCATATGTTTAAATATAAAAAATATATGGTTATTTTTATTTATTTATTTATACATATGTTATAGTATTTTTATATAAAAAAATATGTATCCTCAATGTTGAAACAAATAATATCACTTGATATTTTTAAGAATTGCATCCTTATTATTTTTAATCTTCCACATTGTCTTTTAATGTCCTAAGAACATGTTTAACTAAACATTTCTGAACAAGAGGCACAATATTCCGACAAGCTTGTTTAAGAATATCAATACTGACACTCAAATCTTCCATAGATATAGATCCGGACTGATAAAACTGCGAAATCTGTTCATGTGTATCGAGCACTGACACTATAATAATACCATGACTGCTTTCTTGATCTGAAGAAATTGGAACTTCACATAATGTCTGTTCAACACAATTAGGATCCAGTAATATTGCATTGTTTTGTATACCCAAAGTGACAGATGTTATTAAATCATACATCGGTACACCAGCGTGAGATAGTGCAACGCCTGCTGCTGTAATTGCAGCACTTAAAGCTGATCCATCATTGTGCAAAACAAGAGCATAAATGTCTACTTGAAAATTAGGAAATTCATGCCGACATACTGTCGACTCCAGAGCTTGTTTCATTATAGCGCTGTACTGTTTTTCCTCTGTATCTTGCTGATGTTGTCTACGTTTCAAGCAACTGAATGGGGCGAACTTAAATTCACAATATATTTCCCCTTTCAAACAATAATCTGTTCGATTTGGGATTTCTCTAGGATCAAAAACGGATACTATAACTTTAGTTTTTCCCAATTCTATGTATGACGACCCTTTAGCTTGACTTACAATACCTGTCTTAAGAACTAAAAAAAAAAAAAAATGCAACAATGGCGATAATTAATAATTTAAACGCCCTTACAAATTTTCCTGTGTTCTTCTGATGATCTTAGGTCAGTCCTTTTTCCATTATCTACTGCTTCTTTAAATTGTTTTAACAATGATTTTGTATTTAATTTGGTGAAAAGGTTATAAGGCACTGTCTCATCTGGACCATTTATTCTTTTATGGTCTTTAGGCATATTGATTTATTACAAGAATATTACTATTAGTAGTAGTCGTAGTTAGAAATGTTCTTCAACTCGTATATATTTTCAACTCCTACAATTATTGATCACACAGTGTATAAGAATATTGATTGATAATAATTAATCAATATCAATCTTCGATCAATTCGTCGGATACATCAATAATTATGGCTACCTATATTGGTTACAAAATATTCAAGTTTTATCAAAGATTTATCAGAGGTTATTTACAACAACATGCTTATGATACGATCGGGAGTCGGGGGGGCCCGTGCTTACGATTAGTACCAAAGAATAAATATAGGGAATATATTAGTACGTATTAGAAGATACGTCAAATCCGAATATTGAGATACTCGGATTAATGCGAATACCAAAAAAATATACACACACACACACAAAATATATAAGAGAAATATTCGGTCAAACGATTGTGTTATGTCGTTTCGAAAAGTGATGGGTTTTTAGCCGCTAATTATATATGTATTTAGCCAATGCTAATTATATAATTAGCATTTATCCGGCTAAAAATATTATAATTAGCCGCCGTTATCAGAATAACGACAACGACTATATCGTTTTTTAATTTTTGACACATATCCACAGACCATATCACATATCCAGTAACAAAATCACTAAATTGGCGACACTGTCCACGACTGTCAACTTCACTAGACGAGTAGGTATGTGATTATCTAATATTTTATTATAATTTTTTTATAATATTTATTATAGGATATTAATAACAGCGAAATGGCAGTAAGTTTCGTCCAAAAACGTTTTATGTCCAGTGCCCTGCAAAGATTTGTTTATAATTTGTCGGGTTTTAATAAATATGGTTTATGGAGGGATGATTTATTAAGGGAAGATGATGAAGACGTAAAAGAAGCCTTGAGAAGATTACCACAAAACATAGTAGATGAAAGGAATTACCGTACCTTAAGAGCTGTACAGTTATCAATTCAGAAATCCATACTTCCTAAAGAACAGTGGACGAAATTGGAAGAAGATAAATTGTACCTTACACCTATTCTCAATGAAGTCATTAAAGAAAAAGAAGAACGCGATGAATGGAACAAGAATTATTAATATTTTATCAGTTTGATGTAGTTTTATCACAGCATATATTGTTTTATATGCTGTGGTTTTATTATGTAGTGACGTTAATCATCAGTTTAACGTGTTATATACATTGCATTCAGTACCTTATATAATTTTAGCAATTATAAATTAGATGTGCATTTTCAAAATGATGTAACTAATTTAGAATTGTTTCCTTTCCACTGTTCATTTTTTAAAAATAAAAGATGTGATCACAAAGACACTTATCTTTTAGAACTTGGAAATATTGAACCTTTCAAAATCTTTTAATGAAATATATTTTTTCCACGGTCGGGAGTAGAAATCAGTTTCTATGACATCAAAATTGAAACAGAAGTAGTCGATTATTCCCAAGGGAGTTTACATTATGGAGAACGTTTTTCATGCAAAAAAAGAGGTAACATTGAAATTATTTATTGACATTTAAATTAAATGTAACATTTGTACAATTTTCAAAATTAATATTAGAAGGAATATTACTTTCGCTTACATTTAAAGTTTTTGTGATTGCGCTAGTGGTGGTACCTACTAAAACGTGATTAGCAATTTTGGTCTTATTTTCAATGGAGTTCTCGACATAACCCTCAGCGACTGTCGTTGATTTCCAACCAGCATGACGCTTTATTGTCGTGATATCCACACCAGCATCTGCCAGTAATGTCGCTGAAGATCTTCGTAAGCAGTGACCAGTATAACATGCAGCGTCAGGTAATTTTAAATACGAAGCTACTACACTAGGAATTTTTCCGATGGTATTCTTGCCAACTGGCTGTGAACTACATTTTCCTGCTTTGTAGTACAAAAAAAGGCGCTTATGCTTGACGTGGGGAGAACGAAGGGACAGGTATTTTCGATACAATTCAAGCATATTTCCCACATCGGTAACCACAAAGGTTCGTGGAAACTTTGTCTTAGTGTTTGGAATTTTTACAATCAAGGATGAGCCTACATCCTCAATATCATCTACAGTTAAATTGACTAGTTCATCAGTTCGACAAGCTCCGGCAATCCCCAGAATTAATACAACCTATAAAAAATCAAAATACTAAATAATTGAAATACCTAACAACAAAAGTAATCTTACCTTAATCATTAAGAATTCTTTGTCATCTGCAGTTGATAGAAAACGGTCGATTTCACCCTTTGTCAATATTTTCGATTTTTTCGCTTGATATCCGTCACCGGTTCTTTTCAAAAATGCGATCAGTTTGGGGAATTTGCTTATATCTATGTTGTCGTAAATTATCAAGCATGACTTAACCATAGAATATTGCGCCCATAATGTGGAAGACTTGTAATTCTTTGCATTTTCACTGAAGTATGCCAACAAAACATTCTCGCTGTATACTTGAATGTTTCTCTCGGCGCACCACGGTTTGAACCGATTGTAAGCTATATCGTATAAAGATCTTGACTTCGTAGGTAACAAATTGCTTATTGCAATATTTACAGCCTCCACAATCTCTTCCGACTCACAATTATTCATTGTGCACTAAACAAACTGTAAACTAAACCAAACTAACATCTTAATTTGATAATTCTTTTTGTTTGTTTATTTTGTAGTTATGACAATAACTCAACGACTACTAAATAAATGCTCAAATCCGAATACAATAATTCTGGTGCTACTTACTTCATAATAACAAAATATGTGTTTTTAAGTTAATGAGACCGTGGAAAAAATAGTATATACCATTCGGGAGAAATGCTATTTTGTCCTCGGTGCATTGTAGCCCTCTGGCTTCAAATTGCACCTCTGCCAAAATAACGCATTTCTGTCCCTTATAGTATAATATACTATTTTACAATATATTTTCAATATTATTTATTGGCTTATTCAATTGTTTACATCTTTCTTTATATAGGAATTAAGCCAGAAAGTTAACTAAGATGTAAATTATTAATGAAATTATCAAATATGGTTTAAAAAAATGTTCTATTTCCTCGTTACCTATTATCATAGCATAAATATGCAGCATACATTAGGCTAAGGAGGATTACTACAATTTCAGTTCTATCAGTAAAAATAGAGTTGTGAGTGGTCATTAATGACCATCATTTGGTCACTGACCGGTCAGGAGATAAATCGGTTTTGGTCAATAAAGACCGTATTCGAGTTTTCCGCATTATAAATGTAATCTTGTCAATTTAAACATTTCTAACCCCAATAACTTCTAAGGTTGTTTCAGTTATGTATTATTTTCAATGTGTTTACAATAAATTACCTAAATCTTAAATTCCAATCCTTAAAGACAGTATAGAAAATCAAATAATACGATTCATTAAACTGGCTAACTGAAATATAAAGCTGCTTAATTCCCATATAAACAAATATATTTTTTTAAATAAATTGTAAGTTTAATAAAAATATAACTTTATTTTACAATCTAGTTTAAAAAGTAATGTTCACTTAAGAATATTTTAGCTTATGCAATATAAAAATTAAGACTACTTAACATGTTTGCATTTACATGAAAATTAAATGATAAGGCACAGAAAATATGACCTTAGAATAAATAACTTAATTAATGTTTTAATTTTCATCATCTTCAATTTTTGGAGCTAAATAAAATCGAAGATGTCCTAATTCTGGAATTTGATATTCAACAACCAATGGTACATTATCAGACATCGACAATTGGACTTGGTTTGTTAGAGGAGTGGCTTTTGTAAAGGAATTGAGGTATTGGCACGCAAAGGTTAATGATACAGGTTCTTGCATTTCAATAGTGACCGCCTCTTCCTCTTTGTCAAAATTGCTAGTTTGTGCAATTTTAACGTTTGCGCTGCCAATATCACCAGATGTTGAGAATTTCACTCCCTCTTTAGTGCAGGAAATTATAATAGATTCACCAAACTGCGATAAGTCACGGCATATCCTTGCAAATTCACCTGAAGGCATTTTTATTACACATGAGAAATCAGTCTCTGGTATTCCAAGGTGTTCTTGGTCAAGATTCATCAATTTCATTTCATAGTCCGATATTTTGTCCTGTTTTTTGGATTCGAACATGAAAGTTACTGTATCTGCATCATCTTGAGCTTTTATTGTTACAGTATCATCATTACTCGAACACTTAAATATTTTTGACATGCTGAAAAATACAAGTATTTAATGACGTTTATACATTTTACTAGCAATACTAATCTGTCCACTGCGGAAACAAGATCTTTAGACATGGAGAGAAGTGTTGAAACTCACCTGCCAAGATTCATTCCCATCGTTAAATTCCTGTCACACCTATATTTATCGAACCCATCAGATTTCAAATTTAAGGAAACTAGAGACACATGGGAATTGTCCATAGCTTGTAACTGAATTCCAGATTCAGAGCAATCAAAAGAGGCCTCATTTAACAAGTCCTTAATGGCATCTAATACCTTTTTGAAGGTAGAACTAGTTAATAATCTGGCTTCAAACATTTTGAATAAGGTTTAATTACTTTTCTTTAAAGCAATATTAATCACACACAGAATTTACTGACCGCAACACCAATGGTGACTTGACTGCCGAACCGAACAATGAGCAGAAAAAAAATGAGAGGGAAATTTGGGCGCCAAACAACTGAAAATAATGGATATCTAGGGCGCGTTCAGATATCGAGGAGAAACGCGTCCGGACGCGCCCAAAACGTTCGGAAACGTAAGGCGTTCATTCGAGAAAGTACGTCCGAGCCGTTCGAAAATTTAAGAGAAACACGTCCGGGTAAGAAAAAGTTACCCACCTCGATGAGTTGGGTAAAAGTTGCCCGACATGCGCAGTGTGACTATAGTATTCAAAATGGATTCAAAAGTTTCAAGATCAAGAGTTGCTTATGATTACTGACTTACTGATTATTTATCTTATAAATTACTTATTTAAAGTTCACACCTGTAGCTGTCTGGGGTTGCTAATAACCATAGTACTGCCATTAACTGTTTTTCAGCGGGAATCCGTAGTCTCCCACTTGCACCTTCCTGTCTTTTTAACAAAGGAGCCACTTGTGTTAACAATAGTTGAAACTTGACTGTATTAACTCTAAAATGTTGCTGAAATTCCCTATTTCTGCAATTTGCAACTACTGCCACAATAAAATTATCGACTCATGCCACTCTTCGTCAATTATGAGGAACATAAATTTCTATAAATTCCTCCTCACTACTTGAGCTGCTTGAGTCTATGTCAAAAAGTTTCATTATTTATTCTACAATTCATTCAATTCAATAAGTATTATTTAGTGATCAGTTAAATCTTTAATCTGATAATTTTTTCTTTGTTTTCAGTAGATCAGTAGAAAATTGGGTTATGTTTATATTGACATATTTGGTCGAAGGAGGGGCGAGGAAGGATAGTAGCGTTCGTTTTTAAAGACGGAAGGACGAACTTTTTTCATTTTTTGCGAGGACGTTTATCCAAAGTACGCTCTTCATAACTGAACGCGCCCCTATATTGGCAATAGTGTAAGTCGAACATTTTCGCGCGGGTAAATTCAACCTAGAAAACAGAGTTTGATTAAAAAAACAGTTAAAATTACACTTCACATTTCATGTTAAACACGTGGGTCTTCAAGGCAAATTTTAAAAGTTTTAAATTTGAAATTTTTACACGAAAATAAAGTGTCTCCCCATACTTCACGCTTTTCATGCATTTTCATGATATATTCTACTAGATCGCGTATCTCCTTGTTTAGGGAATTGATAAATTGTTTATAGCATAATATTATACTATATTATTATTATATAATATACTATATATTATATAGTATATAATACTACTATATCGCGGGTAGAGGCCCAAAAATTCCTAAAACATCACGGCGCCGACATCTCTATCCTCATCGAGAGCATGATACATCGAGAGTACCTTTGTCAAATATGTGCATGCGCAAAAATATCAGATTGTCCAATGCGCATGTAGCATGTAGCATTAGTTGGGAACTAATGCTACACTCACAGTCTCATACATCACTCTCTCTCTCTCTCTCTGTTGACCATGCGCATGTGGTTATTATACTGGTACTCTAGTTAAGGCAGAGGTTAAGGATAGAGATAGTATGTCCTCGCTGCGGGGTTTTCGTAATTTTTGGACTCTACCCGTGAAGTATAATCAAAGTCTACATATATTCATATTCTAATAAGTCCGCTCACTTCTTTGATCTTCTTGAAAAAAGAAGATCAAAGCGGAGCTTTTTGCTACCGGTCGTAAATCATTTTATGCGCGCTGGCTCCGCTTTATACGAGGACTATTTTGTCCAAAGAATATCTATAAATTTTGTCTTCTGAGCCCGCGATCGATAAAAACATGATGGACAAGGAGCATGAGAAGGCAGGGGAAGAACTTTCGGATGGATCGGGCGAGTGAGCGGACTTAATTATATGTAGACTTTGAGTCCCGTGCCGTGGTTTTATATTCTGTGGTGATTTCATCATGTTCTATGATCATGATCACAGCATAGATAATTAAATAATAACAAAATGTGATTTGTGACGAATTACTTTTTATGTCTTGTGTCTTGTTCTGTTTTGTGTTTTGATTTTTTTTGTGGTTATCTGCATAGATTACATAGATTGTTTTCGTTTTCTGTGTTTTTATGCATCATAGACTTTTGTTTTGAAAGGTGGAATTTTTTAAATAATTTTGTTGTAAAAAAAGTCAAGAAGAACTTATTGGAAAAAAATTTACAATAACACTGCGAATACTACGTGGATAGTTGATGTGAACATGTTTAACCAAAGCTCCTTAGGGTTTGGCTCGACTACAACACCCAGTTCTGCTAATCCAATGAAAGACTATGAGGTCGTGCAGCCACCTGATGATTCAGTCAGTTCGTTAGCATTTTCTCCTGCAACTTTACCGCAGAATTTTCTTATTGCTGGCAGTTGGGATAATAATGTTCGCTGCTGGGAAATCCAACAGAGTGGCACAAGCATTCCAAAGTCCATGCAGTCCTGCGGGGGGCCTGTTTTGGATGTTGCCTGGAGCGATGATGGAACTAAGGTAATGTATCTTAGATTCCTAAGTGAAAGGAGTTTGATATATAATTTTTTTTTTATAAATTTCAGGTGTTCATGGCAGGTTGTGATAAACAAGCGAAAATGTGGGATCTGGCAAGTAATCAGGTAGTCCAAGTGGCAGTTCATGATGCTCCAATTAAAACATGTCACTGGATCAAAGCTCCTAATTATTCTTGTTTGATGACTGGTTCTTGGGATAAAACATTAAAATTTTGGGATACCCGTAGTCCAAATCCAATGATGAGCATTAATTTACCAGAACGCTGTTACTGTGCTGATGTGGACTATCCTATGGCTGTTGTTGGCACTGCAGGTCGGCAAATCATTGTATATCAGCTGGAAGGTAAACCTCAGGAATACAAGAAGTTAGATAGTCCTTTGAAGTATCAGCATCGTTGTGTAGCAATTTTCAGGTGAGATTCTTATAAAATTATTTTATTTACATAATAAAATGTATTTTATATTATATAATTTACATTTATATAAAAGAATATAGATTTGGATTTATAGATCATTAGAATGTGGAGAGTACCTAGTTCTAACATTTTGTTTTAGAGATAAAAAGAAAGTTCCAACGGGTTATGCATTGGGTTCAGTGGAAGGAAGAGTAGCTATTCAGTATGTGAACCCAACAAATCCCAAAGATAACTTCACTTTCAAATGTCATCGTTCCAATGGCACACCCAATGGATACCAAGATATATATGCAGTGAATGATATTGCTTTCCACCCAATTCACGGCACTTTAGCGACCGTAGGAGCAGATGGTTCATTTAGTTTCTGGGATAAAGACGCCCGTACCAAGTTAAAACCCTCGGAATTGATGGAACAACCTATAGTACGATGTGCTTTCAATAACAACGGGCAAATTTTTGCTTATGCAGTCAGCTATGATTGGAGCAAAGGCCATGAGTTTTATAATACACAGAAAAAAAATTACATTTTCTTAAGGCCTTGTTATGAAGAACTTAAACCTAGAACGTCATCATAAAATAATTTTTTATGTAAAACGTATATTGAATAATATAAAGCATTTAACCTTTATCTAGTCGTTTCAGTGAAGGCACCATTATATATGTACCTCTGAGCATTGACTATTATTTAAAACAATGATAACACTTATTTAATAAAAACTGAAGGTGAAGCCGAATGCTATATGAAAAAACCTTGTTTTACTTTATATAAAAACAAAGCTAATGGCTAGATTATCATCAGTAGTTATAACACAGCTTACAATTTTCCTATAGTAAACTGTGGATATAATCTTGAAGATTAAATAAAACTAAATTAAGAGCTTCATAATGTAAAATTTTTTATTTTTCTGACTAGATTTATTTTAGTTAAAGAGGTGTTGTGAATAAAGTTTTCTGAAGACTAATACACTTTAATTATCCTGAGGTCCCTAGGAAGTTTGTAATATAAAAATATTTGATACTGCCAAGGTTATGGGGTAAGCACATTATAAAGAATTTTCAAAGCACGAAGAAAATGAGCAATACTTTAATCTACTTTGTTAGTTGTATATTAGCTCCAGATTTTGATATAAAAAATATGAAGTAATTTTATAAATAAAGTTGACTATGTAGCTACCAAACGTATAGCACGTGGATAAACTGGAGCGTTGTAATTATAAATTTATACTTATTAAGTCTATGGTTGTAATAATTATTAATGAATACTGCAAATATTTTCCATAAGGTTTATGCTTTTCTGCAAGAGGGCTGCAATGCTGGAAACTTTTCTTGTACATCTCATTTTTAATTTCATATTTGTCCTGCATTTGCTTTCATTAAAGAAAACTCCAATTTTCTTTTTGCTCAAAACTCTCAAGTTTTTTCTAGGTATCTAAATGTTATCATGGGAAGAAAATAAACAATAAATACTATTTAGATTATTACTATTAAGGTTATTTCAAATCATAAAATAGAGACTGAAAAAAATTTATATTATCCAGTTTAGTCTAAAACAATATAAGGTTAATATTTTGCAAGGAAATGTTTAAAGAGCGTAAATGTAATCATAGGTGTAATTAAAAACTTGTACAGGGTCATTGGTTATATTTTAGCTGCCCACCTAGAGGTTCTCCCTTTAATCTGAGGAAAAAAAGTTAAATACAAAAGTTGTTGGAAATCAAATGTAGTTTATTCCAGAATGTAAAATCTTTATATAGGGTGTTTCAAAAATGCGTGACATGCCAAACTTGCATTTTTTTAAATGGAATACACTGTATGTTATTAAGTTTTCCGATTACACGCAAAATTCTACGAGTTTTTCATATACTATACCCTATGTCTAAATTTAACCGTTTTCTAATAAATGATGGTTAAAGATATAAAATATAGGTACCTAAAGATAAAGGAAATGATAATAAAATAATTCGGAATTGGAAAACCAAAATGTTTAACAATGCATATGACAGATATCGGTTTTTTGTTTTCATGGCTAGCTAGAAATAGTAAGCACGCGTCCCTCAGATCAATTAAATTATTACAAAATTATGGTAGGTATATCTTTAACCACTATTTATTTTTAACTTTTCTTTTCTTGACCGTTAGAGATTTAACACAGATTGTTTTTCTTGGGTATATCGGTCACTTAATTACATATAAAAAAGGTTACATTTTTTTTATACATATATATATTTCTGACGTTTCGGCTTTATTAGGCCATCTTCAGAGATTCTGCAGAAGAATACATTTTACAATTATTTGTTTAATATTTTTGTGATATATTATACTTACATTTATAGGATGTTTCATGTATTGTAACTAACTAAATTATAATAATTTTAAATTGTTTGAAAAGATTATTGCGTTATTTTGCTGCATACATGTTTGAGAGCTTTGACGCGACTGAGTTTTAAAGTGGTTTGGGTTCAGTTTTGTTTCCAAGCCGACAGATTTGCTGATAATATTCATATACATGCATTAGGTAGAGGTATAATTGAATCTTAAAAATAATATTTGTTCCGACATGTTTAAATTACAAACTAAATTTACTTAATTTAGTATTTTTTGTGTGAGATGTAAAAATTTTTATTTTTTTTTTGTTTTTCCCCATAAATGGTCTATTATTATTTGTATTTATTTTATTTATATTAATTAGTAGGTATTATATTTAATAATGAATTATATTGAAATAAGTTTCACTTAAATTATCTGTATCAGTGCGGTTATTTATTGCATTAGTATGTCTTTTTATTTGGATCATCTCGTGAATTGTTCTTTTGTTATAATTTGTTTCTTTTTCTAAAATCTGTACATTATTAAAATTGAAGTCATGGTTATTTTCAATAGCGTGTTTTGATAAAGCAGTTTGAGAATCATTTTGACTTCTTATGCAGTATTTATGAGCATATATTCTCTTATGTAAATATTGTTTCGATTGCCCAATATATGTACTATTACAATCGTTACAATCTATTTTGTATACTGTGTTTGTTTGGTTTGGTTGTGGGATTGGTGTTTTAGTATTAGTGAAAAAACGTTTAGTGGTATTATATGGTTTATGTGCAACAGTTATGTTGCAGATAATGTCAGAAATATATATATATATATGTATAAAAAAAATGTAACCTTTTTTATATGTAATTAAGTGACCGATATACCCAAGAAAAACAATCTGTGTTAAACCACTATTTATGAAAAAACGGTTAACTTTAGATATAGGGTATGGTATATGAAAAAGTCGTAGAATTTTGCGTGGAATCGAAAAACTTAATAATATACAGGGTATTCCATTTAAAAAAATGCAAGTTTGGCATGTCACGCGTTTTTGAAACAACCTATATAAAGATTTTACATTCTGGAATAAACTACACTTGATTTCCTACAACTTTTGTATTTAACTTTTTTTCCTCAGATTAAAGGGAGAACCTCTAGGTGGGTGGCTAGAATATAACCAATGACCCTGTACATATTTGTCATAGATTATAGAGGGTATATTTGTAGCTCTCATACATATATTTCATTTATAAATTTCACGTTGCCCAAGATGTTTTCGGTTACTGTTTGTGCTCATAAGTTTAATTATTATTTATAGTATAAGTAATATGTATATAAAGTTGGGGTCAATGACTGCTGATAAGAAAAAATGAATGATACATTCTCGATGATTTTTTATGTTTCTGAATTTAGAAAAAATATACTTTTTAGTAAAATTTAGTGATATGACAAATTTTTAATAAGTTAATTAAATTTTGAAATAGTTCTTTATTGAAATGTGACACTCAATGAATTTTTACCAACTCGGCTTATTCATGTAAGTCATCTGGTGACGTGCCTAGGATGGGAAGAATATTAGCTTGGTTTTAATGTGAGAGATTAACATTGGTTCATGTTTGACTGTCTTCTTAACTATTGAAGTGTTTCAGGTTTACTTCATTCCAACACTGACTGGTAGTTAGGGCTTATCAATGCAAGTCATGAATGGGGGTAGATACATATATCATTTAAATTCAGTGCCAAAAAAAGTTCAGTAGACCCAAATTAGGTAACGGAGATGTGTGGTTTGAAATAAAATATACTAAGTACTTATGATACACTATTGGAACTATTGTTTTTGCAGTTTTCAGAATCTTAAAAATTACGTAGTATACCGATATCATTATTTAAAATATTAACTGCTGTTAATAAAAAAAGTTATCGGTAATCTACTATCCACATTTTTTGTACCAGTTACAGTTGAGAGTATATAGATAGCATCTAGATTTGTCCACCTTGAACATGCAAAATGGCTAAAGATTATATAAATAAACAAAATGATTAGGTGACTTTTAATAATCATTTCATTGGTTGAAGGACAACAGTAAGAGTAAAAGCTAAATAAATTAGCAGTATACTGTCGTTAAAAGCCTCTTGAACAGATACACGTATCTATTCACGCTGAGAGATTCAAATTTCATCATTGTCTTGATAACAAATTAAATTAGAATTGTAACAGTTTTCTATTTATCAGGGACATTATTTTTGCTTTATTGATATTTTGTTAAGCTATATAAAATTTAGTAATAGTTTTGGCTGCAATTCACCTATGAAATACACCTATGACAATTTTACTGATTCTTGTCTTATCGATATGATTTATAATAATAGACAGTTTTTGTATAATATACCAAAATTTTCCTACATATTATGCAGGGAAAAGTACCTATATAAGAAAAATAGATTGTAGAGTATAAGGACTATATATAACTTCAGAACTTTTTATTCTCACTATTACACAACTGGTTCTATTTTAAAATTTAATGCTCACTGCCGTTACCATGATCCCCATGTCCGTGCTCACTAGGAAACATCCTGTCATACAATGCAGTACCAGCTATAGTTAATACAAAGGCTCCAAAGCCATATTTAAAACCTCTAAAGAATAATAATTTTAAATTGCTGCGCTCACTTCCCCATTGTTTGACATCGTATCGCCACACTTCGTTACGCAGCCATGGGTCTTTTAAACCTTGAGCAGCTAGGGCCCTTTCTACAGCTACTAATTCAGGTACATCGGCTACTTTATATTCTTTGTAGTCTGGGACTGTGATAGGTTCCTGATGACCATGGCCATGTCCACCCATTTCCCTTCAAGAAAAATAATATAGCTTTCAAATGTTATATAACTTGTCAAAAATACTTCAAAATTTATCTTCATATTATTATAAATTACGAAAAACACGTATACACACCTGTGAATCAAATTTGACGTCTACCTACGAATAAATATAAATCCGATTAAACCATAAGATATATGATTAAACCGTAAACGATTGATCAAAAATAGTAAATACACTACACACACCTAACCTAAATTTTTTCCAATACAAGAGTTGCGTTCGGTCAAGGATTGTTAACTATTTACTTTACAGGATTGCTCGATCGCTCAATTTTGTCATCCGCCTTTCTGACGTCATCGAATATATTTGTAATCGAATTGTCAAAATATACCTATTTTGTGTTTGTTATATTTCACATTTGCAAGAGAATTTTCGTATTTGAATGATTATTAATATTATTATTTATTAAAGTGTAATAAGAGTATCAAGTGTACCTATTTCTACAAGTTCGAGATCTTTGGGTCTTTGATGACGTCACAATTATGGATTACATTGTAGTATAGGGATCGAGCAATCCTGTAAACAGTTAACAATCCTTGGCGTTCGGTAATATGTTCACGGATGCGACGAGATTATAGTCACGTGATTCCAGATGAGACGGACAAATAGAAATTAATTTTTTAGTGAGTACCACAGAAGTTTCTCTAGCTACCACAGAATACTAGCTACCGTTATAAACCAAAATATGACTATGGCCTTGAATGGTTATTACATCAGAGTAATAAATAAACATATATATAGTAGTAATTATTGGAAGGAGATGCCGAAAACAACTACTCCACGGGCAATATGCCCCGACTGGCGTTGCATTACATCAACATCTCCATGGATGTCGCCACATCCTTCATCAAGACCAAATACCAGACAATGACCGGTTTCGATCTTGTTATGATCTCGTCAGACTGCCATAGGTATTGGAATCGATGAATGATCTGGCGACGTGATTGCCTAAGGGGCATAGTGAATGTTTGTAGTGGCGAGATACAGTGAAATACACTGCAGTGCCCTCTTTGGGTCTTTGCTACTACCTGTCTGACAATTATTGTCTAATTGACAGACAGATAACGATCTGCAGAAAGCAGATGCCATTACAGCGACCTTTATTGTCTTTGAGGAAGACAATCCTACTTAATTATTGGAAGGAGATGCCGAAAACAACTACTCCACGGGCAATATGCCCCGACTGGCGTTGCATTACATCAACATCTAAAACTAACATCATCAACCAAAGAGGGCACTGCAGTGTATTTCACTGTATCTCGCCACTACAAACATATATATAGTAGCCTTGTTTATAGAGATATAGTTATTCAACTATATTAGTACGAGTGGATGGCGTACAGATGTCATGGTGGATAATGTGTGCACCTGACCAATGAAATTCGTGGATTTATAGAAATAACCAATCAGATTCAACTACCTTGGTAGTATTAGATTGTTCCATAAGGTGTCGCTACTGCGGTTGATTAACTATATCTTATATAAACAAGGATAGTAGTATTATATATATGTAAATAAAGTACTCTGATGTTATTAGTTACCATTTATTACCATAGACATAGACAAACCTATTTACCAAAGAAAATTTTGATGTACATACATACATATTGTCATATTGTATATATATCCCTAGAATAGGTCTATTCTATACCTACTTAAAAAAAAAAGAAAACTTTGAATCTATTGAATAATAATTAATCAAATTATAGGATTAATTTTTTATAAATAAAACTCGAATTCAGCATGGTTAGGTTTATTCAAACAATTGTTGAAAATAAAGCATGATTAGTTTAATCAAATTTGGATTTAAAAATAATTTTTTATTTTAATGCCCACGATAAAAATCCATTTACCTGTTTTCGCATATTTATATAAAATGAATTAACCTAATTGAACCCTGTTTATTACAGTTCTTGCCCCAGCCTCTTCCACTATAACAATTTAAAAGCCATTACAAAACATTTCAAGAAATTTTTTATTTTTTATTCAGACTACAAATAAATAGTTGTTATAGCCGATTTTAAATGATGAACATTAAATCCTGCACTAGTTCGCATCCTTAATTTGACTATTTAAGTTTGTAAATCTAAGTTTTTCAGTTCTCTTTAGTCACAATCAACCTTGGTTCAGCCTGCATAACTAATTATCTTTGGAGGGCCTCATTTATTTATAGCTTTAATTTTTTTTATAAATCAAAATAACTTTCATTTGATCATTTTATATTCACACATTGACATAATATATCTATAAAATTAAGCCATTATAGGGAAAAATGTAACATTTCGGTATTATGCTGATTTAGCTGTTAATGACAAACTTTGAAATTTTAATAAGGAATTATAATTCTCATATGTTAGTGAAAGTATGTAAATATTGCTGTAAACTAGCTTGAACTTCTGCCCAGTATAGGCATATCTCTAACCATATTATCGGTATTATAAACTATAACAATAAAAGATTGAGCTACTCTCAGTGCACATTAAGTATTAAAATGCATGCAAGCAAAAAGTAGTAGAAATTTTAATTTAAAGCATATTTATACATACAAGAATTAAAGAATGTGCAGAGTATCGCTACATTTTATATAGGTAGGACGAATTCAAATATTGTACAATATAGGTTGATCATTTTTCAAAATTATTTACCCACATGAAAACACTTGAAAATCAGTAAAATCAACTATCATATCACAGGACATCACACCTGTTATTATACTTTTTAAGAATTCATGGAATAACCGAAATAAAAAATCTATGTGGGCAGATGTCCTGTCGGACTTGAATTCATGCCAGGACTATATAAATATGACATAGCTTTATAATGTATTGTAATATAATTTATAAATAAAATTAATCTGTGGGATTCTGTACTACTATAAGAATAAATTCTTTATCTGGGGCCACCATAATTTCATGCTTTTTTGATCGAATTCTCAGAAATGTCAGATCGTTTGAAGGATCCAAGTCTCGCACAACACTTCTTGCTTTATCTGCTAATGAACTTATTAATCCTGCATACTGAACTGTTGTCGTGTTGTCTAAAGTTGATTTGATGGGAATTCCTAAAACAGATTTGTTAAATTAGTTGTGTCTTATTAGTTGGTTACAAAAATTACCTTCAGAGTTGACAACAATTGTCCCAACAACACCTTTGTGAGACTGAATGCGTTTCATAGTTTCTTCTACTTCGTTTGACTAGATATAAATTAATATGTTATAACAATGATTATAAAATTTTAATTATTCTACAGGTAATGTAATCCAAAACTAAATTGATGAATAATTATACATGTTTAATAAATTAAAACTTACCATTTTTTTAAATTTGATTAACTTTTACACTTATTTATGTAGAAATTTACAGAATATGAATAAGTTTAAGTTTCCTTTTTATGATTATTTACAAAATAGTTTTTCTATGGAATAAGTTTTCTGCTGCCAACCCAAGAACACTAAACAAAGAAGGGTTCTTTTGGTGCCAATACACCATTACACAGAATATATATGGTCACCAATTGTTTATCTATGATGATCACAGAATGGGGGTATATTCTGTGATTATGATCAGCACAGATTAATTAGAAATCAAATTTTCATGATATAACTGGCACAGGATATTGACATTTGACTTTGACATATCATGTCATATCACAGAAATAAAAACTATAGAATGGAAAAGTTATACAGGTTTCATGATATTTTGAAGACTGGAAATCTAGGATTTGGTATCGGTCCGGTTTCCTACGTATTAACCAGAGATAATTAACGTGTAAACCCCTATATATATACTTTGGTGTAAACTGTTAACTATTCTTGCGATTTATCCATTCTGTGGATCTGTGGTATTAACTCATATAGATATTCTGTGGTATTAACTCTTTTGCTGTTTTGTGGCAGGGTTGCCAGATTTGGCGCAATTGCGCCATTCTGGCGGTATTTTATTTCATTTGGCGTGTATTTTCAGAGAAAAAAAACTGGCGCATATTCCGGCGCTTTTGCTGTCTGAAAAGGGCGCAGTGGTAAATCAAAGCAATAAGACGGAGATTAAAAACAATTTGGCTAAGTTTGAGCTCCCGGGCATTATGTTCCTTAGACGACTTCGGTGATTTGACATGATTGGCGATTTGAACAATACAAACATATGATTGGCGTGGTCACGATATACCTCAAAATATAAGTACTACAATTTTGGTTAATGATGTGTTAATGATTAGTAATGCTGACGTGGAGAGGACTTTCTCAGTAATGAATGCTAAGAAAACAAAAGTACCAAGTACCTAATAGAATGAAAACTGAATTACTGGATTCCCTGCTTCGGCTAAAAATTTATCTCACATCTCATAATATATGTTGTAACAAATTCAGTATATCCGATTCAATGATTAACAGAGTGTCGGCTAACATTTATTCACATCCATCAAATGTTGAAGATACAGATAATGGTATCGATTTGGAAATACATTTTTAAATCTTGAAGATTCTTTTTTATTTTTTTAAACCAAAGATATTTGTTTCAAATAAAAGTTTATAAGTGTTTAATACATTTTCTATTTTTATTTTTCAATACCTCACTGAGTGAATTTGTATATGAGCCTCTGTAGGATTGATTATTCATTTTAAATTTCGCGCTAATTATAGTTGGCGCATTCTGGCGGGTTTGTTAGTGAAATTTGGCTCTTTCAGTCGTTAGGTATCTGGCAACCCTGTTTTGTGGTATTAACCTTACTTTTGAAAGAAAATCAATGATTTGAAGGAAGGGTTCAAGGGTTGACTAATATTCTTTGGTTGTTTGTTGTTTAAGAGAAAATACTAATTATGTAGATATTCTGTGCTAATTAATAAATTGACCCCATAGATAATATATATTTATATATACTGAAAATTCACACATGTTTAATACTTTAATAGTTAATCATATCTGAAATGAGTAGAAATAAAGAACTTATCTCAAAAATTGGTTTACGTTTAGATGGAAGAAGAGCTAATGAATTACGACGAATTCGTTGTAAATTAGGTGTTTTTACTGAACCAGATGGAAGTGCATATTTGGAACAAGGGTTGACTAAAGTCTTGGCAGCGGTTTATGGGCCACATCAGGTATTTCTTTATCTTAATCATTAAAACTACTAATACCCCAAAAATATGGTTAGGTAATGGTTGTACTCTACAACTATATAGTAATTATATATTGAAAACTAGGTTCGCAATAGATCAAAGGCTCAACACGATGCTGCTATTGTCAACTGCCAGTTCAGTATGGCCGTGTTCTCAACAAATGAAAGGAAACGTAGACCTAGAGGTGACAGAAAATCCACAGAGCTCTCCATGCATTTGCAGCAAGCTCTTTTGGCAGTAATTAAGACAGAACTATACCCTTGGTCTCAAATAGATGTGTATGTAGAAGTTTTACATGCAGATGGAGGTAAGAGTATTTCAACTTTTGGTTTTTTGATCTAGTTAGATTTTATTATTATGTAAGCAATTCAAGATTTTATTGGCATTGATATTCAATTTCATTACCCAATATGTTATTTCACATTTTTAGTAAAACTATTTTTTTCTAGGTATTTACCCTGCATGTGTTAATGCAGCAACTCTAGCACTTATAGATGCTGGAATTCCAATAAAAGAATACGTTTGTGCCTGTACAGCAAGTTTAGCGAATAATGACATTCCTATGTTAGATATTTCACATCAAGAAGAAGTAATGGGTGGTCCAACTTTAACAGTAGCTGCATTACCGATATCTGGGAAGATCGTTCTCATGGAGATGTCCCAGAGGTTTCATTTAGATCATCTGCAAAAAGTATTGGAAAAAGCTTTACAGGGTTGTCGTGATGTTAAACAAATTTTAGATGAGGCTGTACGACTGCATGTCAGAGATGTAGGATGTTCCACAGGATGGGCAAATACTATTTAACAATTTGCCTTAAGGATTTTTATTTAATAATCTTTGAAAGTGCAAAAGAAGAAAATAAAAGTTGAGGTTTTTGTTTATTTAAAAAATAATAATTTATAACTTTTATACATTTATTTTAAATACAAATTTAGTACAGAGTGAATAAAAAATATTTAAAATAATCATAAATTATTTACAGCATATAAAATATTTATTAATAGCAATTTCTACAATATAAGAGAACAGATAAGGCCACGCTTGAAGATAATATGACTTTTAAAATGAAATGTTTATTTAATGTTGTCATCCTGGATATACAAAGCTTTACAGAGTATCAATAGCCTTACAAATTCGTTCTTAAATAACTTAGGTGCCTTTCAGGATTAAAACATGAAACCATATTAGTTTGGTGTTGCATCTGGATGTCTTTCCAAAATCATGGCTACACCCTATAAAAAAAATAAATTGTATTTACATGATTATTGGATTGTTTAAATTTAAGGAGTGTTTTCATTCAAAAATATTTTTTTTTCCAACCATACGAATAAGACACTATCAGCCTTATTAATAATAAAACTTAGAATGTTCTAAGATGTGACTAGAATGTAACTAGTGAAAACTGCATTAATAATACCATTTAAACGCATATTAACGCTAGAATGATGCTAAATCACTAGTTATCAGTTTGGGTATGTTTTACAATAAGTTAAAGTTAACCTAAAAGTTTGACAAAAATGGCAGCAGTTTTTTTTCCCTCCCAATTAACAGATCGAGAACGTTTTTCTGAAATATTAAATAATTTAATGCGAAATTTTCCGTATTTATATATCGGTAACCTCAATAATTATATAAAATTTTATTATGGCATGGTTACTTAACGAATTCGTTAGGGAGATTTTGAACCCCTTAAATTTTAGCACGTCGTTATCGTCATTCTGAGTATGTGCAGTTCCAAAAAGAGTATCATTTTTAGCACTGCGCATAACGATTGCGATAACGATAAGGTAAAAATTTAAGGTGTTCAAAATTTCCCTATTATAAAAGGCAAAGTTAATGTTTATCAAGGGCGGATTTACCATGAATTCAAATTTTACATTAGCAAAAAGCAAAAACGTAATTAGTTAAAAAAAAATATAAACGTACTTCACTTAAGGATATTTTATTAAACACTTCTATTCGCTATTTCATGTTTGTCTAAAGAAAAACGTACCTATCTAAATGCACAGATAATTTCTAATTTCACAACATTTTTTAAAAATGTGGTTCTTTGAGATACTCCCCCATGTTGAAAAGCTAAATCCGCCCTTGATTGCTTATTAACACAAAACAGTCTTGACACAAGACACTTGTCACTTTGCGTAAATGTTTGTAAATGCAGGTTAGATTTATTACAGTGAAATTAGCTCAATGTATAGAATGAGATGTTGTCACATTAACTTCTTATTTAGTATGCTGTTAGTTATTTGTCTATAAATATTTAATTATTAATATGAACTACTTAGATTGATTTAAGAATGCGGTTAGTGGTCATTAGTAAACTTGATGTTATTGTGATTATTATTAATATGGGTGTATAACATTAAATTATTTTGTATAAAAAGAGAGCTATTTCGGGACTGTTTGAGATCGCCATAGCATCTACAAAAAAAAGATTATTGTACAGTTGTACAGTACCGAAAAGTAATTTGACATTGACATTGGATGTCACATAATATATTGAAGTTTAATTAAATGGAAAAATAGAAACAGATAGTCACTCCGATTAATTGGTAAGCTGGAGATGCTAATTAGAAGCGGTTGGAAAAAAAATATTATGTTAAACTTGTACAAAAAAAAAACGTTTTCGGGACCGTTTCCCTCGTCCCGAAAACGTGTATTTTTTGTACTAGTTAAACAAATAACTATTCAATATTTTTTTTTGGCATTATATGAGGCGCCATTCATATGTCAGTTACACAGTTGGAATAAACATAAAAAACAACAAAGTCCCCATAGAGATGGGCTTTAGAGTTATTTAGACAAAACTGGGGCCTATTTGTTTTGAATTCAAAACAGTTTTTGAAAAATGTACTACCAGAATTATTTTCCTAGCCCTTTTAAACTTATTGGTGTTTCAAATGAAAAAGTTTGTATTTTTAAATAATATTGTATTTTATTATTTTATTCACTCACTTGTCCTCCAGCTGCACAAGCAGCAACCAGTCCAAACTGTCCATCTTCCCTAACAAGTCTATTGGCAGTATGCATTGCGAGCCTTACACCAGTTGCAGCAAATGGATGCCCAATGGAAAGGGAACCTCCCCAATTATTGAATTTATTTATATCTGGAGCACCTACTTTATTTTGCCTTTTCATGTATTTCTGTGCAAAGAAGTCGCTGTCCATCGCTTTGAAGTTGGCCAAAATTTGCCCCTACAGATAATACAGTTTAATTTTATTTAAACAAAAACATTTTCTACCTTTCAAAAAAGAGTTATTTAATAGTGAGTGTTTAGTCTACTTTTATCGTAAATATTGTTTCAATGTTACTCTGATAATGTGAACTAAAATTAACATTACAAAGCATCAATTACATTGGTGTAACTTTCAAAATCAGTCATAAGAACATTTTTTACAATCAAGTATCATATGTCATGTTGTAAAATTAATACATCTGTTAATAACGTAAATTCAATGGAAAAATTAATTGTGATAAGTTTAATCTAAAATTGTTTACTCACGGCAAATGCTTCATGGAATTCCCAAACATCGATGTCCTTCATAGTCAGACCAGCCTTTTCCAAAATTAAGGGAGTACCATAAGCAGGACCCAAAAGCAATTGATCAATAGGATCTTGTGAAACAAATGTAAAGTTTCTCAGATAGGCTTTTGGTTTAATGCCAAGTTGTTTAGCTTTCGATTCTGTTGTAACTATACAGGCAGATGCACCGTCAGTCTATAATAGAGATTGACATGAAATTAAATTCTATGTTTATGGCAAGTCATGTATAAATAAAATTGCTCATACTGGGTATTTCTGAACTTATGTCGGTAATTTATAGAGCAGGTCCTCCAAGGTAAAGTTACGCTAAAATGTGAGTTGATTTGAGGTGAGGTGAGGTGGTATATTTTATAATTACTTTATTTCGTTATTTAACATTCTTGTATTCATTACTCTTTTTGATTTAGTAATTTCAAAATTAGCTCTTTATAATGAACTTTGTATCTTCAAATTTTTTTTTAGATCTTCCACGGTTTTGGAGATAACAGTGTAAATATCCTGATCTGCGACTCAAACTGAATCGGAGGAAAATAAAATTTCTAGCACATTATTTACCTTATCTTTAGTGTGTCATTTTTTACGAGACATGAAATATTATGAATAAAAGTCCCTATAAACATCTCACTTACTTTAGAAAGTACAGATTGTCGGTTATAATTATTGCGTATAAGTTTATGTACTTTTATATCTTAAACTAAGCTAGATAATAGATGTGTTTATTAACAATTCCAAAAATGAATGCGCCCTCTGCATGAAAATATTTGAACCTATTTAAAAGGTAATTTTTGGAGGGTTGTTGCTGATATAATGATAAATAACACATTTGGGTTTGTTTAACATAATGATTTAGTGGTGCTTGTGACTTTTTGATATTGAAAAGTTAAAAATGACGTGGTTAATATTTGTATATCTTTATTTTTACATTTTAAAATGGCTTCAAAACAAACCGGCACAAAACTGCTGTGTTTATGGGTGCCATTCTACAAAATGTGTTCATAGAAGTCTATAAGATAGAAGATAGATAGAAGTTTGCCTCTTGTATTTAGCTTAATTTAATGCCGTTTTTAATTTAATGAAAGTTCAGAAACACCTCTATTCATCCACGAGTTATGTGCTGCTTTCACTGTTGTAATTTTGATAAATGTTAGAATATGCCACCTAACACTCAAGTTTCTCTTTGCTTTTTATTTTATCCTTACCAAATACGATGAATTTGCAGCAGTAACTGTACCATGAGGTTTAATAAAGGCAGGCTTAAGAGCAGCCAACTTCTCGCTACTAGAAACACGAACGCCGTTGTCCCTGTCAATCATTTGAGCTTTTCCAGGAATTTGGATAGGCATTAAGTCTGTCAAATATCCTTTTTCAAAGGCTTGTTGCGCGAGTTTATGAGAACGTAGAGCAAATTCGTCTTGTTCCTGTCTAGATGCTCCAAATGCGGCAGCTAATCGATCTGCAGAATAACCCATAGTTTCACCTGAAGTAAATTCTGCAACAGCTGGTAGCTCTGGTATGAAGTAGTCTGGGCGGATGGATGTAAGCAGAGACAATTTTTGTTGTAAGGTTTTTGCTTTATTTGCTTTTAACATTAGGTTTCTCATTTTTCTGCTATGTCTTATGGGAATGTCAGACATGAATTCTACTCCACCACAGACTATTAAATCATAGACTCCAGTGTTGATTAGACCAACAGCTAAAAAAAGTGTATATTAATTTTCAAAAAAAAAAAAAAATAATAAAATAAATAAAAATTATTTACTTGCGAAAAATAAATACAACTGACAATAACTTAGAAATGGCGAAAAAAAGGTATGTCTTCTTTTTCTCATGCTTTTTTAATTAACAATTGATGATTTTAATAATTAATAAACGATTTTGTATCTTCTCAAATAAATATGTTTTAGAAATTTAGTTCTTTGTAGTAGTAATATCTACTGCTTAAGTATATTTAAAACTTTTTAAGTTAAAAGTTAATATAAATACAAAACAATTATTTACCTGTAGCTATTGCTACATTTGATGAAATGCAAGCCATGGTAACAGTATGAGCAGGAGTTTTTTCATTGTATCCAGCTGCTAGAGATGCTTCTCGGGCAATATTGGAAGTTTTAACCTCTTGAATAACTGTTCCATAAATAACATAATCAATGAGGTCTTTAGAAACACCAGTCTTCTTAAGTATGCCACTAAAAATACATTTTAATTAGTAGTTAATAATATTAGTCATCTTATCAAATGTGGAATGTGTTATTAAAATGGAATGGAATGCCTTTCCATATTTTTTCAGGGTTATTTTGACGTACCTACCTATTAAAAAGCAGTATTGATATCAATTTAAGTTGAAATCATTTTTTATAGCTATATCTTCTTTTAACTATTGTAGATATACAACTTTTTTTAAACGATTAGGATTAAAAAAAGTGCCTTATCTACCACTACAAATTTTAATAAAATGTAGACCAACTTTCCAAAATACATTAAATGAACGGCATGTGTAGGCAAAGAAACTTTAAAAGCAGGTCATTAGTTCATAATTTGTTTTATAAATTACATTAATATATTAATACTGAAACCAAAAATAGTCTATCATATTGCCTAAAAATTTTAAACTTTTTACCTCAGCGCATGTTTGGCTAATTCATGGGGCATTAAACTATTGTAATCAGTTCCAGACATTAAAAATGGAGTTCGCACTCCATCTAGCAGAACTACATTTTCTCCAGATTTTGAGGCAAGTGTCTTTTTCTGATTATTTTGCACTCCGATGGAAAGTGCTCTTATACTGTCTAAAAAATAAAGTTGAATTAAGACGTTGACCTTTGCACCGGATCTCAAATGTACTTATTATTCTATTCTTAGAGATATTTACTTACTTAATTGCTGTCCAGTTATTGCTGAAGCAACAGGGCTTTTAACAATACTTTTTGCTATGTATGAAGCCATTCTCAAAACTATATAGGTACTTATAATTAATTACGAATGTAGTGTATAATTACTCACTATAGTAAATAACAATCTGTAGCGTCCCCGGTTTATATATTTATTTCTGTGTGAAACTGAAACTACTAAGCTTTCGTATATATAATCTATGTACTAAGCCCAAGCAAATAGCACAAATCATAGATAAAGAGGGAATAGATCGCTGACTCTCTCAGTCAAGAATTTCTTCATGTTTCTAGCGCCATCTCTACTTACCGGCAAAAAGTTAACAAAAAATCGGCGTAGAAACCATTACATTTAAAAGCGGACGAATGGCGGGTATTTTAAATTTTTGATATATCGTTCGTATTTAAAAGCAGTTATATTTGTATGTTTCCTTATGATTTGCTATAACTAATTGTTGTTAACAATTAAAACCATTGACAACAATCATAACAAATCATGAAGAAACATATAAATATATGCTGCGTTTTTATATGGGATTTCATATTCTAATGTAAAGTAGGTACTTTTAACTAACACTCACTTTAAGAGCTTTAAATTGATCTATCAAATTTTTTCTACCTTTATATCAGTTTAAAGTGTGTTTTAAACAATACTTATATAGCAATTAAGGCGATCTTTAGTCAAACGTTTCAATCTGATTGTCAAATCCGGCGAATATTTTGATCAGTTCACTTCTTGGGATAATAATAAAATAATAATATTTACTAAAACACATTTTATTCACATTGCATATAAGGAATGAAGTGGAATTAAAGTAGCAAATAATTATTCTACTCCTATAAACGTATAAATCTGGTACTATTTCAATTTTACTTCTTACATCGTTTTAAATATTTATTATATGCTAATTTGACAACAGTATCTTGTTGTGTATTCCTTAAATCCTTCCCTAGCAGTACTTTATTAATTTTAGTAATATAGGAGTGGAAAACAACATTAACACAAATATCTATAAATTCCGTTACAATTTCTTCATGTTTTGAACAAAACAATGGAAGAATATTTAAGTGATAATTATTTAAACACTCACGACGTAGTCGCCCTTTTACACCGTAACATAAAATCAGTGTTGGTATTTTGTAAAGTATAAATAGAGTTAGAGCCTTAAAAACTCGAAAAAAGACAGTATTTGGTTGAATTAAATGGCAGTCTTTATACTGCCTTTCTAAAATCAAAGTATTTTCCTCTAAAACTTGGTCACTGCACATTTTCTTTTTACATATATCGCAACATACTTTCTGCAAAACTTTCTTTCCTACATAACCAGCAACATATGAAACAGTGTAGGCACCTACACGATCTAACAATTGTGGTTCACAAGCAGGTAATATTAAAATAGGCACGTCTGGCGCTGTATATTCAACCAGTGGTTGTTCTATAAATGCCCGTAAGTTGTCCAAAGCACCAATACAATCATCATTTTCACAGTTAGCATTTACTGAATGTGAAGATATAAAATTATTTATCAATAACGATTTGCATGATGAAATAAATGATGAACAAGTGGGATTGGTGTTACGAATTCCATGGCTTCTAATGCACGAGAAGAAATTTTCAACAGGATCCTGGTTGAATGATCGCGGTGGAAAACTATTGAGATTTATTTCAAACAATCTTGGTGTTAAATAAGTTAACCCACGAATAGAAGATACCCAGTTTTTTAAACAAGGAGGTTTAATAGGGATTTCCGAGTTCGGTACAGTGAAGTACATTGAAGAAAGCACAGGTATGCACGATTTCCAAAAAGAAACGTGATTTGATTTCTTTGTCACTACAGTGCGTAATTCTTTTCCTGGCAAAGGATATTGGGAAGTGCCGTTGACGCTGTCAAACAATTTATCAAAGAATAATAATAAATCGGCAGTATGTGTTGCTTTAGGGTCAATATAAAAAGAAGAATCTGGAGAAAGCTCCATGCTAACTTTGGCAGCTACATGCATTGCAGTTCCCACGGAATGGCTAAAAACCTGGGTACAGTTTTTAACCTTCATTTTTTTTATTTTTGAAGGTATGACATGTTCATCTGTTAGTTTCATGAACTGACTGTATGGACCTCTACTTTTATCTAGTTCATACAAACTAAGAACATGTGACCATGATGCTACTTTTGTGACACCTTCCTGAACAAAATGAAGCTGCTTAGTTAAAAGCATATTGCGGATGCATTTGATTAAATGGGGAAAGTCGAATATATGGACAATCTCTTTGTCATCAACTAAATATCCTTGTAGCCTGTTTTCTTCATTTTGTTCAGCAAAATGTTTACTAGTGTCCAACTTAAGACGGTTTATTGCCGCTTGATTTGTAGCACCTTGGTCACATATTGTAGCAATAATAGTTAGGCCACAATTCCTTATTTGACGTATTATAGTTTTTAAAGTAACATACAATACATCTGTAGATGTACATCCTTCACAAAATGTGAAGCACACAGTTTGTTTCCATTTTTTGTTAATACTTCTTATCATGAAGATCAATGCATGGTCAGCAAATGCCAAGCTACGATCTGCCCCTCCAGAATCCACAAAGCCATCTACAGAATCTGTTCGTGCATTGTACTGTAAGCCAGATGACAAAGAAATTTCATCGAACATTAAGGTACATACCCTATCTACAATTTTCATCTTTGAAACACGGCTTTTTAAGTGACTAAAAATTGCATCATTCATTCCGGTATAAAAAGGAATGTTGTTTAACATCGTACTAAGGACCTTTCTTGAAGGCAAAGAAAAGATTTTTGACAAAAATCGATACCCGCGACCACTTTGTTTATAAATCGATAAAGCCAAAATTTTATCATCTATTGAAAACCTCCGTCCACGAGGTTTATATTTCTGTGTACGTATTTGCGACATGAGAAAATTTGCAGTGACACTATTAAGATTTTTAAAATATTTTAACAGGCCTTCGTTATTTTCAAAAAAATTTAATTTCTTCTTCCTCTCTTTATTATTTAATCTCTTTGAGATTATCTGAAGTAGCGCTTTTGTTTGTTTATACAAAATTTTCTCACGTGGGCTAAGTGACGCTTGCCTAGTAACTCCAAGTCCACGTAGAATACCTTTTCTTGGTGTTTTAGTGACTGAAAAGATAAAAAATAATAATCATTAAAAGAATCCTCAGAAATATTAGGTAATACCGAAAACATTTGTATAACAGACTACAAGTTATCTGAATATACTATTTATAATGTAAGATACGGGGTGTTTCATAAGTAATGATAAAATTTCAAAGAGTGAGTAATTTTCGTTCCTATTAATATAATATAACAAAAAATGTCTCCTTCCTGAGGGTTGAAATAATTTTTTTTGTTTTTAATACTGTCAATAAAGGAATATTTTATTTTTTCAAACTCTTAATAATAAGTGTTTTAATCCACACAAATCTAACTACCTCGCCAGGGATATCCTATCATTTTAAGAAATGTTATGCACGCCATAGATATTTTTAGGTTTTTGTGTACTTTTTGCAATCAATCTCATTTAATGGGACATGTTTCCTAACATGTTTTTATTTGGGCTTTATTTTCGGAGAGAAATGCTAATTTATAAAATAAAATATAAACAAATTTACTTTAAAATTTGTATATTGCTTTAAGAATTACATGTAAACATTTTTTTGAACAATTAAATACCTACTAAAAATCGTAACACTAAACTTAAATGTTGAAAATTACTGCCATTGGTCATGATGCAAGCTTCCACATATAATATAATTATTGATCTGATTACTTTGACATCCTACATGGTACTAAGAGCTAAGGTATATTCTTGTGCATGGGGGTATCTTCTCACCACTCTCTTACACTTGGATGGTATCCCTAGTAGTATTTCTCTCCTCTCTCGTACCGTGGGCCAGCTGTCGCCGCTGTCATCTTGGATGTTTTGTTTATTATGTCACTTATGCCGTTTTCGATTGACTGCTCTAGAGCACTCTTAGGGCCGGTTTCACAATGTATTTTAACCAATAGTTTACTGACCATAAGTTTAAAATGTGAATTTCTTTAACATTTTATCTATAACTATGCACATTCTAAACTTATAGTTAGTTAACTATCAGTTAAGTAATGGTAACCAGCGATTGTGAAACGGGGCCTGAGAGTATCTCTGTCCTATATTAACTTATATCGATAGAAAAGGTTAGAGATACTCTCAGAGTGCTCTAGAGCAGTCAATGGAAAACGACATTTGTAATGCATGTGTCAAGTGAAAAATTATAAAAATAATTGGCGAAAAAACAAAAAGGGAAACTGTAGGTAAACACTGTTTTCATTTCCCAAGGAAAAACTTTTAAGAGAAAAGTGAATGCAGTCTTCAGGAAAAGCAAGGAAAAAACCAATATGGTGCTGGCTGGCTCACATGCGCAAATTGAACCAAAACACGACTCTCTTTGGAACATACCTTGTCTCATAGTACCATATTATAGCCTAGAAAGGAGACAGTTTTGGATATGATATAATGATATTAAGACATTTAAAGAGTCACTCCCTGAAATATTTTAGATCACAAAGCCCCTGTATGGACAGAGAGGTATAAATACATACTGTGTTATACTTATACCGGGTAATTCAGGAGGAAGTGGCCATATGATACTAGGTGATACTACTAGATGTGCTCTCTATATTCAGTTCAGTACTGGACTGCCAGGAAAAAGTATTTACACGGGGCCACTACCATGCCAGCACTGGCGTTCCACTGAGACTGGCGCCAACTACTGGACACGTATAAATCAGTCTTTCAGAGGAGATGTGGATATTTTCATTAATTTAACATAAAACGTCTCGAAATATAAATTAAAGGCTATCTTCCAAGGTTTACTTTTCACACCCTGCATGTCAAAAACAAAGTGTTTTCGAACACTTGTATATGAATAGATTTGCTTAGAATTATGGCCCGTATTCATAGTCAGTACTACAATGGAACTCAAACTTGAGCAATACTTCACAATACAATTTCTTATGGCGGAGCATTGCTCAAGTACGAGTTTGATCGAAATACCGACTATGAATACGGGCCTATACTACCCTATCATCTAGTATTGTATGGCCACCTTTTCTTAAAGCACCATGTTATAATCTTTTTTTAACGAGTAGTAAAGAATGTTATATAAAACTTTAACATGCAGTACTGTAACTACTGTATGTAAAACTTACGTTGTGGCTGTAATGTCGCAGCTGGCATGACAGTACGAGAAGTAGAAGGAACAGGTTCAGATTCTGTTTCTACACTAACAACTGTTGACCCACACATTACTTCCAATGAAGACTCAGGATGATCTTTATAAAAAAAAGTAATAATTAGTAAAAATTATTAACTTTTATACCTATATAAGTAATGAAGGTTACTAACCTGGTGTAAACAGCCTTTTCCGTGAAGAAGAGTAGGTTTTTATAGGAGGCACTACTGGTTTTATTATTCCAGGAGATGTTTCCAGCATTGAGGATTTTGCCAGTGCAGCTGAAATCCACATTAAAACAATTTTACTGTGAAATATTTGTATATTAAATAAATTCTTAAATATTACCTCTTAGCTGTGGTGGAGTTACAGCTACAATTTGTTTAGGTGGCCGACTAAAACAAAACTCCTCTGTACATGATGACTGGAAATCTGAAAAAGATAGATAAAACATTTTATATCCTGTTTCCTTTAATTTTTACAAACTTACCAGGCAAATTCAGTGTAGGTAGAGAAAATTTTAACAAACGTCCAGTGTTGTCCTTGCATATATCTGCAAAGTGAGCTCCACACACCCGATAACTTTTTGATAAAGTTACTGGATCGCACCCAAATAACATTGGGTTCTTTATTCGCTCCACCCAAATACTCTGGATTGAGTTCTCCATGGGAAACGAATATCTATAAGTTAATAAATATTGTAATATAGAATAATATTTAATCATAAAAATAGGAATTCTTTTTATGCTTTTTGTCAATAATCCTATGTATTACCTACTTAAGTTAAACAAACCATAGATAATTTCAAACAAACCGCACATTTATAATATTGTGCATCGCAATGAAAAAAAATTAGTAACTACCTGTATCCAGATAGGTAGTACTCAGTTAATCCTAGACAAATCTCAGTTAATTTAATTAATTAGATTTGTGAAAGTTATACATTTTATCTCATTCTTTTTTACGACTCTTCTTTCGGAAACTTTGCACATTTTATAATATTTACCTGCGACTAGTATTATCACAGCAAGGAACACAACAGCGTTTCATTGTCTTAAACACAGGTCTTAAAACAAGAGCTTAAAAAATTAAAACTTTAACACACAAATCACAGAAATACTACCTACATAAATTGAAAAAATTATCAGAAACGAAAAAAATATGGCGTCAATCAGAACGAAATCACAACCAATGATCAATACCTACCTAGACAAATTAAACCTAGATCAATATGATCTGAATATGATCATCACAAGTCACAAGTCACAAGTCACAACAAAACAAGACAACAAAACCCAGGCTAGCCAACCTTAGCTCACGTTGCACGTTGCCAACCGGTAAAATTCTAAATACCTGATATACAGCGCCATCTGTGATCACCGAAGAAAATGAAGATGAATTTAAAACCTCAGATACAGTGCCCATCCCCTGGCACAAATTACTGAAACAAGTTTTTGTGGCAAATTAAACAAAATTATTGACTGTTTTTGATTGGTGACTGTGGAGTGGACTCTGCCTCTGTTATTTTTGTGGAGTGGACTCTGACCTTTTTTATTTTTGTGTTGTGGACTCTGCACCCGTGTTCTTAGTCTATGCTCTGCAGTCGATTTTGACCTTGACCATCACTGTAGCCAACAATCTCTCTATATCTAACTAAATTTAATATAAACACAAAAAAAGGATATACATAAATCTTTTTTCTATGGTACAAATCACGTACAAATTTGGAATTTGGAACCATATAGGTTTAGGTTGGAAATGGTTGAGATATCTATAATAAGTGACGTTGCCAGATTTTCCAAGATCTACAACTTAAAATTATTATCAGTTACTCAGATTAACCGTATATGGTTAATCTGAGATCAGTTATCCTAAATGAAAAGAAATAGATGTTTTTCTTACATAGAACACGCCTGAGATGAATTTTTAGTTTCTTCCAAACCGATAGATGGTGCTGTAGCACCAATGAGATAAACAAAATCGTACACATCTAGTAGTCTAAAATATTTACTTTACGTCGCCATTTTGCCGCGTCGTTTTTCGTTGAAATTTGAAATATAACCTGACATTCAAACATTGAAGTTTTCGCCGCAGTTTTTTAAAGAATTTCCTATGAAAAAATGCACTAACTGCTCTGTGTTTGACTTGTTTCCTCAGTAGCTGACAAACTTTAGTCCATTATTATCATTCTGGAAGAATATTCTGGGGAGATGTAATAATACAGGTAATGTAATAATCAGTTTTAGTAATTAGTGTTCAGTTATTAGATTATTATGTTTTAGGTTTGAAAGAAAAGATCCAAGAAGGTGCATGATAGACGTTTCAGAAGAGGTGCTGCAAGAAAAGATTGTACTTATTATTCCTTGGAAACACAATTACTTTATAACCTTAATAATTTGATAATTTATAAAGTTTTCGCAACGTAAGTTTTAGATTATATTAATGTAAAAGTGTTTGTAGAGCTTTTTATAAATTCGTGATAAATATATATAATGTTTAATATTTTTATTTTATTTGTAACAGTAAAAAATGTATTGGTAGAGAAGGTCAAGGATCCTGCAAGCAAATATTTCTTATGCAACCAGTTAAACGTTACTTCCATTTTTATTGAAAATATCTGATGCAACCAGTTATACACCTACTTCCTTCCAAACCATCTGAGGGCGCAGTTTTAATTCTTAAAATGTCAATATTAAGATAGTTATCTATTGTATTTTTATCTAGGTCAGTTATGGTGTTCTTTCAAAACAGTCAGTACGAGGTTGTTTGGATTACCCTGGGATTACCTATTTGCTTCGTAAACGTGAGGTGCTAATAAAGACGAATTGCCATGAATTTCTCATATACTTAAATATTTACTAATTTTTCTTTTGAATAAATTTTTTCTCCAAATTTAACTACCTTACTTCAACTGAGGATAAAGTTGTGAATAATTGTCGTTTAATACACGCCGACTTTGTTTATTCAATAAAAAACTGGCAAACAGCGCATTTTTTATAAAACCGCGAGATTCTACAAAAAACCCTGGACTTTAGGTATACAGAATGCTTCATAAAACTTGTAGAGATTTTAATAATTCTATATCTTATAGTGTAAAATATACAGGGTGATGCATTTATTTTTTTAGATATTTAAATTTTTTTATTGACAAGTTTGCAATGAGTTTCTTTTCATCCTGTAGAAGGCACGACGATTTTTGGCATAGGGTTTAAAAAAGCCTCTCTTGCTTAACTTTTACCTTAAATTCGAGTTCAATAGTTGTAAAATAACAGGAAATCTCAAACTTCGTAAGTAACCTGTATCAACGAAAAAAAAAATTTGAAAAGGTAAATCTCGAAAAAGTATAACATTTGGTCTAGGATTCTTTCATGTATACACAAAGCACCCAGGGGCGGATGGGATAGGGTAAACCGGCCCGGGAAAATCACTTCCGGCTTGGCCCCGTTTTGCTATAATAGCAAAAATGTTTTTTGTTTCAATATACATACTTTGAATATAATAGAAGATTTTTTTATCCGATAAAAATAAATGTCCAATTATTTTTTAAAACTTTAATAGCGCAAATAAAAAAAATACTGAAAATACAACCTCAAATAGTTACAAATACAGTGTGGCCTATTAAGAACCAGGACACCCTTCTAAAACATTTTTGGTAAATGCGATTCCAATGCATTTTTTTATATATATATTAGCCTCCTAGATGTACTTGTTGAACCTATTACGATGGTCCAGCTGCTAATCCTCAGCCCTACTACGATTTTTTTTTTCAATCGATTTTTTCGAAAATTACTTCAGGGATTTTTTTATTAAAAAATTGACATCGTGGCATTTTTCAGCATCACTTAAAACCCCTGTGACCCAAATTGTATCGAAGAATAATTCTTTTATAGAGCCTTAAATGTTTCAAATTTATTGAATTTGGGTTTCGTTTAAAAGATATAGCAGACATTGGAAACTAATAATTATTGTTAATCTAGAATATTGTTCCTTTACTTACTTCACAAATTAATAATAACGATAAAACAACACTTTACAGTAGTCCCCCTATACCCTATATCCCTAAATGTCTAAAGTAATTTAAAAGCAATTGATTGAAAAAAAAATCGTAGTAGGCTGAGGATTAGCAGCTGGACCTCCGATCAAATATGTATAGATAAGTAATTGCCTATTTGTCAGTATATAAAATAATGTGACCTAGAATAACAAAAAACATAACCTCTATTTCATGAAATTACCTGTCACAGTGCCCAACGGCATGGGCGGCTATGTTTTAAGGGGTGGAAATAATAATTATAAAACTAAAAGTACAAATTAGAATATTTTATTTTAGTAAATACAAAGTTTAAGATTTACATATTCAAGAACAACAATTTATACACATATGTGTATAATATTTACTACACTATTATAATAGTATTTAATATTTACTATTAAAAAACAATTGTAAAATCATTGACGATCCCTCTCGCGATCGCCGATTCTACGTTTAAGCATGGCTACTTACCAGTGTAAACCACGCCCACTGGTGACAGTCACAAAATCCCTAACAATTTAGGCGGTAAATTAAAATGGCATTTTTTGATTGGACCAAATGCTTGGGCACTAATGTAAACAAAAAGCCATTGTTTTAAAATATTGTTGGTCACAAAAATGTGTTGCTATTATTTGTCTATATAATATTTGGTCGGATAGCTGGACCATCGTAATAGGTACAACAAGTACATCTAGGAGGCCAATATATATAAAAAAAAGTCATTGGAATCGCACTTACCAAAAATTTTTTAGAAGGGTGTCCTGGTTCTTAATGGGCCACACTGTATAAAACAAAAAACAAATATAAAAAGTTAACATATAAAACAAAATTATGTTTTCAAAAATAAAAACTATGTTATTGCATGAACTAGATATTGCAACAAAAAAACTTTCTTAAAACACTACAAACTCAAAAATTTAACATCAAAACATGATTAAAATATCACAAACAAAATAATCCACAGCTAATTCTTTGGTAAAACATTTGTAAAAAAATCTAAAACTAACTTTAGTTCAGATCACAAACATAAGAGAAACCACCTATTTCACTAAAAAACTAACCAAAGTCCAAAATATAGGTAATATAACCAAAAATACGTACCTAAATAGAATAAAAGTAAATTACAAATAAGAATTTAATATAAAAACAATTTAATATTAATTTAATTCGCCAATCGCAGTGGGTCGGACCAGCCCCAAAGGCAACCGGCCCTTCGGGAATTCTCCCGAACTCCCAGCCGGCCCATCCGCCCCTGAAAGCACCCCTTGTGGAATTTAAAATGTGCACAAAAACATGGTTATATTTAAAAAACTGAAGGTTGGATCTCATCAAAAAAAGTCGAATAGGTACCCCAGTAAACTGAAAATATTTTTTATTTGTAGAGCTTGATAAATGTGGCAACGTATAGCTTGTTTTAATATAAATTTTTATAAAATATATAATATATTTATTATTCTATTACTTTCGAACTCTCGAATCATCTACAATCGAGATTTGAGCGAATTAAACTCTTCTTAAGGGAGTCTCAATCATATATTATCACGGGTAGAGGCCCAAAAATTTCGAAAACACCACATCGCCGACATACTATCTATCCTTATCGAGAGTACCTTAGTCAAATATGCACATGCACACGAATATCGCAAAATCCAATAAGCATGCAGCATAAATATATGTCTTTCGAGTTCTTTAAAAAAAATTGCAAGTTGGGAAATCTGTCAGCCTATAAATAATGTGTCAGCTTCCGTAACCAAGGAGATCGACGATATCTGCACATGTGCACATCGAACAAAGGGTCTTCGTTCTATTTCCTAAGGATTATTTAAATCAAAACCAATTGTTGAATCACTACGTACAAAATTATAAAAAAAATATTTCTATATTATCGGTACTAATTCTCAAGGATATCACTATAAATGAGATTAAAAATCCCCCTTCGTATGGTTCTAAGGACAGAAATAAGAAAACACTAATCAATAATTATTTATTAAATAAAAAGTCAGTATCACAGACATTTGTTACACACAGTGCCCATACTTTATGCAGACCAGTGCTATCCTGCAAAATTAAAAATAAAATTAGTACCAGAGAAAAACCTCGCTAAAATTAAATAATAAAAAAATTGAGCTTCAAAATACTGGATTTAATTTTTTTTTATTTCATGGAGACTAAATTAAACTTTGGCAATAAAAATAAATAATTTTTTTTATAAAGGAACACCCTAAAGTGTGGATTTATAAAAAAATATTTATTTAGTTGGTATAACAAATTTATATAGTTCCCAATGTCTACTAAAAAGTGTATTTTTGGTAATCACTTTAACACAGCAAAAAATTTATTTGAGTTAATATCAGAAACTCAATATTTTTTTAGACAGGTGAACATGAATAATAAATAGCAAGTATAATTTCAGTTGGATGTAAATAAAAATGGGGACCCAATCTAAAGGTAAAAAAAACATATATAAATAAAAAGAATAATGTGTATGTGAATGCTAAAAAAATATTAAAAGCACAATTATAAAAAAAAAATGTTAAAAAGGCCCTGTTAAATAATAAATAAACTTTTATTTTAGTATGTACCATGCACTAATGGTTTAAATAATAAAAACGGATTATTTAAAGGTTTACGTTTAATATTATGTTTTAGACATACATTACCTGATGTGATACGGAACACTAGAATGTTTTAAAAAATATTATTATGGGGAAATTAAGGACTTTAGAGAATTTTATATTTTATTTCTGACTTACACAGAGTACATTTAACTGCTAGCTAAATTAAACATATATCTATTTATAGAGCTATTCTGTAAGCGTTACTGACATTATTTTAACAAATTTTCCGGTTCTTATAGAATAACTCATTTTACAACTACAAGTACATTTAAAAGTTTATAAACGACACAGGTTTACGTTAAGCAAATATTTAAAAAGGGTTGTTAAATTTTTAATTAGATTGTTTTATACAATCACTCTGATTGCAAAAGTTTAATACTGAAAATCTCATTAGTCCAACAAAAATTAACAATATAAGTAGTGTTTTATTAAGAAAAAAGAAAACAATATTTATGTTAAGTTATTTCCTAGGTTTCAATCAAATTGCATACAACGTAATAAAGAAATCTTGCATTATAATTCTACTTTTACAGATCTATTTTATTTTGAGGGGCGTGTGTAAGGGGACGTTCTATAACGAGAACTTTCAGTATGCCGGCCGCTCGATGAACTTGTAGGAGATTTATACGTCTTCCAAGTCCGAGATGACGGTTCTGTACACAACGGTTTAAAAACATTAGAAAATTTACAATTTATGGCAAATTTATTATTAATGGTTTAAGGTTTGTTTTAAGAGACACGATTATATGATTTAAGGTGTGTTAGTTTTATAAATTCATATTTAAAAATATGGTACAACTGTCGGATATTATAACCCTGTTTTAAATTATTAATCCTATATTAAAAATATTGTTACTTTAACATAAAATAACTTACCATATGAAGTGCTGCTCTCTCTGTAATACTCAGGTGCATAGTCTGGTTCATAGTGATGTGATGAGTATGATCTAGATGGTGGTAAAGATGAAGAATATTCATATGCAGGTGAAGGGGGTGCGTACCCTTCTTCGTCATAGCCATAGCTTTCTTCCATGGCCACCCGTGCACGATCCAAAATTGACATGATTTTTGTTTTGGCTGGCATTACCCTAGGCGTGATGACTGGAGTTCGTGTTGCAGTTCTCATTATCGGGGGCGGTCTTGGCAGTGCAGCTGCACGTAAACAAACAAAAAATAATGTCATGCACCTTTTTTCCAATGTTGAGGACCGCGTATACAGGGTAAATTAATTAGGCTCACCGTATGTTACACCTCATTCATAGAGACCTCACAAAATTTAAATACAGAGAAGAATTGCTGAGTCAAATAGTCACCATTTAGGAACGTAGGTCGAATATTTCACTTTTCTAGAACACTAAAATCACCAACACTTTTCTTTCAATTATAAACAAAATGTCTTTTACTGAGAGAACAAGAGAGGTTCTCCAATATACTATATTTTTTCAAAAATACCATAACAATCACATATATGGTATGTTTGTAAGCTCTCTCAATACTATATTTTGTAAATAAAAAAAATTGACCATTCCATTAAAAAAAATTATCAGGGTATAGGTATACATTCTATAAAAAAAAAATTTCCAATATTTCCAGTTTTATCAAATTTGCCAATGGACAAATTATTGTATGTACTGTATTGTATGTATGTATTGTATTAATTATATCTTAAATGCTGATCTACGATTAATCTAAAATATTTTACTTCTTGTTCAGGTAACATAAATGACTAGTCCCATCAATATTTGTGGTTATTGAATTACAAATTGGAAGAGTAGAGTAGGAAGAGAAAAAACAATTTTGACTTTTGACATTTGGTTTGTCTTTTTTGGTTTAAGGTTAGTTACATTTTAGTTACTTTAGTTAGTTTAAGGTTGCTTTTTACCAATATGGAAATTTATGAAGGCACCGTATAATATACAGAACAAGAAATAGGTTGAATTTGTCCTGTATGCATATATTGTACTTTTTGCTCTGATCAGTCATAAAAGAAACCTGCATTAATAATTATTGATATACATAAAAGCACCAAGAATATATCAGTGATCATGGCTAAGACAGATGGGTGGTACATTCACGCATAGTAGCTGACCCTTCGCAAGAATATTTGGCAGATATTGATAATCCAGGTGGTTTTACAAGGTTCCCTAAAGGTACGTTCAGTACGGAGCTTGGATGATAGATGAATGATGGTAGAATAATAGTGAAAAATATAAGCGCTGATAGGCGTTCACAACGGAGATGTGCATAAACGCTTTTAACAGCTAGTATACTTCAAAATGTCTAGTGAAGAAGGTTACTTTTGTTCGGCAAGAACGAAATATTACATTTTCACCAAAAGGAAACAAATATGAAGAAAGTATCATGTGCATCCCATAAACAGGGAAAGGCACCGACTGGGAGAATTTCACCATTTATATCCTCAACTACGGAAATATTCCCAGGGGTTTTACGCATATTTCAGATACAGCAAAATTTGTTAGATACATTTAAAAGTTATGTTTGTAGAAATAGCTTGGCAATATTGTTAAAATGATAAAAATAAATTAAAATGAATACTATAGCAACTCATCATAGATCCGATGAACGGGAACCACTAGTTGAAGTGAACGCCCGGTTTTCCTAATACCAAGTATTTTACTTTTGCTAAAGTCTCTAATGTATTATACTATTTTTTATAATATACTCAATATTGGATTAATTCGCTTGTTATTCGAGACCTACACACATCTCTTTCACAATATATAATAAATTTTATTTTATTTAAAAATAAAATATTACTTTTACTTGTAACATTCATATTTTTTCCTATTTCTTCCCACTGTTTCTCCAAAGTAAATCTATTGTGGTGATCAGAGTGGGCCTGATTCCACAACGATTCTCTAATAAACACTTGTCTAATTAATAAATAGAACGTCCTATGAACGAAATAAAAATTTTAATTACGAAAATTGTTAATTTTCCTCGCGGCCACTCTAGTCAATAAATCCATATGTAAAAGAGAGCACGCACAATGTAAATTTTTACTAAGGTAGATTCGGCTTTACACTAATCATGAACATATTTAGAAATACACTGACAAATCTTTAAATTAGATTTGGAAATTAAGTAGTTAAATATCGTTAAACTTAACTATTTAGTCTTCGAGTAAGACTAAAACTAAAACTCACAGAAGGCAAGCTTTTACGACTACAGTGTTAAAAGATGAAATGCTAAGAAAATAGTATATTTTATCGTTACCACCGAAACGATTCAATAAAACCATAATTTTCGACGTCCATGCTCCTACTTCGGCTCGCAGAAGAATTGAACGGACTATTCCGCAAAATATAATCGAGTATAAACCACTCGTGTATCATGTATTCTCTTCTAGTATCACATCTCCGTACTGAACGGCTGCATTGAAATACATTGTACATTTTATCAGCGCTGGTAAAAGTTACTCTATCATCCAGTCTATGATCTATCATCCAAGCTCCGTACTGAACGTACCTTAATATTTACAGAACAATTGAGTTCCATGATATTACATGTATCTAGTCTGGACAAATGGGATGCTCCAACACCACTCCATATGAATTTTCTAAAATCTCAATAAATTTCATCTCAGAGACGAAGATCCTTAGTGACTTACCCTGTATGTTAGGATTAACGGATTCAGGATTATATATTTTAAAGTATATGTATAATACTAAAAAAGGAAATAAATGAAAACCCAAGAGTAAAAGAATCTATACATGCAATGATAAATCGTAGCAATTTTAAAACTGCACCGTTATCTCTATCGATATAAGCAGAGATTCACACAAGATGTCAATGACAGCTCGCAATATACTGGCAATTATAATAGATCTAATTATGTATATGTTGTATATGTATGGTGTAAAATTGGTTTCTAAAGAGAAGTCGTGTACATATTATACATCAAATCATAGATAGATCGTCGTGTAGATATTCATAAAGCAAGAATTACTAAAAAATCTGTTATCCACAACTCCATTTCAAAATGTATCTTATCTAGTTGGAGGATATTAATGCTTAGCAAATTTTAAATCCCTCATTTTGGGTTTATGTGATACCGTCGCGCCGAAAAAATATATTAGAATCAAAAACCAAAAGCCTTCTTGGCTCACAGACAATATCAAGCTAACATTAGCATTTCAATTAATGATAATAATGTGGAACCTACAGAAGCAGCAAAAAAAACTAGATGTAGAGTTAGAAGTTGACTTGTGTTTCAGAAAACACATTTATATTCATCGGCACATACTTTTTAATCACTGAAAATAAAGTTATAGGCATAATTATTTAAGGATGAATGAAGAGCTTTATCTAAATCTTCTATCGTTGGTAATTCAACTTATAAACACAATACTGCTAAAAGGCAGGCCATAGCTCCATACTCCATTGGTCATACACGTCAAATGCAAGCAGGTAAATCGTCACGATTTATCATTGCGTGTGTAGCCTGTTTTGAGAAAGCGACTACTTTGTTGGAACATCTAATAATATTTAGAACTGCCGTGCATATTTTGGTAAATACATATAGACATAAAAATATTTTTAAATTGGTTTAAACTTACGTCTCAAAATTGAAGAAGTCGGTGGTCGCCTTGCCCTTGGTTCTGGTTCTTCAGCTCTACTAGGAGTATCAGAAGTCATAATCTCCATCTCTCTCATCTGTTCCTGTCTAATATTATCATTATTGACAGGTATCAGATACTTCCTGACTTCCGCAAGGGCGTAAGCGACCCGAGCATGTGCTTCAGCTGGCGGCCCCAAAGCAGAAATTTCAACATGGAGATCATCAGATAAGTGACCGTATTTTGGGTCCAGAGAATTGCGACATTCTTCTTCTTTCTGGCGGTCTTTCATGGATCCTCTTCCTAGGACAGCCATTTTGCACATGGTCTCTTCTTGGAGTCTTTTCATGGAGTTGCCTTTTGGACCCAGAAGTTTTCCAACAAAGTTGAACTGAAAATTTGTAATACTGAAACTGGAATTTGAAACACGAAAGCTATCTACATTGTTGGTTTGGATAATTATTATCAGCTATTAATCAAAAGTTGTTTGTGTGGATATATTTATAATTATTAGTTAATATTAATTGGTTCAGAAATGTAAAATGTTTTTGTTTGTGAAACTTCTATTCTTAATCATAAATAGTAGTTAACAATCAGCAATCCGCCACCACTCTATGATTTACCTTGGGGTGTTCCCTAACAGGAACCAATACTTTAACAGTTACTTTGATTGGTTTTTCTCTATAGATGTCCACATACTTTTGTTCTTTTGCTGGCGGCCTTCCCAATTGTTGTACTTTTGTTATTTCTGTAACAAGAATGAAAATCATATTATGGCAGTTGTTTGTTTACATCAAAATAGTTCATGGACTTTGTGTCCGCTGCTGACCTTTTTTTTTGCAGCATATTTTCGCAAATACAATATATTTTAATTACGACGGCCTTGAATCATTTCACTTTCGTATTATCAAATTAACGTGACTAGAGGGCGAGGAAAAACGTGCTTTTGTAATGAAAAACATTATCGAAAACTCAGGGCCCTATTTAAAAATATCAAGTTGATGATGGTCGCAAGGAGATAAAAAAACGTCGGATGGAAAAACTATGCCATGTTAAAGTTTAAGTTAAAAGTTGCAATAATATACTGCATTTCTTTCTGCTCCAGTATCGATAGTAACGCATTTTTATAAAAATAAATAAAAAAAGCCCAAAATTTTATTATCGAAATTGTTTTCCATTTAGCTTAATTTGTATCTCTTACATTTCCCATATTCCCGCAGTAGTCCTCCTTATCTTGGACACAGTGTATCTATCTATAGGCTAGGTATTAAAAAGAGTATCAATAATTTGGAAACACCGAAGGTTTGAATCTTGGCAGTGAACCCTTTTTCTGGTATCCCACTTTTAAAATCATCTAAAAAGGTTTTTTAACATTCTCGATTGTATGCTCTTTTATCAGTGTCTGACCCGTGGGTCATAGGATCGCCACCACTGTTCTATGTTATACAATTGAGGAAAGGGTAAATTCTTTAGTCAACACAAGTAAACCAAAGATGATATACAAAAACTGAACATCAGTGGATAATCTCAATAGAGAAATCGATCGCCTGAAAATGACTGTTTAGGAATACAATAAGGATAACCGCAAGTTCCAGAACCGTAAAAGATTAAAAATATTAGAATATTTCTAGACTTTGATAGGGTAGTCACCGAAAGGCCCTTAAAAAACATATTATAAAACGCGAATAAGGGCGGACTAAGTAATGGAAAGAGGGTTCGTAAAAAATGAGGCGGAGAATGCGGTTTTCCACCTATTACCGCCGACGCCGACTCGCAGTGATAAATGAACAGGTGGAAAAGGATCAGTTATCAATCAACTTCAACGGAGGCGAGGGAGTAGCGTTATTGTAGGTGGTCGTGCTGTTAAACAAAAGGCAAACAAAAAGCCTCCGGTGAAACAGGCGTCAGATGCATGATATATCTGGTTTATGTAAATCCATGTTCGAACTTTAATTTACTGAAATGGATGCACAGTGCCGCAGTTAGAGACCGCCGCAGTTACACCGCCGGGGGCTAAACCTTGATTTAAATTCTAGCCCTACCGGGGGTTCAGGCCTGCGGCCTGGGGTCACCCTTCGGGTGACAAATGGATCTAAAATAATATTATTTTTAAGAAAATACATATTAAAGAAATTTGGTATCTGGAATGATGATGTAATTATACTAAACGATTTTTTTAAATATTTTGATGAATTGTAAGGGTACTCTATTGTTGATGGTAAAACATCATAATTTTTTAAGTACTGAAAGTAGAATTTATTTTTAAGTAAACATTATTATTAATAAAAGCTACGGATAATGAAACAGAATAACTAAATACTAATACTAATAAATAATTGGAATTAAAAAGTAAAAAAAAAATTTGCCTTCAGCATGACTCGAATTCGCGAAATCAGCATTATGAAGTTTTGAATCCTACTACTTTTCCGTTGCGCTACCACGCCTGTTGTCAAAAGTTTACCTTGAGACGTTGAAGTATGTAAACTGTACGTGTCAACCTGAAAAAATAATTTTTACCGATTTTCTAATCGGAAAAGCATTTCGCTTCAGTATTTTGGTAATCAGAAGTGTTTGGCAGTCAGTACTATTGATTTCGTTAGCAATATTTCTCGTAGGAAAATAACCTATCTGAAGTTTAATTTATTTGACAGTTTTCGTGGGAGGTGCTTGTCTCGTTAGTGCAATCTCACATCGGCTGATAAAATGAGAAAGAAGTTGAGACGGACGCGACTCGAGATTTTCGAAGACGAAATGGACGTAGAAGGAGTCGACGTATAGTCTCGAAAAAAAAAAAATATCTGAAAGGATTAGTGAAAGGACGGAACTTTCGCATGAAACAGTTCTCGAAGCCGTAAAATTAGAAAAAGGTAAGTTATTTGACTTACTGTTTTCAAAATAACTCTTTAAAAGCCTGATAATGGTGATTTTCTCTTAGATTAGTATAAAGGATACCTTTAAAAATTACCTTGGTTACGCAACTGATTTTAATTTTTGTGTGCAAACATTGCATGTTGGCTTCACACTTACCAAACATTATAGGTTTTTTAATTTGTTATGCAGCAAAGTGCTGAATGATGATGATGCCTTAGCTTCTTGCTTGGATTCTTGTTTTGACCATATTTAAGTATGTGTGTAGGTAACTCCAAAAACTAACACATCAGCCATATTTTAAAAAATAACAAAAGCAATTCCATAATATAATATAGTATATATATATACTATATTCCGTAAAATGATAAGGAAGCCAGCCAGCACGCCCCTGAAAATCCGTAAATATGGCGTGGCAAATATAGCGACCGAATAACCAAACAAAACTTGGCAAAATTTACCTGTGGAAAGACAGTTTTGAATATAAAGAATTCATTTTTCCATACACTTGACACTGATGCACCATTTTCTGAAGAATAGTAATAAAATCCTTACGAAAAACACTGAAAAATTCACAAAAGCAAAATTCCGACTGCCAGCAACACCGCACAAAAGAAATACTATAAAATACTACGATTCACGTGGTTGTTACCGGCATCAATGAACATGCGGATTGGAGTAGGGAGCAATGATGCCTGTTCATTTCATTTTTGCGTTATGAAGTTAGTTTTTATCGCAACGTTTTTAACAAAATATGATGTATCTACTTAACTAGGAAACGGAAAAATATTTTTATGTAATATTTTAACCTTAACCCATAATCATGGTAGTTTAAATGTGAAAATATAAATTACACAATTGACAGTTTGGCAACAGTTTTTCGCACAATCATAAAGTAGACCTTGCAGTTGACCAGATAAAGAGTAAACAAGGGGTTCTCTGATTGCTTTAAAATGTAAACAATTACATCTCCCTTGTCTTATAAATCTATGGTCTAGGGAGTCCCGCGAAAAGTCGGGATTTCGGCAGGCGTGACGGGACCATTAGGCGCGAGGACAAACGTCGGTGCTAGCCGTACGCTCTCTCGCCGAACGGCGATCGACGAAAATTTTGCAGAGGTTTTTTGAAAAGGCGTTTAAATTGGGAAAACCCGTAGGAACGGGACGAAAATTCCCCTACGCATTGGAGAAAGGCGGGGATCGCTCCGCGATCCCCCCTCGGAGGAGATAGCTTTGAAAGTTTGTCGATTCGGCGACGGAATTTAGAGGGAGACAGACTCGACGCGTTTTAATATATATGGATTTGCAAGAATAAGAACGTACCTATCTACCAAATACAGTATCTCTATTTATTCTATCTGTCGGCAAGTCTATTAATCGAAACGTGTCTTTTGTCAAAAAGTGTTTTTTTTATTAGTATATTATACAGTAAATAATACTTTCAGAAACCTCGACTTAAAGTCGAAAATTCTGACGTTTTCGTATATCTACCTGGGTAAACTTTTTACCGAAAAAGAGTATTTTTTAATTGTACCTAAATAATTTAAAAATCTATTTCGTACAGAATTATTTAGAAAGAATTATTGTAGAATCTGTATAACTAACTTATGTACACGTTTAGTTAAGTATACTTGACTAATTTTACTTACATCCTTAGTGCGTTATAGGTACCTACATAGAGCGTATAATTTAGATTTCCTATATGTAATATATAAAAAAGATAAGATTTATAGACAGTACAATAGTAAATAACAATTAATTATTGTAAAATATGGAAAACCGATAATATCGCTATATCTGTGGTACATACTCAATTAATAATAATAATAATAATAATAATAATAATAATAACGACATTTTAAAACAGAAGCAAATTTTTAAAACTAAGTATAATATTTGAGTGTTGCAGGCTTTAGCTTCTATCTTTGGAGAAGGCATTAAATGTCAGTGGAATGAAGTTACTATCTTCATATGTCATTAACTTTACGTGGGTATAAGTCATTAACTTTATGTGAGAAAATATTTATGGGAAACTTATTTGGAACAAATTGTTACATACTTGCATTATTTTCTTGCCAAATGTATCTAGTCTTAGCACTAGTTAGTAGGTGTAAGTATATAAAATCTCGATGCGCGTTTCCTTATCGAAGTTAATTTTATGTAGAGCGATATCTGGCGCTTTTATAGCGCATTTGACTAAAACATCAAATATTATTTTGCGTTACTACACAAATAACTAGGTACGGTAGTGAGACCTGTAATTTCTTGACTATTAATCTTTCTCAAAACTAACAACATTTTTTGCCAATTTTAAATGTTTTTGGTTTTAGAATTCATGCACGAGTCCGGAGTACTGACCGATTAGTGATTAGTTATTTGCACAATAGTGATTCATCGAGCCTTTCTGCACAATGATTGCCATTCCTTAAAGGCTTCTCGTCAAACTTAGATAAATAAAAAAAGAAATACTAATTTTATGCCGATTAGACTTCAATTTTCTTTTTTGCACTGCTTCCTGTGATAGAGATGTAAATTTATCTGGGACGTTGTGTTTGGCAATAGGTACTCTACTTTTTCTCTACAGATAATCTGCAGGAGACTACTTATCCAGATTGAATCGACAGCTGCAGGTACAGGGACAATCAGGAAAATAATATACCAACAATTAGTGTGATATTCTTCACTCAACAGTACAATCTATACAGGAATTAAGTATAGATGGTACATTAAGACATTAACTATGAAACACTATGAGCAAAAGCCATACGAACATATAAACACCACAGAGACTTGTAATGGCTAGGTGGTCATTTTATCTGTGATTTATTATTTTGTATGGTAATTGAATGTACGAATACAAATACTAAATTTTAGCAGAATTTTGGTAAAGTAGGTAAAGATGTGCCACACATGTAGGTATATGTAGAGGGTGTCCAAAATAAGATCCTCTATCCTCTTATCTCAGAAAGTATAAAAGGTAGAGAAAAAAGTTAAGTACGAAAGGTTTTTGTTTTTACCTGAATTTTTCATTTTTATAACTTTCTTGAATGCAGGTTGTTCAGTTTCTCTGATCCAGACATCAACTTTCTTTTTTTAAATGGGACACCCTATATTCAATTACGTTTTTGAATTCTCATTAACATTCTAAGTTGACATTGTTAAGAGTACCCTATATCTATCATTTACCGTTACGAAGATATTAGCATTTAAAGAAAAAAATCTTTAAAAAACACCTGCTCAAAAAATCTCGGCAAAACAAATAAGACATCCAAAAAAAAAGGTAAATAGGGTTTATTTCGTAGACAATTAGACTCAGCAATTACTTCAATGAATCGATATTACCTGATTAATATACAGGGTATTTTTGACAGATGGCTCAAACATGTATATGTTAAAACTCCAGAAAATCGAAAATCTCTTATGGAACACCCTGTGTATTATTATATTTTTGGATTCTCTATTAAATTTTAACATTAATCTATATAACGTTCCCTATTCTTATTTTGCTTAGTTTTCAAGATATTGACGAAAATGTGGAAAAAATGTCAGTTATTAATCATTATCGGGTATTATTAAAAATATCTCTACTATTATTTGGTAACAATAATCAACAAATAACAATAAAAATAATAAATTAAATCAAGTGTCCTATTTGTCCTCAATTTGCAGCTATGTTGTGTATATAACTGCTAGTTTTCTTACAGCGCAATCACTTTGATTGGGGGCTTCAATTTCCATCCTGATTTTAATCTTTAAATCATCAACATTATTACTCTGAATTTGATAAACTCAGGCTTTCAATGTACCCCTTAAAAAGCTATCAAGTGGAGTTAAATCTGCGATCCTCGGCGCCCATGAGATATTCCCGTTTGGCCTTATCCATTCCACAAAATAATTGTTAATAAAATTCTTTACAACTGCAGTATTGTGGCAAGGAACCCCATCCATCTTATAGATGATCTGATTGGCATCTTCTTCGGCATCCAATAAAGGTAAAATGCAAGTTTGTAATTAATGCCATTTCCTGGTATTTTACCTAAGGTACCTGGGACCATTTAAATAGTAGCCAAGAAAGACAGGGCCTAAAATGTGTCTCTTATAAATAGCGCACCAAACATTTTCGTAAATATCTTGAAAACTAACCAAATTAAAAATAGGGAACGTTATATAGAGTAATGTTAAAATTTAATAGAGAATCCAAAAATATAATAATACACAGGGTGTTCCATAAGAGATTTTCGATTTTCTGGAGTTTTAACATATACATGTTTGAGCCATCTGTCAAAAATACCCTGTATATTAATCAGGTAATATCGATTCATTGAAGTAATTGCTGAGTCTAATTGTCTACGAAATAAACCCTATTTACCTTTTTTTTGGATGTCTTATTTGTTTTGCCGAGATTTTTTGAGCAGGTGTTTTTTAAAGATTTTTTTCTTTAAATGCTAATATCTTCGTAACGGTAAATGATAGATATAGGGTACTCTTAACAATGTCAACTTAGAATGTTAATGAGAATTCAAAAACGTAATTGAATATAGGGTGTCCCATTTAAAAAAAGAAAGTTGATGCCTGGATCAGAGAAACTGAACAACCTGTATTCAAGAAAGTTATAAAAATGAAAAATTCAGGTAAAAACAAAAAACTTTCGTATTTAACATTTTTCTCTACCTTTTATACTTTCTGAAATAAGGGGATAGAGGATCTTATTTTGGACACCCTGTACATACGTATACATGTACATATGTACTTACATTTACATTTGTATATAATGATATATCTGAAACAAATCTGTAGTCTTACAAAAGCGTATTTATCATTAGAAAATCATTGTTGGTACAAAATAATTGGATAAATATCAAACCATCGCGAAAATTAAAAATGTGGTCTTGACAAAACATGTTCCATATTCAATGTTGTACGCGTATAGTAGCAGTACAACAGTAATTTATTTTAATGGAACCATTTTAGTTAAGGGCATCGTTGGAGTACTCATCTCAGCAACACAGAAAATGAAACACTACACAATTAGCAGTAATGTGTTTTAAGACAGAAATTGCTGCACGGTGATGTTATCTCCTGAATTACAAAAGCACTTATTCTGCTCCATATTGCAAGTGTTGTGTATTATTTTATAAGTAATCACTGCTGTTTTCCTACGCCATAGGTTTTAGAAAAGCAACGCTGCTTACTGGAGAAAATGTTTCATTTGATTAAGATCAAACGACGCATGTCCATAGCACATTGTCCGAGTCGTACCGAATGTATGTTTTATTTTCTCTATGATGTATGTATGAGTGTTGGAATATTATGCCAAAGAAAAAAATAGAGAAACAAAAAACAAATTGGAACTGACACTGACATGAGATTTACCTTGAACTACCACTTTATCAGGACAATAGAGAGTTTTTGAACCCCTTAAATTTTAGCACGTCGTTATCGTTATTCTGCGCATGCGCAGTGCCAAAAATAGTATCATTCTCGGCACTGCGCATGCTCAGAATAACCATAACCATAACGTAAATTTTAAGGGGTTCAAAAACTCCCTAATATAGTGAACGGTTGTTTTTAAGGTAAATTAAAGTTACGTAAATATTGGACATGTTATTATAAATGGGCTGTAGGAGCTTTCCAAGGAAACAAGGTAAACAATTACAGACTCCTGTAAGCAAAAATGCTATGGTTGACAGACCAGAAGACAGCTAAAAATACTGTGATCTGCCATACGTGTGACCTCACAATGTCATGACCAAACTGGTATCTCCTTCCATCCGTTTTTGAAATATGGCTACCTAAATATTGAAAAACTATAAAAGCATGACTTGTGCTATTCGTATTTCCCGCAAAAGTTATGAGCGGGCAATTTATATTTCGTTATGTTATAGCTTTTCAATATTTAAGTTGCTATATTTCAAAAACGGATAGAAGCAGATACCGACTATATGATATTTTTAGAAAGCTCTTTCTATTGGTCTCTCTTTTCTTTTGATGGTTGAAAAAATTATATGTATTTTCATTTAAAAAAACTGTCACTTTAATGGCAGCAAAAATAGAACACCCTATAGATAAATTAATGAGTCTAAATTTTAGCCAACAACAAACCATTTCATACCTATATGCTAATTTTTTTCTGAAATGACAAGAAGTGGTTGAGAAGGGTTGGGGACTTGCAATTACAAGAAAACTTTTCAACTAAGAGAGGTACAAAAAATTGGTACACCTCTGTTTCTCTATCTCTTTCTCCGAGACAAATTTAATGCAAAATGGCACATATTTTGTTGGATAAAGTTGATAATATTTTGAGTTATGCCATAAACTTGTATTTTTTTAAAGGAAAAGTACAATCGTTTATAAAAACGAAATAGAAGGAATTAGTAACTGTCAAAATAAAGATTCCATAAAAAAAAACAGTTAAGGCGATATATCGCTGAAAAGAGCGAATTCTATCTAACTAAATTATAGCCGACTATGAATTTCATTTAAGAAATACCAGTTTACATCTCGAATTTCGAAAAATCGATTTTTCGCCAGTAGCTCTGAACTGAGAATGGGGGCTTACTTTTGTATTTTTTTTGTATCTCACAGAGCAATAAGGTTGTAAATCGAGGACTTTTTCATAGTGAATTCTAGTTATGCATAATACGGAAACGGAAATAATAAAGTCAGCAGTGTACAACAGTTGGAAATACATTTTCCTATTGGAATAAATTTTCAGTCGCTATTATTATGGCCATAATTCTGTTTCGCGAGTAGTGGAAATCAGTTAGCGCATTATAATTGCAACGAAGCTAATAACTATAATGTATTTAAATTATCGCTAACGAAATGCTAATGCAATTTTAACTAGTCCGAAAATTTATGGAACATACTTATGGGAGCTGCAGCTAGCTGGGTAATGAATTTAGCACACGAGTAACTGAAATTAACGTTGAAATGGTTATGAAAGTCGTACATAACTCAATTAGGTAGGAGGGAAATATGGAGAAAGACAAATTTATAAAGTCACAACACCTTGCACCGGTTGTCACATTTGACCTTTGAAGGGGTAGGAGGTTAAAGTGGGGAAATTGGGTCAAATCGAGGGGTAATTCAGTAAAAAAATTTGTACCATTTTTGATGAGAATCCAGGGTATCTCGGAAACTACAAGATGCATAACAAAACCGCTTGCACATCCTCGAGCTACTTTTTCCAGTTTGACTTAATGGTGAAATCAGATCGGGTCTACTTTGTTTAGGTTTTGAGATACAGGGCATTTCTGAAATTTTGCCTTTTTCGTCGAAACTTTTTTCGAAACTTTTTTATTTTCAGACCTACAAAAAAAGTTTAAAGGGGAAAGTTTTAGATATTTTTAAGGGAATCCATTGGCGTAGCAAAATTTTTTTTATTGCGTCCCGTTTTTTAGATACAGACCAAACTTGTGTTTTTTTAAATGCAACACCCTGTATATTTCTAGTTAATTCGAAAGAACTTTCAATTCTGGTTACAGTAATATATAATAAATAGGGGTTTATTTGAATTTAAGTACCTTTATTAAACATTTTTATGGTTAAATGGGGGGGAAACGCGTATTTCCATTGATTTATTTCTATAAACTACATTGAACTCCTGTTTAATGTTATACTTAATATCTTAATAGTAATATAACCAAATACGGTTATATATAATTTATATTTGTAAAAATATTCGACATTTTTATGTTTCCATAATTAATTATTATCTAGTATTCGGAAATATTTAAATGTTTATATAAAATAGTGTGTTTAATTAAATCAAGAGTTTAATATAGTTTATAAGGAAATAAATCAATGGAAATACGCGTTTCCCTCCATTTAACCATAAAAATGTTTAATAAAGGGACTTAAATTCAAATAAACCCCTATATAATATATATTACTGTAACCAGAATTGAAAGTTCTTTCAAATTAACCAGAAATATACAGGGTGTTGCATTTAGAAAAACACAAGTTTGGTCTGTATCTAAAAAACGGGACGCAATAAAAAATAATTTGCTACGCCAATGGATTCCACTTAAAAATATCTAAAACTTTCCTCTTTAAACTTTTTTGGTAGGTCTGAAAATAAAAAAGTTACAGGGCACTGACGAAAATGGCAAAATTTGAGAAATGCCCTGTATCTCAAAACCTAAACAAAGTAGACCCGATCTGATTTCACCATTAAGTCAAACTAAAAAAAGTAGCTCGAGGATGTGCAAGCGGTTTTGTTGCGCATCTTGTAGTTTTCGAGATACCCTGGATTCCCATCAAAAATGGATTGCTCTGTACACTGAAATTCCCCTTGCAGGGAAAAATCCCCGAAATTCCCCAAAAATTCCCTGAAATACCCCCAAACGTTTGAAAATCCCTGGATATACTAAATTGTCAGCAATTCCCCGAAATTCCCCAAAATCGTCCGCAATTCCCCGAAATTCCCCAAAATACCCAGCAATTCCCCATGACGTTTTGAAATTCCCAACAAAATAGGTAAGTAATCAGATGGGGCCTCAGATATAACAAAATATGAGAATGAAGAAAACAAAATAATAACATAACAAAAAGATTTAACGAATTTTCTTATATTACTGTCAGTCTTTTCTTTTAGGAGTTGAGGGTACAAATTAACAATAAAGTTAACGTAAACGATAAAGTAAACGTATAAAATATTACAGCATTAGGTACATATTCTTCTATTTCAGTTAAGATAGATAGGTACAGTTTGAGTAAGAATAAAATAAACGTAAGATATATTCTTTTAAAAGACAATATCATATACCTAGTATAACAAATTTATAAATTGTTTGTTGCGAGGTTTCGTTATATCGTTATATATTTTCGAGTATATTTTATTTATATCCAATAAATCAACTAGTTTTAGCTCAAAAGGTTCTGAACCCAAAGGAACGATTGTAGAGATTTTAAGAAAAATTAAGCATGTACCATTGAAATTCCCCAAAATACCCAAAAAATTGCCCGAAATACCGTGAAATTCCCCAAAATACCCCGAAATTCCTTGAAATTCTCCAAAATTCCTCATTTTTCTCGAAATTCCCCCTGCTTGTACACTAAAATACCCCAGTGATTCGCCCCTCGGGTCAAATTTACATTAAAAATAATCAGTAAAAGTATACAAAAATTTATTTTCCTGCAAATATTTTGCATTGTTCCTTGAAAGTTCCTTCTTCAAATGGAGTTAAAGGCGTTTACAGAATATTTGCCACCAGCTTCTCTACATTGTTGGGCACGTTTTTGTATACTCTATTTGTTAGGCTTCCCCACAAAAAACAATCTAGTAGCACAAGTATAAAGATATATACAGTAATTTCACTCGGCAAAATCTCTTTGATGTTGGTGTCCTTAAGTTTTGTTTTTTTAACCCCCTAAAAAGACCACTGCGCATACTACCCAAGCACAATCATGCGCATTAGTGACCGTTTTTGGGAGACACGCACAGGCCCGGACTATTATTTTTTGGAGTAAAAAAGGTGGCCTAACAGAATTTCGTTTACAAATGAAACAATATTTTGTAGCCATGTTACACACAATACAAAACACTTATCAAAATCACAAACACAAACGCCTAGACACACAAACGTATGCTGATTACCTGTAAAACAAAAAGCAAATGTGCGCCCAATAAAATAACATACGCCGGCCCATTCCTCCCCTTCTACATCTCTACCAACGCGCATACTACCCAAGAGCAGACATGTGCATTAAAAACTTTTGTACAAAAAATTTAAAGAGTGAAACTACTGTATATATCTTTATACTTGTGCTAGTAGCGATAAATCGGATGCAAGTCATTCGACTACCCCCCTCCCCCCATTTCATATCCATTTTTCAGGAATCTGTTGGTGTAGAAAATTCCTCACATCAAAATTTAAAGGCCTAATTGACATTGGTAACATCCAGTGACATTTGTGTACACGGTAAATGAGCACAAAATGGGTACGCAGATAAAAACTGTACAATTTGAAATGGAAACACTAAATACTTATGTAGTTCGAAACGTCCGAATATTACTTATTCTAGGGTAGTATGTTGTTAGGGGAGACTTAATTATGGTTCAGGAAAGAGGAAACGTCATATTTAAAATCTAAATACCCTAGCTAATAGAGGACAGAAAGTTGCCTTGAGAAAATGCTCTTAATTTTTCAATACCTGTTCAAATAAGGCTGCAAAAAAATTAAAAACAAATTTCAAAAACATCAGTTTTTTTCCAAATATTTCAAAACCTAATCAAGTTAACCTTGTATCATATAGTGAATTTTGAGACTTATTTCGGAGCAACAACCTACAGATGTTTAAAAATTATCAGTCATTAGAAACGAGAAAAATTGGTTGACATCAACGTTACTGCTTTGGTCAGAAAATTATAGTAGACCCATTCGGATTAATGGGAAGATTTTAATTGGCAATTCAAATTGCCCAATTCCACAAAATCATTATGTCGTTACATTATGTTGGAGCGCATGCTGCCAGTCGATTTTTACTGCCTGTTATAGTAAGCGATTTTTCCAGAGATTATCATGAGCTATTAAATCTACAGCCATACCGTAACTTACTTCAAACTGTAATTCGTAACTCATCCGTTGCCAGTGCTGAAATTTCAAGTTTTTTATCAATTAGGCAAAGTTCTTTTGTGATGAACGGACTGATTCTCTATATTAATTGCAAGTTAAAAACGATGGAAGGATTTCAAGCTTTAATATTATTTTGATACGAGAATACTCACAATCATTGTTTCAATATTGATTATATTTTCGATTTTCTTTATAAACAGCAGTGGTGGCTGGTGAGATTTGGATATGGGGGGGCGCAGAAATAAAATAAAAAATAATCGTACGGAAATCTCGACAAAAATTGTTTAAAACAATATTTAAATAGGTAACTAATATTTAGATATCAAAAATTTACATATAGGTACGTTTACCTTCAAAAAGCTGTAAACGAGAATTCAGGAAGCAGGAACATAATTATTTTTAGTTTGTAGATATCCGTTAATTGAAAACGATATGGCACAATCACAAACTCAAAAGTATTTTACTTATTCAATTTATAGTTATCAAACGACACATTAAATTATTACGCAGGTAAACAAACTTCATACAGTTATTTATACACTTTCTAAAATTGAAATCAGCTCTACGGTCTCTCATAGAAATACATTTTTCCATAACTTTTTCATCGAAATTATTTATTTGGCAGGCAACGCCCAATTCTTTTATTGTAGTTTATCTTCCAGTGGAAGATTTGCAAAATTAGCTCTAATTATACTACTAACAGTACTCATGTTAAGTAATATATAAAATTGTCTTTGCACAAAAATTAAATAAGTATTTTAATAATGTTAAAAATATGTTATAATGTTTAATAATGTTCGTGTAGGGCCGCGAAATAATTGCGACCAAATCTGCATAATATAAGCATATGGAAAGTATCTAACGAGTGTAGTCGAAATGGAGATCGGTTCGGTTGCCATAGTTACCTGGGCCGCGACTCAAAATGCGGCCACAAAGTTGTGATGCTTTGCTCACTGTGCAGTGCAGTGTGTTGTCGTGGCATAGCATTCACTAATAGGGGGGCTACGGCTGTTATGTGGTGATCCAGTAATGTGGACTGTGGCATTATGGGTATGATGGCTAAAGCGCTCGAGCCCTTCCTAATAATAGGTTTGTAGGTACCACAATAAACATGTTTTAACATTTGCATTTAATTTACAATAATGATAATAATAAGGATTTCTTTGGTATTTTTGGAGGAGGGGCGCGCGGCTATGCGGCCTTAAGGAGAAGCCGCCACTGATAAACAGTAAGTATATTTCACTATAAGGTGTATATCACCTATATTTTTTAATTTTTCTATTTTGGTTACAAACAATTGCTATATATTCTGCTAAGTACTGTCTGTCGAAGTCTTCATAATCTACAAATCTGCCACAGATGTGTGGTCCTCTGTGAAATCCGTCAAGAGACGGAGGACAACTAGAATGCTTCGTATTAGTCCACTGGGCCACAGATTAATAACGAATTATAAATCTGTGACTGGGCATCGTTCGCCCGTTGCCGATATATGTGCGTTTTAGTAGACTCCCAGTTGTATCAAAGTTTACAGAATTATATTCTGTAAACTTTGGTTGTATGTAATTATGTCAAAGAGCAAAGAGTAGTAACATGGTACTCTCGGTGTATGTACAGGAACTAGGATTAAAATCATAGGTACTTTTTGTGGCACAAAATAGCAACAAATTATGGTACCTATAGTTTTTTGGTGGGTACTCTAGTCGGTGTGCCAGCGTAATATATGTATCAATCTAAAAGGTTTTGATAGCACATTGACCGGCAAAAATAAAAAAAAAACACCTTACTCAAACTACTTATGTTACTGGTCGTTTTGATTTTTATTCGATTCCAAAGATAGATTAGGTACCTATATCTGTTAATTATTTTGTGATAATATCTACTTCATCCCAGAAAATCTATGTACCTACAGCCTACCTATTATAGGTAACACACCTAATTAAATGTTTGAACTCATTTTCTATGATGGTACTTAAACTGATTCATAATCTTTCAACGGGTGAAATTGAGTTTTCAATGGGTTTTTTCAACATTCGAATTTGATTCCTGTCTAAATTTGTTTATTCAATTCACACTCTAGAACTGATGATGCTAATTTTCAATTTGAACTATAATTGGGGTTGGTGTCGTCAATAAAAGTATGTAATATGATTATACCAAATGTAGGTAATTAAATTAAAAGAAAAAAACATCTAAATATTAACATAGGTGCGTCAAGTTTGTGAGTTGGATACCTACATATAGTAGGTACACATACCTACATACTTACTTACCTATAATAATTTACTGTTTTTTTAACTAGGTAAATATACTTAACCAAACTCGATAATTTAAAGTTTAAATTTTAACAAGTATTTTCTTTTTCTATTGACGACTTTAGAAGCAACTTATGATATTAAAACACAGTTTATACCATTATTATCAAATATTTCAAGTTAATGGTGAATTAGTCCATATTTGGGTTAGAACATTTACATCTCCCACGAAGGAATAAGGAATGTCCTACTTATGATACGTACCTATGTAAATTAGCCTAGGTGTGTAAGTTTCAAGCATAACATAAAATAAGCTAACAATTCTTACCTTGGTCGATTAATCTGGTGGCATTTGGAAGTTTGTTTTGGTCGATCGATAGCTTCTCAGCCAAGAGCTCTCGTACATATTCCCCGGCTTTTTGATTTAACGCGCTGGATTCTTCGGTTTCGCCGTCGATACTTTCTGTGGCCGTTTCTGGCATGTTCTTCCGTTTAAAATTATCAGTGTAACTCGCGTAATCGCCGTTGGAATCGTATTTATCTGCCATCGATTTTATTTGAACCCCGTTTATACACAACAATGGCGGAAATACGAACGACTCCACTCCGCAACTACACAAAACAGATGACAAGATGACGAAAACGAAAATGAAATAGTCATGCGCATGTGTTGTTGGTTGCGGGATTTCAGGATGAGCGAACAGTATTATGAATTATTGATAGATGTCGCCGTATGCTTTCTAAAAAAGTAAAGTCCCTAGATCGACATTTAAAAGTCTTGTTACAAACGCAGTAAAAGGTAAAAGCACTGAATTAAAGGAATATTAAAAATACAGTGGCTCTGACTGTGAATAAATAAGGGCAATAGGTACATTGCCCTTATTTATTCACAGTCCGAGCAGAGCCATTGTATTTTAAACTCATAGTAAATTATCTTTTAAGTAAAGGTACTGTAATATACAGTGTATACAATGCTTGAAATAATAATTAAATTAAGTAGGTACTTTTATAAGTTTAATAACATAGAGGTACGTAGGTAGGAAAAATTAATACCTAGATCTTTGACAAAGACAATAAATTAGTTTATATTCTTTGTCTTTCCATAGGATTGCCAACCGTCCTGCTTTTTGGAGGATGTCCTCCTGCATTTGAGGTTCTTTGTCATGCGTCCTGTCGAATGTCGAGATCTCTCGCAGGACGCGAAAAGCCCTGAATTTCAGATATTTTACTGAATTTACTAAGTACTAATCTTACATTGATCACTTACAAATTTGTAATATATCTAATAAATACTGTTTAATGAGGTTTTATTTCTAAATAGGTAACATATTCTAAACATATTAAAAATAAATATTTCGTTAACTTTAGAGATCATTTTTATGATGAATACTTAGAACCAGTGGCGTGTCGAACCTTTCAAGGCGGGGGCACAGCTTTTTTGGAAGTAGGGGGCATGGGATTAGAACATAGTTTAGGTGTCAGAAGGATATGTAAACCAAATAAAATATTCAGAGATGTTTAACAAATTAAATTTACCTACTTGTGGTTTGAGAAAGATATTCATTGATACCATAACACCTGATATATTTTGGTATACATTTTGTATGGTTAATTTCGTCTGATTTTCAGAGTTTAACATTTTGTAGTCCTGGTATTTCCATTTATATCAATTAAAAACCAATTAGGTATCTACATAAGTAGGTAAATCTTTGGTAGGTACCAACTAAATTGTACCTACTGTAATAAAATAGCCTAAAATCATCCCTCAGAAATGTAGGTAGTTGGCTGATATTGTAACCGGGATCATCTCTCAGAAATGTAGTTGGCTGATATTTTAGCAATCATCAAGCTATTATTTATCCTATTATTTACCTTAACTTCTTCTCATTAATGCATTCTCATACATTTTCAGTCAAATACCTACAATTTCATCTTGCCATTTCCCTGAAATATTCACAACTCTACGAGGTAAAAGAGCAAACAGCTCTCTATACCTAAAAACATATCTAGCTTTACTACCTAGCTAACTCGCTATACTTATGTGTGTAATGTAGGTACTTCAGTGTAGTGTGTATCATTGCAATATCCTGCTTAGATAAGTACATATAAATATTAATATCAAATTGTGGCTTCATTCAATTTTGATGAGGGACCCAATTCCCATGCCTAATTTGGTTCTCTATGATGTTAATTAAGTAGGTAGGTACGTCAAATTGCGATGTGGATAATTGCCTTGGTGTACGAGGACATCAAATAGCAAATTCTGTAAAATATAATATAGAACTGACAACACCAATGCCTATGTTCAGAGAAAGAGAATATAATTTCATATACTTTTAACATGATATTGACATAACTTTATAAAAATATGACTAAATGTACAGGGTATGTCACGACGAGCTGAATTGATTTATACATATATGGAGAACTAGAAGAGGTAAAATTTTGCGTGTGGGGCTAATTGTTGGTGCTGACTTTTTAAAAATATTTTTGACTTATTGCCACTTATTTTAAACGGAATACTAGATTTTTATTCCATTTTGAATTCTTTGATAAAATTAAGGATTATTTTATTTAGGATTCCTAAAGGATACTTTGAATCTGAAAACCAATTATGATCTCCTCATGAAGGGCCTATCTCCCTTATTTGAAGGCTTAGAGGTTTGAGACTTCGCCCTTATCCCTGGCACCCCAGTGACGGTGTTGCCAGATTGTGCACAATTTCCCTAGGGCTGGGAAAAAAGTAGATTCAAAGTGTTCAGAAATAACATCACATGACTCTTAAAAAACTATATTTTCTTTTCATACAGTAGAAAAAGATTCGTATCAACATTGGCCCTCAAATAATTTTTAAGGGATTATGATATTATTATGAAGGACTTTTTTTGAAATAGTCTTCGACGAATATTTGGAGTAAATCCATTTTTTGTTTAATTCTAATCACCATATTCAATCATTGAAAAACTCGATGAGTTTTAGTGTTAGTTACTTATACGGACTTGAAAAAAATAAATCCTGCACATAATAGTTCACGAAAATATTAAATTGTAAGAGAATATACCATCAAGATTTTTAATGAAAGGTCTACCATAAACCAGAGACAACCGATTCAATATTACCGAACTAATTTGCATATGTACTTGCATGTCTCATGGTTGTCTCTGCATAAACTTTGATTGAAATATCAAGAAAGCGAACAGGAATGATAACGTTTGTAGTGGCGAGATACAGTGAAATACACCGTAGTGCCCTCTTTCGGTCTTTGCTACTACCTGTCTGACAATTAATTATTGTCTAATTGACAGACAAGTAACGATCTGCTTTTCTGCAGATGCCATTACAGCGACCTCTATTTGTCATTGAGGAAGACAATCCTATTTATTTATTTGGAGATGCCGAAAACAACTACCCACGGGCAATATTCCCCGACTGGCGTTGCGTTACATCAACATCTCCATCGGCATATTGGCCGTGGAGTAGTTGTTTTCGGCATCTCCAAATAAAGAAATGTTAACATTTTAATACTTTGTACCTCTTAAAGATAGTGAACCAGTGGGTACAACTGACGGAACTAATTCAATTTTTCGTGTATACACGTTGTATACAAAAGAGAGCGAGTTATTAAAAGTAACAAATATCTTAATTAAACCGGATTACATTTAAAAAACAATATGTTTCTATATAAGTATAAAGTGCTATTGAGAAATAAAAGCTGCCCCACTTTTTCGAACAGGTGTCTTAGCTTCACTTCAGTTGTTGCAGTGTTCCCGGAAAATGGCTGGATTTTCCCTGAAACGTTAAACGGAGCAGGATGTCCTTAAATCAATATTTACTCATCGAAACTGGCTTGTAAGTGCACTGAAATTTCAATTTGGCGATAGTCAGAGTTGGAATAACGTTTCAATGTGGATTAAATACCTTGTAACACAAAACCAACAGTGCAGTAACGCACAAATGCACAAATCAATTAGGTATTAGGTACATAATCGAATTTTAAAGTATGTTTTGCAATAAAAGTGTCTCCCTCGAAATGAAGTCGAGGTGTTTTGACCATGCACTGTTGGTTCGAATCCAGCTGCATTTTGTATAGTGGCGGCTGGCGGCTCGTGATTTTCACGGCTAAGTCATAAGTCATAGAAATTATGAAAAATATAGAAAAACGGATTATCTTGTGAGTGAATTTGAATTTTTTTCATAATATACGGTAAAATATATCAAACAACATGGATATGACATCACATTTGGATGTGACTGTTTTAAGGGGCAGGGGTGATATTTATATTACATATAATACCTATAATAAATAACTCAGTTCACAGATATGAATGTCCAGATAGGTATGTCCATTTACCCTTAATAACGATTCAGAACCAAAATTTTATTTTGTATTAACAACTAATATACCTACCTTACTTTATAAGCGGCAGACTCATTTTGAAAGATATATTAAATTGACTAATAATCTATTAAAAACTAAAATCGTTGTCTTTGCAGGATATCTCGCTTACTATAAAAGATACAGGGACAGGGATGCGATTTTTTTCAATACTCTGCTAGTTTTTTTAGGAAGAAAATACCTATGCTACAGGCAGATTTGTCATATCCTGATTGGTTTTTGAATTACACTGAACTCCATTTGAAGTGGACCAACGAAATTTAGGGTCAAATTTAAGCTTCGGTAAATTTCGAACCCAGTGGCGTAGAACTATGAATTTTTTTTTATTGTACAGGTCTATCATTCTAGCAAAATCATATATGTTGTGTACGTCTCCAGCTTGTTTATTTTAAGAGATACAGAGGATTTAGTGGAACTATGGTTTTTCCGTAAATTTCAAATGCATACACAACCTGTACTAGTAGAACGAGAATGATGGGAGTTCTTTCTTTTTGTAGCCTAATTCATGGGCTTCATTTCCGTTTTTGATTTGTTTTTTTAAACCCAGTATTTTAAGAGAAATGAAGGTTTTCGTAAACCACTGTTTTTGAAGTAAAAAAATCTCTTAAAATTTTGTTGAAAAAATGTAGGGTGGCTTTGGAAAAATTGCTTTATTGGAAACTGTCAAATTTAACAAAATAGACTTGTTTTCTAATTGTCACACTAAATAGCGAAATAATGGCACGTTTATCAATAGATCAATTAAATCAGGCAGTTGGTATGTTAATTAGTGGAAGCAATCAAAGAAATGTGGCAGCATTTTTTGGTGTCAGTCATAGTGTTATAAGTCGTGCATGGGCAAGACATCAATTAAATTCCGTTCATTTTCGCCATGGTGGAGGTCGTGTTCGAAAAACTACTGCTAGAACTGATAGATTAATACGTTTCATTACCAGAAGAAGGAGAACTGTTGTGGCCGCAGAATTAGTAGAACATGTTCGAGAAGTGAATAATGTAAACATATCCCAAAATACAGTTCGGAGGCGATTACATGAAGTAAATTTGAGGGCAAGACGACCAGCTAGACATCCCACATTATTAATTGAACACAAGAGGAATCGTCTATATTTTTGTAGAGAACATTTGAACTGGAATTTAAATCAGTAGAGCAACTGTCTATTTACGGATGAATCGAGGTTCAAATTAAAAAGAGCTGAGGGCCGTACTAGGATATGGCGAGAAAAAGGTGAACGTTACCAAGAAAACTGTATGATCACAGTGGATCCCTATGGAGGGGTGTCAGTTACAGTATGGGCTGGTATATTCACAGGTGGAAGGACCGAGCTAGTCGTCTTAATTAACCAAACTATGAATGCAGAAAGGTATCTAAATCAGGTTTTACGACCTATTGTGTTACTCTTTGCAATTCAGAGACGACCTAACTTTAGTTATGTAGATGATAACGCAAGACCACATCGAGCTAGAATTACAAATAATTTTTTTGAAGAAAATGAAATTCATAGATTAATATGGCCTTCCCGATCACCGGACCTCAATCCAATTGAACATGTGTGGATGTTCTTGGAAGACGTTTAAGGAATCGTCGTAGACAGCCTGTCAATCTTAACGAATTGGCTAACGCCGTTATGGAAGAGTGGCCCCTGGTGAGTCAAGATGTTATAGACAATTGCATAAATAGCATGACGAGGCGTTGCCAGGCTGTAATAACGGCAAGAGGAGGTGCAACAAGATATTAATAAATAGTAGTTGTTAATGTTGTTATTTCATTCTCTTTTCCTGTTTATCTGTTTTGATTTATGTTTTTTATTTCTATAGAATTAATTTAAGTTACTAGGTGTTCCACATCCTTAAAAATGTATAACCTAATATGGCACATGCAGTTATTAAAAATTTAATAAATTTCATACATTTTTTCAACAAAATTTTAAGAGATTTTTTTACTTCAAAAACAGTGGTTTACGAAAACCTCCATATCTCTTAAAATACTGGGTTTAAAAAAACAAATCAAAAACGGAAATGAAGCTGTGAATGAATGTAGTTTTTCGAACACGACCTCCACCATGGCGAAAATGAACGGAATTTAATTGATGTCTTGCCCATGCACGACTTATAACACTATGACTGACACCAAAAAATGCTGCCACATTTCTTTGAGTGCTTCCACTAAGTAACATACCAACTGCCTGATTTAATTGATCTATTGATAAACGTGCCATTATTTCGCTATTTAGTGTGACAATTAGAAAACAAGTCTATTTTGTTAAATTTGACAGTTTCCAATAAAGCAATTTTTCCAAAGCCACCCTACATTTTTTCAACAAAATTTTAAGAGATTTTTTTACTTCAAAAACAGTGGTTTACGAAAACCTTCATATCTCTTAAAATACTGGGTTTAAAAAAACAAATCAAAAACGGAAATGAAGCCCATGAATTAGGCTACAAAAGGAAAGAACTCCCATCATTCTCGTTCTATTAGTACAGGTTGTGTATGCATTTTAAATTTACGGAAAAAACATAGTTCCACTAAATCCGCTGTATCTCTTAAAATAAACAAGCTGGAGACGTACACAATATATATGATTTTACTAGAACGATAGACCTGTACAATAAAAAAAAATTCATAGTTCTACGCCACTGGGTTCGAAATTTACCGAAGCTTAAATTTGACCCTAAATTTCGTTGGTCCACTTCAAATGGAGTTCAGTGTATATGGATAAGGTGTAACCAGAGACTTATATGTAGATTCTATTCGTCTCTGGTGTAACTGAAAATTTTCAATTTTCATGCACTGCTCGTGTTTCGGTATCAAAAAATAACAGTATGAAATAACAAATGATTTTATTAATTTTATAAAATATGAGTTAAGTTAGCAGGTAGTGTTCATTTTGTATAAATATATTTTTTCAAATCAAATTATATAAAATATTCTTTAAAGTACCAAAAGAATTCTTACTTATTATGCATAGCTTATCCAGAATTTTTATTCAATTTAAAATGTTTTATTTATTACTAAAAAGAAGTACCTCCTTACCGACTATTATCATAGTGGAAGTGAAAGAACGATAAATCTGTTACTAAAAATACAAAAAAATATGAAGTACCTAAGTGGAAATTAACAGGACAAAATTATTTTGGGATGTAGGTACATCTTAACTTGGCTTTAAACTCGGAATAATTTTGACTCTAACTTGAAATTGCCACTTTAAACTAGGAGTTTAGACTTTATATCGATGAAATGAACGTTAAATTATTACCAAAGCTTGCTCTAACCTTTGGTAATTTAAACTTGATGACATAAACTGACCTTAACTGAATAATTAACTAAAATTCAAAATCGTCATAATAGTGTTAAGTAGACATAATTATATTAAAATGTTGTGATGCAAGTTCTCTACAATTGGTATAAACTTTCATGCGTATACCTAGTAATCACATAAGTAACTATTAATAACTATAGATAGAGATAGACAGTCAATCTAGACACCTTATTCAAAGTTCTAAATTTTATCTTCTTCCTTGTCCTCCGGCGATACCAGCTCATCTCTTATTTACTGCAGAGCGCATCACTGCAAACCGCCTATATCCAAATTTGGTTACCAGCGAGCGATAGCAGAAATCACATTTATGCCTCGGGCTAAGCAAATATTCCTTTACCCTATATTATATGTAGGGCACATGTCAGAAATATGGGCGCTGGGAGTTCTTTCCCGAGGCATACGCCTGACTGTTTCTTATTTTTTATTCATAAGTTCGTATTGAGGTCTTGCGTTGCTCAGATTCATTCGAAATGCGTTTTAAAGGCCCCATCCAAGGTCAGAGTTATTTCATTAAACTCATAAAAATGTGTCACTTATGTGTTTTAGTTATAGTTTATGCGTTCTAAATTAGAATATTGTTCCTCAGTCTGGTTTCCAAAATATGGAACTCAATTGGATGTGATCAAATAGCGTTATCCTCCCATTAGATATTCGCAAAATTCACTATTACCCGAATGTAAGGTGACAGTGTCGGAACGCAGCAAATGCGTCAAACTGTATATGTATTGTATATTGTGCATTTCTTAATGTATTGTTCTGAAATGTTGCCCAAACTCTAGTTAGCTTAAAATATTGTTATTGAATTGTAATTAAATATGACTCGTTTAAATTCAAGATACCATTGTACAGGGTGATTCACTTTCGAGTGTGCAACATGGGTATCTCGCTTATTATAAAAGATAGACTGTAGGTTTAAATTCGGCAAAGTTGCGGAATTTTGTGCTCAATAAGTTGGCATAAATAAAACCCCCATATCTGTTTTTGTTTTTGAGTAAGAGGCAAAAAAAGATTTTTTCCGGTTTTCGTTTTCTGGCCATAACTTCTATATTCTTGAAAATATTGGCTTATCGTTTTCACATTATTAGGACACTTTCTTGAGACAAATACGATGCCGTAAACCAAAATGCCACTTCTATTGTAAATCATCGTCAACTTTATTTTTTCTTATGGGCACCATATTAGTTTTTCTCATATTTGAATAAACCGATTTTTCTGAATACAACAATATAATATATGTTAATATTTGCCTAAAAAATAAGGGCATTATGAAGGAAAATAGGTATTTTTTTGAAAATGTCTAGTTAGCCATGGCCATGACAGTCAGTTCTTGACAAACCACAAATGTCACTGATAATTGTTATAAACTGCATCTGTGGAGTACTTTTTACATTGACTAACGATGTATACAAACCGAAGACAAACAAGATATAGATATTTATTACAGATGTAACAAAAATTAAACAGAACAATTGAAGAATATTTAAACACATAACCTGAAAGACGACAACCATGCAAGACATATATTACTAAACTGCAGTGTAATTTAAGACATTATGGCAGATCCATACCTATTTCTTGGTTTAGAAAGACTGCCATAATTTCTTAAATTACAGTGCAGTTTAGTAATATATGTCTTGCATGGTTGTCGTCTTTCAGGATATGCGTTTAAATATTCTTCAATTGTTCTGTTTAAATTTTTGTTACATCTGTAATAAATATCTATAATATCTTGTTTCTCTTCGGTTGAATACATCGTTAGTCAATGTAAAAAGTACTCCACAGATGCAGTTTATAAAAATTGTAAGTGATATTTGTGGTTTGTCAAGAACTGACTGTCATGGCCATGGCTAACTAGACATTTTCAAAAAAATACCTATTTTTCTTCATAATGCCTTTATTTTTTAAGCAAATATTAACATATATTATATTGTTGTATTAAGAAAAAATCGGTTTATTCAAATATGAGAAAAACTAATATGGCGCCCATAAGAAAAAATAAAGTTGATGATGATTTACAATAGAAATGACATTTTTTTAAAAAACGGTTAACGGCATCGTATTTGTTTCAAGAAAGTGTCCTAATAATGTGAAAACGATAAGCCAATATTTTCAAAAATATAGAAGTTATGGCCAGAAAACGAAAAACGGAAAAAATTTTTTTTTGCCTCTTACTCAAAAACAAAAGTAGATATGGTGGTTTTGTTTGCGACAACTTATTGACCACAAAATTCCGCAACTTTGCCGAATTTAAACCTACAGTCTATCTTTTATAATAAGCGAGATACCCATGTTACACACTCGAAAGTGAATCACACTGTACAGCGCTTTCGTAAAGTAGTGGATAAATTCGTAATTTTATAAATACTCAATTTTTTAAAAATAGCTCTCAACCAGCTTGATACCTATCGGACAGTAGGAGACATATGCTAACAAATCAATAAGCACATTAAGTGTACAACTAAACAATTCGAATTCGAATCTATCTGGTAACATACTGTCCTCTTTCTGCGCTGGTTAACGTCCCATCTGTATCTTTCCAGTAGCTGTCATAACATTGGAAGGTTTCTGGACTGTAGACAGCCCACTTTTGTCCAGGTTGTAAATACAATGTGGCTCTATTATATTGTCTTCAAGTCGGTTTTGGTTGCCATAAAATTATTTCTGGGTTACTTTTATGAAATCCTCTAAGTCACTCTTTGCCGGCCATTCTTGTTATGTGGCTGAATATGTGCATGTTATTTTTTTCAGCGAAACAAACGCAAGTAGTCCCAGTTAGTTCGTTTCGCCAGATAGTCGCGACTCCAATAATTTAATCTGAGAGATCAACTCCTTTTCAGTATCCTTATCTAGTATCGATTCGAACCTACCAAGCGTTTTCCTTACTCTCATAGTCCTTTTATTCTTATTTCCTGCCCTTCGCCGCAATGTTACTACTTTGAGGTTTAATCATAGTAACAGTACTGTAATATGGTAGACAGCTATGCTTTCTAAATATTTAGAGAGACTTTTAGTGTATATTGATTCAATATACACTAAATTGAAGTTCCTAGATTGACAGTGTGTATTTAGAAGTATGTCAGTTTAGACGCTATGAAATTGTAGGATACTTTCCTACAATTTTTATTATATTTGAATTTTCTTTATTTCTGTTCTTAAATCAGTCCGACTTTAGACTGAATTTTGCCTTCATAAAACCCAATAAAACAAGTCAGAACTTGCGGGTAATATCATCGATATCCACTTCCGGAAATCTTTCCAACGTAATGCTGACTTATAGATTTACTAAAATTTGAGACGGTATTTATTAGATAAATGTTTTTTCGCTCAAGTCCACAAGCTTTCTAATGAAAAGAATTATGGTTTGCTGCGGGCCCATCTCTTTACATTTATCTAATCTATCCCATAACATAAATTTCGAGTGGAAGCTGAGATTTTATGTATCAGAAATTGCTTTTTTACCATTGTATTTGCGTAGTGCTTGGAAAATTTATATCTTTATAAAACGTACAGGGTGTCTCAATAGTGCAGGAATTTGACACGTTATCTATAGTACCTATAAAAAAGAGGAGCATATTTTACAGATGTCTCAAATATACAGGGTCATTATTTACAGTGGGTAATCTTCAAGACCATTTATTATATTGATTACCTTGTATATTATTGCATATTTCAATCCAAAATTTTGGTACGTGGACGTCAAACATTCTCCGGATTCAAACTATTATTCAGCAATTCTGTGTTACCATTTAATATTTTAAAGAAGAAATTTTAATATATTCCTGATGGTTCCCGTATATTCTTGATGGACGTACAGTAATTATGATTTGGAAACGGAAGTAACACGTATGGTGTCTGGATTAAGGAAACATTAGTTTCATTACGCATAAATTAGAAATGTTGAATAAGGACGCATAGTTTTAATAATTATATATTACTCGACAATATTTTAATACTTTAATACACTGTGTGGACCTTTCGGAAACTATTAGAGATACAGTTAGTTAAATTGGGCAAAAATTTGGTCAATTTTAGGCACAAGAAGCATCCAAGGTTACAATTCCAAGATTTCGTTCTTTTAAGTAGATAGAGTATGAAAACACAAAACGTGTATTTTTTGGAAACGTCCATAGCTCATGTAATTGTACAGGGTGAGTCAACCATAGAGTAAAGTTCATTATCTCATTTGTTTCGAGAATTACGAAAAAACGTTAAATACAAAAGTTTTATAGAATATTAAGGTGCACAGTTTAAAATTATTTTTGAGTATACAGGGTGGTGCAAAAAAGCGTGGCGAATATAACATAAGTTTTTTTAAATGGAACACCTTATTTTTTAATTTATTTTTAGATTTTACATGAAATTCTATAACTTTTTTGTTAATAATGTCATATACCTAAACCCAATAGTTTTTCTAATATTTTAATTTTTTTAGAAAAATATTAGTTTTTACTCTTATAAGAAACTGACAGTACCGCCATTGTTTCTGAAGGTGGAATACTCAAATTTGGTACAAACGTTCTATAAGGATGACAAAAAAGGTATATGTAAATAAATTTGAGTTAAATGCTACAGGGCCTTCAAAATAAATTTATACATTTCGACTATTTTAACTTAAAAAATTTCAATTTTTTTAAATGGCACACCCTGTATATTATTATTTTTTCTGATAGATTTTACAAAAGCCTTCAACTTTTATTGAGTATGTCATATACCTAGTTTTCATAATTTGCGAGTTATTTTGATTTTATTCATTTTTACACTTGTTTTTATTACACTAACGGATTCATTGGGTGGCCCCCTCGATCATGTGACTTAACACCTTCAGATTTCTTTTTGTTAGACCACTTTAAAGATCGTGTTTATGTGAATTCCCCTACAACACCAGAAGATATCGAAAATAGGATACGAGATACCTGGAGGACATTAAACATCCTTTATGCTATGGAACATGCAAGAAAATATAGTAACAAGACTAAACATGTGTATCTAAGTAGACGGGCATATTTTTGATCATTGATTACTCCATAATAATTAAAAGTAAGGTAGTTAGTAGGGAAATTATTATTATTTATATTAGTTTATGTTTCCACAATAGCGTAGGTAAGTGTAAAAAAGAATAAAATCAAAATAACTGGCAAATTATGAAAACTAGGTATATGACATAGTCAATAAAAGTTGAAGACTTTTGTAAAATCTATCAGAAAAAATAATAATATACAGGGTGTGCCATTTAAAAAAATTGAAATTTTTGAAGTTAAAATAGTCGAAATGTGTAAATTTATTTTGAAGGCCCTGTAGCATTTAATTAAAATTTATTTACATACACCTTTTTTGTCATCCTTATAGAACGTTTGTACCAAATTTGAGTATTCCACCTTTAGAAACAATGGCGGTACTGTCAGTTTCTTATAAGAGTAAAAACTAATATTTTTCTAAAAAAATTAAAATATTAGAAAAACTACTGGGTTTAGGTATATGACATTATTAACAAAAAAGTTATAGAATTTCATGTAAAATCTAAAAATAAATTAAAAAATAGGGTGTTCCATTTAAAAAAACTTATGTTATATTCGCCACGCTTTTTTGAATCACCCTGTATACTCAAAAATAATTTTAAACTGTGCACCTTAATATTCTATAAAACTTTTGTATTTAACGTTTTTTCGTAATTCTCTAAACAAATGAGATAATGAACTTTACTCTATTGTTGACTCACCCTGTACATTTACATTCATCAAATTTTCAGAACAGGTATAGCAGGTAGCAATCTTCAAAATAGGTCTCTAAACAAATTTAGGTCTACTAGATTTTTCGCTAGCATAGGTAATCAATTTTTGTTTTTCTTATGGGCACCATATTTTCCGTCGCCATGGGGCGATTTTCAACCATGTATAATTTGTATAATATGCATATCTTCAAAAACGAAAAACTGCGTCTTTAACAGCTCGACCTATTCCTATTTGCAGTTTCATATGATCTTGCTTACACTTTGATTTTTAGATAAGCATATACAAAAAATCCAGTGGAGTGAGGACTGGTGTCCTAGCAGACCATCTTATTGGTCCCCGGGCACGCATAGAAAAACAACAGTTGAGTATGCTATCGCAAAATCTAGTAATTCTACATTTTTTAAAGACCGATTTTGAAGTCCTTGCTCACTGCTATCCCTCTCCTGAAAATTTGATGATATGTATCTTTTATAATAAACGAGCTATGGACGTTTCCAGCAAATGCTCATTTTTTTCACCATGCATCTAATTAAGGAAAGGAATTCTTGGAAATGTAACCTTGGATTCTTCTTGGGCCTAAAATTATCGTACATTTTCCTAATTTAACAAACTTTGTGCCTCTAATGGTTCGCTTGACGCCCATTGAGTTCATCTTAAACTGGACATAGTATATTCTTGCATTTGTAGTTCCTTTTCTAGGATTTTGCTCTAATATCCACATGCATAAAAGTCGGCATGCATACCTAACGTACACTAAAAGTTGATTTTATTTCGGAAACAAATTAATAAAAGCTAATTCTGGTTGCGAGAATGGGAAAAAGGTGTCGCAATCAAAATAATAAATCCGGTTATGAAAAAAATGTTAATTTTTGCATTGAAATAAAAAAAAAACAGGTAAATAGCATTTTATTTTGCACAACCCCTTTCTGGTCCATTTGGCGTAGGAGTTTATTTTTTAACATTTTTATATTTTGACAAGTTTGACAAAATACCAAACTATCCTGAGATCAGTACTATACGCGATTCTTGCTAAGCAATACGCTACCTACTGGCGGCACGCACAACTAACGCATGTGGTATTGGTTCAGTTTTGCGTATGTATGTCTATTGTGAATTTTGAAATATCCGTTGTTATATTAGTTAATTGCTTTGATTAGATATGAATCATTATTGTTGTGAGCGTCATTGTTCCTCTTGTACAAAGAAAAACCCCGAGATCAGTTTCATACTTTTCCAAAAGCGGGAAAATCTGAAGCTATCGCGGAAACTATAAGTTGAGCATTACAGAGTTACAGGAGACAAGTATGAATAAAGAAGCTAAAGAACACAGAGTTGAGAGTGTGCTCTTTACCTTTCTCTAAGGATGACTATTTCCATAAAGGTATGTTATGCCGTATGCCCAATAAAGAATTTGACATACTTTGAGGTTAAGTTTCATTTTCCCCCCTTTCAAAATAGTTTTACCCCTTTCAAAATAGTTTTACAAGCTTTTTACCTGGTTTAAAGTTCTCGACAACAAATCTTTGATGAATAAAATTTCAAACGTCAGTGTCAGTGAACATAGGTTAGTATAGGTTACTGCCATTTTGGCGCTTCGATCTTAAAATGAATCGCGTATATAATGATACAAGTAAACTGACAATATTTTTTCCGGTGTCACACAAACACACACAAACTGGTTCGAATAAACTTTTATTTTCGCGCAAATGGAAGGTGAGCCCTTTCAAAGTCGAGCAATTGCATTTACAAGGACTGTGACAAAACCAGAGAAACACCCGGTACAAACTCGAAAGCGCACATTGCTATCTTGGGATATATTTTCAGGATGTGTTTCTTTTTCCAAAAAGAATGCCTCATACTTTGCGGTATATCTCCGGATATCCCAATAAAAATAGCCGAGATTACCGCGTTCAGGTACGTATAGGTCACAGTGGGCTTAGGGCGGGCCACCTGAGAGCCATCTGTCGGCAGAGTCGCTCATTAAATCCGTGGTCGTTAGCCCTAACGATGAACGTGACGTTTCGCATCCCCTCTCGCAATCTATTATGGACAGCATCCTGTCTGATAAATCTTACGTTTCAGTTTATCTGGCATTTTGGGATGATTTATGCAATGGTTCTCGTCAAAATCGTTTTAACTCGTTGCATTGGTGGAAGTACTGGATTTCACAGAGTGGAGTTATCCAGAATTATGGTAAATCATTAAACAATACTGACAGTAGTTACCTATTGTGATTTAAAATATTAGTTATTATTATGAGAACGATAAGTTCGTCCCTTTAGTGTAGACCGTATAACGACAAATTTTCGTTATTTAGAAGTTATAGGTAAAGGTAAAAAAATATAATAATTGACGGCACGTTGGGCGCCAATTGTATAACGATACTTCTCTTAAATTAGTTTATGAGCAAAAAGATACTATAGCGTTGAAACTCTCTAGCAGCGATGAGCAGAGTGAAGTACTGCAGGGTTATTTATTAGCTGCCAAACTTGGGCGCCATCAATTGATCTTTTTTCATGGTATAGAGTAAAGGTATAGTTCCTATCTAAGTGAAGACAATTGCAAAAAAACACTTAACAAAAACAAAGTTAGTGTTTAATGTAATGATATCCAACTATACATTTACGAAAGTTACACACATAGCAGAAACATATAAAGTAAATTATAACAGACACTTTAAAATTTATAAGAAGGAGAGAGGATTTTGCTGTAATAAAGCTCGACAGAAAAATGTAGTTTTTAGATACTTATTTACAGTCCGCGAGGTAACAGTAAGGGCCCTTAAAATCTTTCGCACACACGACCTATGCATAGGGTAAGTTAGTAGAATAAGGCACGGTATACGTAAAGTGTTCAAGATGCACTTCTAAAATAGGTAGATAGTAAGGTTCTCACATAAGTTAAAGGTGGTGCAGAACTTAACGTTGTTCATACGTCTGCTGTCCAGTCACAACTAACACGTACTAAACGATCATTTTTTCCCCTAATCACTATAGAAATGATCAGATTTGGGTTGCTGATTTATTACACTTTTAATATGTCGTTTCATCAGCTTTTTTCATGCAAAATTCAGAGCTGCCTAATTCACAAACTGCTCTACGAGCCCTAACAACTAAATATTGGGACAAGATAATATTTTGGAAATAAAACAATGGCTTATCAAAACGACTGAATTATTTTGTTTATTTTTTTTAAATACAAACATAACAATATATTCTAGACTATTTGAAAACATTTTCGTGCCATGGTAAAGGAATAGGCATCAATCATAGCGTACTTTGTCATTGGAAGGTCAAATTTGCTGACAACTAAATGTTGGGACAAACAAGAAGCAACTTTAATTTAATACGGGGTCACATCGCCCTTAGCTTTAACGACTGCTTGAACTCTTGCAGACATTGTATTAACCAAGAACTGACACGTTTGAGGAGAAAAATTATCACAAATCTCTTGTAGTTTTGTCTGCAAATCAGAAATAGTGCGTTGAGGATGATTTCTTAAATACTGCTTCATTTTATGCCACACAGTTTCTATCACATTTAGATCCGGAGTGCTGGCTGGATGAGATAAAACCTTTATATTATTATCACCAAACCATTTTTTGGAAGATTTTGCCGAATGACATGATGCTCCATCTTGCTGGAAGATGAAATCCTCATTAGGAAACAATTTTGCGCGCTAGGTAAAAGTGAGGTCTGAAGTATCTTTTGTTATTTTTAAGCATTTACAGTACCATCTATAAATTTTAAAATGCATAAGCCCCTTGCCGACATGCAGCCCCAAACCATAATTCCCTTTGGAAACTTCACAACATATTTTAAGTCTTTATGAAAAGCTTCTGCTTTATTTCGTATTATTCGTTTACGGTGATCTCCAACGCAAACATCAAATTTCGCCTCATCACTAAATATTATTTTATTCCAGTCATTTTATATCCACAGAAGTTTAGATTTTGCCCAACTGTAACGGCTCTTCTTTTGAATCTCTGTCAATAGCGGTTTTTCTTCGGCCTAAATACGAATTTGGATCAATTTTTTGCTAATGGATGAACCATACAAAACTGAACTTACCTTGTAAAATCCCAAATCGCATTTATGAATGTATTTTCGGCAACATTCTCTAGATAGATTTAATCCACTTGCCCTGTTCCATTGAGCAGTTATGCCTCGAACGGTACTTCTTCTCATTGATTTGCATAATTTAACTAAATTTCGTAAATCTCTTTGTGAAACAACTTTTGGTCTCCCCGAAATTTTACCTCGAACATCCACATTGGCAGACTCACCATATTTTTCACTATATTATAGACTGTGGTCTTTGGAATAGGTAAATTACTAGAAATTTAACGCATTTTCGCGCCCACACTGTATTGGTGAATGATAATTTCACGTAATTTCTGTTCGGTAGCCTTTCCACGACCCATTATTCCAATTTAAATTAACAAAATTTAAATATTTCAACAAATACTGTTACTGATAACTATTTACGTCACTTACAAACTGCCAATGAATAAATAAAACGTTTTTTTGATGTTTATATAGCGTTTTTTAAACATTTTAAATGTGAGATTTGTGGTTGTCCCAACATTTAGTTGTCAGCCAATTTGGTCTTCCAATAACTAAATACGCTATGATTACTACCGATTGCTTCACCATGGCACGAAAATGTGTTCAAATAGTCTAGGATATATTGTTATGTTTGTATTTAAAAAAATAAACAAAATAATTCAGTAGTTTTGATGAGCCATTGTATTATATCCAAAATAATACCTTGTCCCAACATTTAGTTGTTAGGGCTCGTATATTACATCTCTTCGCCATCTTTTTTCTTCTCCATCCTCTCCAATCCTACCTCGTTCTTTTACGTCACCCATCCGCTCACGTTCTTAACACGAGATGCAGTCACTATATTGTTTTGAACTTTCGATTATGCAAGCCTAGGACTATGTATTTAGATAGACATAGCGAACATTAAAACACATATATTGAAGTCAGGATTATAAAGGGTGTCCCCGTTTTTTCGTTCATAACTTTGGCAAAGGATAGAGCATGCAAAAATAATAGGGTTTTTCCTATAAAATTTTTTTCTAAGACGCTTCGTTGTCGTTATACGGGGCGTTCAATTTTTAAAAACAAATTTTATTTTCTTTAATATTTACTAAACCTATAAATATTTTTTGTTGAAACTTGGCACACACTAATAGTGATAAAAATGTAATATTTTGACGTAAAAAATATTTTTCGACTAAAGACAGTGCCGTATTTATGGGGTTTTGTTAGCAATTAAACCCCCTAAACTTCTACGCCAATGACGAAAAATGATTTTTCGATACAGATGTTAGTATTTTGATCCTTTGTCTAAAAAAAAGTACTCTTGACAAATATCGCTAGGAAGTCTTGTTTTTGAGATATTTGGATCATTTAACAAAGGTTGGCTTATGAAATTATTTAAATCTTGGCTAAAAGTTAGTGTAAAATTAAGTAGGCATTGCAAGTTTCAATTTTTAACAATAGTATTGACATATGTCATGTTTAATCAGTTTGTTTAATTAGTGTTGGATGTATCTAGTTTGAGTAATTGGTTGAAATTAGTTACAGTTATAGTTTAAATAAGTTAATAATGTCGTTTAGATTTACTAATCAAGAATACACAAATATACATTTTGTTTATGGATTTTGTAACGGAAATTCCGTAGCTGCTGCAGCTGAATACCAAAGACGGATTCCAAATACAAGACATCTATCCCCAGCAGTATTCAGAAGAGTTCATCAGCATCTTTCAGAAGATGGTCCTGCACGTGGGAGAAATAATAATGTTTTAGTTAGAGGTAGAACTAGACGTGTTCTTCGGTTATTTGAAGAAACAAGATCTATGAGTGTTCGAACAGCTACTCACATTCTTAATATACCTCGTGTTACAATTTGGAAAACTTTGCACAAAGATCGTCAAAGAGCTTTACTTCTACATCCCGTACAAGCTTTACATCCAGGAGATAACGAAAGGCGTTTAGAGTTTTCCAATTTTATTATTAATTCCCTGAATAACAACGAACACTTTCTCCGGCAAATACTGTGGAGAGTCCCATTTTACTCAACGGGGAGTTATAAATTTTCATAACTTACATTTATGGGCCCATGAAAACCCGCATGGTATAAGACCGAGAAATTTCCAAGAAGAATTCAGTGTCAATGTGTGGGTTGGAATTTTCAACAACAATATTTTTGGACCATACCTTTACCGGATGGACTTAATGCCGCTACATTCCTTCAATTTTTGGAAACAAATCATTTTAACATGTGGGAGGAAATACCACTCCCCGAGAGAAGAAATGCTTAGATGCAATTAGACGGTTGTCCTGCACATTATGGACGGCAAGATCGGGAGTGGCTAGATACTGTCTACGGGGAAAGGTGGATTGGTCGAGGTGGTCCAGTTGCTTGGTCTGCTCGATCACCTGATCTCAATCCCCTAGATTTTTTTGTTTAGGGCTTCTTAAAAAAAAGTATATGCGACCCCAGTTAACAATAGAGATTTAATAAATCGTATTCGAATGGCTTGTAATGAAATAAATAATGGCATGCTAATTCGTACAAGACGTTCATTAAGAAATCAATGTCATCTTTGCATTCAAGAAGAAGGATATCATTTTGAGCATTTATTAGATTAAATCATTTGTAAATTATTATTGTTTTTGCCGTTTGTAATAATTATAATATTGTATTTGTAATATTATTTTTTCACATTAGGGTATACGCTGCGGGGGGAGGGGGTTGAAATGAGAATTTATTTCAACAAATTACACAAACTACAAGCAAACAAACTGATTAAACATGACATATGTCAATAGTGTTATACTGTTGTTAAAAATTTAAACTTGCAGTGCCTGCATAATTCTACAATAATAATTTTTAGCCAAGATTTAAATAATTTCATAAGATAACCGTTATTAAATGTTCCAAATATCTCAGAAAGGGGGCTTCCTAGCGAATTTTGTCAAGGGCACTTTTTTTTAGGCAAAGCATCAAAATACTAACTTCTGTATCAAAAAATCATTTTTCGCAATTGGCGTAGAAGTTTAGGGGGTTTAAATGCTAACAAAACCCCATAACTACGGCATTGTCTTTAGTCGAAAAGTATTTTTTACGTCAAAATATTAGATTTTTATCACGATTAGTGTGTGCCAAGTTTCAACAAAAAATATTTATAGATTCAGTAAATATTAAAGAAAATAAAATTTGTTTTTAAAAATTGAACGCCCCGTATAACGAGAACGAAGCGTCTTAGAAAAAAATGTTATAGGAAAAACCCTATTATTTTTGCATGCTCTATCTTTTGCCAAAGTTATGAACGAAAAAACGGGGACACCCTGTAGATTAACCAAGAAAGGTATTTTATTAGTTTTAAAAACGAGACCGTTACAACCGAACTATTTGAAATAACAAAATACAATTTGAGAGAGTTATACACAGCACAATTCTGTAAAAAAAGGCTTCATTTTCCAAAACGGCGCCTGGGTGTTATTTAAAATATCTTTTTAAATGGCACGGGAGATACCACGAAACATCTTTTGGAAGGTCTTTAATATTCCATCGATGTCTGTATCAGTGTATCAGTAGCATAAATCAAACTGTGGCATTTTGTGATTGTAACATTTCCTGTGTCCTTCAAGGTTCGAATTTAGGTTACATGTTTTGCAACATTACGATAAACGATATTGTGGATGACAGAATAGTGCCAGGAGATATAGATAATTCAAAAAATTTAACAAAACTTCCAGGGCCGTATTTAAAAAATTTGAATTGATGATGGTCCTGGGAACAACAAACACAACACAAAAAGTTGCTGTGAAGAAGTGTAGTTCTTTTTTCAATATCTACTCAAATAAAGTTGGAATAAAATAAAAACGAATTTCCAAAATTTATTTTTTTTTCAAATATTTCAAAAACCAATCAAGTTAGCCTTGACATTTTTCAGCCATTATGTTGGTCCCCTGATTGCCCAATTTTGCCCCCATTTAATCGATTTCGTGTCTTACCATTTGCGAGATCCCCATGCATCCACCCGAATTTGAACCAGCCTGTATCTACAGGGTGTCCACCTAGAGCGCGTAAGTACAATATCTGGGTTAATAAAAGAGATAACTTAATTTTTTTTCTACAGGGTTGTCTAATATCCCGAGATGCACAAAATGAAAATATATTTACATATTCAGGGTGTTCAGTTTTTCCTGGACAGGTACCAACTTCGTTTTTCTAAATGGAAATATATATTTTTTATTGCTTTTTCGAACTAAACCCTTGATTTTAGTAGGACTTTCATCAGCCTTCCCTATACCTAACTTAAACTGTTTTTGAAATATTGACGGGTGAATATTGACATTTTTGCAACTTTGGCACCCTGTAAAATCTAAATGGTTTGAGATCAAGCAAAACGGTTTGCACATTCCTATCTTAACTTTTCATAAGCTATCGTTTGGTACTAATTTCAGAATTATCCAAAAATTTAAAATTTTCTGAAAATTTTGAAAATTTTTTATTCCTGTATAAATTTGAAATTAGTATCAAACGATAGCTTATGAAAAGTTAAGATAGGAATGTGCAAACCGTTTTGCTTGATCTCAAACCGTTTAGATTTTACAGGGTGTCAAAGTTGCAAAAATGTCAATATTCACCCGTCAATATTTCAAAAACAGTTTAAGTTAGGTATAGGGAAGGCTGATGAAAGTCCTACTAAAATCAAGGGTTTAGTTCGAAAAAGCAATAAAAAATATATATTTCCATTTAGAAAAACGAAGTTAGTACCTGTCCAGGAAAAACTGAACACCCTGAATATGTAAATATATTTTCATTTTGTGCAGCTCGGGATATTAGACAACCCTGTAGAAAAAAAAATTAAGTTATCTCTTTTATTAACCCAGATATTGGACTTACGCGCACTAGGTGGACACCCTGTATAGTATAGGCCGGTATCTATATACATATAAGCCTTTTAAATTAATTGTCTAGGGCGCCATCTAGTTTTTTCTTAGATATTAAATACAATACATACATATTTAATGATGCAACTAACTGAATGTTACATTTTCAAAATCTCGACAGCCAGAATCATTTGAATTTTGGGAACAGAACATTTAGAGACCGTTTTAAATATGTGTATATATCCAACAACACCGTATTATTGGTGTTGTTGATATATCCCCATTCCATTTAAAATAAATATTCAAAATAAGGCGCCAGCAAAATTTTGGAAGAATGTCTACTTCTCCAAAAGGAGTATTTTACTTCTTGTACAAGGAGGCAGGACTACAAGGAATCAGGACTTTTAGTACTCACTGTATAAGATAGATAAGTATCCCGAGACGAGCGAACAGCCTGAAAATCTAGCGTATATTCTATAATATAACCTCTAAGCGCTGGTAAATGAGAAAACATCGGAGGTACAACCTGCACTATTTTCTATAATCTCTACTTGAGAATTTATTCTGTGTGTACCCCAGTTAATACGTTCTGGTACTTACATAAGACTTCATAAGTGAGTATACCCAAGTAATTCCCTTTAGTACACAATATTGAAGTTATACAGTTTTCCTGAAGGAACTTTGCTGGCTTGATTTATATTGCGTTCCTGGAAAATCATTATAGGGAGAAGAAAGAAAAATATCACAATAAGGTCGGACAGTGGAACTGAATTCCTGTACTTAATATTTTTATTATGTTGTCCTCCTATTGTTGTTAAAGAACAAAGTTGTTATATAGCAAACTATAAAGAATTTATTAAGGGAGTTTATTATAATGTATGACAGTGAAGCCTAAAACATATAACGATAACTTCGTTAGTTTTTTTTTTATTTTTAGATAAAGGTACAAATATACTTACTATAGCGATGAAATTCTCTTTCAGGGGTGAGCAGAGTGAAGTACGGTAGGGTTATTTATTATCGGCCAAACTTGGGCGCCATCAATTGGATCTTTTTTGATGGTATTTATTTAGTAAAGGTATAGTTCCGATCTAAGTGAAGACAATTGCAAAAAAAACACTTGACAAGAACAATGTTAGTTTTAATGTAATGATATTCAACTGTACATTTAATAACATTAAACACACATTGAAACATATAAAGTTACATATTTTAATAAGTACTCTCAAATTTAGATACAGCTACACTAAACTCGACATAAAAAGGTATACAGTTTTAGATATTTTCAGTCCGCGAGGTAACGGTAAGGGCCCTTAAATTCTTTCGCACACACACGGCCTAGGCTTAGGTAAGTTAGTAGAATAAGGCACGGTATACGCAAGGTGTTCAAGAAGCACTTCCAAAATAGATAGATAATAAGGTACTCAAATCAACTACAGGGGTTGCAGAACTTAACGTTTTACATACGTTTGCTGTCCAAGCACAACGAAATCGTAATAAACGATCGTTTTTTCTTCTAATCACTATAGAAAATCAAATTCAGGGTTGCTGCTGTATTACACTCGTAATATTTTTGTTCCATCACCTTTTTCTATCTCAAAAATTCAGAGAGACTTCTGCACCAACTGCTCGGTAATACGTCTTCTCGCCATGTTTTTTTCACTCCCCCTCTCGTTCTCTTACGTCCTCCATCCGCTCCCGCTCTTAACACGAGATGGCGTCACTATATTGTTCAGAATAGTCACTAGATAGACAGAGTAGCGCCTCCCTTTGCTTCGGGCATTTGCCGCCGATTCGCCATATTTTAGTATAATTTATAACACTAATCAATAAACAGATAATAAGAAATAATATTTTAAGTTTTTCTTTTGTCTTGTGCCATAAACTAATTCTAGCAATATTTGTATTTCCTTTTACCCAGAAACCTGTTGTGCAAAGGACTAAACGTGGCGGCCGGAGTGCGCTACTCTGTCTATCTAGTGACTCTAGTTCTGAACTTTAGTTTATGTAACCTAGGACTATGCATGGACATACCCAATGCACAACCACAGAGAGTGAAGTCGGGATTATAAGCACTTAATATACACAGAATACATAGAATAGTTTAAATACAGGAATGGTGTTTAACAAGAAGGTAAAAAATGAGAATGAGATAATAATTATTAGTTTAAATCAACTAAGAAAGGTATTTTATTAGTTACTAAAAACGAGACCGTTACAAACATTAATATAAAAATTTAGTTTATATCTGATGTATTTAGAAGGGAAGGAGGTAAGGAGGTCACTTTGAACTTATCTCTTATAAGTATAAAATATTTTAAGAAAAGTTTCCGACAGATGTGTCATGGCATGAAATTAAATGAACCGTGAACTCAATCGGTTGGTAAATGTAAATGTTCGGAAAGTATGGCTTTTTAAACAGGATTTATTAATTATATTGATCTTTGGTCTTCTAAAAAGTATTTAGAAAACTTCGACGTTTGACTTGTTACTTTCCACTTCTTGACTCTTGGCAAACTTTGACAAGCTGCTTTATATCTCAACATTTTCAGCGCAAATTTCTGCTGCATGTATTATATTCTATACAAACTATGTCGCATTCTTAGGAACCCGGATATTAATCATTGCTTAATATAAAATTTGACGTGATTTCAATTTGTCCAAATTATTAAGAGTGATTTATATTCCAGCTGCTTCGTATATTTTATCGTAGAAAGGGAATCTAAGCTTTATCTCTGCTCTTCAGCACACGTTGTACTGACTGCTTATTACTGCCATTTATTTATAGCACTCTGCGCTACTGTGGCAATTGAAAAATAAGACAAGGTAGGTGTTAGGGAGGGTAAGCATTCGAGACAACTTGTTTGTTGTGAACTGTGTTATATCTTATTACACAGTGCTTTCATTTCAAAGCGGGCCACCTTAAAAATATTTTTCGTTATACCTACCATGTAAGTGGACTATGTTGTGACATTGTTTTTCGAAATGTGACACTTTATATCTGTATTGACAGTTGTTATGACAACAGGCTGTAATATTTATTACGTCCCTCCTTACAGGACAATAATGGTAATACGAACTATGAATAAAAGTAGTACTAGAAATATCAGATTTAATAATAATAATAATAATAATAGTAATAATAACTTGATAATGTTTTATTAATATAGATATCAAAGCTAGGTAAGAAAAAATTAGAAAATGATTAAAAGTTACTGCATTTGCCAATTTTAAAAAAAGTGACGGTATGACGAAAAATCTCATATGCACCACAGGTCGTACAGTGCATAAAGCTAAAGGGTCAGTTGGCTCCTTTAGAGGTGCATCCCCGGCTACACAGCCACTCCGGACCTACCCCAAACCACCACCCAGGACGAGAGCGGCACTTGCTGCCGCCGCCCGAGACAGACTACCCTCGGTGGGTTAGACATGCAGGCTAAGAAAAAAGACAAGACAGAAAAGAGCCAGAAGATCCTACCCAGCCTGCAGGGTAGAGTCAGGACAGGAGGAGACCCCTCGAATTGCCCACACCTATCACTTTTTGTCATCGGGGTTGGTGAAGGATGGGGTTCACCTCTACGAGGTAGTCCAGGCCTACAGCGATGGGGAGAGTAAAGAGCGATAATCACGCTCGGCCCAAACCATCCCAGGTCATGACCACGGTCTATGGATATTGGCGCAGGTCGTACAGGCAATTTTATGATCTCAAATACTTGGAAACCCCGACCTTACGGGTCCCCGTTTGCAAACTGTATTTTCGACTATAAAATAATTGCACTTGCAACCCTCTACTATTAATTTTGAAATTTAATAACTACAAAAAACACGTCTATTGAAATATCGTTTAATTACACACACATTCGACAAAGAAATTGAAAGAGCATGCCTCAAAATTAAGTGGGAATAAAAACATGTCAAATGTACTTTGTACTTACACATACCTACACAATTTCTACAAAACGGCTATGAATCCTAAGATCTTTGTAGGGTAGTAGCGCTGCGTTTGCGCCGCGTTCTACGTCGCGTCTAGCGTCGCGATAAAAATCAAATACACAATGGAGTAACAAAGAATTGGAGCGTTTCGATTCGCGTTGCACATAGCGTTCATCAAGTCACAGCGTCACAAGCTCTTTAGAAGCGTCGATCATATGAAGGCGACGAGATGGCATCGGAAGAAGATCTAGCTGAGATTTAAATTGCCGAAGTTTACGGAAGACCAGCATTATGGAATTCTACATTAAGATCTATTAAAAATAAACATCTTCGAGATAAAAAAAATAAATTATTACATTAAATTATTATTATTAAGTAATATGGCGTTGTTTCTGTCAAGTAAAACAATGGGGATGCTCGAGTAAGACGAATTTTCACGACTAAAGTTCACTTCAAATGCGCATGTGTAAAATCAAGACGCTATGCGACAAGCGCCTTATTGATTCGTGTCGCTACGCCCAACGCGACGCAAACGCGACGCAAACGCGGCGCTACGTCTCTGCAAAGACCTTTAAAATTATTTCGCCTTACGAACTGAATGCAGCCCAGATCTGTTAACGTTAGCATTGTTAGTTATATCAATCTGTTTCAAATGTGTAAAGGAAAAGGCAGAACAAAATAAATCATTTTATTATCTATAAATCTATACCTCTAAACTAAAACTAAATTAATTCATCCCGAATCTTAAGAAAACTAAAACATAGCTGGAGATCGTGCATACAGTAAACAAAAAGAAATTTTAAACTCACCGTTTGTGAATCGAATTCATTGCATTTGTCTCCCGTCCCGGAAAAATATCCGGAAATAATACAAGCTCAGACTTTCCAGCCATGTGCTACCAGTGGTGCATGTATAGAATTTGAAAGTACTTTAAAATAAAATTATCACTATCTTTGCGTTGGTTTATTGTAAGGAGGAAACTTATAAGACTTGCTTGGGAGAAAAGTACTGAATCCGCATGCGAATTGTCGTAAACGTCACTGGTTCTAAGTTACCTCATTCTTACTTTGCGAAAATGCTGGTAAACAGATACCTTAATAAAGCTGCCTCAGTATATATTCATTTGAAAGAAACGTAGTGGACATTTGTTGAAATAAAATTACCATTTAAAATTACCGTTTTAATGAATCACTATCATCAGAGACTTTAGATAGATGTATAAGTCTCTGCTACCATTGATAAATATAGTTTGAGAAACATATATTCTATAAAGTATAATTTCTATAGGCATCCAACACTCTTAGGTACTGAGGATAATATAGAAATAATTAATTATGGTACCGGGATATCAAAAATTATCTTGGTCAAGGGTGGTTGTGGAATGTAAAACGTGTGTCTTACTTTAAATTTGAAATAATTATGTCACTGTCACACTGACATCATCAATAACCTACAAATTTCATACCTATTTATTTCAGTTGTAAAACAATAATGAACCACAAATTATGACATAACGGTTTTAGTAACAAGAAAAACTAAATTACAGTAATTGTTGGAAATGTCCCCCGTTTTGTTCGATGCACAAGTTGACGCGCCTCCTCATGCTGTGAAAAGCGTTTTGCAGCATTTCTGGCGTTATGGTTGCACATTGCTGAACAATTCTTTGTTGCAGTTCTTGCAAATTATTTACCGGAGTTGCGAAAATCTTGTTTTTTAAGTACTTAAGGAAATATAAAATAGTCCATAATTGTCAAACAAGGTGATCTCGGAGGAAACTCAACTTCTGTATGCAAACTCCGGTTGTCAAAAAACTCGCGGAGGAAAGCAATATTTTCTCGTGTAGTATGTGCTGTTGCACCGTCATGCTGGAAATAACCGTACCAAAGTTCATCATCGTTTAACTGTTGCACAAATTCAGCCAAAAAGTTGTGTCTGTACCTTTCTGCGTTGACGGTGAAATCGAAAAAAATTGGCACAATTATTCTTCTGCGAGAAACTGTCATCCAAACACCAATTTTTTGAGCATGTAGTGGTGATTCAGTAAAAACATGAGGGTTATCATTGCTCCACATTCGCATATTTAGAGAATTGATGTATCCCGAAAGGTGGAACCACGCTTCGTCAGAAAAAAAGTGAAGTCCAGAAGATCGTCATTTATTAAATTATTGACAAACCAATGGCAGTAAGCAAGGCGTCTGGGGTGGTCTGCGGGCAGAAGAGCTTGATGTGCTTGCATCTTATATGGATGCATGTTCAAGTCTTTCTTTAAAATTTTATGACATGTTCCATAAGAAAGTCCAATTTCCTGAGAAAGACGTTTCAAAGGTTTTGCAGGCTCCTCTTCCATACGTTGACGAACGTCATTGACAACTTCTTCTGTACGAACTCTCTTGGTCTACCAGCACCTTTTTTATGAGTCACACAACCAGTTTCGCGAAACACTTCAACACAATTTGTAAGGCACGCATAAAAATTGTCCGGTAATATTGCCACGTTTGGGAAGTGCTCTCGAAAATTGTCCAAACACAAACGTTGACTGTATTGCCAATTTCCATTAACTAGCGCACCCGTTCGAAAATAGGCTTCAATCATGAAAATTTTGTGCTGTGTGATAAGAGGCATGATTCAAAAACTGGATTAGAAAATTTCAGCACAATAACTTGATAGATTCTGACACAACAAAACATATTCAAAAATTTAAAGTAAGACACACGTTTTACATTCCACAACCACCCTTGACCAAGATATTTTTTTATATCCCGCTACATAATTACATTGGGCGCATTCAGGGAAACATAGCACTCTAGCGCTTCAGCGCTTTACCACTTCACGTTCGCTGAATCGACACTTTAAACGCAAGCTGAAAGTGACATAATTTTCAGTACTTAATCCATATTTTGTAATTAGTATTAATAATAATTAATATTATCCATAGATATTTTGTGCGTAAACCCATAGACGTAAACCTAACCTAAATTAATTTTATCGTTTGATGGAACTATTCAGCGATCCAGCGGGAAAAATATATGCTTTACCGCTTTAATAAAGCGCTGCAGCGCTTTAATACAGCGCTGCAGATATTTGAATAAAGTGCTGAAGCGCTGCGATTCCCTGAATGCGCCCAATATTACGAAATATAATGCTCGCAAATTATTAAACCATGCAATGGGTAGCTACAGAACATTCTAAAATTCGTGAGTGCATTTTTTTAATGTTCAGAACTCTCTTGAGATCACCTGCTTTACGGTAAAAACGGCGAGCGAAACTATAATGGGCCTTGGGACTGTTGCGTCTAATTGCAGACCGCCGTACATGCCTCAACTTAGTCTTTCAACTTAACGTTTTGTCAAGTGGTTTAAAATTGGCTTATTTTTAAGCAGAGAGACTATTAGTGAACTAGATATTGACCTTACCCTCATCTGGATGATAGTTATTTATAGAAAAGTGAGTCATTTAGGCTCAGCGCGAGTATGTTAAACCAAGGACATTAAATGTCCTTGAGTTAAACCCTCTTATACGAGCAACTGAAACCCACTTTACTCTCTTAGTACATACATCGCAGTTTTAACATAAATGGGAAAACTTTCATTGTAAAGAAATTAAATTAATAACTAATTCTACTGTTGTATGTTTGAGATAATAAATATTTTGAGGTTATTTGTGTACTGTTCTTTTGCTTACCTGGTGCCTTTGTCTTCAAGGAATAAAGCCTGTTTTACTATTTCGTAATATATTGTTTCATCCCTGCTGGTGGGCGAAGAATGATTTAACAAACTCCTTACAATATTAAAAATAAATAAGGCTAATTGGTGTTTAAACTCACGATTATTGACATGATAGTCATAGAGTTCATAAATGAGCCGCCAATCCGTTGTAGAAATCTGTTCATAAAAGATAAATACCACTAATTCTTAAAAATACTTACTAATACTAAAAGTAAAGACCAGAATTAAACAAAGTGGAATGACCTCGCCGATCTGGTAAAATGCGGTGATGCATGATGGGCGTGCGTACTCTGTTTTACCATTGGGCACATTTCAGTTAATATATACTCGTATACTATTCTATAGAATACTTCTAGTATATGCACTTCCACTTTTTTAACTAACAGAAATAAGTATAAACACTGACACAAAGAATAAATACACTGATAATTTTACGACAAATTTTTACCATTAAGAAACGCGGGCGAAATAACCCAACATCACGCCACTGTTTACCTACTACCTCGAGCGCAGTCGCTTGTTGGTTCCTGATTCGACCAATCAACGTCGTTGAAGCTCAGAGAAAAGAAAGCGTAAATGCAAGAATATGTATGTTAAATAAGGATGAACAGCTTGTCGTCAACTTTACGACTTTCGCAGTTGCCACATATTCGGAAATGCCTTAATATTATTAAGTAAAAGACAAATTAAACATTGTGTTTGCTTTAATAAAGTACAATAGGGATAAGGAACGTTAAAGACAAGTAAAAAAATGGGGTAAATAAGGTAATTAATACGTTTCCTGTTTTAAATAAGAATACTTTAGAAATAAATGTGACAACACAGATCTACTCTTTTTCCGGTCATTCCACTTTGCTTAATTCTGGTCTTGACTTTAAGCAGGATGTATGCGATGAAATAAGTACGGAGGTCGGCAATGAGACGCATTTAATCAGCAATACGTAGAAGAAGTGTTGCAGTGTTGCTTCATTCAGAAAGATTACAGCTATTAGAAGATAGGCTGAACGATCCTTTATATTGAAGCAACAAATTTCAATAATTGTTTTGATTGTTTATATAAAATATTTGTGTCAAAGGGCACCACAAAGAAAACACTAACAGTCGTCTTGAACATTACAGATCGTTTAACTTCCATATATCCAGCAGTCTTAAAAAGACTTCTTGACAGTCTTAGAAAATGTAGGTCCTGTAAGAACGTTTTCTAGTCGCCATCGCTTTTAGTCAATGAAACCTATTTTTGTTTGAGTAAAACAATATAAAAGAGATTCAACATGTATTTATAAACATACTAAGAAAAATAAAGAAAAATACAAACTAATTAATTAAATAAACTATCACCCAGTACTACTTGTTGTGGTCCACGAGCACGCGAACTTCCGTATTTCTAATGAAGTTACGTACATACTTTTGTTTAAAAACTTCAGTGCTTGTTAAGGAACTGTTAGAAACTTGGGACAGACCGTTACCCGCCAAAGCCTCTCTTTGACACTCATTATATTGTTAGAGGATAAAATTAGGTACATTATATTATTATCCATTAATTTTAATGAGACACTTAATTTTAATACAAAAAATAAAATAAAATTTATTACCAAAAAATGCATTTATGCAAAAATGTTTTTACACCGTATAAAATTGATTGTGAAAAATTATTTTTATTACTACACACGCGTTCACAAAATTTTATTTATTTTTGCTTTACAGGCTAAAAGATCAATTTTTCAATTTAGAAACTTGTGATATGGACGTTTTAATTTTTGTCCTTTGTAAAATTAGTAGGTTGGATATCGATTGTGATTTTTTGTACTGTTTTATTATATTTATCGTGGAAGTTTTAACAGCATCAAGTTTAAAACTAAGAAAGACAAAGTGGTTAACTTGGAAAACATCGAAGCTGGAAAATAGAATGCAACGAAAAGAAATATTACGGATGTTAAATCAAGGATTTAATTTAATTGCTATTTTAAAATGCATGATTAATAATACACAGTACAAGAGAATATATAAAATTGAAATTAAATAACAATAATAATACCAACATTAAAATAAAAAGCCTCAAAATTGTTCCATCAATTTTTACGTATAATTGAAAAATTATTAACAGAAATATAATCTTTTTTAGTACAATCAACTGATATAATTTTGCTATAGGTATATTCTTTCTAAATCAAATCAAAGTATGGTTAACTTTCAATATTAATAAAATTCTTTTCTTGAAATCTTGGGTATCTACTTAACCGGTTAAAAAAGGTAGTTGAAAGCATAAGCTCCTCCGAAACCATCTGCATACATTTGATTTGGATATTAGAAAATCGAAAATATTCTAGTTATTGCCGATGTCTAGCGTCACAAATGCTTAAATAGGCTAATAGTTATTAATTACTACAAGCAAATGCCAAAACCGCTAAATGTAGTCGTTCAAAAAATATTTACGAAATAGTATTCTGCATTGTCGGTCAAAATATATTGCAAAATGCACGTACAACTGGCGTTCCCAGAAAAGGTTATAAATATATAAATAGTAAAGCTTTCTATCGACCGGAATATGTGTGTGCAAATTCCTTCAAATCTGTAAAATAGCAAGCAAACTTCATTCTTTGTGCTGAATGACTACGGTTATTCTAGTAAATTTAAAAACAGTAAGTATTCCAGTAACAGTAGAGGAGCTATTGGTCTGTTTTATTATGATTGATATGTAGCTTTGAATTTGGATACGGAAAATATTGTTATGTAAGTTTTTTTGAGATTTATTGTTATAGTATATAGTGAAGTAGTATCTTGTAATTTTCAAATACATTTGCTTTGAATATAATTCATAGATGCACTTAAAATGCATAATAAATAATAATAAATGAAAATGGCCGATACAGTGTCCGAGTGCGAGGTTGTCAAATCTCCTTTTCTCCCAGCCCTAGGTAAACTGTGCACAATCTGGAAACACCGCCTCTGGGGGTGCCAGGGACAACCCCCCAAGGGCGAAGTCTCAACTCTCTAGGCCTTCAAATAAGGGAGATAGGCCCTTTTGACCACATTTCCTGGACGTCACCACCGGTACTTATCGAATACCCTTCGCATAACTTGGCTGTCGATTATTTACTGAACTGCCCTGGTATGTGGATTATTCGTGAGTATTCGATGGGAATTTCTACAAGGATCTAGAACCCTAGTTTCCTTGTATAAAGGCCGCGGCGTGCAAGCGAAGTGAGTCAGTCTTAATAGGACAGCAATCAAGAGAAGAAACAATACTTAAGTGAAATAACTGTAATTTTCGAAGTGTTTTCGACGTGTATTTAATTAGATATTGTACAAGAAGTGTTGCATTGTGTTTGAAGTGTTACATAAATATTGTTACTGTTGTATATAAGTCTCACTTATCTTTAGAACCCCGGAAGGAGTAGGTAATAATAATATAAAAATAATAATCTACATATTATTATTATTATTAGACCGGATAGCAATTCGAAGCAGGTGAAATTCTCTTCAATCATTAAATCTATTTCTTATATCCATGAATATACCATACCTCTGGATTGAAAGACCAACTACGCAGATTCTGAGTTACGGGGTCAATATAAACTTGGAGTAAGTACAATATCATCCGAGTTTATTGTGCCATTAAATCAACACCACCTATATGACTAGATGGTGCTGATTAAACTCGTTACACAAAAGGTAAGTTGTCAGTTAACCCGTTTTTTGCGGACCTTATAAAGTGTATATTTCATTCCCGTTATCTACATCAATACTTAATTTCGTTGGTTTAAAACCACAAGTCGAGTAAATTCGTAGTTGGGAAATTATACAGAATAACTCCAGACTATCCGTCATGTCAAGAACAACACCAAAACCTGCCAACTTATCGACCACAATCCGTTTTGGAAATTTATGACCGACGGAGCTGTGTCGAGTTAAAATTTCCAAATGCTCCAATTTGCTTCTCCCTTATCTGTTACCTGGCACGTAGCAAGGCTTTAGATAAATATGAATAGAACAGGGTTACGGAGGTCAGACTTGAACTGCTCGGTTTCCCCTGAATTTGTATTCATGGAGGATTTTTCGGTCATAAGGCACCTGCTCCCCTAATTCAATGTTGCAGGCGGCGGATGTTTCCTGAATTCTCTGACAATTGCAGGGGCATTCAGCGAGGAAAATTCCGAGGAATTATGCAAGACTACATAAATCTGGCGCTTGGGCTGAACTTGTGGAAAATCCCTGCATTTTAAACGTTAGATTTTAAAGATTTTCTAATGGTGAACGATTGGCACTTTTAAGTTGACGTGATGTGGGTTATAGTTATCGTTAGTAAACTTTAAAATAATAATCTGTCAGTATGCAGTCGTACTTTTAAATAATATGTGATATCATTTGTATCTGGAGTGAGTTCCGTGCCGGGGACATATTCCTTTTTATTAATAGTAACTCCTTAAAGCTATTGGTGTTTGTTCACAGAAGTTTTTAGGTGCTAACAAAAGTATTAGGCACTGTTATTGTATTTTAGAGGATTCCAAATATTCAGATTTGGGAAATACTCGTATATTATGTTATTTGACCTTAATTTCCCCTAATGACCCAAGGTAGTTTGATTGATGGAGGGCTGTAGGCCTTATATTTATATGAAATTTGGGTTTACAAATCGTTTAAAATTAAAAAAAAACATCACATACATTAGACAGCCCCCAAATCCAAACCTAAAAACTGTCAAAGAAGAGAGTTACACATTGAAAAAACGCGGATAAACACCCCATATCCACCGACATTATCATTGCAGGAGCTGGGGATAGTAGATAGAACCTATACCATAGAACAGACAGTGTGACCCAGAAATGCTACCACAACCTCTTTAACCCACTGCGCTAAGGATGCGGTCCTCCTTTGAAAAATTGTAATTTCTATGACAGTATATTTTAAAGTAGTTCACTATAAAACTTTGTTGAGTGAGGAAAACAGTGATTGATGGCTAACATCTTTATCATAAATTATATGACATACGCATGTCAAGCATATCTAGAATACTTGCCTCAAAACTTTTTGTGTATATGTAGGTATTTAATTTACATAGATTTTTCAAAATTTAATGATTCTTACATGTCTGTAAGTCAGGGGCGGCTCGTGATGAAATAAAGTGGGTGCAAATGTTGACTTACCTCGTTTCTGAAAGTTAATTAAATAAACACGGAAAAAAATAATGCGTTTTTTATATTACACCCACAAATCTAATTGGTTCCTAAATAAATCTCTCTATAAAACTGACAGTTGTATAGTTTTCCACCTGCCGTTCTACTAAAACAGCCACTAGGTACACGCACGAAAAGGACATCCCTATTATCCGTAAATTAATTGCGAACAATGCAGCTTTAAACTGGGCAGCTTTAAACAGATTCGGTTAAAATTAACGAGAGTTTATACTGTGAGTTCATGCATTTACTAAGGACTAAAACGTTTACAGTCTAAATATGGATTATGTTTGACAGCCGATTAACAACAGAAATAAAGGTTACAGAATGGGACTTATTTTTGTTATTAAAGTTAACAAATTCATTCATTTACGTCTTATACGCAGATAATTATGAAGAAACTAGTATCAAGATAAACAGATCAACAACAGAGATACCGGATACCGGACTAGACATAAAGCATAAAACAATACGGAAATAACCAGAGACCCGCCAATGAACCACTCCGGACTACCTCAAATTTCTGTCATATTATTAAGGCGACATTTCTTATACAATTCTTTAACAGGACAATCGTGTGGGAAATTGGGGTAGGTATTTTCTCTAACCCCTATCAAAGAACGCTACGCTACAAAGAAAAAACGTGGCGCCACTGCCAGCTACTAGATGAACTTAGAAATAATTAAACACTAATTAGTTGCACAAACTTGTTTGGTCGTACATGCACGGCCATTTGGATCAACTGAGGCTTTTATGACCGCATCAGGTAATTAGGTATTCCAGTTATTAAAAAATTAACATGGGCTTTTCAGTAGAGCTTCAAAGGGCTTTTTCCTCCTACTATTACTCGGTAGAGAGAAGCAGTTTTATGTAATTTGTTGTACGATAATAATGGAAGCCGACAAAGTAGAAGAGTGGGGATTTTCATAAATAGAGTTTTTCATCTATATGCTATAGGTTAAATAAATAAAGATAGTAAGTGCTGGGCATACCTGAAGCTCAGTTTACACCCGTTTATGTGGCTTTAATTCAGTTTAGTGAACGACATGAATATATATCGATGACAGTATCAATGCCTGAGATGACAGTTAAAATATATTGTAGCAGCGTGAGCAAGAGGATTTTATCGACTGGTATGCATAAAGCACCAGATAAATCAATGAAAATGTTATAATAAAAATAATTTGTGTAGTCTTTTTTAGGATTACACTACCTGTAAAGGAAAAAAATAAAATTATTGAAACGCGGTAATATTACATTATGATATAGGTAGGTATTTTTTGGAAAAAAAATTTTAAAATGCTTTTCAAGATTGCTTTGTTTTTTCCCACTTTCATTTGACTTGCAAATGTTTTGTTATTGAATTCTCAATATTCAAAATTTCACTTCTAGAATATTGTTTATACTACTCTCTGTCATTTTTGCATCAATCATTAATTACAGAATCACATTTAAAATAACAAAACGGCAAAACAGCAAAAAAATTAAGCGATAAATGTACACTCCACCCTCTACCAGTAGTAAAGTAATAATAATAATAATAATAATAATAATAATAATAATAATAATAATAATAATAATAATAATCGACTTTATTGGTTCAAATTTCACAAGTATCGTATCTATTAGTAATAATAAATAAACAAAAGTATAAAGCAAAAGGCGAAGTTCAATTTATTTAAATAAATTGTTCTTCCACTTAACCTGAAGAAATCATCGCCAACATTACGGCACGATTTTTAACAGCCTTTATTCACCTTAGCCTTGCTATTGCACATTAAACATTGACAAGAATTGACACTATTGATGTTCAAATAATAGTTGCATACCTATAGGCAGTCCTAAATTTTTGGAGAGGGTAACTTTTGAAGGGCAAAGGAATGTCATTATAAATTAAGCAAATTTGGTACGTATAGGCTCGTCTGAAAATTTCTAGTTTAAAAGATGGAGGAGAGAGGATGCCCTTATGTCTTACATTTATGTTGTGAATATCTGCGCGGTAGGTAATTTTTCTATGCAGGTATGTAGGGGTTTTGTTAAAAATAATTTTATAATATAAAATTGCTGCATGCAAAATCCTCCTTCTAGACATATCCAACCAATTACTATCTTTTAGCTTATGGGTAATATGTTACCCATACGAATGCCATATATTAGTCGTAGACAAGAATTCTACACTTTCTGGATTTTGTTCTTGTATTGAACGGTTAAAAATGGACCGTAAAGTACATCCGCATAATTAAATATAGACAGAATCAATGTTTCACAGAGTGTAGATTTTACATGCAAAGGCAAAAAGCGCCTACTTCCATATAATATTTTTAGTGTACAATACGCCCTTCTTAAGAGATGATTTATATGTTTCTCAAATTTTAAATTAGAATCAATTATAACACCCAAACTTTTAGCTTCATGAACAATTTGAATGCATTCATTCTCAATATATATCTTGACATTATCACGTATTTCATTTATTTTTATCTTATTTACAAACATTAAAACATTAGACGTATCACAATTAATATTTAAACAATGATCGGATGCCGCTTTAATAAAATTATTTAAATCCCTGTTTACAATAGTACAAGCATTTACTACTTCCTTGGGGTCAAAACTATAATAGAGCTGGGTGTCATCAGCGTAGAAGTGAATGCTACAATATTCAAGAGTTTTAATAAGATTAGACGTATACACAGCAAAAAGTAAGGGGCCCAAAATAGAACCTTGAGGAACTCCACTCTTTAGTTCTAAGTAATTGGATGATTTACCATCAACCATAACTATTTGAGAACGATTAATTAGGAAAGATTTTAATAAAGTGACAGCATCTTTTGAAAGACCTATATAATGTAAGATTGCAGTCAATAAATTATAATTAAGGGTATCAAAAGCGCGGCTAAAATCCAGCAACACCAGCACAGTACATTTTCTCTTATCCATGGATCTTATAATATCATCAATAATATGAAGAAGAGCAGTCGTGCAACTGTGACCTTTGCGAAACCCGGATTGAGTTTCAGGTAGCAAAGAATTTTTGAAGAATGCTGAAAGGCTCAGATAATTTGAGCCGTCAGTCTATACTATACGCAATTCTTGCTAAGCAATACGCTACCTACTGGCGGCACGTACAACTAACGCGTGGGAATTTGGTTCAGTTTTGCGTATGTATGTCTATTGTGAATTTTGAAATATCCGTTGTTATATTAGCTAATTGCTTTGATTAGATTTGAATCATTATTGTTGTGAGCGTCATTGTTCCTCTTATACAAAGAAAAACCCGGAGATCAGTTTCATACTTTTCCAAAAGCGGGAAAATCTGAAGCTATCGTGGAAACTATAAGTTGGGCATTAAAGAGTTGCAGGAGACAAGTAAGGATAAAGAAGCTAAAGAACTCAAAGTAGAGTGTGTGCCCTTTACTTTTCTCTAAGAATGACTATTTCCATAAAGGTATGTATGCCGTATGTCCAGTAAAGAATTTGACATATTTTGAGGTTAAGTTTCATATTCAGATTGAACGCTCGAAAAATATTGAAATCAATTTTAATTTTATATCGCTACTTACCCCTTTCAAAATAGTTTTACAAGCTTTTTACTGGTTTAAAGTTCTCGACAACAAATATTTGATGAATACAATTTCAAACGTCAGTGTCAGGGGCCGTAGGTTAGTATAGGTTACTGCCGTTTTGGCGCTTCGATCTTAAAATGAATCGCGTATATCGTGGTGTAAAAACCGTTCTCCGCGACAGCGCCGGGTTTGTTTAATTTCTCTGTGGCCGTAGTCATGCATTTTCTTATGGAAGGAATGGCTCACTGGATTTGAGCCACCTTGTACTCTGGTTAGGAATTTAGAATGATCTGTTGGCTAGATCAATGTATTTATGCGACTTAATTGTACACATAGGCGTCGGAACGGGTAATATCTATATATAAATATTGATTTCATTAACTATCAAAAAACTGAAAAAATAAAGATTTAATTATTACTGTTATTTATATTTTCCTATTTTCCTATTTTCCTAATAATGACTTGGGAGGCTCGAGTCTCTGAGTCTCTTATGGAGCAGCCGCCACTGTCTAAAACTGATATAAATGAATACACATATATATTTATAAATGTATTACAATAATTGGGGAATTGAAAATTTTCTCGATATTTGCATTCTAATATAATCGAAAACTTTTTAATCATCTGTATATTCTGTAGCTCTCAGATTAAATTAGCATTAGTATATTCGGTATTCTCTTTTTCCAATGAATCACAAAATCCAGTTGAAATGGATACCAGTAGGTATTTATCAAAATTAAATAATTAAATATAAATTTCGGGAAATATGTTATTTGCCGAAAATTAATGAGCGGTTCGATTCGCCTCGCAAAATCCTTTAATCAGTTCTGATGAGTAAAGGTTGAAGGCTTATTCAAATTTGTAACGTTGTCCCTTGTAACAATGTTAGTATTAAAGTAGATTTAACAATCTATTTTCAAACACTTCCTAGTCAGCTAAATTAATTTAAGCTAACAAGTACGTATCACACAGAATGTTAATGTAGAATTTCACAAAAAGTTAAATAAATTAATAAACAATAACAATATACAAATAAGTAAAGAAAATACTGATTAATATGTTTATAATATCGTACAATGTGTTGATAATATAAATTAGAAAATGTCTATAACTTTTGATGCTGTTTGATTCATTGTAGTTGGTTTTGAGGTTACACCACCGTAAAATAATAAAAAAATCCGTTTTTAAATTATTTTACAGGTGGTGTAATCCCAAAACAAACTAATATGAATAAATTAGAAAAGTTTAACCAAGAGATTTAAAGAATTTAGTATAATACCTATACAGAATGTCATTACATAGTCATTTTTTGACTTGAGTTTTTATACTTGGTACATCCTGTATTTTTTTGCAACACAAAAAAACTTTTTGAGTTTTTCTATCGAACAACACCAAAAATTTACCTATAGGTTTGTCAGAGGCAAAGTTATTAGACTTCAAAATGTGTCACTACATTATGGGCCACCCATTATGCCAGAATATAAAACGTTATCACTCTTAAACTAGAAATTTAACTCACTTAAGTTATTTTATCAAGTTATTTTTATTGGCACTATGCTTTGCAATCACCCTGATCTCTTCGTAATGTGTGACTTGGAAGTAACATTGTCTGAATACTATGAGAGGATTGTTGAATTGTCTGAATTACAATTGATATGTGTCAAAATTAAATGATTACATATTCTGAAACACTATTGACTGTTTCTTATTGACAATTGGATAAAAATGTACTTAATTGCATAAAAAACTACTTGCATATTTGCTATTGGTTGGCACATAATTTATATCCGAAGCAAAACTTTAATATACCCGAAACCAGTTCACGTAGAAAAGTTTTGCAAATTTGTAGTAATAGACTGCAACTTGTATCGCTAGAAACGCTCCATCAAATTAAAATTTAATAGCGCTATTCTGAACACCTTTTGTTCCTGTACAGGCACTGTAAAGCATTATAAGTATGTTCGAGGTTTATCAATTATTTACTTATAGTTGGCCAGATAAATCCACTTGATTTAAAACCGTGTGCAAGTAAAGTTCCAAGCAGGACTTAATACAAATAAATGACTTTGCAACCATTAAAACTTCCAGCGACCAAACTTTTTTCCTAAACGTTTTTAATTCCATCGTTTGTGCTATACTTGCTTAAGGCGATTAAAACTCGTCGAAACTAGCGAATTATTATGGAACATGCATAATTTTTATAAAATATTCTCGTCACATTAAATACAGGACGAAATACATTTTTATTTCATTAGTGAGTTATTCGTTAGTTTATGTATATTTATGCACCAAGGCTTGTAAGTATATTTTACAGGCCGAGAATACAGTTTGTAAAGCAAGCCGTGGTAGCAACTTGGCGTTTATATTATCGATATGAATCCTAGGCAATGCTGCCCGCGGTTAGTACTTGGATTGACGACCATGCAGAGAAGACCCTCGGTGTCTACCTGCATCTTCTAGTGGTCTGTACGTCGCTGAATTCACAGATGCAAACTTAGGCGAGGTTTGTGTACGTATATTACAATTGTCATTATTAGAAGAGCCACCTTTCCTAATAATTTGTTCAAAAAATTAGTACAGTAGATGCTAGGTTAACATGACAATATCAGAAATTATAAGTGGCCAATATCGACGACAAAAATAATTCTAACTAAATATCTTGAGTACTATGATCATTAGAATAGAATTTTAAACAAAGTACCCTTTATTTTTCATGTAGAATCTAAAAACAATATAAAAAATATATGCTTTCATTTAAAAAATCAAAGTACTTGTCTGGATACGAGAAGTGGAACATTCAGTATATTTGAAAATATTTTAGTTTGTAGCCCTTGACCAATCTGGTAACGTCGTAAAAAGAAACAGTTATATATTCACCTTTTTTATCTAGATATTGGACTTCCACGCACTACTCGGACACGCTGTATGTACCTAAAAGAAAATGGCTTATAATATGCAGGTGATGGAATTTGGTATAAAGGTATAAATATCTTTAATTATGTAGAAGTCACTCTATAATTTGGCAGTATAGTCCAAATAGGCGATTCTTGCTAAGCAATACGCTACCTACTGGCGGCACGCACAACTAACGCAGGGCCTTTGGTTCAGCTTTGCGTATGTATGTCTATTGTGAATTTTGAAATATCCGTTGTTATTGGCGATTCCAAAAATGAATGCGCCCTCTGCATGAAAATATTTGAACCTACTTAAAAGGTAATTTTTCTAGGCTTATTGCAGATATAATGATAAATAACACGTATTTGGGTTTGTTTAACGTAATAATTTAGTGGTGCTTGTGATTTTTTGGAATTAAAAAGTTAAAAACGACGTGATTAGTATTTGTACATCTTTATTTTTACATTTTAAAATGGCATTCAAAAGAAATCCGCACCACACAAACTGCCGTTTTTATGGGTGTCATTCTACAAAACTTGTCAATAGAAGTGTTTAAGATAGAAGATAGGTAGAAGTTTGGCCCTAGTATAAGAAACTGTTTCTCATTCATTTCTCCAAAAGGCATATAACAATTTATTAACAGGGAACGCGTTTATTTACACAACATAACCACGTTGCTGCAGTTTCTCTATACTTTTCTATTATTAGTTTTATAAAAACAGAATATATTTTAATTTAAACACTATTTAACAAAAAACAAGCACTAACATGGTATCACCATACAGTTTATCACACTTATTTTAGTCCTAAATGTAAGTAAACAAAAACTAGGGTAGGTACCTGTTTCAACCCAAAAAATTCTTGTAATTAGCAATGAAGCACTTATGGGACGTTTGACTGCTTTTACCACTCTTTTTATCCTTCATTTCATCCTAATTAGCACACGAAGTTACTATAGGTTTGTTCCTGCATAGAATCTCTGATAAATCCCTGACAGTCAGGGATTGTGATTTAATGCGCATGTCTGATCTTAGATTAGTTTCTGATTTTTGCTGGAACACCTGATTTTTAGAGAACTTAATAGCAGAAGAAGAAGAGTACAATAAACAATAAGCAAATAATTTTTTAACCTTTAAATTATGGAGGAATATCATCCGTTTCTGACAAATAATTATTGTTTGTTGAGTTATAATATCAATAATAGACAGCGTACAATAATTGAGGTTAAAGTTGGTAAATGGTTTTGGTTAATGCGCATTGCGCATGCACCGGACTATGAGTTTCCGAAGAATCAGTGAACTTTTCAAACTATCAGCAAACTACCCCGACTCAAGCTGGAACAGAGGACAAGAAATCCTGGACTGTCGTTCGACTCTTGTTGGAACGCTTAGATTTGTAATGCGCATGCTTCTGACAGTTACTGATAGTTTTGGACTCCTGCAGGAACAAACCTTATATTTATGGCAGTTGAATACTAAATTGCTAGAATGATGTGATATAAAATGCAAAATTTTTACTCGTCTTCCTCCATATTTGTTTACAATTTGCAGCACCCTCATCCTTATATCACTACTTTTGCTGCGTACAAAAACGCATCTCTAATTATCTTATTAATGAATAAATGCAATACTAACTTTTAGTGCATTACCAGATTTTATTGAAGATTGAAGACAAACAACAGGCCGACCGGTCTTCAGAAGATCGTTTAGGTTGCTGCTGCAGATTCGAACAAAGTTTTGAGTCACAAACCCTTATTTTTTTAGACATTATTATTTGATTCATCCCACATGTGAATATTGGCTCAATTTTAAGACAATTCCTACACACCATTATTGGCATATAAATGAAAATATCTGAATTTGATGAAAAAGTTAAGTAAATACGCAGACTATTTTAGCATAATTTACTACATAATAATAATAATAATAATAATAATAATAATAATAATTTTATTTGTCCAACAGTGTAAACACCAATTACAGAACAAAGTATAATATAAAAGAACATGAAAAGATCAAAAGTGAAAAAAATACGTGTATGCAAACCTACAGTGTGACTTAAACCACAACAAAAAAAAAAACATGTATATACAAGTAAGTGCTCAAATTCGATTTAATTAAAGTATCAAAATTTAAAGTTGACTAACGCTTCTAAAAACATTATGTAAACTTTTTACATTACAGTTAAAGACATCACAGGAGTTACAAATGCCATTATAGCTACGTGTCATAACGCTAATGGGAGACTTTAATCCAAGATTAGTGTCGACAGCAGAACAATAAAATGTTAGTGGAGCACGACTGGCTGATCTAACTGCTAGAAAATTTAACTGGCTTAATATATCAGGACAGTCGATATGGTTATGCAAGAGTGCGTGTAAAAATTTCAGACTGTGGAAGTATCTTCTAAATTGTAGTGAGTCAAAATTAAAACGAGTTAACAAAAGTTTATAGTCGCAGCCTCTTGCAGGATATCTTCTGTCTGAACGAAACGTGAGGAATTTTAAAAACCTTTTTTGAACCGACTCGATGAGATTGATATGAACATTATACATAGGATTCCAAACAAGTGAACAATACTCTAACTTGGAGCGGACATATGCATAAAATAACCTGAACAGTACATCATTACCGAGGAAATCACGACCTTGCCTTATCACAAAACCTAACATCCTAAGAGAAGAAGAAACTATACGTTGTATGTGCTCCGAAAATGTTAACCTATCGTCAAAGTAAACACCCAAATCCTTGATGGACTTTGCACGTATCAAGAAGTCTGAGTTAATTTCATAGTTGAAAAGTATAGGATTCAATTTACGTGTAAAAGAAATTACTTTACACTTCGACATATTTAAATGTAAGTTATTCAGATCACACCATCTCGCAACCGCATTCAAATCATTTTGAAGGAAAGCACAATCATCTATACTCGATATAGAAAAATACAGTTTTAAGTCGTCCGCATAGATTAACTGATTGCAATTGAGAAGAGTAGTAATGTCGTTAATAAAAATAGAGAATAGTAGAGGACCCAAATTAGAGCCATGAGGTACTCCAGAAGTAATAAGGTAGTGACTCGAGTTGTATCCACTATATGTGACATAATGGAAACGACATGATAAATAAGACGAAAAGAGCTTTAGTAAGTTATCGCAAAATCCGTAATTCTTAAGTTTATGCAAAAGTATGTTATGATCAATCCTATCGAAGGCCTTCGAGAAATCGGTATACAATACATCCACCTGACCGTGATGATCAATGACATTAGAAATAAACTGGTTAAAGCAAACAAGATTTGTGTTAGTTGATCTTTTTTCCATGAAACCATGCTGTACAGGTGATATAATATTTTTAAAAAGAGGATAAATTCGACTGTATAGGGACATCTCAAAAACCTTCGCAAAATTGCACAATAAAGTGATGGGTCTATAGTTAGTTATATCAACTGGATCACCATTCTTAAGAGTGGGACAGACACTTGCTACTTTCCAAACATCAGGAAAACTGCCCTGTTTAAGTAGCAGATTAAACAATGTAGCTAATGGTTGCGCTAACACGTGACAACAATCCTTAACAAAGAAACTAGGAATCAAGTCCGGACCGCAAGTTAATTTGTCCTTGAGTTTTTTTGCTGATGTTATTATTTCATCACAAGATAAATAGTTGATATTTACTGAGGGCAGGTTAACATCCATGTTTTTGCTAATATTTTCAAAATCTGTGGCACCTGATCGAATCAGAACACTCTCAAAATAATGCTTAAAGGACTCGACGATGTCAGCGGGGTTATTGAGTGAATTGTTGTCAGTGTAGTGCATTGTATCGGGAATCCTACTAGTGCCTTTTTTGTTGTTGATAAAACTCCAGAATTTTTAATATAATATAATATAATATAATATAATATAATATAATAATAATATGTATAATTAGGATCTATTAATAAGCTTGAATTAAATAAACGCGTTTCTTAAAAATGAAATATAAAAAATCAATATAAATAAATATGTATGTCTGTAAAAAAGTTCCGGGATATCCTATACCTATAAGTTGAAGTTCGTGGAAGATTGCGTTTTAATCTAATGTCTTCTTACAATTTAAAAGACAAGAAGAAGATCCACAAACTAGGATATAATCGAATTGCATTTTAAATATGTAACCAATTTATCTTACATATCAATTTCGTTTGTGGTTATAAAGTAAGTATTCAGATTTCAGCACTATAAGGAGCCAGTATATACCTTACGTAAATTAATTAATCTGTGACAAAAAACACTTCGCCGATGTGTTAAGATGCCCTGAAATGGGACGGAGATTTGGTGTATCATGTTTCATCCTGTCATCAGAAATACATTAGGGTCTTAAGGCGTTTTTTCATTCTGGAATCGTCGCCTGAAGGTAGGTAGACCTTCTTATCTCATGTATTATTAAATATGCAGATATCCGATATAATTCAGGTTAAAGGATTATCATCATACCACTGACTCACTTAGTCAGATGCACATTTTTCTCGCGTTTCTTTACAGATAGAGGTCATGAAGTTACTTACATTTACGGGGCGAAAGATAAAGTCGTGGGATATTTTTTATGGTATATTTTTAATATTATTTATAAGCTTATTTAACTGTTTATATCTTTCTTTATATAGAAATATATTTTCTTCTTTCGTAGCCGATATTGTAAAATTTATAGAAGCGCACGTACTCATAGTAACACAGTTGTGAAACATACAAATTAGACAACAAGAAGAATATTGACGAATATCCAAAGACAAATTTTAAGAAGGCTTCATAAATTACTGATCTAAAAATTAAAAATTCAATCAGTACTCCAAGTGCAAGTATAGTTTTTGTAAAATATATCATACTAATTTTCTACTTCAAGTAGGGGATAGTTCCTAGTTTTTATACCATCTAGGTAGGCGTAAACGCTATCGTCTCAGTAGCGCAATGGGATAGAGCGTGTTGTGGCAGCAATTTTCGGTTACACCGCATATGGGTTCGATCCCCACTTCCGAATGTGGAAATTTGTTTTTGCTGTTCTTTGCAATTCTACCGAATTGAGAATTTAGGATTAATCTATGTACATATTAAATCGAATTACATGTATAAATAGATATACATATACACAAACATAACACATACTCGTATATAGAATTCAGACTGAAGTCTAGATTGTTAAGACTGGATATACAATAATAAATTAAAAATGCTAGTGTGCTACTAAAAACAAATTATAGTATACAATTAGATAAATGATCCATAAAATATAAGATAGATAAAAACATACTGAATTTAAATCAGTTAATATTATTATATAAAAAAAATAATACCCATCACTACCAAAAAATATATCACAACCAAAAAATAATTGACACACATTCTGTACAATGAGGGGGACGCAATTATTTTAGATTAAAACTTTTTTCTGGGACTTTTCAAATTAAACCGTTCCAATAAAAGATTTTGGGGAAAACCTCTAGGTGTATATATAACCTCAAGTGTATACATAGCAAAGTTTAAAAACCTCCGCTGACTGATCTCCAGTTGGTGAATATACGCGATTCTTGCTAAGCAATACGCTACCTACTGGCGGTACCCACAACTAACGAATGGGGTATTGGTTCAGTTTTGCGTATGTATGTCTATTGTGAATTTTGAAATATCCGTTGTTATATTAGTTAATTGCTTTGATTAGATATGAATCATTATTGTTGTGAGCGTCATTGTTCCTCTTGTACAAAGAAAAACCCCGAGATCAGTTTCATACTTTTCCAAAAGCGCGAAAATCTGAAGCTATCGCGGAAATTATAAGTTGGGCATTAAAAAGTTACAGGAGACAAGTATGGATAAAGAAGCTAAAGAACGCAAAGTAGAGTGTGTGTGCTCTTTACCTTTCTCCAAGAATGACTATTTACATAAAGGTATGTATGCCGTATGTCCAATAAAGAATTTGACATATTTTGAGGTTAAGTTTCATTTTCAGATTGAACGCTCGAAAAATATTGAAATATATTTTAATTTTATATCATTACTTACCCCTTTCAAAATAGTTTTACAAGCTTTTTACCTGGTTTAAAGTTCTCGACAACAAATCTTTGATGAATAAAATTTCAAACGTCAGTGTCAGGGACCGTAAGTTAGTATAGGTTACTGCCATTTTGGCGCTTCGATCTTAAAATCAATCGCGTATTGGCATTGCAAATAGGATTTCAGACAACTGATGCATACTCTAGGCGAGATCGAACAAATCTTAATACATTACATCTTAAATACATTACAGTTTCTTACCACAAAATCAAAATTTTTAAACGCACAGGCGCTAATCTTTTCAATGTGTTGATTGAATGATCAAACATCAACACACCGACATCTTTAATTAACTCAGCATGTCAGTCTTCCGTCCATAAGATAAAACATTGCGCTTGATGAACAATGATGAATTAACAAGTTCTAATGTTTGTTGAAGAATTTCGCAGGCCAGAATTGAATCAAACGATATATTTTTAAATTATGGGCGTACATGAGAGTGTGGGCATTAGATTCATCCAAGTCATCTAGAATATTATTTATAAACATGATAATAAAGAGAGGTTCAAGCACAGAACCCTAGGGAATACCAGATCCAAAAATGTCGGTGGGTTGGGGTGTTGGGGCTTACAATATGTAACTCCCTTCTGGACAGCTTTTGGTTTTGGATTTGGGGGTTTGTCCAATTTATGTTTATGTATGTTTCCAGTGTTTCTGTAGATCTCTCAATACTCTAGCTCCTGTTCCTTTGTCTGTTTTGGAGCCACCTGTGAACCACCTGCAGCCTGCAGAGAATTTAACTCCCAGTCACGGAGGTTCTGTATTTGAACCTCGAATAAGCTGCAATCATTCTTTCAGATATCATCTCTAGGATAAGCTCCGACATCGATGTATATTTTGGAAGTATGCTAGCTACTACATAATTTTTTTATGATGATTCCTCTTTTGGCAAATATTAGAAAATTCCCTTTGTAATTCCTGGAAGTTATAAAAATGCAATTCAGCCTGTTATAATCATATGATACAAGTTGTTAATTAGCCGGATTATAATTTACAAGATTATTTGAATTCTCCTTGAAGTAATTGCGGTTGGAATTGCCATTAAACCAGCTCTTAGCTCTAGCTCTGGAAACATTCGTTCGCTACTAATTTTTATTTAAACTGATAATTGACTCATTACACATTGTTAAATGTGTTTCCAGTTATTCTAATCCCAAAGCGAACTTGCGCAAGGAATTATTGCTAGTTGTGGGATTAATTAGAACTGAACTGGAGAGGATGTATGGCCAAATTATGTTCCTGGGGATTATTTGCACATTTTAAATTCTACGTGTTTTACAGTGTGCCAACAGCATTAAGTGGATCGCGATGCTAGAGGGTCTTTGCGAGTTTATAACTTTGGAATATGTGGGTAGCGGGTAGAAGCATTGTTTCTAGCGACGCGCTTGTACTCTGTATTGTGAAAAAATGTGATTGGTGTTAACTTTTTATGAGGGTTTTCCAAACAAAGGGCGTATGTCTGTAAGCTTTATTAAATATGACGAAATGACATTATTAATTTTTAGAGAAGATGGGAATAATAAAACATTTAATACAGGACGCATAACTGTATTCTGTACACAATATTAATGATATACTATTGTATCATAAATCATATTCTAATGTTAATTGGTAAAGACGTACTACTACGAATTATCAATAGATTACTAAATTTTAATAATGATACAATTAACCTTAATGCCATTGAAAATAATGACAAAGGGTATAGATATGTCCATCCACGTACGAAGTCTCTGCGGAAGTTTAAGTAATGTTCTATAGTATGTACAGGGTGATTCATTATATTTTGACCCCCTGTTAACTTTTTTGTTTACAGAATTATAAAAAAAAATGTGAAATATAAAAGTCGCACGATTTTCTATGTGCAAAAAAAATTTTCAAAAATTATAGTACCAAGTCCAAAAAAAATGGCCGCGGATGGTTCATTTATTTATTTAAATGAACAGGCTAGCTATAGCCATGACAATGGTCGCTATCGAATGATGTTTTCTCATGTCAGCTTCATTAGTAGTAGCAAAGTCTACATATATTCTAATATATGTAGACTTTGCGTGGTAGTATTGGGCAGCTGAAGCCTGACATGTAGGTTGCTAGTGGTTCGTTTTTTCCTATTCTTACTATCTACCTATCTTCCCTCTGCCTTCACCTGACCATCTAATGAATTTCAGAATATCATTCCATATGAGTGAATCCTACCATTCCTCTCTGTAGCTGCTTGACACTAAACGCATCATGACTAAGTCTTTCTAGGGTCTTAGTCCTTTCAATATTCTGGATAATTATGGAAGTATGATTAACGTTATTTATTTTAGAACAAATTTGGAAATACTTCGATTGGCTGTACATGGTATTCAAGCAGGGATACCAATGGTACCCTTGACATTGTCAATCGCAAAAATAAATCACATAGATTAAAAATTTAACACACCTTATGAAAACATAAGTAGTTGGACTTGTCATGAAAATATCATATCTGCTTAATGTAATGAAATTGAATAATAATTTTTATATTTACATCCATCTGAGATCATCATTAAGAACATATTTGAGACCAGAATTGATGGTGTTGGTGCTTCTACATGTTGGTGCTGGTGTAGCTTTCAAATATGCTAGCTATTCAGTATAATATGCAGAAACTGTTAGCTTTTCATAGGCACGTATACCTACTGATCTAGTACCTACATATTAGCTATTTAAAAAGGTATCCTCTTTATATTTTATGTCACAAAGTAATTGTTGTGGAGGTTGTATGATAATGCCTAGAAAACATTAGTAAAATGGTGTCTCATGATAGACATTTCAAGATAGCAGTGTATCACACGGACCACTAGAGATTCAGAAGCCGATTTACGTTAGATGTCTATTGAAAAGTTTTAAAATCGCTGGCTTATTTTGCCGTTTTCCATTTCGATAAAAAGTTATGACTCCCTACGACGCCACGCGTTTTATGGTTTCTATACATGAATGTTCGTACCGAGACGCAGTGGTGGGCTAAGAAATTCAAGGCAACACAAAGGATTTTCATGAAAAGAAAGTTAATGTAGTATGTGGGAATTCTATAGATTTATACTCAGAGGACCGTATCGCGGATGAAGATAAACATTCTATTCTTGATCAGTTTCTATGGTAGTCGATACAGTGCAGTGCAGACGCCTGGTATTGTAAACGTATTTACTATTTTATGATCGAATCTTTACAGGCTTCTATCGTGTTTGGAATATCGAAAATCTCTCCTTTAGTGGAGTTACCCTTTGAAGGTCTCGACAACATATTTTAAATTTTAATATAGCTGTTCTGTTTGAACTCCTGGGAGCAGTAATGCAAGTAATATTTTATAACTTTTGTGGAAAATGCATAAATAAAAGTAACGTTATCATCACATAACTGTCGTCATCACAGATATATATGAAAGTATGCCAATATATTGAATTGTTGTTGATTGTACAATTTCATAATTGGAATTTTGTTTAATATGTTTCATCTTGAACAGAAAGTTTATGATGAATTGAATTGAAAGCGGAAAATGAGAATATTAAATTTTATGGAAGAATTTACAAAATTGTAGGTATCATATGTCATGAGCTAGAAAGGGCTGATTCATTTGAGATTTCATATAGACAAGTAGGGTTGTTTTATGCCCATATTTAAATAAATTAATATAATTTTGTGTTCTACCTTTGAGTGTTAATTATCAAACTTAACATCTCCTTACAGTACATTTCTGTTGTTGACTGAAAAAATGCTTATTGTTCTTTAAATAATAAAATTTTATTGAGGTAATTCCTAATGTCTTCAGATTTATTAAAGTATTTTACTAAACTAGTACATTTTTAGTAAATTAGCTTTAAAAATTGAACAATGTATCCTTACCTGTAAGTATTATGATACTTATTCAAAATATATTAGTCCATGACCAAACATAAATGGTATTATTCTCAGAATTACATCTGTAACAGATTGTCCAATGTATCGGCCCTACAGAAAATGTATCGATGAGTCCGTAGCAGCACGGTCGATTCCACATCACCACGTTTTAATACCTATGTTTGATTCCAACTACGTTGTCCTGATGAAATCGAACTCTTTGTAACTTTTCGTTCAAGCGTGACCAATTTTTTTCACTGACAGAATTTAATTAAGTAACCAGATAAGCCTCGAGATGGAAAGGATTAATTAGCTTCTTGTTTAACTCTGTCGTTTTTATCTAATATAATACTTTCTTTTTTGTTTGGCGCTATTGTCCAGACACCAGATAAGGCGGTGTATAAACTTGTTGTTTGGAATACGAAAAATCGTTATTATCGTTCACGGAACATTCATTTTTTGTTTTCTTTTGTTCCGTTTTGTTGCTATCAGGGGGCACATTTATATACCGGATTTATTCAGATGTTCGTTGTGAGAAAATAAATCAGAGTTTCGAGAGAATAACATGTTACTTTTTCATATAATAATGTGCAAGTGCATCTGATATAGTATTCTTTTTTGATTGGCCAGATTTATGCTCCAAGCACAGTAACTTTTAAACCACTCAGGATACCGACAATGAAATTTAAGGAACATATTTCACTAGTTTCGTCTACATCCTGTAAATTTTGTTTAAAATAAAATCTACTTTTCTCAATCCAATGTTATAAAATACTTTGGGTATATATTCTATTATCACTTACATTGTATTGTATAGTTCTAAGGTTTATATGCTTCGTGATCTAAACATTTTCTGCAAGATTTAGGATTTATATCAACTTTTTTTTAAGTTGAGTGGATATCTAGATGAAATACGCTCTTAGAATTCCATTGTCTAACCCGCAAATGATGAAGAGAGAGATAAATTATAGCATCTAATATACAATCTACAATAGTGAGAATGGTAGAAAATGGGATTTACTACCGATGCACAAATATGCCTCTGCCTTTGTATATACAAGGTGTTCTACAAGTTCTATGACAAACTTTGATAGACGATAGCTGGGTTAATTCTAAACGTTTTTTATTAATGAACATGGGTCCGATTCGTTTTTGTTTAGAAGTTACAAGCATACCGGGTGATTCTCAAATGTCGCTCCCTCCCCTATAACTAAAACCAACAATTACCCATAAAAATAAAAATAAAAATAACAAAACTTAAGACTATAAAAATTGTTCGAAATGTCTACCCTCGACTTGAATGCAAGCCTCACTTCGACGAACTAAAGATTCGGTCACTTTCGGACCGATGAGATTTGGATCATTTCTTATTTGGTTAGCAGCATCTTGAATTCTTTCAAGTAACTGCTGATGGGTATTGATTTCAACATGGTAGACCATCTGCATCATAGGTCCCCATAAATAAAAATTGAAAAAAACACTAATTGAAGGGTTATTAAGGACAGTATCTATTACATTTTCTTAATCTGCTTGTAGGTACATTTACTTCAATAGGACGAATGGCCTTTTTTGGAGCAGGGTCACCTGCTTCTCGAAATCTACGAAATGATGGACTAATGGTGTGGGCAGGTTGGTGTTTATTTGGAAAGCTACGTTGATATTCTCGAGCTGCTTGTCTGGTGTTCCCATTGGAATACCCATATACAAACATAATATCTGCATATTCCTCAGTTGTGAATAAATGCATTTTTAATTTATAACTTTTACACGAAGTGTCAAATAAATAATTAAAATAACAGAAACAATAATTATTGTTATATCAACCGGAATTTTTATTTATCAGTCTACTTTTGATTGAAGTATGAAAATATGATTCTTTAAATGCTTGTAACTCTAAACAAAAACGAATCAAACCCAAGTTCATTAATAAAAAGTGTTTAGAATTAACCCAGCTATCTTCTGTCAAAGTTTGTCATAGAGCTTGTAGAACACCCTGTATACAGTAAGATATATATATATATATATATATATATATATTGCGCTTTATAGATGTAGAACATATAAATTACCAATCAAACGAGTAAAGCTCTTTATGTTTTGAAACATAAAATTGCTATGGCTCTTTTTACTCAGACTTTGATTCACGCCATATAATAAAGTGGATACTGGAAGCGGATGGTTCTTTGTGAAACATCGTGAAAATAATTGTTTTGAGAAAAAAAAACATAGTTCTCATTTAAATGTTTCAAGAAATATATAGAAAACACTCTATACCCTAATATTTCAGCTTATTAGGCGTTTTTAAATAGAGTAAATGTTTATTACTGATATGACAGTAGACTCTATTGTTTACTCGATTGAGAAAGGCCTAATAACCCGAAATACTAGTATACAGGCTGTTACAAATTCGCTTCTCACTATAGGGATCTCGAAAACGGTAAAATATACGAACTAGCTTAAATGGGGGCAAATTTGCGTAATCAGGGGACCAACATTATGCCTCTAAAATATCAAGGCTAACATGATTAGTTTTCGAAATATTTGAAAAAAGCCGAAATTTTGGATATCTGTTTTTGTTCCATTTCAGCCTTGTTTGAGGTGATATTGAAAAAAGAAGAACACTTTCTCATGTCAACTTTTTGCCCTCTATCGAATGGCACAATCAATTTTTATATGTAATGTTTCGTCTTTCCAGGACCATCATCAACTTCATTTTTTTAAATACGGCCCTGGAAATTTGATTAAATTTTTTGCAAGCCTTCATGACCCCCAATGCTGTACTACCTCAGCCCAAACCAGATTCAGACGTTTTGTCTCGAAAAATTCGAGACTTCAATGTATTCGTTAAAAATTTATCTAAATCTCTATCTTTATCTAAATTTTTTATTTAGATTTCTATGTTTACTGAATTATCGTACACTTTAAGTGTCGTTAGACTCTGTGAAATCCACCTGGTTATTTAAATTATATTTTAAATAACCACGCGATTTGCTATACTAAACATAGACAAAAGAAATTTATTTGTTTATAGTAACGCGACTTGTTTTGAATTTTATCAATATTATTGACTTTTGGTTGAAATTATCCTAAAAAATGTGCGATTTTGAGTAAAGAAAACGAAAATAGTGATGAAGATGCTTTGCCAGAAGATATAGAAATTGAGGTTGCAGATGCGGTAAACAGTTTAATGCCCCAGAAATCGCGCCTAGAATATAAAAAGAATATATGGTGTTTCAAAGATGAAAGACCAGGAGTAAGTCGCCTTTTGGAATAATTTGAAAGGGAGGTTTAAGACATACGTTTATACAGAAAACTCCCCTTAATTCTAATTAAGACTATCAACTGAAATGTTTCGCATATATTTAAAATAAGCTTGTATATATTTTTAAATTCATTAACACGCCAAAGCACTAATCTACAACTTGAACAGATAGCTAATTTTTCTGTCCCTTGTGATGCGAACTAAAAACACGGCACGCGGAAAGACTACACATAAGGGGAGGCGACACCGAAAAGCTGTGTTAGTATCACCTCGGGCGACAGAGAATTCCAGAATTTCCGGCTCTTCTCACATCTTCTATATCCTGTGAACAAGCAGCATGTTCAATTATGTCGACAGGCGAAGTTGCAGTGCAGTGTGCTTTTGCATTAATTCCCATCTGTATGAAATGAACGCGTCAAAGATATGTACTTACTACTTATACTAAAATCGCGTCGTTCTTGATTTACACAAAAACGCTTTTGAATTTTAGGTGTTACAGAAATATAACGCGATATTTCAGTATAATGTCTCATTACTCAAGTTATCAATTATCAGAAAAAAAAAGCAGGAATAAGATCAAATAGAATATAATGTTACATTTTCTATATTATCGATGTAGTACAACGCGGGTTCGATCTTCACCATTGAAATACTTCGTAGTAATGGCAACGAAGTATGTGAATTATGTTTCTTGTAATGGCGATCGATTTCTCGAAATGTAGCCGTTGGAAAATGTTGAAAATTTGGCAGTACACTAATGTCGATAGGGGCAATTCGGCTAAAATATTTTCAAAATGGTGGCACTTCCGGCTATACCGGAAGTTGATGTCAACTTGCTTATTTTAAATAGGACACACTCAGTGGCGGCGCGTCAACATTAATTGTATGTGTTCTGCTTAGGGTTGTCACATTGGTCGAATTCAATTCCGGGATATTAAGTTTGGCCGGAGCCGCTAAATTTTTAAAGTTTTCAAGGTCACACGTTTTCCTGGCACTTTCCGGGAATTTCAATCGGGACCGTACAGCTAATTCCCGGTACAACAATCACAGAAAATCCTTCATGCCCATGTGGCAATCCTATATAGTTCTCAATCGTATATTGTCCATGCTTTATCCCCACCGAAAAGTAAGCACGGAAAACAAAGGAGTGCATTTTTTATATCACACTCGCACATCCACTCTGTTTTTGTGTATACATTATTGTTAAATTGTCTTTTGTAACTTTTACTTCGGCTTGTTCCACTAACTTCAATATTTAATTGTGGTGCTGGCCTACCCAATTCTTTTATTCTCAGTTTATCCTCATAAGGCAGAGAACCAAATAAAGTTTTTTATAAAAATGAAACGCTATTTATTTTAGTAACTGTATAATCATGTAGACTTTGGTATAATATTCGTGGACGCCTAAACGAAAATATTTACCCGTGCCGCTGACAGAAATAAACGACCATGTACCACGTCCTATTACGAAATATGACTGAATTTATTGCAGTGGCTGTTGTTGTTGCAGCCACATAAGCCCATACATTCGTGTACTGGGTCACGTGCCTGATTAGTCAATAAAATCAAAGGACGCATCTAACTGTTCGCTGTGCACACATTTTGTATATCAGGTTGCGGTTGCATAAAGAGCTAGCTCGCGTCGTAATAAATAGTAATATAAGCTTCTAGATTTATTTTAGCGCGAGAACATTTGGATTATTTAAATTTTAAATATTTTGTATTTTGTTGCTTAAAAGCTTAAATTCATAAAATTTTATGTGTTCTGCAGCTCCGGAGCTCTTATGGTAAAACCGCCACTGGATACCTGCATATATATTATTTCATTTATGGATTCTACGTCGAATTCTAAACAAATTCCATATATAATATCCTATACCTAAGTCTAACCGTTTTTGAATATTTCAAATTTTATGTCAAGAATGACGTTTGCAGGCCAAAACATAATTACCAATTTGTCCTGTATGCAAGCCTTTATTATTTAATTTGGGTTGGTTTCATTTCCCATTTAAGTCACGTTTCAAGTCAAACTTTTTTATACATAATTATAATTATAATAATGAAACAGAAAAGTTAAAACTAAAGGATATTAATTTAATATATAAGTAGATATACTAATATCGTCCAATTGTAAGGGATATCTATATCTGATTAGTGTTTTAAACGTTATTCTGATTGATTGAACGCTGAGCGATGTAACTTTTAACATTTATTTCAGTAGAAAAGTTACTTTGATCTAGAGGTAGAATTGAACCCTGGAAGGAAGTTTTTAAACACATTTGTGCCCTTTGGATAGGCCATAGCAACATAAGGATTTTTTTAAAGCGAGCCTGGAAAGTAATATTTCGAGATATTAAGTGAAGTTTAATATAAATGCGCTGCTTCAAGTTAAGGGATATGCAAGTCTTATAAAATTACTTTTTGAAGCTACAGCTATGACTCTTGCATTATACATCAATCAACGTACAAAGCTTTTTAATATAGATTGCTGTTCCATGAATTGAGCTGTATGATGAGATTTACCACTACTTCGTTTGAGGAGATCTATGCATTATTTATTACACCATGAACTTATTCTGAAAAGTGATCAAGAAAATAATAGCCACATAAATTGTTCAGTATACTAGGTGGGATATCACCAGTGATATATTTTATGTATAGCTTGTGTCAAAATAGTAAGAAATAATATACCTATTACATAAAATTATAATCATTGTTATTAGATGTCTTGAGCTTAAAATTAAAGTATAAATTAAAAGACAGCAACCCTGGTATTTAATCTATGAAAATATCACTATTAATTTCAATATTTAAACATTTAGAAATGCTCTGATCAATACTGGAATACATCTACATATCGTTAGATAAATTCGTAGTTAATTATTTTCTTTATTATTACTATATTATCATTTAAAACATAAAAAGTAATTTTTCTTAGTTTCCATAAGTACCCTTCTCGTCCTACATTCATTTTGTATTGAGTTTTTAATTTAAAACTCAATTTTTGACAATTCCTTTTCCATTTTTGCTCTGGCAATTCGAAAACTATACTAGAAATATCTGAATAAATAATATGTTAATTTCCTATTTTACCTGAACAAATGGTATTTAAAAGTTTTCAATTAATTGGAATTCAAGGATTTTGATTAACAATATGTCCTGACAACTTTTATAGATTTGAAAAGGACTCCTATAAATACACCGAAGTGGAAATGGATAACGTCGTATCAAAGTAATATAATTAGATTATATTCTAGCCTATCCCTGTCCATATCCATATCCATATCCATATCCATATCCATATCCATATCCATATCCATATCCATATCCATATCCATATCCATATCCATATTCATATCCATATCCATATCCATATCCATATCCATATCCATATCCATATCCATATCCATATCCATATCCATATCCCCATCCCTATACCTATCCCTATCCCTATCCCCATACCCATCCACATCCATATCCCTATCCCTTTCCCTATCCCTATCCCTATCCCTATCTCTATCCATATCCCTATCCATAGCCCTATCCCTATATTATCTATATCATATCCCTATCCTGTCCCTACCCTTCAAACTTATTCCCCAACAAAAAATGGTTTGTCATTTTATTGCACCAGCAATTTTTCAATTTTCATCACACTTTTGAGATACCTTAGTCCAGAACACAATATCTGTTTTATAAAGTTATTGCTAGATTATGAGAAAACTGAAGCAGAGTAATTATTGATTTGAAAGTGTTTAAAGGGAATTAAGAAATATAACATATAACGATAATTTATTAGAACTTTAAATTGAAGCACACCTTTCCATTTAATAATAAATAAATTGGAACTGTCAGCCAATTTAAGGGCAGACTTTACACCATTTTCACTCCATACCGTTCCAGGCATTTTCTATCTGTGGCAATATTTCTCAAATCCCCAATGATATTTGTTTCTCGCCACTCCCAACCACTAATAACTCTCGAGCGTCCGAAAAAATGAGGAAGCTGAGACTGATAAGTGGCAAACAAAGAGTTCTGATTGCTTTTTAACGCCCTAGTTTCAGAGATATACCTCAAACAAAGCCAGAAGGGAGGGTAACTGTTATCCCTGTCAAGCAGCCGATTGATGTATAGGTCGCGGCTGTAAATTTTTTATTTTTGGTTTTAAATTTCCGTGGTGTCGCGTATCACGTCAAGTTTATATGTTGGCGAGCATTTAATAACGGTGAGGATCATATGTATAGAAAAATAAGCATAGTTTAAAAGTCACAATGCTCGTGAAATACAATATATGCATGAAGTTTAACATATACATGGTTTCCCTAAAATGTACAAGGTGGCCCGTTTAATATGGGCCTATACCTTATCTCAGAAACTACAAGTTCTACAGAAAAAAAAATTATATGAAATTGTTTTTTTCAAAGTTATCTTCAATTTTTTTATATTTTCAAACTTATAACCTGTTTATATACAGGGCGATGAACTAAAGTTCCTTTTTTTTAAATAGCACACCCTATATATTATTACATTTTCAGAAAGCCCTATATATTATTACATTTTCGGAAAGCCCTTCTAAAGACGAGTTCAATGATATATGATATGATGGGCCTGACGCCCGCCGTTTCGGAGTTATTGAGTATTATCTTCAGGAAATAGCCCATATTAAAATCGTGCTAGAAAGGTTAATAATTAAGTTTTTGAGCCTTAACTTGCGCCAAGAGATTTCTAATTTTATGTACTTTATTATGTAATTACTCAATATTCAACTTATAAAAAAAATTTGACCGTGTTGCCACATTTCGAAAACCATAAATTCTCACGATTTTTTCAAATGGAACACCCTGTATATTGTTACATTTCTAGAAAGCCCTTCTATCGACAAGTTCAATGATATCTGATATGATGGGTCTGACGCCCGTCGTTTCGGAGTTATTGAGTATTATCTTCAGGAAACCTCCAATATTAAAATTGTAACTAACAAAATTACTTTTATTATTACTTAATTAAGTGTTTGACTTCTAATTTGCACCAAAAAAAGTTATATAGGTAGTATATGATCTATCACTTTGATGTAATTGATGTAACGTTAGTATAGGGACATTTTCATTATTATTATTTATAATAAAGCTAGTTTCAGTAAAATGCATGTATTTAATTTTGGTTGCTATATAATTTTCAACATAAATTTGATATTATTCGGTGAAATATATCAGATTATTGTATACTAGGTGATTTTCAAAGCCCCTGAAAAAATTTATTTAGTGACTGAAGATGCACAGGTAATTCTACGATGTACCTACCTACTCTTTCTTTATTATTTGGCAATTTCATTAAATATGACCATATTTTAACGTTTAGTCAGAGTGGTCTTTGTAAACAAAATATCCACAATTATTATAGGATTTATCATTGCCTTGACAACCGGGGTAAACTGAAAAATTATTTGACAATGTGTTAATATATTAAGTATTTATTAATAATAATGTATAGTGTGGAAGAAAAAGTTGATATGCTAGAATGTTATTTATCAAATAATAAAAGTCCAGCTCTTGCTCTTAGAGAGTATAGAGCAAAATTTCCCGTGAGACGAATTCCAGAAAAGAAATTATTTGCTAGACTTTTTCAACAATAAAATTTTTTATGCAAATTAAGAGTTCAAAATGATAATTTGGGATCTTGGTTAGCACTATTTCAATCCTGGTCATATTCTGAGTATCATATATCTCTGAATTTGTCAATAGAAGGGCTTTCTAGAAATGTAACAATATACAGGGTGTTCCATTTGAAAAAATCGTGAGAATTTATGGTTTTCGAAATGTGGGAACACCGTCAAATTTTTTTTATAAGTTGAATATTGAGTAATTGCATAATAAAGTACATAAAATTAGAAATCTCTTGGCGCAAGTTAAGGCTCAAAAACTTAATTATTAACCTTTCTAGCACGATTTTAATATGGGCTATTTCCTGAAGATAATACTCAATAACTCCGAAACGGCAGGCGTCAGGCCCATCATATCATATATCATTGAACTCGTCTTTAGAAGGGCTTTCTGAAAATGTAATAATATATAGGGTGTGCTATTTAAAAAAAAGGAACTTTAGTTCATCGCCCTGTATATAAACAGGTTATAAGTTTGAAAATATAAAAAAATTGAAGATAACTTTGAAAACAACAATTTCATATAATTTTTTTTTCTGTAGAACTTGTAGTTTCTGAGATAAGGTATAGGCCCATATTAAACGGGCCACCTCGTACAAACAAATACAAACCCGTTTTTTTAAATTTTGCATGATTTGCCAAATTATAAAATAATGAAATTTATTCTTCGGTTTTTTAAATTTGTTTCAGTCTGTTCGACTCTCTGTTTTCTTTTTCATGTTTTTTTTCATTCTCTTGTGATTTTATCCCTGTCCTTGTTGATGGTATTCCTTTTTAGCTAGGTACTGGGTAATATATTCTACAGGTTTTATACACTGTTGTAAATTATAAAATATGACTATAAAAACCAATATAGATTTGACAATAATTGTCAGGCAGATAGTAGCAAAGACCCAAAGAGGGCACTACGGTCTGTTTCTCACCACTACTAACATTTTATTGCTATGTTGTAACCGTTGGACTATTGAATCCATTTGTATAAGATGAAACATAAAGAATAGCAATAAATGTTATTAAAAAGTGTTTTAAAGGCTACTAAAAAGAGTGTGTGCTATTAAAAGAACGGGTTTGGACTATTTCAGATTAGCTATGCAAGGCACGAGGCGGCGAAGTTAAACAGATAGGGGGTAAGGAAGCAAATATACAATTTATGAAATTTAGGACAGGTTTAATACTTTGTATCCGGGGCAACAGGCAATCCGAGGTACTTTATTTACCGTAACAAATATCGTGGGTCCCTATAAAAACAATGGAGGTGCCGCGCGGCTTCTCGACAGGGTAAATCGTAGGAGGAACTCCTGGAAGCTGCTCTTAGAAATGGGCCTTGCCGTAATGCATATCAAATTCAGGAGACCTTGATTTCCACGCTACGTTGAAAATAATAAGTGTTTTTATAACGTATATGTCGCATGGAGATTCGCAGTACAATTTATTTTTGCTGTTTTCTATACTAGGCATATTGTAAAAATTATTCATTTGTTCTTTTGGGTTCCAATCAAATAAAATAAACACTGTACTATGTCCTAACGTCTCGGTTTTTTGTTATAATACTATACCTTCTTCAGATCTCTAATATTCTACATTAAAACTGGTAATTATTAATTAAGTTGATACTTGCAATTAGAGTTACGGGTTATATATTAAATATATTAAATTTCACTTGAGGAATAGAAAAATACTATACATATAAACCGTCCAGATCGAGATGGAGAATACAAATAAGAGGCTTGGATACAGGCTGTTACAAATTCGGTTCTCACGATTGGCATTTCGGAAGCTGTAAGAGATACGCGGAAGCTTAAATGGGGGCCCCATAATGCCCCAAAAAATCTAGGCTAACTTGATTAATTTTAGTAGTGGTGAAACACACACCGTATAGTGCCCTTTTTGCGTCTTTGCTACTATCTGCCTGACAATGAGCCTTTTCCACTAAATTGAATTTTACTAATATTATTAATATAAAATTTTATTAATATCAAACGTTATACTGGTACATAAGTAAAAGTAGAATCAACCCAATTTATTAAAGAATTGTAATTAAGCGAAGTTATCCAAGTACAAAGCGACCGGTCTTCATGAATAATTTCAAACTGCGCGGTTCGCTGACTTCACACTCCAGTAGCCAATAAAATGTAGACAAGTTATAGAACGGCTCCACGTTGCCACATATAATCTTACTTTTTTCTTGGCAACGATTAAATTTACATTCTGGTAATTTTGAAATGAAAATATGTATTTGTATGTGAAATATTCTCCATAAATTATTACTAAAGCAAATCAACATAATTGGTTTACAATTTATCCCTTGAGCAAAATAGTGTTTAGGTATTTTTCGCTAAACGTGACAACATTGCACAATCTATGCTAGAATCAACTAAATGATGATTTGATAACTTAGGTTATAAAAACTAACCTTCTTGTCTTAACATTGCGCACTTCAGCACATATAAAATTCATATTTGTGACGTAGAAATCGTTAACCATTTCACTGCCAACTCTTGGAAGGTTGTCTGAATCAGTCTTAAGATAATCCCTCTTCAATTTAATTCATTTTAAATCAAATTAATCAAAACACAAAACGAAAGTTAGGTTAAGCACACTTCACTTGACAGAACACAAAATACAGAACTGGAGTATGACGTCAATGGCGCGTTGAAATATATGGTAATTTTAACCATTTTCTGAAAAATATATCTGGCGAATAAAAAAATTTAAAAAAATACTTTTTAGGCATAACTAAGTATATATTTTATAATAAGCGAATAAGAAAAAGATGTGGAAAAGGCCCATTATTGTCAAATTGACAGACAGATAACGACCTGCTTTTCCGCAGGCGCCATTACAGCAGTGACCTCTATTGTCTTTAAGGAAGACAATCCTATTTATTTATTTAAAGGAGATGCCGAAAACAATTACTCCACGGCCAATGTGCCCCGACTGGCATTGCATTACTTCTGCGTATGTTATTAACTCAGCTCGGACCCGAAAGGCATGTCAACGAAACGGGAAAAACTGGAGGAGAAATAGAGGTTGTTGATAGGCTCATCACTCTTTAAAGGGCCCTGACAAAACGAAGACGTCTTGGCTACTGAATCAAAATTGAAGGGTTCTGTACCAATTGGTAAGAATTTTAACTTGGCACTGTAGGCTTATGACACATCTATCCCTAACAGGTGTAAAAGAGGACACGATGTGTCTGGAATGTGTGGAGGAGGAAGACAAACCCATTCACTTTTGGGGCAATGTGGGACATTCTGCAGGCTGAGACATGATGTCTTTGGTATCTGGGAGTTGCCCGATGACGGTAGGGAAATGGACCCTCAGTGGCCTACTTGCCAAGATTCAGCCGCCCAATTGACTATTTACTATCTACTTTCTACAGTGTCATAAATTCAATTTTTGGCGCAGACTATAAGCTTTAGAAAATCAACAACTCTGTTGGTGGAGGAGTTTATTTTCTAATTTTGAATATCTTTAGTATATAGTATAGCAGATATCCAAATAAAAAGAATATTTAATTTTGGTTTTATATAGATGATAATTGTTTTGAAAAAAATATTGATCTCATTTAGATGTTCCAAGAAATATATAGAAAACACTCTATATACTCCCACCAGATGGTGGGATCAATCGGGGGTCGGTGCTTGTAAACAAATAAATAACGAAAACGCGCTTGGAAACATTTAGTAATAGACATTACTCTATTGAAAAAAAAGGCCTAATAAGCCGAAATACTAGTATATAGAGTGTTTTCTATATATTTCTTGGAACATCTAAATGAGATCAATGTTTTCTTCAAAACAATCATTTTCACGATGTTTCATAAAGAACCATCCGCTTCGAGTATCTACTTTATTATATAGATGAATCTATTTAATTACCTTGTCATTTTTATACGCAGACTATATTTTCAAAAAATTAATTGTAGCCGTAACTTTGGAATAATTAATTATACAATCAAGTTGACGTAAATGACTAAATTAAAATCTATGAGAGACTAAATTTACGGAAATCGTTTTATAAAATGTGAATAGCAGAGGGGAAATTATCATATATGGCAGAAAATCTGAAATGGTACATTCTGAAGTGGGTTATTTATTACCATATCCCCATAAAATCATGAAAAATTAACAGACCAGATTTTCGTTTTAAATTGGTCGTAAATGGCCTTATATATTTTAAATCAGTTTACTTGTTTTCTCGCGAAATATTATGGTTGTAATTTAACAGATCTAGATAAGCTTTGCGATCCAAGGCTTACTGTCAACATAATTTTGATCAATACGAATTATGGTTTCTTTTAAATATTTCATTATAAAAGATATGATTTTTTTTGTCACAAACAAAGGCAATATAAATTGCATTTCTGCGATTTTAAATAGAGTTTTATCAGCCCCAGATCATTATTAAGTATAGTTTATAGTTGGTTATGTTGAAATCCCCAAAAAATGCAATTTCAACAATATTTAACTCTACCATATATATATATATATATATATATATATATATATAGCCGCAGCCATAGCTCAGTCTATTAGGTGCTGGGTGGTAGCTCGTGACTAACAGAATGGTATATATCGCGGCGCGAGTTCGAATCTCGCCAGGGGAGAAATGGCATTTCTCCCAGGGAGTGGTTGTGTATCTGCGTTTTTTTTCATGTGTACCCTCCTTCTACACAAGCCTGAGGCTTTCAGAAGGGAGGTTGTCCATTTCTGTGGTGTGTTTTATGTTTTATATATACAGGGTGTGAGAGAGAGAAAGGGAGAGAATATGCTGTTGAATGGGTCAAAGATTCCCAAATTATTATGGCTAAAACATTTTTTTTTGTTTATTAATGACGGACCATGAACTTATTTGTAAATTTGATTCATTTATTCGCATCAGCTGATTGTGTAAGTAAACGAAAAAGCGAAACAAAACAAAATATGAGACAAGAAAAATGAGTATATAAATTTATTAGAGATATTATTGTCTATAGAAATCTTGATGGGGGAAATTACAAACTCCGAATTAGGAAGTTACTCACCAAAATCCATGACATTTAAGCATAACGATGCAGTCTAATAAGCTCGTAAGAACAATAAATTACCGGCTTATCACAAAATGTTATTCCGTAGTTAATAAATCCTGACTTGATCGATCTCAACACTGGAACAATAAATTTCTCGGTAATCTATTAAAATTATATACATGATAAATAGATTGTCACAGCCGCGACAATAACAGCTCTAATAGATTAGCTCCAGCTTAGGCAAGATATGCTTCTTGTTTAGAAAATCTATTATACTGATTTTCTTACTGTACGTAATAGTAAGCTTAGCACCTGAATCAGCCTTAATTATAACGGGCGAGGTTTTAAAACCGAAAAATGGAAATTGAAAGCGTAATTATTGGTATAATGACGCTTGGTATAACGCTTGGTATTGGTATAAAAGAGAAAGATATGAATTAAGAGTCAATATTTCATTTGTCTTCGGTCAACGTCTATGTATTTTTTACAGCCTTGGTGTTTATCCGTAGTAGGGTTTTATATATTATCGCGTAGTTAATCGTAAAATCTCATTTAAAATTTGTTTGAAATAATGTTGTGTACACTGTCCTTAAACGACTATAATAATAAAAATAATAATAAACATAAACATAAACATAAACATAAACATAAAACACACCACAGAAATGGTCAACCTCCATACTGAAAGCCTAAGGCTTGTGTAGAGGGAGGGTACACATGAAAAAAAAAAAACGCAGACACACAACCATTCCCTGGTAGAGGTGCCATTTCTCCCCTGTCGAGATTCGAACTCGCACCGCAATATACCCATTCTGTTAGTCACAGGCTATCACCCAGCACCTTACAGACTGAGCTATCGCGGCGGCTAAGTATCTAAGTAAGCTATCTAAGTAAGCTAAGTATAATAATAATAATAATAATAGATAGATAGAAACCTTATTGACACTTATATACATAAGTGGTACATTTACAGTCATAAAATCATAAAAAATAATAAAATATCATAAAATAGGGTGAGTAGTGGTAATATAAGATAAAAATTCATCAACAGAATAAAAACAATGAGTTACCAAAAATGCCTTAGTAAATCTTTGGAACATTTTCGAATGCATATCTTTAATCTGTTTATGTCTAAAAAAATTATCAAATTTATTAAATATATTTATTGTAAGCTTGTTACGCTTTGTTAAAGAAATCCTGGAGTAAGTAATAATAATAATAATAATAAAAATAATAATAATAATAATAATAATAATAATAATAATAATAAATTGTCTCGATTGATCGAACCCCCCCCCCCCAACCCAGCGTCGATAATCCGCCGACGGCAGAAGAGGTCGAAAACTTCTGGAGGGGAGTCTATGATGATGTGCGTCCACTACACCTAGACACTCCGGCAATAGTACACTTCGACGCTTTCTGTAGAAGGCATCTGCAGCATGTCAAAGTGTGCGAGGCAGTCAGCGAGGATGAGGTCCGACAATCACTTGTCGGGACCAAGAATTACGCCGCTCCTGGGCCAGACGGCATTAACAACTGGTGGTGGAAGAAATTTCCATCCACCCATCGCCGTCTAACCAGAGTTTATAACTCTTCGCTATTTGAGGAGCGGCCTATTCCTTGCTGGGCTGTCGAAGGGCGCACTGTACTCATCCCCAAAAAGGGAGACCTGTCCGACCCCAGCAACTACCGACCGATCACATGCCTCAACACCTGCTACAAGATATTTACACGTATCTTGTATGCTAGGCTGGAGAGGTTGATCGAACCGGTGTTGCACGAAATAAGAGAGCAGCGCGGGGCAAAAAGAAGCATGGAAGGTTGTAGGGAGAACTTGGTCATCGACTACGCGGTCACCAGGGACTCCATACACTATAAGCGCAACCTCTCCATGGCTTGGATTGATTACCGTAAGGCATTTGACTCAACATCGCATGAGCTATTGTTACACTTGGTCAGATGTCTTGCGGTACCCGCCCCAATAGTGAGATGCATACAACAGCTGTTGCCACTCTGGAAGACCTGTTTTACCATTACATCCGGCGCCGAGCGGGTCACCACAGAGTTGGTAACATTCAGGAGAGGAGTATTCCAGGGAGATTCCCTTAGCCCTCTCCTGTTTTGCATCTCACTGCTGCCGCTCTCTGTTGCCCTAAGGCGTACCCGTGGGTACGTATGTGGACCACCAAGGAACCGGGAGCATGAGATCACCCATCTGTTTTATATGGATGATCTGAAACTTTATGCTCCCGGAGAAAGAGATCTAGATCAATCTCTCAGTGTGGTCCAAGAGTACACGCGGGACGTAGGCATGGAATTGGGGTTGGACAAATGTGCAGTGTTCCATTTAAGGAGAGGACGATCGCCCGAGTTCCCTGACGATATGCAGCTCGCCGACGGCAGCATTTTCAGACATCTGAATGCTGGAGAGGTCTAAAAATACCTGGGGATCGAACAGCATCGTGCCCACGATGCTCCCCGGGTGAAGGAGGCCCTCCGTGGCAAGTACAGACACCTTGTCCGGAAGATCTGGTCTTCAGAACTTTCCGGCCAAAATAAGGTGTCTGCTACCAATATGATTGCCGCGCCAGTCCTGCTCTACTCCTTCGGAGTAGTGAAGTGGACAGTCGAAGAGCTGCGCCAACTCGACAGGGATACTCGGAAAATGATGCACATCCACAGAAGTTTGCATCCTCGACCGTCCGTTCCCCGTGTATACCTCTCACGCCATCGAGGAGGTAGGGGACTCCTAAGCCTGGAGTGTATGCATGACAGTGTGGTTTTGGGTGTAGCACTGAAGATCTTTAGAAGCTCGGACCTCCTCCTTTGCCTCGTGAGAGATCACGAAATTACAGGAGCGGGGGCATTTCTACTTAAGGCGACACAAAGAGCCGCAGATGAACTCGGTCTCCAGTTTGAGGTTAGGCGGAGAGGCGGACGAGGTGGCAACCCCGAGTTGCTAACTGAGTTGCAGCCACACCGCCTAGGAGCCCATCTTAAAATCGCCGAATAGGAGAAACTGTTTCGGCGGCACGTCGACAGGCGGGTCCACGGTGTTTTCTACCGACACATCGAGGACCGCGGTCTGTCGACAAGGCTGACCTTCTACTATCTAAGGTCAGCCGGGCTCACTTCGGAGACCTAGGGGTTTTATTGCGGCCTGTCAAGATGGCGTTATAAACACATTGGTCTATCGTAGCCGCGTGATGGGTGTACAGGTCCCTGATGTCAACTGCAGGGCCTGCCGTGGGGCGCCGGAGACATTGATGCATTTGTTGTCAGCGTGTCCGGCAAAAGCCACTTCGGCGTACATCCATCGCCACAATGCGGCTTTACGAGTGCTATACTACCACCTTAGGCACTCGTATCAGATAGACCAACAGCCAGTGCCGCCTTACTTGCCAGGAGATATAGAGTCCATCGTCGGGAACGACATATGCCAGATTTTCTGGAACTACCAGTTCCCGACCGTCAGGCTTATACACGCTAATAAGCCTGACATTGTCCTCCTCGACAAACAAACCAGGACTATGTATGTCATCGAGTTTTCCGCTCCGGCGGAACCAAACATAGTCCTGAAGGAGGAGGAAAAGCGGACCAAATACCAAGATCTCCTGTTCGAGCTTCGCACGCTATACCCTGGCCACAAAGTCATGCTGGTAGTCCTCATTATCGGTGTTTTAGGAGGAGTTCGCGCAACGCTGCTATCTGAACTGAAGACCATTCCGGCTTGCAGGAACTCTGGCGAGATCCTAGTAAGTCGGATGCAGAAATCAGTCATCCTGGGGTCACTACGTCTACTGAGGGCACACGATTTAGGAACCTGCAACTACTTACCGACCGGTGGGGAGAAGTAGTTGCAGTCACGACCTGGACTTCTGGCACGGCTGCAGCGATGAGTCGGGGCTCGTTGCAAGCCCTAACCAAATTCTACAAAAAAAAAAAACCAAAATAATAATAATAATAATAATAATAATAATAACAGCAGTATTATTAAAAATAAACGCAAATAGGTATCCACATAGGTGTTTATAAAAAAATTTTAGTAGGGCAAAATATAAGATACGTACTGACTTCTATAAATTGGCGAAGGCGCCAGTTGGTCAAAAAATTTGGTGCATAAATTATTTTAAAGTTGACTTAAACAGTAAGTATAATTATTTACAGACTGCTATCATGATATAAGTATTACCAGGTAGCTACGTATATTTATAAACCTTATACATTACAGTGCTATCTCATAATGCCCACTGAATATCAGTAATTTAAAAATTAATGCCTAATGTAGGTATACAAATGTTTAAAAAAAAATTATTATGACGACACAGTTCATTCAAATATGCTCCTATATAAGTTATCTTCTAACTAAAAGTGATACTTTTTATAGTGACATACAGTTTACTAAATTCATATTTTATACGCCATGCATTACTTACACCCTAATGAAAAGGATTTAAAGATCGATAATAAAATGATGGAAATTTGTCGACCTTCACAGCCGATTTGAGATCGTTTAAATTTGGTCGAGGAAGGCCAGGTATATACATAATGCCGGATTCAGCGATTAAAATGATATGATACCCTAATAGGATGAGCATTTTCAGTTAATAGCAGCTGAAGTAGGTCACAACCGAAAACGCTTAGAGGGACATTATAGAAAAATAGGAGGTAAAATGGTCGACATTGAACTTTTTTATAAAGGTAAGTAATTGAACCTCTTAGGAAGCTGCTAAAATGTTCGAAAGTGGGCTAATCTAATCTTCCTGGCTAAGACTTGCCATGCGCGTTTTCGTTAATACCCAAACTAGACCATAAGGTGTTATTCATTTTATTTTACAGTTTGATTTGGTGTATTTCAGTTAATTGTACATATTTTGACGCTTATTTTGACTAATATTATGGCTACGTGCAAGATTACTACTAACTACGACAGCAAGAAGAAGGCACATCATTTTAAATCTATTAGATTTTTTGCGACTGAGAAAACCCGTCCAAATAAACTATGTTGCTAAAAAAAATACAATTACTCTAGGTAATATTTTAATTGTTGCAGGTGCCTTAAGAATTATCCACAAATAGAAAAAGATTGCCAAATCTAAGCTACTAGCATAAATGAATACATCACTTGTCTTTACAGAAGTGTTTAGTTGAATTTTAATGATCACTTTATTTACTATTTATGTCAACGATATACTTGCCATGGATATTCAAGGAACGACCATAGCATACGCTGATGACACAGCTGTCTTTTTCAAAGCTGACACTTGGGAACAGGTAAAACACATCGCTGAAAAGGAAATGGGAAAAATAAAGAATGTGTTCGATAGAAAATTATTAACAATAAATTATAATAAAACGTTTTACTTACCAATTACGAGCTACAATAACCACTTACCTGACTATGATACATTGAAGATACAAGAAAATATTGAAATAGGGTCGTGCAATAACATTAAATATTTAGGAGTATATATAGACACTAACTTAAAATGGCAACACCATATAAATTTTACAGTTCAAAAATTGAGAGCTTTAATATTTATGTTTAAGCAGGTTAAAGGTGTGTTAAACACTGAACATCAACTGACATTATATAAAGCACTTGTAGAATCAATTATTAGATACGGAATAACCGGATGAGGAGGCGTTTGTAGTACTATACTAAAGCCTTTAGAAATAATACAAAAAAGAATTATAAAAATAATTTATAATAAAAATATATTATATCCATCGGATCAGTTATTTGAAGAAACAAAATTATTTGATATAAGACAAATGTACTCTTATCATTTACTTATATATATGTACACTAATATTCACATGTGTCCAGTAGTATCACATGAATATGATACAAGGTTGAAACTGCAAAAACACGTTATTACTAAAAAAATGCAGAAATTAAAAGGGCAGAGTTTTTTTGGATATAAAGCGCCCAAGTTATATAATTTATTACCACAACATATTAAAGATAAAACTAATATTTTTCTATACAAAAAACAAATCAAGACTTGGATTTTATCACAAAGTAGATATTTATACTCAACTTTATAAAAAAAAGAGGGAAAAAAGGAAGAAAAAAAAATTATATTTTTGTATATTTTGATATTTGATATTTTGTTAAGAAAACTGTAGGTTATTGCACCAATTTGTTTTTGGCTTAGGTGGAGAATGAATCCGCACACAATTTTTTCATAAAATTACGCGGAAAGTTCTTTATTTGTGCTCTCAAAGGAAGGTAGTATAAGTTTTTCTAATGTAATTATTAACTATATTGTAATGTCGTATGAGTATAAATAAATATTATTATTATTATTATTATTATTATTATTACTTGCAGTAAGTGATCGGGTCAATTGTCGTTGACATACTACTAATAGTAGTAGTTAAATAAGGTTGCTAAAGGAAATGTTTCTGTCAAAAGTGAACACATCATTGCATGTACAAATATAGGTACTTACAGCAATATCTCTGGTCACCTGTCACAAGTGAAGCCATTTTGTTTTCGGGAAAATTATATTGCCAGTTCACACGAAGATTCTCGAAGAAGGTACCGAAGATTTTGCCGACCGCCGACATTTTCATTTAACGTGGTGTTGTAGAAAAGTGAGGTTGTTACACAGAGTTTGTTCCATGTTCATCTAACTAATAAAAATAATAAAAAATATCTAATAAAAAAACTCCGATAACCATGCAACAAAATATTCTTGTTATGTGAAATATATTATTTAAAACGAGCATAAAGTATTTTTTTCATAAAAATAGTGCGATAGAAATAATTGGATAACAATCTTGGAATTGCCTTGTGGAGGCAATGTGATTGAAACATTAAGATCGAGACCGTGCAGGTTTTGCTTACACTATACTAACAATATTGATTACTTGTAAAAAAAATTTACAGGAATTCACTTTTTATAAAATACTTATACCTAATTTAATGTACAGTGTGCTTAAGCAGTTTCTATATCAATATTTTATATACAGGGTGTCCACCTAGTGCGCGTAAGTCCAATATCTGGGTTAATAAAAGAGATAACTTAATTTTTTTTTCTACAGGGTTGTCTAATATCCCGAGCTGCACAAAATGAAAATATATTTACATATTCAGGGTGTTCAGTTTTTCCTGGACAGGTACCAACTTAATTTTTTTAAATGGAAACCTATATTTTTTATGGCATTATCGAATTCTACGTAAAAAATTAGTGGGACTTTGTGCATAACACTGCTATTGAAATATTGATAGTTTTCGAGATATTTGACTTTTAATTTTTTTTTCTTATGTTTCGTCACTTCTAATAGTTGACATAATTATGGTTGTATGACAGCTAGAAATTATTTTTTTTCAGAAACTGTAGAGTGAAGATGGCTCTTTAGAAAAACGTATCAAAAGTTGACCTGCGATATACAGGGGGCAACAGAAATCGTGCCAAACCTGATGGTTTAAAATTTAAAAAATCTCGACTTTTTCAAATGGAACACCCTGTGTTTTATGATTTCATTAGATGCCTTTCTGTAGACTCTACAATTTTATAATAGCTTTCCCTATACCTAAGTTGCGTAGTTTTTGCAAAAAACCCACTTTTATGAAAAATACCCGATTTGCGCACGTTCCTTTCTCGGGAAAAACGCAGTGAGCGTCTGTCACGCAATAAAATTTGTGACAATCAGTTTACATGTCATTTCTACCTTTACTGAATATTCACGTACGAGTTTAGAGTAAGTACTAAGCGTGCATACAATGAACTATTCAAAAGAAAAATTAGTGAAAATGGTTTATGCCTTAGGAGAAGCTCATGGAAATTGTTTGCTAGCAGCACGTATTTACAAAGCAAATAATCCAGATTTACAGAGATTTCCACGTGCTGACTGTTTTGAAAATGTAAAACAAAGATTTGAAAGAACAGCAAATGCGAATTATGAGAAAACTACCAGGAGACATGACGGTAACAATGACGATATTCAGTTTAATGTTGTGGCGTCTGCTGTTGAAAATCCAAATATTAGTGTCAGGAAAATCAGTAATAATCTTGGAGTTTCCAAAAGCTTGACAAACAAGATACTGAAGAAGAATAATTTTCATCCGTATCATATTAAAAACCATCAAGCACTGTTACCTCAAGATCACCTAAACCGCCTGCAATTTTGCCACTGGGCATTGGATAAAATTCAGGAAAGTTCAAACTTTTTTATGAATGTCTTGTTTACTGACGAATCAACATTTTCAAACACATGCTTACCCAATCGTCGCAACTTTCATCACTACGCTGACAATAATCCAAGATTATTGAGGGTACTAGATAATCAGCATCGTTTCAAAGTGAACGTGTGGGCTGGAATTTGTGGAGAACATATTGTTGGACCGTACTTTTTTGAAGGCAATTTAAATGCCAATGTGTATTTGCATTTTTTGCAAAACGAACTTCCCCTTCTACAGCTACAGAATATGCCCGCTGATTATTTGGTTCAACAATGGTTTCAGCATGATGGTGCCCCTCCACATTCCACTTTGGCGGTACTGTGATTATTTTATTGTTGTAGTACTTTTCCTATTATCTATTCATATTTCAGATTAGAGAACACCTAAACCACGTATATCCAAATAAGTGGTTAGGTCGTGGTGGTCCAGTTCCTTGGCCTGCACGTTCGCCTGATTTAAATATTCTGGACGTTTTCTTGTGGGGTTATATCAAGGAGCGAGTATACGAAGTACCACCAACGGATATGCAAGACTTGAAAGAAAAGATCCAAAATGAGTTTCTAACCATAACGCCCGAAATGTTAAGAAATGTTCACATTCATTTTCGTCGTAGATTAATGCTTTGTGTTGAAAACAACGGTGGACATTTTGAGCATTTACGTTAGGTTAGCTTGCTTGTATGAGTATTGCGTATTCTTTTTTCAATACTCTATGTATATTCATCCATTTCACTAATAATTTTTCTAACTACGGTAACACCGTTTGGTTTTCAATATGATACGTATGAAACTTCTTCTTCAATATCTTATTTGTCGAGCTTTTGAAAACTCCAAGATTTCTACTGATTTTCTGATACTAATATTTTTGGATTTTCAACAGCAGAAACCACAACATTAAACTAAATATTATCGTTGTTACTCCCATGTCTCCTGGTAGTTTTCTCATAATTCCCATTTGCTGTTCTTTCAAATCTTTCTTTCACATTTTCAAAACAGTCAGCACGTGGGAATCTCTATAAATACGTGCTGCTAGCAAATAATTCCCATGAACTTCTTCTAAAGCATACGCCAGTTTTGCTAATTCTTAATTACCTGTAGAGCTTTTATGATTTTTTACTTTTATTTACAAATAAATGGTAACTTTCCATAAAGACTTGTTTATTAAACTGAAATTATCTAAATTTTTCAGTTATTTTTATTTTAAGAAGTGTAAACTAATACATTTTATAAAAATAAATAGCCTTACAATATTTTTTCCGTCAAAGGAGTGCGCAAATCGGGTATTTTTCATAAAAGTGGGTTTTTTGCAAAAACTACGCAACTTAGGTATAGGGAAAGCTATTATAAAATTGTAGAGTCTACAGAAAGGCATCTAATGAAATCATAAAACACAGGGTGTTCCATTTGAAAAAGTCGAGATTTTTTAAATTTTAAACCATCAGGTTTGGCACGATTTCTGTTGCCCCCTGTATATCGCAGGTCAACTTTTGATACGCTTTTCGAAAGAGCCATCTTCACTCTACAGTTTCTGAAAAAAAATAATTTCTAGCTGTCATACAACCATAATTATGTCAACTATTAGAAGTGACGAAACATAAGAAAAAAAAATTAAAAGTCAAATATCTCGAAAACTATCAATATTTCAATAGCAGTGTTATGCACAAAGTCCCACTAATTTTTTACGTAGAATTCGATAATGCCATAAAAATATAGGTTTCCATTTAAAAAAATTAAGTTGGTACCTGTCCAGGAAAAACTGAACACCCTGAATATGTAAATATATTTTCATTTTGTGCAGCTCGGGATATTAGACAACCCTGTAGAAAAAAAATTAAGTTATCTCTTTTATTAACCCAGATATTGGACTTACGCGCACTAGGTGGACACCCTGTAGTATATACAAATGGCAGTGCAATCATTTTTAAGTTGATGTAAATACCTAAGTGTTGTTAGTGGATGTAAGATACATTCAGTCTAAGTTACAAATAACAAATTTTAAGTACCTTCAGAACAAAATAGATTGCATGATGGACGCATACCTATATAAAACTAATAATATGCCTCATAAAATTGAATTACATTGTATCTTTATAAATGCTGAGAATAATATTTCATTTTTTTAAATAATGTGTATATATTATGACTTACAATATTTGTAATTTTTGTCAAAATACACCGTATTATATTTATTTTGGTATTTTTTTAACCTGTGCTAAATATAAATAAGCTAAAAGGTAAGTAGAAAATTCTATATCTATAGAAACACTATTCACGTACCATTAATGTACCATCCTAAATTATATATCGCTCCCTACAAATAAAGGGTTAACTTACTATAGAAACATAATTCAGTTGCCACAGCCGATTGCCACACTGTCCAAAATAATCTATTCGTTATACCTGAAAAGTTAACCATTTACCGTTAGTGACTATAGTCCAAATGAGTTGTTCACCTGACACAAGTGACAGAGGTTGAGAAAACTATATTTACCTAGTATAACTGACTTGTTTATTTGTCCCATATAGTATACTTTTTTGCTGGTGCACGTGAATTTTCACTTGCCACTAGCGAATTTTTTTCTTAGTGACGCACATGGTGTTTAATGACGAGTAACGATAAAAGTTACTTAGATATATATCTGAAACTTTGGTGTCGGTCATATGCTGTTACCGGCTGTATGCGGAATACAAACTTTATACACAACGTTGGCAACTACTTGCAGTGTAGTCAGAAGGGGCAGGATGTTCCCATTATTAATTAAAATAAAAAATTCTATAATATGCACGTGAATTATTTGTTTTAATTTTACCAAACACAATCGACGGCTAATTATCGTGTTTTTGCATATGCTTATTATTGTAGGATTTATACCGAGAGTTTCAAGTTGCAGATACCGTTTTCCATAAAAAAAGAACCATTTCAATAAAATAAATTTTCACTGTTTCAAAAAATATGATTGTTTCTGGGTACGGTACGTTTATATTTAGTAGTGAAGTTTAACACTTTAATTAATTAATAAAATTACATGACAGAAGATATGAATATCCATATTTCAAAGAATATTAAAGTTTGTAAATTTAAAAGGTTTAATTTAATTTAGACCAGTATATTCATGTGTGAATACCGGTTGAAATGAAAGCCGGATATAAAGCGATAAAAAATAAGTGCGGTGGGCTGTAAAACTCTGTATAGGTATTAGAAAATATCCAGAGTATATCAACACCCTCCCTCACGTCAAACAGCATCTGCCTACATAATTCTCCTATTCAGTCGAGTCATTTATCCCCGAGAGATATACGTGCGGTACCTCCGGAATAAGAAGTCACAGTGGCAACTTAGCCGCCCCAGATCGATATCAGAGACACAGAGGCAGTCGGGGCTTAATGATGCAAACAAGTGGTAGATAGTTGGGATAGTGCTTATCGCATATGTTCCTGACGATCCTTGTTGGTTTTATTGTCAGCGGCGGTTTTCCGCCGTCAAATAACCCCGAACAAGTTTTGCCATAAATATAAGCTCACGGAAGTTATTTTTGCCCTTAGTGAGATTAATAATAAATATAACACAAGAAATGAAAAGTGAAACATTACATTTATTTGTTAGGATCTAGTCCCTAGTTTTTACCTGTTTTTAACCAGTAGTGAAAAAAGGTAATGTTTGTGTCAAAAAGTGACCTTTAATAAGTACTTGCGCTATGCCAAATTTGGATAGCTCTGCTTAGAATAAGTTCAACGACGTATGGCAATATGGGTCTCTGGTTCATCGTTTCGGAGATATAGAAATTATCTTCAGGAAACCAGTACTCACATCATATTATATAAGGTGATGAAAAAGTTACAAATCAGACAGTATTAAAAAATTTCAATTGAAGATTATGGATCTTATAGTTCCTGAGATAGGCCCATAATAAATGGGTCACCTTTTATGTACAGTAAATTATAAACAAATCTGAAAGAAAGGCACGGGAAGGAATAAATCGGACAGAAAATGAAACAATAATTATTTTAAACGTTTGATCTTTGTAAAAATAAAATGTAAAAATTTTATTTCTTGAAAAGTAGCGGTAAATTGTTGACATCATGTATTAAATTGCAGATAAAATTTAGTGAAACGTCATGTTTTTTAAGGAAAATTTATACCTTTCAAGAGTAATGGTATCAATGCTCCCTTTAGAGATATAGCTTGTCAATTGCTGAATATGTACTCAATATGTTGCCGAGGGCCTGGATGATCAAAGGCAGGTTGACGTTATATATCTTGACTTTCAAAAGGCCTTTGATCAAATTGATCACTCTCTTCTTTTGAACAGAGTCATTTCCTACGGATTTTCACCACAACTACATAAATTAATGAATTCCTATTTATTGCGAAGGAAACAATATGTTCAATACGAAGGCTTTGTGTCGCCACAATTTATTCCTACATCGGGTGTCCCTTAGGGATCCAATTTGGGTCCTTTGCTCTTGCTATTATTTATTAATAGTTTATTGAATGAAGTCAAAACTTATAAACTTGTGTATGCAGATGATATGAAACTGTTTCAAACCATCAATGCAGTAGAAGGTTGTTTACTGTTACATGATGATTTGGCTTCTGTTAGTAACTGGTGCCTTAGGAATAAGTTAAACCTAAATATATCCTAAATGTGTTGTATTATCTTTTAACAGGAAAACCTCGCCATTGTATTATCAATACCAAATTAATGATATCACTGTAAATAGATGCACTGAATTCAGGGATTTGGGGATACTTTTTGACGATACACTGTCTTTTAATCCACATTTTCAACAAATAATTGCATCTGCAAGTAAAATGTGGGGCTTTATATTACGTAATTGTAGCAACTTTCACAATACAGCTGTTTTTGAAATGTTTTATTTTGCTTTAGTGAGATCAAAATTAGAATACGGGGCGGTAATCTGGAATCCCTTAGCCCAAAGTCATACAATCAATATTGAAAGCGTTTAAAGAAAATTTTTAAAATATTTGGCTTTTCGAACTGATGGAGTTTTTCTAGATAGAGGTACTGATCAACATTTGCTACTGGATCGATTTCAGTGTACTTTTTTAGCCGACAGAAGGAAAATTTTATCTATTGCCTTCTTGTATAAGTTGTTGCATAACAATATTGATTGTGAGACTATGTTACACAAAATAAATTTTCTGGTTCCAAGGCTCAATTCTAGAAACAAGCCTACATTTTACTGCGGAAACCCTAGGACTAATACTCTGGTTAGATCTCCGGTTCATTCAATGTGCAGCATATTTAACTGCGTCGCTGATATTAATTACGATAGTTTGAATTATATAATTTCAAAATTATTTGTTGCTATTTAGTTTATTTCTCTTTATTTTTCGATAAGTGTATATTCGTGTATATTTGGTGTAAGTATTTCTTGTAATTGGGTGTAAACCTGTTAGAAATACATAAATCTATCTATCTATCTATCTATCTAAAAGAAGTAAATATTTCATTCATATACTTTTTCTGAACCGTTTCTAGATCACTTATATTGTTGTGATTGTTATACAGAGCCTTCATAAATGCTTACAAGCCACGTGACTGCCGAATATATGCAACCAACATTGCATAATTGGTAATGATTAACTAAAAACTCCCTATATTCAGTGTAGTCCCCCCAACATTCTTAGAGGTTTGATTAAATAAAAATATTTTGACAGAATTAATTAAAATGAACTGTTCATAATTTTCAATTTACATAGAATTTGGTGTTATCTACTGATAATTGATAAGGACGAGAACAATTCCTACAAGGGGTTACCTTGTAGGGATGTAGATTAGTCGTTTTTAAAGCTTTATGCGGCATGTTCTAATTCTAATTGAAAAGACCAACATTTCAACATTTCAAATAAAGTTTTCAAGCTGAATATAGGTATTCAGAGAATTTTAACTTGTCTTCCTTTATTACTTTTGAACTTGTGAATATTGGGTCAAACATAATACGAAAAGTTACAAGTGTTTGAGCGGACAACTTTGACTTTGTTGGACCTTGATTAATTCGTTGCTGTATATCATCGACAATATTTCCTGTGGGAACAGTAGGCCCTCAGTCGATTTACCTTTGCTAAAGCAGTGTTTTACCTTACTTTTTAATGTAATCTTCACATTTTAGTTCATTTAAAAGTTACTAGCATTCAGACGGTAAATTAAAGGAAATAAATTTACTGTTTCAAAAATAGTTAATGGTTACGTGGCTTCTGAAGATGTATGAAGGCATAAAACGCATCTACTTGACTTTAGGCTACAAGATGTCCTATTTGAGTACACTCAAAATGGATAAATATCATTTATAAGTTTATTACTTTAAATTAACTATTAAAAAAAGGTGAAGTGCAAAATGGTGTAAATTTGGTTCAACGCTTAATATTCAGTTTCCATTTTATAATTGAGGACGGATTCAATTTATATATATCGATTAAAATATTTTAATTTAAACATAGAAAGCTTGATTCACATTTTTACAATTTTATAATTGTCAGTTAAGGTTTTCCAATAAATTAAATAAAATGAATTGTCGCTGAACAATAGGCACTAGTGTAAGTAAAATATCTTTGAATAATACAATGAGGCACACACGGTTTATTATATAGGGCCTTTCAACGAAAACTTGACCTCCCCTATAATTACAAAACCAAAAAAAAAATTCAACTTTTTGTTTTTAGCTAATAACTATGTCAAATCTCAACCGATTCCCAAAAACGATGCATTAGTATATTCGCAATAAAAAGGGCTTTAAATGATGTGTTAGAAGTAGTGTAGTTCACCGAGAGAACAATTTTTTTATTATTAATGAATTACGTTTACAATAAACAAATGCTGATTTTGGATATGGCATAACAAATATAAAATTCTCTGAAATAAATAATAAGTTTGAATAAATTTAACAAACTTTGGTGCATCAAAATATATCAAGTACCTGTTACCATTTGTTAGTTGTACCTAAAACAGATTTGTTTTTATGAAACAAATATATCATTTGACTTACAACAATTACTTCAGTTTAACATTTTACGTATTGGTATCTAAATAAATTTGTTCATGCTTAACATATATTTTTATAGGCTAAACTGTATATTTTGACCCATAAAAAATTATACATTTGTATTACAGCAATAAGTTATTGGAAAAATAAATTATTTGTTTATAAGTAATAAGTAATGGTAGTTATTAAATTTACTGTAACTTGCTTTATAAACCATATATATTTTCTTCAATAAAACACATATTTTAAAATAATACAGGCTGATTCACTTAAGGAGGCTCACCATTGGGATATCAGTAATGGTAAGAGATACAGGGTGGCTCAAATTACAAAAAAGTTGAGCAATTTTATGACGAATATTTTGGTAAAAGCAAACCTGAAATATCTTTTTTAATTTCTGAAATATTCTGAAAAAACTGAAAATTTAGATTTTTTTATTTTTGCCGTAATTCATTCGTTTTTCAAGATAAGTTCATGAAATTCGGTTCCCAGGCATAAAATGCTCTATTGATTGCATTGGCGAAGTCACATCACCTCTATCTCTTATTGTTTTTGAGAGACGATAGTCAACTTTTTTTTTTCTTAAGGGGGCCATATTGGATTTTTATATTTTCAGATAGCTCTTCTCATTCTCTTTACGACGATGTATCATAGTATGGGTAAATTTAAATTATTAGGGTAATAGTCATAAAAAATATTTTTAATTAGACTGCTATGAAATTAAACTAAAACAATTGCATGCTTTAGTTGTCAGTTCATTGATTGTCAAAAGTATTTATTCTAGCATCGTTGCACTAATTTGTTCATATTTGTATTGCTACTGTTACCAATAAAATGTTTTCAAACGACGAAAAAGCAGATATGTATTCTATTTATATTCAGTGCAGAAGAAATTCTATAGCAGCTGAGCAGAAGAATGATTCTTCGTTTAGAAGAATCATAAAACATAAAACACAGCACATAAATGGACAACCTCCCTTTTGTAAGCCTCAGGATTGTGTAGAGGGAGGATACACATGAGAAAAACGCAGACACACAACCATTCCCTGGGAGAGGTGCCATTTCTCCCCTGGCGAGATTGAAACTCACGCAGCAATATACCATTCTGTTAGTCACAAGCTATCACCCAGCACCTAACAGAATGAGCTATCGCCGCTGCTAAATAAAAACAATATTATGTATTATATTTTTTAAATAACCCTGTAAGGGAGCCAATTCTAAATAAATTTTATAACATTTTACTATAGATTTTTTCATTTACAAAGTTATAATCACATCAACTTATTTATTTTACTTTGAGTTTAACAGAAAATGCCGAACACTGATCGGGAATACGAAAAAGGTCTTTTCTCAAAAGACCGATGTCATAACAGCCTAATAAAAAAAAATTATGACTATTACCCTAATAATTTAAATTTACCCATACTATGATACATCGTCGTAAAGAGAATGAGAAGAGCTATCTGAAAATATAAAAATCCAATATGGCCCCCTTAAGAAAAAAAAAAGTTGACTATCGTCTCTCAAAAACAATAAGAGATAGAGGTGATGTGACTTCGCCAATGCAATCAATAGAGCATTTTATGCCTGGGAACCGAATTTCATGAACTTATCTTGAAAAACAAATGAATTACGGCAAAAATTAAAAAATCTAATGTTTCAGTTTTTTCAGAATATTTCAGAAATTAAAAAAGATATTTCAGGTTTGCTTTTACCAAAATATTCGCCATAAAATTGCGCAACTTTTTTGTAATTTGAGCCACCCTGTATCTCTTACCATTACTGATATCCCAATGGTGAGCCTCCTTAAGTGAATTAGCCTGTATATATTTATTTTCCACCTAATAGGTAAACATACATATACCTATGTATCCAGATCCAGAAACTCTCCTGACAAATGGAGGCCAATTTAAGAGACGATTAAGATAAATAATGATAAATTAGGAACAATAATTCTAACACATTGTACATTGTTGTGGGTGTTCTGGAAGACTGGTGGTTACAAGTTCCTACTGCTGCTCCGCAACAACAAATATTGCGCGTGCGCATCAAAGATAAGCCGGTGGACAAACAAGATTTATTACATGTAAAATTATATTCAAGTTTTCGTAGAAAGACCCTGTATATCGATTTATATAAGTGCATTGGGATGTGAATGTTAATGAATAAATGTTTAATAAAGAAATGGTAAGGAAAATTGTTCATAGTTCGGTATTAAGGAACGCATTGTGTTAAATATAAATTATTATTTTGTACGCTGACAGCAAAAAATAAATGCATAATCGAATAGACATATTTAAATGAGCGCATTCGCCATTTTATGAAACTTTGGTACCTACTAAAGGTACCAAGTGCCACACAACACTACACTACAATTTTCAGATCTGTTTGCAAAATGCTACACCATATTTAATTACAGTTTAATTTATTTATAGATACGCTTTCAAAGCTATATTTACTACTACTACCATAACCATTTTCCGTTAAAAGGTGTTATTGATTAAATGTCCGACTAGAAATCATTCCTTTCGAGATACATTGTCCTACCCTGGTGACCCATCTTCGGCGCCTTTATATGCTTGACACGGGACTGTAAATCTCGCTGATGGGACCAGAAACTGAGTGAGAAATGGGTGAAAGCTCAGTATGCACGATTGCCTGAACGTTGCATCTATATCCTTCTCATCGCAAATGTCGACATGGAAAGAGATTGTTTTTCTTGTGAAGGGGTAATTCGTTTAAAGATGTCTATATGTGGGTATCACAGTATATAAATGAAATAAATTTAAAGGCTTAAAGAAGTCAACAATATAAAAATACTACTTCCTTGACATATTTTAATTCTTCTTTTCTAATTCATATCACCGGTGTCAAATGAAATAAGGGGGTTGTAAATAAAAACATGTTTTGCTTTTTTTGGTCTAAAAGTATCTTTAGTTTTTTAGATATTTAAATATTTTTTAAATAATTTCATGCATTGTTATTATACAGGGTTATTCAGAACTTATCTCTAAAACTTTGCGGATATGTGCATCCTTAAAAAAGAAATCGATATCACCAAAAAAATTTATAATAAAAGTCTTAGGATTTCCCGTAAACAATGTATAAAGTTATATCATTATAAAGGACTACGTAGATGGGCAACTGTACTTCAACATCTGATATACCACATTCCTAAGAATGTGGTAAAAAAAGTAAACACGTTTTTGTACCTGAAACGCCTGGTTAAAGACCGAGCGAATAGAGTTGGAGTGGGGATAATATCTCTATTGTCTATTCAGTCATCATTCTAACTGTGTCCTTTCTCAGTGCCGGTGTTTTATCGTAGGAGTGTTAAACTGTAAAATTTTCAAAATGGCTCATGTGTACAACAGTAATGCTGAGTTAATGGACTGTTACCAGTGGATTATCAATTACGAGTTAGGTTTTGTGAGTGGTTGTTGCAGCAAAATGCTGAAAATCCCCAATTTACTTAATAATTTGCGTTTACAAGATCAGCAACCAGGAGGAACATTCGGTTTAGTGCGGCAAAATTGGATAAGGCGTGCCCAAAAGTGTGTACAAGTCGAGGAATATTATTTCGAACAGCTTTTGTAACAAGGTATGTGCAAATTTTTTATAAATTTCATGTTTCTAATACCTAGAAATCAAGTAGCGCAATTAGTAGTAGGAAACACGGTCTTTGGAACCCCCTTCCACTCTCCTGTCGAATTTGGGTGTATGAAAACAATATTTAAAGCTGCGAGGGGGCCCGGGGCGATAGAGCAAGCCGCCAAATGTTGGCATCCTGTGGTGATGTTTTTGGCAGGCGCCCACCACCCATATTTTGAATATTGGTAAAATACTGCGGGTAGGACCCACCAATCTAGCCCCTCCGAATTTTAGAAAAAAAAATCCACCCATCTTGTGGGGTGTCAAATGATAGGTATTTTCGTGGCCCACCCCATCGACGAGATTTAGAATATTGCTAAAGCTCCCTAGGTAGGAACCGTAAATTTGAAGTGAATAGCTTGCCGCCCATGGCCCCGCGACCCCGCCACTGTGACGGCGACGGCGGCATTCACAGATTTGCATTCGTAATAATTGCAGTCGATAGTTAATTATGCGTTACGTTCCATTTTCTTGTTAGTGAAAGGCGAGGCTGAAGGTTGAATAAAAAAGATATGTGTTTGTTTCAAGTGTTTATTAATGACTTTTCAATGGTTAAAATTTATATATTTTTATTAAAGAAATATCTTTATAAAGCTGTCTTTCGTGAAATAATATTATTTCATGCATGCTTATAATTAAATCGTCAGTAGTCTTCTGTTCTAATTTTTCCTTTAAAAGAAATTCTTGCAACGTAAGTTGTCTTTGCGTAGAAAGGGCTTCTAAATATCGGTGGAGACAAGAGCTGTAGTACCATTTTACATCGATGCAGTCGAGCTGTTCTATTTTATGAAGAGTTAATATTTCTAAAAGAAGCATATTGTTGAAGCTTTCAGCATTTAATATTGCAATAACATTTCCTTTCACACCACATATTTTTAAAATCCTTTCACTACATTCTTCTGAAAATTTTAAAACATAATTTTCAATTTGGATGTTTTTACCCTGAATATCTTCCACACTAATATTTGAACAAAAGTAGTCGGATAGAGTTGTTTTATATTTTAAAAATTCAGAGTATTCGTGAGGAGAGAAAGATACGGCACTCACCACCGATTTTTTCAAGAGGAGAACTCGAGGTTTGAAATTTTCCTCAACACTTATACCCACAGATAAACTTAGAGAATAAGATTTGTTTAAAAAATATCTGGATTCTAACAACAGCTTTGATTTATTCATTTCAGACGTTTATTTAAAACTGTAAAAATATTATATTCGCGGTTATTATACCTACTAACCTTTCATCCTCCCACTACTCTATATTAAATAGAATATATACGAGTATCAACTTGTCGAGGAAATAGTCCGCGTTAAATATGAATACGAGTGAGCAACTGATAGCGAATAAGGTGTGGGAAGCCATTGCATCACATAAAATTCTTCGTTCGCTATCAAAAATGAGTGTCACAGATATTAATTATTTACCGAAAAATTATATTAAAACTATAAGTGTTTGGGATTTAGAGAAAAATTGGGGTCTATTGCCGGAATATATAAGAAAAGATCCATTTATGGAACTGTATAAAGAATGTAAGAACCATTATACGTTTGAACCTGGTCAAGATACGATTGACGGTCGGTATCCAAGAGTTATCGACTGCTCCTGCTATAGAGAAAAACAAAATCAAAATGGTATTTGATAGTGCTGTGCTTGTTTTTCAATTAGTGACATTTTTACACAACAAACTTGTTATTATACAACCCGAGAATGTGCAGGAAGCATTTATCACTACGCATTTTAGTTCAACAATTGAGGTTGATCTTGACATACCAAAATGGCCTCAAGATTGGAGAAGAATGAATTTACAAAATTTTAACGAGACATGGGTATTTGTGGATGAATCCGATATATTTTTAAAAAATTATAACACATCAGTTTTATACTATAAATTGAAATTAATTTTCTCAAATAGAACAGCTGTTGATTTGGATTGGGTACCTGTTTTGTGGAATGCTGAGACATATGTAGACTCGTATTATTCTCTGTATTTAATTTTCTTAATTATGTTTTGTGTACTTCTTATTTTATTTGTTTTTGTTTTATCAGCTATTAAATGTAAACCTT